>JBCNJP010000020.1:24565651-24853764 GCA_039602395.1 Deinandra increscens subsp. villosa | reverse complement strand
TACCTTATCAGTGTTGGCATCAAGCATAATCAGCTCGTTTATAATTAGCAATGTGAACGATGTTATAAAAACACTACTTTAAATAAAAAAGTGACACTTAACAATTATGGTTATCTTAACTTGTGAATCCCGACATCTATATTTACCATATCATGCATCCATATTTGCCATATTTCAAGCGGTAACAGAATGTCTCTAGATAACTTATTCCACATCATTTATGTCATATCATTGCAACATATAACTTTAGGACGTCTTAGTTTTAGCTTTGCACAAATAAAACAAACCTTCTTAGGTGAATAAGCATTCTTTATAAGGCCATCGTTTCTTCCATGACTCACTTGCTTCAACAGATTTTGCTGCAAAAGATGTACCTCTTGTATGTAAGCTTGGATATATAACTAACATTTATAGAATTAATAAACACAAAGAAACACCAAATTAAAAGGAAGTTAGCCCACTTGAGAATTCAATGGGCAATGGTACAGAATATAAAACATGCATTCATGAAAATAAAAATGTAGCAAACTAATGTATCTTTGATGTAGCGGAGTTTTGTTGTCTCAACTGATTTTGTGACAATAAATTCATGACAATAAGCTTGATCACCTTAGGCATGTCAGCCCGTTGTCTCAATTGATTTCATGACAATAAATTAATTGTCTTTCCGCTAGGTAGCAAAACCTGGGCTGGAAACATAGAAAGAGAGAAAATAAAAGTAGCATACCTGAGAGATTCACCCTCCTCTGCAGCAACCACTATTGGAGAAAATAGGGATTTTTTAAGCCTTTGCAATGTAAGGAAATGGAAGTTTCTCAAAGCAACCTTGACCTATCAGTCTCATACACCACTTAATCACTATTTTTTTATTTATAAAGCTGAATTTTAACAAGTGTCTGGTTTTCTCTGCCTTGGATCAACAAGTGTGTTTTCCACCATCTTAATCACTATTTTTTGATTTATAAAGCTGAATTTCAACACCATGTTATAAAGTTTACATTCATACATAATTAAAATCTTACTGATCTAATTTTGATATCCTATATAATTAAAATCAAATGTAAAGTTTTGGAAATGGTAAAAAAGATATGAGATAGACTAACCTCCCTTACCGTCTCAGCGAGTTCAATACATTTAAATTTGTTTAGGATTACCAATGTGTATCAGTCCAGTATTATCCTCTTCCATTAGCCGAAAAGCCCATCAACCTACACAATTAAGGGGAAAAAATCAACATTGACCACAAGAACCATCAACATCAGCGAGTTCAATATAGTTAATTTCTGCAATTGAAAGAACCGAAAAAACCCTCAAGCATTATCAGACATCAGGACAAATCAAACGAAACATTCAGAGAAATACTGACACTTGACTCTTCCTGAAAGTTTTGACACCAACAAAATAAAACCTAAAATGATGAATCATATTCTACCAAATCCAAATTGTAAAGTAGGGCCTCAATTACCAGATTACGAAAAAAAACGAAGGTAAAGTAAATCGAGGTAAGAAGCATATCAAACCTGATAGATACAAACAGAGAACAAAGCAAATCAAACCTGATAGATACAACAGAGAACAAAGAAGATGAGAGAGATGCCCTCAGGAATTTCTTTTTGTTAAGCTCCCTCTTGAGCTGTTCTCTACAGAAGACCGTGAGTAACCCTAATTTGTACTCCTTTCCGAGAAGAAATCAATGGGGGAGAGAGGGAGTGAATGATACGTTCCCATCGCGGCCCAATCGATAGGGAGAGATGACTGGAGATGCGTGTTATTGAAATTGAAATGGAGTAGCGTGGATAACAAAGGCGGCTGTGCGAGCTCTTCGAGGATGGTCACGCGTGCTCAAGGCAGTAAATTTGGTTAATACTCATGTTAAACTCATTTTTTTTGAAGGGCTGTTACTTTTTAAGTTTCAGGCTTTAATTTTAATGCTTAAGACACTTGTACACATAGCATAAACTCTTGTACGCGTCTTAAAATTAAGGAAATTTTATGACCAAACTACCCCCATGACCAATATGTATTATATATAGTAATAGATATATATATATATATATATATATATATATATATATATATAGGGAGAGGATCATTTGAGAACCAATTTGATTTGAGAACTAAAAAGAGTTAATTTGAGCCACAAGTTTATTTACATGTATCCCCCATCCCATGAAATGTAGTGGTCCCCCGTGAAATTTGTGGTTGAGATTTAGTTCTCAAAAGTTTCTCAAAACAAAAAGTTCTCATTTGAACCTAATATATATATATATATATATATATATAGAGAGAGAGAGAGAGAGCTAGGTTCAAATGAGAACTTTTTATTTTGAGAACTTTTGAGAACTAAATCTCCACCACTAATTTCACGTGGGAACCACTATAATTCATAGGGGTTTTTTTCCATATATATAAAGTAGTGGCTGAGATTAGTTCTTTTTAGTTCTCAAACCCAATTAGTTCTCAAATAGGGGTGTAAATGAGCCGAGCCACTCGTGAGCTACTCGAGATCGACTCGATAAAAAGCTCGAAACGAGCCGAGCCTTAACGAGCTCGAGCCGAGCACGAGCTTTGAAATAGGGTTCGTTTAATAAATGAGCTCGAGCCCGAGCTTTACATATCGAGCTCGAGCCGGCTCGCGAGCCTAAACGAGCTTCTATTTACATAATATTTATTTAATTTTTTAAATATATTTAAAAATAATGATTATTATATATAAAATTAGGATAAAATAAGTAAATAATATGTATTATTTTCTGTATAAAAAGGTATAATTCTAAATATATACAAATTTAATTATAAAAAAATAATAATTAATAATAAACGAGCCGAGCCCGAGCTGAGCTCGAGCTTGAATATTTTTTTATGAGCCGAGCTCGAGCTTCAGAAATAAAGCTCGAATCGAGCCGAGCTCGGGCTCTGTTAAAATTAAACGAGCCGAGCTCGAGCCTAGACGAGCTCGGGCTCGGCTCGGCTCGTTTACACCCCTATTCTCAAATGATTCTCTCTCTCTCTCTCTCTCTCTCTATATATATATATATATATATATATATAGAGAGAGAGAGAGAGAGAGAGAGAGAGAGAGAGAGAGAGAGAGAGAGAGAGAGAAATGGTAAAATGAAAACCATTCCGAGTTGGGAAAACTTTCGAAACTCTTAAAAAACGGGGTTAAAAAGTTTTTTTTTTCATTCAATTTTTTTATGGTGATTCTTTAGGTTATAGGCTACCCCTAGGTGGAAAAAAATCAAAAAAACGCCTCGGGGATTTTTTTTTAAAAAAAATGTCAAAAAACGGTCTTGTTACATATGTAACAACCGTTTTTTGACATTTTTTTTAAAAAAAATTGCTGGGGCGTTTTTTTGATTTTTTTCCACCTAGGGGTAGCCTATAACCTAAATAATCACTATAAAAAATTTGAATGAAAAAAAAAACTTTTTGACACCGTTTTTAAAGAGTTTCGAAAGTTTCCCAACTCGAAGTGGTTTTGTCAGTGAATAACGTACTTTCTATACAAATAACCGGTTTGAAAAGCATAAGCTGCTTATTTTTTTATTTATTAAGGTCTAAAATAACATGCATGTATTATAAACCTTTTTTGATAGTGTATAGTGCTTATTACGAGTTAGTTATGGTTGGTTTCACGGATCAACTCGATCGAATTGAATGGTTTAGTTCGATCATCATATGATTCGAACAAACTCATGATTCAAGCTAGGTTTCAAAAACTTTCAAACAAGCTAACCAACACTAGTTTGTTATATATACATCAAACTAGTCAAACTAGTAAAATATATAAAATCGTCTTACATAGAACGGTTAGCTAGTTTCATAATGTGCATCGTTTCTATCCATATCTAACAGATGCGATGAATGACAAGTTACTAATATATAATGATTTAAATTTAATATTATATAAGCTTATACAATTATAGAACTTATAATGGGCATATGTTATATCCACACTGATGTCTAAGCTAGTGACAGATGATCTAGCGATCCTAGACGGCAACACCTTTACTACTATTGTAACAACCCTTGTTTTCATGATAATTTCTAGGTATTTCTAGCAGTGTTTTGTTCTTTTCTTTTTTAAAGCTGATTCCTACGTATACTAACGGAATTAATCTTTTATTTTTTTATATATACTAAAAACCATAGTGGAAATTTTAAGATTGTCATTTAAGGTTAGATTTTATTACTAAATTATATTATTTGTATATTTTTATAATTAAAAACGAACGAACATCAACGTAGAAGACTCAAGTACCCACATAGGAAAGACGGGCAACAACCTGCACCGCCAACCCCTTTTGAATAGCAAACCCTAGACGTATGAAAACCAAGTTCTTCAATCTAGAGGCCGCGATATTCCCGTACATGACTTTCTGGATCTGGCGTAACATGGCAGCCGCCTCCGACTCAAGATGCCCAAATGTATCAAAGGTGAAGGGAACAAACACATGTTGGTTCTCGATTCACGTTTTCTCATGTTTGTTCACCTTCCCGGCAGTCGCTCTAGACGCCGCCTGGCCTGCCACGAATGTACTGACCCTCAGCCCAACAAGGGGAGAAACCCCCGTTAAATCGACACAGGCATGTTTCCCATTATGCCAGCCAAAAACAAGTATGTTGGCAGGCCTGAGGGTTGAGCGCCCATCCAAGGGTTCAGATAGAAAGTTAACAGGAGCTTCCTTCCTGGCCGAGATTCCAGCCCGCCGGAAGATGTCAAACAGAACGTCCCGAACCACATCGTGTCGATATTTAAACCCCGGAAGCTCTTTGCAGTGAACGGCGTGCTCCCCAAACGAATCCATGCATGCCTTGTTAGATTTATTTTTTTTTTCTTAAAAATTAACATAATCTTATTAAAAATGACAATAATCCGATTTGGAAGTTACTGCAAGAATATTCAATCTTACATTTTTACCCAAACAATAATGTCACCCCTCGTTTAATTTTATGAAATCATGGAAAATGAGATGTTATATTGTTACCCTACAAACTTACGAATCAATCATCAAAGTCATGCATGGTGTCATATTGTCACATATATGGCCAAAGGAGAAACAGTATCAACTTTCTAATCAAAAATTGATGTCTAATCATTAGTATTAGGAAGCCCGAAGGGTGATTTTCTCGTTATCCTGTTTCCCTAAATAACACATCAACACCAATATTTAAGATATATATTTATCAATTCCACTTCAAAGTTGGTTTTGATTTCTCCATTCCGTATATTTCATCGGTTTGCTCGATTTCGCTCATTAACTAGATCTTTGTATGTTGTTTTCAATTCCACTGCATTCAAATGACAACTCATATTTCTCTCATACTCTAAAGTCATATTATGCATGCACGCCTTACGTTCCTGATTTTCTTTTATGACCAAGACCGCGCCGGTTGTTTAATGATATGCTACTTTCTCAGCAAACATTCATTTGATATCCGGGCTCATTTGTATGCAGCAAGCAGGAGACCCTTCGGTATACGTAAAAGATTTGACAATTGTAACATATTCGGCATGTACTCAACAACTTGCATCATCAAATCTTTGTCGGCACCTCATTGATAGCGGTGTCAAGGTCTACCAAAAACATTTGTAATAACCCTAAACTAACACTTAATGGTAGTATAAAGAAGAGGGGTCGAACACAGGGAACAATGGTTGATATCAGTTTAAAAAGTAAAGGTAAATGAATAGTGGCTTGCGTTGCCTATGCAAAAATGAGTGGTAGTTTGATGTAGTTAACAATTAAAAAGAAAATAACCGACTCCAGGATCCTAGTCTATCAACATGTGCAAACCAATTAACAACTTAGATGAAAATACTGTCAAACACTATTCAGCATATAATTAATCAAAGTGATATTCAATACGTTGTTGTTGAATCAATGACTATATGAATATCTAGTTATGAATACTGCACTATGCATCAAGATCAATCAATAGGTCACACGATAGATAATCTATTCGATCAATTGATGAAATCAACACAAGTCATAATTCAATAAATATTTTAATTCGATTAATTGCAAGGAATCAGATTACATAAAATGAGTCATTCATCACAGTTGAAAATCAATCATAAGCACATGTCAATAGACTATTCACCCAAAGTCAGTTACATGAAATTTAGCTACTCATAATTAAAGAGAAAACTAAATCATAAGAATGAACCATGATTTGATTACAAGATTTTGATGTTGGAATGATGATCTGATGGTGTTGGAGATTTCGCAATCGCCTCCTGTCGTTCTCTAGTTGTCGTCACAGTCCCATGCCTCAACCCTAATGATTTTAAATATATATATGGGCCGAATATCGAACAAAAAATGAAACGCGGATTCGCGACGCTTGGAGCGCCCCCTAGGCTGCTTGGAGCTTCCCTACTACTGAAACCAGCGCTTGGAGAGTTCCCAAGGTCGCTTGGAGCGTTTTTGTTACTGGAAACGACACTTGGAAATTGTTGAAATCCGCTAGGAGCGGCATTTTCTATCTGAGCCACAAGGCCAGCGTATGGAACGCCTACAAGACCGCTAGGAGCGGTTTCGTTGAGTTCCCCGCTTGAAGCGACAAGAAGGCCGCTAGGAGCGGTTCCATGTAGATCCATCTTTTGGCTTCTATATTTACTTCACCACATCATCCCGGAATCAAGATAAGATCCGTTTTCGTCACTTTATGCATCAATACCTACAAAATCCTCAAGTACACAACGTAATACTATCCAAATACATAAAGTAACTAAAACGCATGAATTAATCACAATAAAAATCGGATTTCAACACACACATTACTCACATTACTCATCACCTCTCTATATCTTCATGAACAATTCACACAAAGAGTTCTTGTCTAATTCAAAACCAACAAGTGAATACAGATCATGAGTGTATGCTGCATTTGTCTACGAAATAGTCATAATCTAAATATATATAATCATTTTATATAAATATTTTAGTTTAATTGAGAAATAGTTATACTTTAAATAGATATAATCATTTTAAATAAATATATGGTTAAACACTTAGCATTAGATTTATACATGACCATCACAAAACAAAACAAAATAAAATGAGTAATCATTCACATAATTATGACACAAAAATCTATGTTTTTAATAGGGGTGTTATATAGATACGAATTGTTTTTAGTCAAACACTC
Source organism: Deinandra increscens subsp. villosa (assembly GCA_039602395.1). Taxonomy (NCBI): domain Eukaryota; kingdom Viridiplantae; phylum Streptophyta; class Magnoliopsida; order Asterales; family Asteraceae; genus Deinandra; species Deinandra increscens. Next base: position 24,846,606 of record JBCNJP010000020.1, on the reverse strand, counting down.
TATCTTAACGTGACGTTAAGACCTAAATGTTACATCTTGGTTTTTGTCTCCAACTAGTTTAACGTGGAGATCAACACGTAAACACCCTTGTCCATAAACTTTACATACAGCTCGAAACTTCAAGTGACGTTAAACAAAATATAAGTTTCAAATGAAGAGAGTTCGTAATTTAATTGTTCGGTAATAAACCAAATATTAAAAAACTAGGTTGAAAGCCCATCTATTATATGGGTTGAATAAAAGAATTAATAATTAGTTATAATGATTTAAGAATTATAAAATAATATTTTAATTTTAAAATGAATAGATACAATGGTCTAATTTTAAAGAAAGATATATATGATATTAAATTTAATTCATATATAAAGTTTTTTAAAGATATATATGATATTCAGAAAACTTAATTTTTAATGATATATGTAGAAAGTTTTGATTTGGACATGAAAAAAAGTTCGGTGAAATATGGTGGTGAAACGTGACAAAATTTGTAATAATTTATTAGATATAGATGTAGAAAAAATGTATACAAATAAGGGTTATTAGATTTTATTAATACAAGTTATTACCAATTGGTCAATAAAAATCTCAATTTCAAAAATGGCCTATATTAATTCCAATTATTAAGGTGTTGGATTTCATTGCACTCATAAAAACGAGGCTGCCATGATCTTTGAAAGCAAGTTTCCTAGAACTAGTACTGCTTTTTTCATGGTTAGGTTAGTGACTGTGGAGCTGATTTGGATTCCGCCAGATCTATCGCTAGCTAGGTCTACCATGGACCGCACATGGAGTGCTTGTAAACAGTGACGGTGGGTGAAATAGTAATAACTTGGATTAATAAAATCCAATAACCCTACAAATAAACATAAATAGACTAATTTAAATAAACTTGAAAACATAAACAAACAATTTATCAATTGTACACGAACACAAATGAATAAACACGACCTGGCCTTTTCCATGTTCATCATTTTAACTAAATGAACGAAATTTCTTGCTCATATTCGTCCATTTATTAAACAAATTAACGTAAAAAACCTTATTTCTAAAAAAATGTTCATGCATGAACTAGTCTTTTAATGTTTGATTCGTTTATAACTCTAGTTTTAGTTACTTGTATGCATGATAACGGTAAGCAGAGTGTATCTTAGCCGCTTAAGAAGAAATCTAAGATTTTGAAGGATTAGTAATTTTCTTTATATTAAGTGGAAAGGAAAAAGATAATAAATAACAAAACCTTGTATTTTTTATTACTTTCTTTTTACATCACACCATTTTATGAGGAAAATCAAAAAATAATTAAATGTTGTAAATTAAGACCGATTATAATAGAAGATACGATATCAATTTTGACCGGATTAATTAGTTAGTTTGAAATAATTTATGCTTGCAGAGGATTCTATGATCGAAGCGGCGTTGCCGATGTAATGAATTGAAGCAGCTAACATGCCGGCGGTGCCGCCGGCGGAGGGCGGAGGGCGGGGCCGGCAACTGTGTAAATTTGACTGTACGTCTTGCTGTCATTTCGCATGTGCATGTTTCTTGTATCTAAATTTAAACCTCACATCAAAACTTCCACATGTCTCTTTGTCTAGGGTAAAATCATTTTTTATTAGTTTTCTAAGTTATTTATTTGTTTCAAAAAAATTTCCATTAATCACATCTGGATCAACTATTAAAAAAACAAATATAAATACATCCCTTTTTATAATTTTACGGTGAAAATACAAATTTTAGTTATATAACTAGGTGTTAGCTGTTAAAAAAAACAATGAAATATATATGTATATATGTATATATATGATATTAAAATTTAATTTGGATATATATATATATATTTGAAAATATATATAATAAGTTTTGTAAAGATATATATAATAATTAGAAAAATTAATTTGTAAAAATATATGTAAAAAGTTTAAAAAACATGTAATAAATAAACATAAATAGACTAACATGAATGAATTTTGTTAAACTTACGCTGTGTTCCCGAGTTTACTTAAAGAGAGAAATGAAGAGAAAGGAATAGAAAGAGATTTATTCATTTCTTTCCAAATCCTATCAAATCGGAAAGAAAGAAAATCAATATAAATAGCCTAACTTTCCCTCTCCTTTCCTTTTTTTTTCTCCTTTAATGAAACTCGGGAACACAACTTTTTTTGTTTCCTTCCCTTTCTCTCCTTAAATGAACATCAGGAACACAAATTTTTTTACACTTCCTTTATTTTTCCTTTCTTTCTCTCCTTAAGTGAACTCGGGAACACAGTGTTAAATACATAAACAAACAATTATCGAATGTTTACGAACACAAATAAATAATATATGAATTTATTTATTTTAAATATATATGAAATTTAGACAAATGTTTAATGATTACATAGGGAAAATCTTATTTGATTTAATTACTGTGATATAAATATAATAATCAAAATAAACATATATTCGTTATTTTCCTTTATATTTTAAATTATAATAATAGCTATTAATAATAATATTTATTATATTCCGACACTCTTTGTTGCTTGTGCCAAGCCCCATGCCCCCACAACTATTCATTTCCCCTATCAACAATTTTTTACGTTTCATGTAATTAGGATTGTGTATGCTAAAAATTGATACGTGTTGAAAATGTTACGTGATATAATAAAATAGTATTCCATCGATAATATGCTAACACGTAGCTTTTTTTTAACAGCGATATTAGATTTTTTCTTCTAAATGTATTCATCATAATCCATAACTTTCGGATTTAAACCGATAACATTTTAAGATATAAAAAAAGTTTTAATTATATATCTATAATTAAAGAGAAAAAGATCATATTAATGAGAATTCTTTTATTTTGTAAAAACGTAACTGAAACTCAAACGAATTCGGATTAAACCAATTTTGGTGACGTTGAATCAAACCAGCTCATCGAATTCTAAATAGGTATATTCTAAATAGGTATATTTAATGTTTAGTTTAAAGTTTAACTTTAAGGTTTCATTTTTTACTTTTTTGGGGATTATCTTTTAGTGTTTAGTTTTAAGCTTTAAGTTTTGGCTTTTAAGGATCAACGAACCAGTTTGAAGACCGTCGAAATGAACTCGTTCGAAGGTCAATTCGTTTTAGCTCGATTCTCATATTTCTAAAAAGATTATCATTTGATCATTTTCATAGATATATATAATATATTAAACGTGTCACTTATACTAAATACCAAAGATGCATTTTCATCAACTGTAGGGTCAATAAGAAATCGAATAGAACAAGACTTATTTTAGGCTAATAAAAACAAAAACAGTTGAAAGGAAAGATATCCACTTAGGGAAAGAAAAAAGCCAATTAAAAGTCGAAGTGACTTAATAGAAACTTTAAATATTTTTTTGAGAGTTTTGAATTAATTGTTATTTTCGGCTAATTGTCATTCTTCTGAGTTAATTGTTAAGCATTCAAGCTCGATTACTTCCTTCCTGAGGATACAAATTTCGAGTAGTTGAAATGGGTTTCTCTTAAAGTCTTTGCGTTCGTATGGCGTGCGGCACAAGATCGTATCCCTTCCAAGATTAATCTATGTTCTCGTGGGATACAAGTTAACTGGCTTTGTTTGGTCCGCTCTGTGTATGAAGAAAAACTATCGAACACATCATATTTAATGTTGGATATTTTAGTGTAATTTGAGAATGTGTATGACATTTAAACAACAATGCACATGCTTGAATATCACTAGGACTAACAGAGGTTCGGGGGAAACGCCCCTAAGAGAAGCGGGGTCCAAGGAGCGGCAACCATTGGCTGGTTATCTAATACAGTTTGCAGTTATCTAATATGCTTCTGTTTCATATTCATATTTTGAGAAATACGGATTCATTATGTTCTTTTAAAAACACATAACATTCAAATCCATACCAAAATCTTGAAACAAAAATATGATTTTATCCGATTAAAAGTTGGTATCCGGCCACTTTAATTGTTTGATCTGAAAGTGTATCACGACCTTGTTAGAAATTCGATTGCTTGGATTCTCCAGAAAGCGTGAAACACTTTCAGACCGAATATCTTGAGGGTTCGTCCAAGAAATCAACTGGATACAATCTGGAGATCTGATTAAATTCGAGAATTTTGAGAGTGATGAACAAACCAGAAACTGCAAAATTTAACGTACATAATCCCAGGGAGGAGCGTATATGCAGTTAATTTGGATAACTGCATATCGAATCTGCCCCTTGGACCTCGTCAGGGGCTGCCGCCCCTTGGACCCCGTTCTCTCTCGGGGGCGTTGCCCCCGAACCCATGGCCAAGGAGGCGTTGCCCCCTTGGATTCCCTTAACCTTATTGATGCGGACGTGCACTACCCCGCATCACCGAACCCGACCTATATAAATTAGAAGATGTATTGATCCATAGTTAATCCAATTACACTAAAATAGCAATAGACTTCGGATTTTTCCGATAATTTGCTCTATGATTTCGAATTGCCCCAACATTAATTGTGATTTTGCTAGACAAGTTTGGTCCGGATCCTTCTTTGGGGCAAGGCTCATGCGTCAAATTTTAATTATGTCAAAGAAGTGTTTGATTGTTTCAATTCTTCGAGTGCTCTCTTGGGTGCCAAGAAAATAAGAAAGGGGTGGTGGGAACCGGAAGAAATTAAATCGATGATTTTTTTTTTGGTTTAAATACAGAGGTAAGTTGTTATGCGGTTATATTAAAAAAAAATCTAAAAAAAATAATAATTAGACACAAGGCTAAGGCTTTGGACCAATGAGGATAGATTGGGTATGGCGCTCATGGAGATAACACTTAGGGGCAATTTTTGCCCCATGGGATCCCCTAGGGCGGCGTTTGGGACGCTATTAGGCTCTATAACGCCCCCATAAAGCCCATTACATATACCTTAAGTAATGTGTTCGAGCGGTTCGGAATCAACTATCCAATCACAATCGTACTAATCACTCGTTAATCCTAGAAGGGGATTTGAAGATGTCTGCAAGCTAGCCGCCTTCGACATGATTTAGGGTTTTATGTTGGGTTATGATGCCATTTAAAACTTGCTGGTTCAAATAGAATTCATATTTGAGGTAAAAAAATGATTGTTGGGTTTGGGAATAAATAGAGAAACAAAAGCACCAAACTAGAAAAGTTGTTCAATTAAAATCAATCTGTTAAGTGGAGAATATTCTAGTAATCCAATATTATGTTAGATTAAATAAATGAATGGACAGAGACATAAGTTTCTTTCATTCAATTATTCAATTATGTTTGTAAACATTTGATAATTTAATCTTTTATATTTGTTTGTTTACACTATTTCATATTTATTCATTTAGTTGCTTGAATTCATATATATATTTATATTATGATTATGATTCTGTGAAAATTTTGAGATTAGGGGCTGTTTGATAGTTGGTGCCTGTGTAAGAGCTGATTGAGTTAGAGCTGACTGGGTAAAAGCTGACTGAGTAAGAAACTCTGATTGAAACTTGACTGTTTGATAGTTGCTGACTGAGTAAGAGCTGACTGAGAAATGTATATAACTATTTGTTTTTAATGTATTAAATCATTCATCGAAAAGCATATCAATATGGGTCTAGTTTGAATTGTTTTTCAATTTCGAAAGCAATGGTGTGCTTATTTTCGAGATTCATTCGGTTTTTGAGAAGTTATGCTTGATTAAACATCATCTATATCGCGTTCATCTCGGCTTTTTCAAACATTCGCCGAAAGCATATCAATATGCATCTAGTTTGAATCGTTTTTCAATTTCGAGCGTAACGGTGTGTTTATTTTCAAGATTTATCAAGTTTTGAAGAATTTATGCTTATTTAAAGTTAGAAAGATTTTTTTTATTATACTTATATTATTTTATTTTATTTTTAATCATGAGAAGTGATTCGGTAAGAAGTTCGGTCAGCCACAAAAATTTTAAGAATTCGGTCAGAAGTTACTTACTCGGTAAGAGGCAAGTTAGCATAGAATCAAACAAGCTTACTGCTTACCCAATCTCAGTCAGCTCTTACTGGACTGGGTAAGTGATTATCAAACAACCCCTTAGATTATTAAGTTCTACTATATTATAAAACAGTATGTGTCCATTTACGTTTTTAAACAAGCCTAATTGTTTAACATTAATAAGAATTTCTAGTCAGCTATATGTTTTTGATTCATTCATAAACAAGTTAAATGCTAAACGAATGAAAACAATGTTTTGTTGGTTTCGGTTTGAATGATAGCACATAGAGCACCAAACGTTTCTCTCAACTGTAGTCATTTAATTGAATAAAACATGACATTTTTGTGGCAAATAAAACAAAAACAGTTAAAAGTTAAAAGAGGAGAGGAGACCACTTCCAGAAAGAAAAAGGCCACTTAAAAGGTGAGATGACATGAATTGAAAAGATATTATAATGGCTTTTCAATGATACAAAATTCATATTTGCATTTTTTAACACCATCTTATATTTACATAATTTTGTTTTTCACAATAATACGTGACATTTATTTATCAATCATACATTCAATTTGAAAAAGGAATATATTTTTGTTAGTAGAGAACAAGTCAATGTATATTAGTGGTAGAGAATGAACATATAAATTCTTAATAAATTATATAGGGAGATGATCATTTGATGTAACAGCCCAGACCCGTCGCATCAAGATATTGTCCGCTTTGGCAGCCGGCATGCCCTCAGGCATCCGTCCCTCACGGATTTAAAACGCGTCTTGATAGGTGAGGTATCCACACCCTTATAAATGCATGCTTAGTTCCCCTCCCCACCATTGTGGGATGTTACAATCCTCTCCCCTTAGGGGACCAGCGTCCTCGCTGGCACACTGGCCGACGACCGACTCTGATACCATCTGTAACAGCCTAGACCCGTCGCACCAAGATATTGTCCGCTTTGACAGCCGATATGCCCTCAGGCATCAGCCCCTCACGGATTTAAAACGCGTCTTGGTAGGGGAGGTATCCACACCCTTATAAATGCATGCTTAGTTCCCCTCCCCACCAATGTGGGATGTTACATTTGAGAACCAATTGGGTTTGAGAACTAAAAAGACTATTCTAAGCCACTAGTTTATATATATGGAAACCCCCCCCCCCCCCCCCCCATGAATTATAGTGGTCCCCATCTGAAATTAGTGGTTGATATTTAGTTCTCAAAATTTCTTAAAAGAAAAAGATCCCATTTGAACCTAACCCAAATTATATATATATATATATATATATATAGGGAGGGGATCATTTGAGAACCAATTTGATTTGACAACTAAAAAGAACTAATTTGAGCCACAAATTTATTTACATATATTCCCCCTCCCATGAATTAATGTAGTGGTCCTCCTCCTGAAATTTGTGGTTGAGATTTTATCACACCCCCAAATAACCACTAACGGAGTTTGTACCGTTAAGGGGTGCGAGCAAACCGGGAACACAACCATTAGTTACAAATACTAAACGAATCAGAGTTAGTCCAAATATATGTCATAAATAAAGTCTCCAAAGATACGCAGCGGAAAATATTGTCTTAGCACTAACCACGTGCTTTACAAAATCATTGTCTTAAATTCCCAAATTTGGTTTAAACAAAAGTAAAATGTCTTCATGTGCCATGCCAACCCGCTCCGGATACTCCTCAGCGATATGCAAAAGTTTAAACCACGCAAGTGTCAACCTAATGGTTGGTGAGTTCACAGTGGGCTTGTCACGCAGTGGCCCGGTCTCGTAATCATAATCATGTCAACATATACTTATGTAATATTTATTTGTGAAAAGCAATGCTCAGTGATAATACACCAGTCCATAATCATAGTAGCGTGATTTAGTAAAAGTAATGTCCGTAACATGCGTTATCGGGTATGTACTAGTTTTGTAAAATTAAAGTGCTCAACCGATATCGCGGGTAGCTAATCCGTTGTTCCATGCACTAAGGAAGTTTGCACCAAAGCTGACTAATAAGTAATGTAGTGGTATCGCCATCATCTATTTTGTTTTGCGGACATATGTCATCGCGGCCTTGCCTCCCCCGTGTCCTCTCGGGATCACGGTCAGATAGGCTGATATTGTACCTCCGTGCACCTCCAGTGTCACGAGGCGGAGTTTGTCAAACTCCAGTAGATCTACCCAACATCCCCTCGCTTTACAATTAATGGCACAATTAAGTCGAGGACTTTTTCAGTTAAAAGACAATCCTTAGAAATCATGTGATATCATGTGGTTTAGACTTTAACCTATACTAGCCATATTAAAACGGTTTACCGGATTCTCATAAATCTCAAAATGTTTTCAGTTCTTGCTTCAGAAATAGTTTGTTTAAGTTCCACAAGTGTTCCCATAAAACACTTCAAGTTTATCAAAAAGGTGCGTGGCACTCATAAGGTTTCAAGTTCATCAAGAGGTGCATAGCACTCGTAAGTTTGTCAGCATTGTTTCCCGTTAAGTTATTCAGTGTGTCCCAAACAGGCTCACAGTAAACGGGTTAGTGACACTCACATTTGGTTGCACTGCTACACTTGCTAAATAATCCAAGTATTGCTAATGAAGACCTAATAATCACATTAAGGTCTTAAGTATTAGTTTTGTGTCTAATCTTTAACTCACGTCGCTATGGCCCATAACATAGCACGTTGGAACTACGACACGACATACCGACACACGACACCGATGGTTGATCATAAAACGAGGGTTCACATAACTCAGAAATCAAAGCATGTTTTATTATTGCATAATCATGTAAGTCATGGCATAATCATTCAAATAAGTTGCACAAGTTTGGGTTTTGGTCTTGGCTCAGTTTCGCTACACAGTTTCGCTACAGTTTCGCTACATAGTTTCGCTACACAGTTTCGCTGTGTGCACGGGCAGCACTTTCGCTGGGTAATAACCGATGACACAGTTTCGCTAGCCAGTTTCGCTCGAAACTGATGACACAGTTTCGCTGGCATAGGTTCGCTCGAAACTGGTTTGAACTTTCGTTCAGGGACAAGGTCTATGGTTGTTTCGCTCGGTAGTTTCGTTACTTAGTTTCACAGGCGACACTATAGTTTCGCTGTATAGTGTCGCTGGATGAATATTCAAAGGGTTTTGCGAAACTACAGTTTCGCCTAAAGAGTGCATAGTTTCGCTAGTCGCTAAAAACCCGTAAATCAGACTAAAAATCTTTTTAACAGCTTCCACACTTCATATAATTCATTATCTAGCATGCATAAACATTTACCAACATCATACAAACAATTTTAACACCTTAAACATGGTTTTTCATCATCAAATCACCAAGAACACTTTTAAGCATAAAATGACCTAACTAGCATGAATCTTCATTATGGCTCGATTTCACACGTAAATTTGCAGACTTTATGCTAGATCTAACATTCCTAAGTATCATATCAGAAGATCAAATGATTTCTTGTAGGTTTGGTCATGCTTTAAGGTAAAACACATAGAAAGTGCAAGAAAATGGTTCATGGGACTCACGGTTTGATCTTGGATTCGAATGGATGAGTTCACCAACAGAGATGGCGGCTGCTAGTGGCGGTCCTCGGCTGGTCCAGAATTCACGAGAGAGAGAGGGAGTGTAGGAGTGTGTGTGTTTTGTGGTGATGATGTAAAAATGAAAGATTAGGGTTTTAAGGGGCTTAAATACTAAGGGTTTATGGTGGGCTTATCATGGGGATTTGGGCCTCACATCATTAGTATAATTACTAGCTCATTATTAATCATGTATGCATACACTTAATCATACTTAAACATTAAGCTAGACAATTTTAACAAGTTATCGCATAATCAATAATTAACAATTGTCATGCTATTAATAATAACAATAAATCATGCGTTTAAATCACGTTGCTCATAATGACATTAAATAGATAAATATATAACACGTATGGACGGGTTCGGTGATCAACCAAAGGTCGTGGACGTATTCGGCCTAGTTAAGCATTAGTTACTAAGTTAACACTTATAATGTAACTAACGGAGATTGTCTAACGGAAGTTAACCTCGGAATTCTCGGATGTCACAGATTTAGTTCTCAAAAGTTCTTAAAACAAAAACTTGGTTGATACAAAGTTCTGCTATATTTTAAAAAAATTTGAAATTAACTATACCCCGAGACGTTAAGTCCCCGTCTCATTACATTGGATATGTCGCTATTTGTATGTGCAGTTTTTAACGGCAAATTTGAATCACAGATATGTATTTAGTAGACATAATTTGTATATTTCAAGAATAAGCATACACTATCGGCTCTCCATGTTTAACACAAACGGTAATTTTGATAACAAAAAAAAAACTAAATCAACAATAACATGATTAGTAATTATTGGGAAACAAGCAGGGAAGGATTTGTGTTGGATTGTGTTTAGGTAGTGGAAGAAAAGGAAGGGGGGGCCAAACCTAAATGTTTTTACCGTGTGGCTAGCTTTTTTATGATTCCAATTAGTTATGAGAAAAATAAAAGATTCTCATCAATTTTATTTTTGTAACAACTATCTTTTACTACACAATTAGCCATCTTTTACTATATTTAAACTAATAACTTTTTTGATTAAGAAACCGTTATTTTATCATTAATTTGGGGACAACCATGACCTTATTTTATCATTAAGCTGGAATTGAAGATATTTATACGAAGAGGCAATGTCACTAAGTTTAAACAAGACGTTTAAAAAAAACTTGCTTAACAAACTCAAACTTTAATTAGAGAACTAAATCTCTATTGCAAGGGCCCGAGATAAGCCCACCCCTAATTTAAACTTATGATTAACTCATCTTTGTCCCAAATCTTTCACTTCGCATGTGACAAAAACTTATAATTAACTCTAACACAACTACATGTTGTTCATATGATTTGTTATGCTAAATATACATGAATTAAGTCTTCAAATGGTAAGTTTCAATTTACAAAGAAAATGAATGACTCGTTTGTTTAGATGACGAAACAAGTACAATAATAGGGTGGTTCTCTCATCTGGTTCAAGTGAACCTTGTGTAAAACCACCGATATTAGCTGGCCTCTTCTTTCCTTAGTCGAACAACATTCTAGAGTGTTGAATCTAGAACCGCTCTGGCTCTCAAAACATTGATTAAAATCATTTATATCTGGCTAATAACAATTGGCCTGCAATGAGCTCTTTTCAATGAAAAATCCATGATTTTTTCTATAGCTCACTATGAATTTAAATTTGGTCGATTTGGTCGGTTTCGACCAATTTCCTCTTACCGTTTCAAGAAACTTAACCTTCCACTTTTCTTCTATAAAAATCTAGCCATATATGTGGAAACAAATAAGACTAGGAGTACATTATTTAAGTCAATTTGGAGTGTATCCATCTCTTTAAGTGGGGGGTAGGGGTACACCTTCAAAATTCATTTGAGAGAAACTATTGTAACTTACACATCATGAGTGGTTGTTAGTGTAACATTTAATTAGGACATTAATACCTTGTGTGGGTGGAGAGTTACACATATATATACACACTTTTCTGGTCCCCGGGCCGTTGGCATAGTGCAAGTTAAGTACAATAAGAGAACCGTATAAGGTTATGATTGCTCGATTTTGAATATCCCGCCAATTAAACGAACGTTGATACAAAAAAAGAATGTAGCCACGGTATGTTTGGAAATCAGTGAGAAATGACCTCATTTTAAGATTAAGCGCTAAAAGAACACAAAACAACGTATATTTTATTTAAATACAAACATCTTAAAACTAAGTAAGTTGTAAGTTTTAAGGTAGTTTTGATTAAATCTAACTAAAATGTAACCTAAATCGAATTTATTCTTTATTTACTCCAACTTCACCACAATCTTTTATGATGGTTATTTTAGTTGTTTAACGTGAATAGATCTAAAATTTAGTGAAATTGTTTTCGTTGCTAAAAGGGTTTCTTGGTATGAATAACAAATTAAGGACTTCTAAAGAAATTTTTTAGGAAATTAATATGTGGGATTTTTTATACGTTCTTTGTGAGTGTTTGTGTGTGTAGAGGCGTAGAGCTACCAAAAAAAGTTATTAATCGGTATAACACAAACCGGTTATGAATTGGGATAAGCCGAACCGAAACAGTTATTAATCGGAATAACACAAATTGGTTATGAACCAGAGGTTCCAAACCGGTTGAGGACTTTTCAGAAATTTTCGGTTTTAAACCGGTTAATTCGACTAGGTTAATAAACAGTTATTTGTGTTACAAATAAATGGTTCCTCATCAATCATACACGAAACAATGAGTCGTTCGTCAAGCGACACCTCGAACCCGGACTTGGATTTTTATATTACTTTGAGAAATGAAAATAGTAAATGGCTGGAGGTAACTCTTCAAATAGCGAACTTGGGAGGTATATGAGAACCGATTGGATGTCCGTTGTACGACCCGAGGATTGGGCCACACCTTTGATATCTTGTCTTGGTGGAAAGAAAGTAAATCTCAATTTCTTATTCTAGCCCTCATGGCCCATGATGGTAGAATTTTATCCGTCTTTTTCTCTTAGTCGTAGAGTTTTATCCATTCGAAGGATGTGGCTCACTTCAATTTGACAGCATTTTAAATGTGTGATTTCTTGAAAGACTAGTTGGTCGTCATGGCAGTTCAAGACAAGACTAATCTTGAAGGCAAATTTAATGTTGAAGAAGCAAGCAATACACAGGGTTGAAGTCGAGAAAGGAAAGGCGCTACTACTTTCCAATGAAGAACATGCAAGAACTGGTGATTGAATGCGAAGGAGTATGTGTAATGATGGTAGTCCCAAACCTGAAGATTAAACCCAATTATCACACGAAGACGACTACAAATACATGGCGAACACGACTAGACGCCGATAACCACAAATGTTATATATAAAAAGATTAAGTATCTCTCTTTTTTCAAAGTTTATGTTTTCTTGTTTTTTAAATTTTAAAATAGATAAATAAGGGCACTTTATTAAGTTTATTCTATATATTTAATATTTATATAATTAAATTAAAATTTTTAATCGAAACCCGGTTTTTAGACCGGTTTTATCGGTTCATAACCTAACAAGTTATCTAGGTTGCGGTTTTTAGTTTTTTAGGCTCCCTTAACCACTTTCAACCAAACAGATATTCTTTTTAACAATTAACCATTTGGTTTGTAATAACCGCGCGGTTAATCTATATTTACCCTAGCTCTGTGGGTAGAGGGAGAACTTTAGTTGTAATTTCAGACTATATATTCTTCAAAAGCAAATAAAACCAATTAGAAAAGCCGAAGGTGTACGATTCTCAATGACCCGTTGACAGTACGTGTTATCTTACTAGGGTGTCCACATCATTCTCATAAAGCAATAAAAAAGTGTCCACATGTCACTTTACTAGGGTGTCCACATCAGCCTCCACCTCAACAATCCACTTGTCAACACCACACTTAATTTCAATTTTTTTTTATTTAAGAATTCAAAATTTCTAAATTTAATATTTCAACTTTCTAAATTTAAAATTTAACATTACATTTAACTAAAATTAGTTATGAATTTATATTAATATTTATTACTTATATATTTACATAAATTATTTATTAACTAACTTGCCATATTTATATAAATTGTTTGAATTTTCTAATTTTAAGAGATGTAACATTCAAAATTTTAATTTGTAACAATAGTTACTAATATTTATTGATTTAAATATTATATATTAGGGTGGTTGATTTATTCAATTAAAATATTAAAATGTCAAACACTTTTTTATATTTTATATTCTGAAAAGTAACTTTAAAAAGTTCAATTATCATCTTCAACATTTTCTAATTATCTTTTAACATTCTCTAAATTCAAGTAATCCTAAATAATAATAACTCTTTATTATTGTAATTCTCAACACCACTTTAAAGTAAACCATTAAGCAATTTATTTTCCAACTGTGATATACGAAATACTATAATTTACTATAAATGTACTTTTAACTTAACTACTATAAAATAACTATTTGATATGATCTCACAATTATATCATTCATATCCATAATTTTTAAATCTCATATCAGTTTTTATTTTATTATACTTATCTCATTATTATAAATATTTATTCAACCCGTGTAATACACGGGTTACTAACCTAGTATATATATATATATGATAATGATAATGGGGAGAGGTTCAAATGAGAAGTTTGTTTTAGGTAAGAAGGATAAGAAATATTTTCAGCCATTGGATCTTGATCTAATAAAAAATGGAGGAGAGATATTTTAGTCTTAGCAACTTTTGTTGACTTTTTATCTACTTCCCCCATTTTCTTTAAACATTCATAACTTTCACATACGACATTATTTTTTTAAAAAGATTACACCATAAAAACGAGCATTTTTTTATCTTTAAAACGCATATAGTGTTGCTATATAAAAAATGAAAAAAAAATTACTCTTTTGATTTTTGACACATGTCATTGTGTCATTGTGTCAAAATGTTCAGATCATTGTGTCATTGTGTCGTCGTGTCAAAAGTATATATAGTGTTGCTATATATAAAATTAAATACTCTTTCGGTTTTTGGCACAATATAAAACAATGATCTGAACATTTTGAAACATCATTGTGTCATTGTGTCAAAATGTTCAGATCATTGTGTCATTGTGTCATTGTGTCGTCGTGTCAAAAGTATATATAGTGTTGCTATATATAAAATTAATATATTACTCTTTTGGTTTTTGTCATCATATATAACAATGATCTGAACATTTTGACACATCATTATGTCATTGTGTCAAAATGTTCAGATCATTGTGTCATTGTGTCGTCGTATCAAAAGTATATATATTGCTACCATATATAAAATTAAAAAAAAAAGTACTCTTTCGGTTTTTAACACCATATGACACAATGATCTGAACATTTTGACATAATATGACACAATGATCTGAATATTTTGACACAATGACACAATGACACAATGATTTGAACATTTTGATACAATCGAAAGATGAAAAAAAAAATTAATTTTCTATATAGCAACACTATACGCGTTTTAAAGATAAAAAACGCTCGTTTTTATGGTGTAATTTTTTTTAAAAAATAATATCGTATCTAAAAATTATGAAGGTTTAAAAAATGGGGGAATTTGATAAAAAGTCAAAAATACCCTTCTATCTTTGATTTTCTTTAGTTTTTCTCTCTAATTTACCCAGAAAAATTTTAAGCCATAGATCTTCATTTAATTGAAGATCAAATGGCTATGATTCCTTCTTATCCTTCTTATCCAAACTAAACTTCTCATAATAACCTCACCCATGATAATGTCTTGACAAAGTGCCAAGTGCACGTTTTCCGGTAAAAACAGGCTATTCTTTTTTTCTTTTTTAAAGCAAAATTAAGATTGGAAACTTATATGATTTATTGTATGTATCTAGCTTGTAAATGAAATGACATCATTGGTTCTTTCTTGACTTATTATATATGCTTGTACGTACGTTTTATCTTGCATGTGGACATTTGATGGCGTTTTAAGCATGCATGTACGATATGAACGTGTAGATACTTATCTCTAGCAACAAGTTTATTAATTACATCTTTATATTTGATTGTGTTTAAGCATGTATGATATGAAATGTTGTTACTGGATTATAATCAAATGTATCTCGATCTAACACACACTACAAGAAACTGAACTTGGCACGACGTAATTAACATTTGACCCTTTTTCGATCACATGTCAGTGATAGACACTGGTATGCTTATAAAACTGATGCACTATTCAATAATCAAAGCAAGCCTTAAATAGGCGATTACAAGAAGCAAAGACTAAGCAACAATAATTAACGAAAACAGAATAACAAACTTTGAATAAATCCTAAAGACCCGGACCACTACTCAACGTTTTGCAAACGTGTTTATTGACTCAGTACTCCAAACTTAGGCTGCAAGGTTAGTCTACGTGGCATACACATCAGCATGCATAGGTATGCACGTAGGACTTAGTTTCCTTCATTCCCTCCCTCAAACTTGACATTCATCATTTCAAGTTTGCTCCTTAACGAACATATCCCCATCTTGTCTCGTAGTCTTACAAAAGTAGCACGTCCCAGTGGCTTAGTGAAAATGTCAGCGACTTGTTCTTTGGTCCCACAATGCTTCAGCTTCACCTCACCATTATTAACCATATCTCGTAAGAAATGGTACTTGACTGCAATGTGTTTACACTTCCCATGAAAGACTGGATTCTTGGCAAGCTTTATAGATGAGGTGTTATCACAATACATTACTGGATTATCAGGAATCTTCAGCCCAAATTCTTCTAGAACTCTTTTAACCCAGATCACTTGGCAAGCACATACTGTGGCTGATACATACTCAGCCTCTGTTGAGGATAAGGCCACAGTCCCTTGTTTCTTTGACAGCCACGTGATGGCAGCTTTATCCCACAGGAACACATACCCAGATGTACTTTTCCTGGATTCTTTGTCACCAGCGAAGTCACTATCACTGTAGATATCTAGGGTACCTTCACCTCCTTTAGTGTACCACACTCCATAATCCAATGTGCCTTTCAAGTACCTTAGTATTTTCTTGGCAGCATTCATGTGACTCTCTCCTGGCTTAGCACAAAATCTGCTAATAAAGTTTACTGCAAATTGGATGTCAGGCCTAGTAATAGTGATATACATCAAGCACCCTACAATTTGTTTAAACACAGTAGGATTCACCATAGTATTATCAGTAGAGTATAGATCATTCCCTGGGTCCATAGGGATCATAGTAGGATTGCACTCAGCCATTCCAAATCTTTTCAATAGTTCTTTAGCATACTTTTGCTGAGAGATGTGTATTCCTGCACTATTCTGGATCACCTCCACTCCCAAGAAAAATCTCATTTTTCCCATATCTGACATTTCAAATTCATGCATCATAGAGCTCTTGAACTCTTGTATCATATCTTCATTGTCTCCTGTATATATATAAGATCATCAACATATATGTTTAAGAGCAAGGTGTTACCTGACTGATTTCTTTTAATGAACAATGTGTGTTCATTATCACTCCTTCTGAATCCAGCTTCTAGGAAATAACTCTCTATACGATTAAACCAAGCTCTTGGGGCTTGTTTTAATCCATAAAGAGCTTTATGGAGTTTATACACCAAGTGCTCCTTGCCTTTTACACTGTACCCCTTAGGCTGCTGAACAAACACCTCCTCATCAAGTCTTCCATGAAGGAAAGCTGACTTAACATCCATTTGAAAAATATCCCAACCCTTGAAAGCAGCATAAGCAATCATCATTCTGATGGTGTCAAGCCTGGCAACAGGTGCATATATTTCTTCATAGTCAACTCCAGCTTCTTGACAATATCCCTTGGCCACCAGTCTTGCTTTGTACTTCTCAACTTGCCCCAATTCATTGAGTTTTGTTTTATAGAGCCATTTCACTCCTATGCACTTGCTGTCTTCTGGAAGTTTGGTTAGTTTCCAGGTGTTGTTTTTCTGAATAGCCTCCATTTCTCTATCCATGGCCTTTCTCCAATGATCATACTTTACTGCTTCCTCATAGTATATTGGATCACATGGGATTTCTACGACAGCATTGACTTGATCATCTTGGCTCAAGTTGGTTACATAATCACTAAGATATGTTGGTGCTGTTCTCCTTCTTCTGCCCTCCCTCACTGCTGATGCAGCATGGGTGCTGCTAGATTCAACATTTGGAAGATCTTCATGGTCTGATGAGTTAGTATCTTCAACTTGTTCTTCCTCAGGCTCACCTTCATCATCCCAAGTCAACTCAGAATTATTTACCTTCCCTTGTTTGCTGACCCAATCCCATGATTTGTGTTCTTCAAAAATCACATCATTGCTAATGATCACTTTCATAGTCTCTGGGTTAATCATTCTGTATGCCCTTGACTCTTCACTGAAGCCAACCATGACACAAGTGACACTTCTGTCATCTAGCTTTTTCCTCCTTTCCTTTGGAATGTGAACATGCCCAATACATCCCCATATTCTAAAGTGATCCACCTTAGGCTTAGCACCAGTCCATGCTTCATGAGGAGTAATGTTGGTTAGAGCCTTTGTTGGGCACCTGTTCAAAACATAGTACGTCCATACCACTGCCTCAGCCCATAGAGACTTAGGAACTTGCTTGGCAGTGATCATAGACAGCACCATGTTCATTACAGTCCGGTTCTTCCTTTCTGCTACCCCATTCTGTTGGGGAGTAAAACTAGTAGTCAGCTGTCTACGAATTCCATGATGATTACAGAAATCATTGAATTCATTTGAGGTGAATTCACCACCTCTATCTGTTCTCAGCATCTTGATCTTATCACCTGTCTCTACTTCAACTCTACTTTTAAACTTTTTAAAACAGTCAAAAGCATCTGACTTTTCATCAAGCAAATATACCCAAGCTTTCCTAGTATAATCATCAATAAAACTTAACACATACCTCTTTCCACTGTTTGAGCAAGGAGATATAGGACCACATATGTCTGAGTGAATCAGCTCTAATCTAGCATTTGTTCTCCAATTGCTGACCTTTGGTATTGGATTTCTGTGCTGTTTGCCAATGCAGCATTCTGTGCATACTTCTTCCATCACCTTGAATCTTGGCATGCCTTCTACCATTTGTTTTGACTGCAACTGTTCCATCCCAGTCTTGCCAAGATGCCCAAACCTTTCATGCCACAGTCTTGCTACATTGTTGTCATCAGTGAACATACAGCTTTCTACAAACTTCCCTTTGTCAAGTTCTTGTTCAAGAATAGGGAATAACTTATTGTTACTCATGTGACTTTCCAGAATAAGGCCCTTTTCTGGATGGAACATCTTGCAGACACCATTTTTGAATAAGAAATCCAATCTCTTTTCTTGAAGTTGACCCACACTCAATAAGTTGTTTTTGAGATCTGGGGCATAGTATACATCCTGTAGAGTATACACAACTCCACACAGCTTTACTTTCACACTCCCCTTTCCACTCACTTTTAGCCTGTTATCATTTCCAAGCTTGACAGAGTGTGAGAACTCTAAGTCAAGATTGGTGAACTTCCCTTTGGACCCACACATGTGGTTAGAACATCCAGAGTCAATGAACCATAGAGATCCCTTGTCCCTTTCAGTTGTTACCACAGTGCAGGCCACATCATCCAAGGTTGCCATCAGCATCATTTCTTCATCCTGATTGAACTCCACATAATTAGTTTCTTCCTTCCAAGTTGGGCACTCATATTGAAAGTGCCCCAACTTATGACACTTATAACATTCAACAGTTTCCCTATTCTGGAATGCTCTTCCTCTACCCCTGCCTCTTCCTCTATATGATGATCTGCCACGACCTCTTCCTCCCCTTGAACTGGACTCATCATCATATGTAACTTTCAGAACCTGCTCCTCTTCTTTTTCTGGTTTCTTGAATTTTTGTTCATGCACTAGGAGAGTGCTCTGCAACTCATCAATAGTCATGCTGGAAACATCCTTTGACTCTTCTATTGAGACCACCACAAACAAATACTTGTCTGTAAGTGTCCTCAATATCTTTTCAACAATTTTGGTGTCATTCATGGTTTCACCATTGGTCCTCATTTGATTTCCAATGGTGATAACCCTACCAAAATAATCAGCAATTGTCTCTGAATTCTTCATTTCCATTACTTCAAAATCTCTCCTGAGTTTTTGAAGCATGGATCTTTTTACTCTAGCATTGCCTTGGTACCGCTGCTTCAAGCAATTCCACACACTTTTGGATGAACTTCTGTCAAGTATTTGCTCAAAAGTTGGCCTGTCAATAGCTTCATACAAGTAATGCTTGACTTGGAGATCCTTGAATTTCAAGTCAGCAATAGTTTTCTTCTGTGCATCACTCTGGGCAACTCCAACTGCAGGTTCTTCAATACCTGGGTCGATGAGATTCCACAGTTTTTTGGCACGTAGGAGGTTCTCCATCACCTCGCTCCAATGCTCAAAGTGGCCATCAAACTGTGGGATCCTGAGCTTCTCTTCTTTTATGGCTGCCATCTCTCTCACTCACACTCTCAGATTTGAACTTT
Organism: Deinandra increscens subsp. villosa; assembly: GCA_039602395.1. Taxonomy (NCBI): domain Eukaryota; kingdom Viridiplantae; phylum Streptophyta; class Magnoliopsida; order Asterales; family Asteraceae; genus Deinandra; species Deinandra increscens. The sequence continues at coordinate 24,826,630 of JBCNJP010000020.1, read as the reverse complement.
ACTCTCGAACTCTCGCTCTGATACCAGATGATAGAACTCTTTCGGTTTTTAACACCATATGACACAATGATCTGAACATTTTGACATAATATGACACAATGATCTGAATATTTTGACACAATGACACAATGACACAATGATTTGAACATTTTGATACAATCGAAAGATGAAAAAAAAAATTAATTTTCTATATAGCAACACTATACGCGTTTTAAAGATAAAAAACGCTCGTTTTTATGGTGTAATTTTTTTTAAAAAATAATATCGTATCTAAAAATTATGAAGGTTTAAAAAATGGGGGAATTTGATAAAAAGTCAAAAATACCCTTCTATCTTTGATTTTCTTTAGTTTTTCTCTCTAATTTACCCAGAAAAATTTTAAGCCATAGATCTTCATTTAATTGAAGATCAAATGGCTATGATTCCTTCTTATCCTTCTTATCCAAACTAAACTTCTCATAATAACCTCACCCATGATAATGTCTTGACAAAGTGCCAAGTGCACGTTTTCCGGTAAAAACAGGCTATTCTTTTTTTCTTTTTTAAAGCAAAATTAAGATTGGAAACTTATATGATTTATTGTATGTATCTAGCTTGTAAATGAAATGACATCATTGGTTCTTTCTTGACTTATTATATATGCTTGTACGTACGTTTTATCTTGCATGTGGACATTTGATGGCGTTTTAAGCATGCATGTACGATATGAACGTGTAGATACTTATCTCTAGCAACAAGTTTATTAATTACATCTTTATATTTGATTGTGTTTAAGCATGTATGATATGAAATGTTGTTACTGGATTATAATCAAATGTATCTCGATCTAACACACACTACAAGAAACTGAACTTGGCACGACGTAATTAACATTTGACCCTTTTTCGATCACATGTCAGTGATAGACACTGGTATGCTTATAAAACTGATGCACTATTCAATAATCAAAGCAAGCCTTAAATAGGCGATTACAAGAAGCAAAGACTAAGCAACAATAATTAACGAAAACAGAATAACAAACTTTGAATAAATCCTAAAGACCCGGACCACTACTCAACGTTTTGCAAACGTGTTTATTGACTCAGTACTCCAAACTTAGGCTGCAAGGTTAGTCTACGTGGCATACACATCAGCATGCATAGGTATGCACGTAGGACTTAGTTTCCTTCAGTCAGTTTGTTCATCTGTCCAAAGGGATTCGAGAGTAGAAAGGACCGTTAAAAAAATACGAAAATGAATATAAAAAACATATAACCAAGCCATAAAAACAGTTAAAAATTAGTCCACTCGGTTACGAATAAAGTTTACTTCGAAACAAAAAGGGTAGCAGCTTTAACTAAAATTTATATTGAAGTGAACCGCACACCATATTAGACCAAATTTGTGTGAGGCTCAGTGGCGGATCCAGGAAAGAATATCAGGGGTAGCGGGGATTAACGGGGGTTCGGGGGCAGCGCCCCCGAAAATTTTTTTTAGGTAGTTAAGGGGCTTTTAATCATATTTTTAAGAGACTTTTGATCATATTTTTAAGTAAAAGCCATAAAATTTCTTCCAGGGGTCGCGAAAAATTCGTTTCAGGGGTCGCGAAAAACCGAAAACCTATAAAAAAAAAAAATTTGCACGTCGGGGTAAAAGTTCAGGGGTAGCGGGCGCTACCCCTGACCCCTTAGTGGGTCCGCCCCTGGTGAGGCTTAACAAAAAGAGCAGACAAAAATCGACACAAAAATCGACTGGGATGAGGAAGAGAAGCGCCGACCACTTGGTCAAAACCTCAAAGGCACTTTGTTTGCTTTTTTTTCCTTTGGGCGAATTATTTTTTTTTGGAAGGCTAATTTCATTAAAAACACAACGCCCGGGCGATAATCTCTAAGATAGAGACTACCGGGAACCGGAAAGAATTACATCAACGAAAAAGAAAAATTACACCATTTTCGCCAATCTATGCTACCCTCTTTATGCCTATACTTGAACCACAAATACGTCATCGACTTGACATCCGAAAACAAACTAGCATTGTTAACCTCCACTCCGTTGAAAATCTTATCATTTCTAGCATTCCACAATCGCCAACAAGCGGCAATGACTATGCCATAAACAATTTCCTTCTTTTTCTTCGTCATGGGTAAGTCATCTATAATTCGCAACACATCCGCAAGCGAGAAAACAAAAAACCGAGGGATGTTACACCAGTTTGCAATAGCGTCCCAAAGCGTTCCCACAATTCGGCAACCCGTGAACAAGTGATCAACCGTCTTTGGGCGAATTATTTAACAATGGAAATAGAAATTAAAAAAATTACCATATTAACACGTTATTTATTTATTTATTTTAACTGAATTTGACTTTCTTTGATTTTTATTACAATAAAGATTAGTATATATAGAGTGTTTATGAAAATATTGATAATCGACGATTTGGCCTAATGGTTAGGTCTTAGACTCTTAGATATGTGCGGGTTAATAGCCGGGTTTGACACCCATGACCGCCGAGAAAGAGGGGGTTTTTTTTAAATCGCCTGTTTCAGATCGGTCGTACATCGACTGCCACATATATGACACGTGTTAAAGGAGTCCCTTCTTTTTTCACCGTCATCATCCCACCGCATTCACTTTTACCCTTTCCTGCACAAAATCCTTCGCCTCCTCTCCTCATCGGATTTTTTTCGTTGCTTTCTACCTTCCAGATTCGGCCTACTTATCCAGGTTACGCTTTGAATCTACAGTTTATGTTAATGTTCTTCCTTCGCCGGCTTCTTTAACACAAAATCTACTAATTCATTTTTATGTTCAATGTTTTCTGTCTATATTCAATCCACTGATGTTTACAGTTTATTTTGATTATATTTCGTACCTTTGTTACCTTCTACTTGCTTATCAATTTACAGAGGTACAACATCCAATTTATGTTTCGCAATTTCTCTTGCTCTAATTTACTGTTGTGTCAATATTTACCATGTCTATGAATAAGCTTAATTGTTGTCTCTGTTTCTATCTTTTAAACCTCATATGATTTATTAGCAAATGTGTTTAATTGGAAAAGAAAATATAATTTTTTTCCTATTTTCTTAAGACTTTTGTTAGATGTTAACTTACAAGAGACTGAATTTTTTAATGATTTAAAGTGTGAGGTTTGGTAGAGGATTAGCCTTTGGTATTAGGTCTGATCAATATTGGTTCGGTAAGAAGATGACATGAAGGTTGTCACTCTGAATTGTTTCGGTACATTTGAATCTCTTCACAATCTTTATTTTGGTTTAGGATTTAGGATATTTTTTCTGATAATAAGGACGTTCAATTTCTGAACCTCATTTGTAAATTGGTGGATAGTAAATTCTGCTTGGGTAAATGTGATCTTAGAGATACAGCTTCTATATTCTTAGGTCGTTATGAATTCGTTTGTTGCCTTACTTAACTTTTATTGAAATTTTTTAGTACTCACTACATTTACTAATATAAAAGATAACATTTTTAAATCTGGTGTAGAAAATATATAATCTAAAGTTGTAACTTCTATTAATTATGATACCAAAGTTTATTACATTTTGAAGCGAAATCTTATGCTATTTTTACATTCATATACAAACTCTTTAAAATTTTCGTATAAATTATGCAGCAACAACAAATTTACACAAGAGAGGTACTTCCTCAGGAGAAAATATAAGTTCCTGTCATTACAATCAGTTCACAAATGCTTTAGATGTTAACATGTCAACACTAATTTGTGTTACTACAACACCTACAATTGAGAGGGCTATTTTACAAACTTTAACGTAGATTATTTTTTATTGAAAGGTGCACACTCAAATAAATAAAAACATTTTGCAAAGTTTGAAGTTATAAAAGACGATGAAGCGGGTCCGAGCTTCTTGGATTTTGATATTTAATTTTTTATTCTTTTAACGAACTTGAGAACGTGATGATCGTCTTTTTTTTCAATTATTATTGTGGGATTAAATTATGAAACTTGAATGTTAAACTTATTATGGTGAGGTTTTTTCCAACTTTTTTAAAAAGTTGACTGTTTTTCATAAATGGGTACCCATCGGGTTCCCCGTATCTGGCGGGTTTTTTTACCCGTACCCGTCGGGTATAGACGAGGCGGGGGCGGGAATGGGTATGGGGTTTAAGTTCCGGTGCGAGTACGGGTAATGAAGCTCTCGCTATTACCCGCATCCGTTTGCAACACTATTCTTGTGATATACATTTTATAAGTTGAGATATGATCATAGTAGGGCATATATAGTGACATAATGTTATTGAAGTTATTGAAGCAATAGTACGTATTCTTTTCAAAAGAGTAAAAGAAAATCTTTACTCATTAGTTGAATTTGGTATAGTTATATATAATTATTATTCGACTAAAATTAAGTTTGTCCTTTTATCGATTGGTATCAATGAATATATATAAATTTTTTAACAGGAAAGTTTGGACGCTCGGGATCATCCTTCCGCCCGAATAAAAGATTAAGAATACCCGGTCCATTCATCTTTTAGGAGGAAACCCATAACTAAAAAAATCTCATGGCTTATCCCAAGCGAGATTCGAACAACAATCTTCCATATGGAAAGCAATGGGGTACGCTAGGGTAAAACCCCTTTGGTCAATGATTATATAATTAGTAACTATATGTTTGTAAAGGGAATTAATTAATGATGGCGTATACTTTTTGTAAAGGGTTTTAATGATGTATCTTTTGAAATCAATGATAATAAGAGAGCCTACTCCCACCCAATGCTTCTAAATAAAAGTTGATGTATGCAAATCAAGCTTCTCCACTTTCTAAATTGGATAGCAACTCCATCCCTACATGTTACAAAATTAGTAATTTTTTTACAAAGAATGTAAAGTCGATTGAGACTTTATCATGGTTGTGTCGGTAAAGACGTATATATATGTGATGGCAATATGATGAATAATAAAAGAGTAGACATATCTAAAAGGGAAAAGTGAAAAAGCTTCGTATGCTAACCTAGTAAACTTAAATAACTTATATACTTTTTAATATAAGTATATATTTAAAAGTTTTCTATGAAAAAATCTAACATAAGCTACACCTTACAAGATTTAAATTCAAAACATTTTAGTTAAGGATATACCATCATGATATCGCTTGGGGACAAAATAATTCAATGAAAACAAACTTATACATAAATGAAAATGTCTTTAAAATTATATTTTCATCTTGTTATACTACACATTTTAAATATTTGAATATCATGGTGTATCTACGTGCCGTACCATTGTTATCTATTTGAATACATAAAGATAATATATACATAAATTTAAAATATATGTATATTCTTAGATGACACTAGTCACTACGTCAAAATATGCCTACGACCATGCTTTTCCAAAACCACCATATCACTTGTTTGATTTTTTCAATGACTAAATGTCATTAATAACATTTAGAAACCTTCTAGCCTAGTTGTAGCCACATATTTTATTGATTCATGTGACATTTACTCGCCACACTCAGAAAATATTATCAAATGTAAACAACTTCCATGATATCTGGTTGAATTTTGATTGATTTAATCAGAACACATCTTTTCGAAACCTTATATACGCTTTTAGAAAAAACATGTGACATTTAGTAGCCACTGTCACAAAGTGTGGTCAAATATAACCAACAGCCATGGTATTTGTTTGATTTTTTATTTATGTGACCAAAAACACATCTATTAGAAATCTTTAGCCACACTTTGAGAATAAGATGCGACAGTTACCTGTTACTTTCAAAATTTAAGAAGTTGGTTTTCCTGCTACTCCCAAAATTGTTTTCTTTTTTTACTTTTTCCATTAATTAGAGTAACATTTAATCGGGTTCAAGTCTTGCTTTACGTTCTATCTCCATAAAAAAATTATTCATCAGGCGAGTAATCATAATTTGTTCATCAAACAACTAATCGGGCGAATAATTGAAATTCTTTTACATTGTTCTAAAAAAGCTCTACCGGAACAAAAAGAAATTCAACCAGAAAACAATCAAAGTTATTCAATCTTAGATTTTTGGGGTTTAATCTTAGGTTTTTGGGTTTGATCGCAGATTTATACATTTAATAATAGGTTTATAGGTTTATTTGCAGGTTTACAGGTTAACCTGTGAATCATGTTTGTAAAAATGTAGGTCCAAACAGTCGAGTTTGAAAGGTAAAAACCAAGAGACCAAACTACACACGTAGGGCAAGTGTACCCGTCGTGTGTAACATAGTATCAGTAAGTACCAGATGTCAATCCACAGACGCGTATTCAAGCTTTCGATAATCAACCTTAATTGATATTTAGCCGATGAATATGATTTAGAGTGGAAATTATGAAAACTAATTAAATTTAGTAAAACAAACAATCAATGATCACAAGTAACGAAAAACCAGATCGAGAAAGCATCACCTAGATCCAAATCCTCTAAACACATTGAAAACCTCGGAATGACTAATCATATAATAACCACCCTCTAATGTAGATAATTAGAATACCTAGGACTATATACACATCCAAAATACTCTAACAATCCTAAATTGAAGCCCGGATAGCCAAACTACGTAAAACTGCCTAAATGGTCTAACTACCTCGATCAAGGCAACGCAGACCTATACGCAAAGGACACTGCTAGAGAGGTCAATCTGAACAGCGCCTAGGAGATGCAATAACTCTGAATTAGTTCCACTAACCTAGGAATCTCTAAACACAAATAATCAGACTCATATCTTACGATCATAAGGATACTAATCTACCATAAAATGCCTAGATAAATCTTAGTATACGAAACGATCTGCTCAAACTTATCCCGTATGAGATGCACACTAAATCACCCCCGAGTTATTACCAAAATAATCAATCAGTAATTCTACTGTCACATATTAAACTGAAAACCTAGAAAGTCAACCATTTAACAATGAATAAGCAGACCTATTATACATGCCATAAGCGATAGATCCACAATATATGATAAAAATATAAGCTAAGTAAGCACATATGATCATCACAAGCGAACAATTCAGAATTAAATTGCAATCTACACAATCATATGAAAAGTCAAACTAAAAAGTTAAAGTGCATTTATATTCATCTAATCTAAGTGAAACATTGAAACATGAGTAAAGATTGGGGCTTGATAAGTATTTGTTGAGTTTGTGTTTGTGATATTTAATTGTTTTGAATATTAGAGTTTGATGTTTAGAGTGAGTTTTAGATTGCTTTCTTGGAAAATGTTAGTGATGGGAATGTCCCATTGCTAAGCTTTTCTTTTATTCCTGTTTGTATCTTTATTTGTGATATAAATTTTGTGAGGCTTTGCCCTTTACAAAAAAAAAAATTCACATCTTAGCAACTTAACTTTTACATCTAAACATTACCACAAAATCACAAATAAACCATCCACCATTCTAATTTGTAACTTTCATATATATATTTTTTTGTAAATATGTATATCTTTACTTTAAAACTCAATTGTTTTGTTTAGTTTTCACAATTCAATAAAAACATAGATTATTATTTTTTATTTTAGTATTTTTTTAAATCAAGGCCCGTATAACACACGGGTAACAAAGACTAGTACTTTTAAATATAAGAAGTCTAAGAAGTTCATTGTGTAATATATATATATATATAGGGTTAGGTTCAAATGAGAACTTTTTGTTTTGAGAACTTTTGAGAACTAAATCTCAACCACAAATTTCAAGGGGGGTCCACTACAATTCATGGGAGGGGGGATACATGTAAATATATTCATTGTTGTGTTTTGTTATTTTTTATGTATTAAATAAATTTGTCATTATTATATTACTGAGTTTTATATATTAGAAGTATACAATGATTCAATTTTACATTTACGTTGTTTAGAACTAATAATTTAAGAAATGTACAATGACAAATAGAAAGACACAATGACGAACATAAAAATACAACGACGCACTAGTGCTGAAAAACGTAAAAAAATAATTTTATATAAAGAAACATTGTACTCGTTTTAAAAATAAAAAACGTTTGTTTTTATGGTATATTTTTTATATAAACTAATATAGTATATAAAAGTTGTGAACTTTTTAAAAAACGAACTTGATAAAAAATCAATAAAATTGGCTAAGACTAAATTACCCCTCATATAATAAAGGAGAAACGACTTCATTGCTCCCAGATCTAATGACCATAATTCCTTCTTAGTCTTCTTAGATTAAATAAGTTTCTTATACCAATCGATCATTACCCCGATTTGCTGAGTGTAATATGTCTTATGTCTAAGGTTTGATGCAAAACTACGGAGTCGGGGGTCTCACTGGAAGCAGCATCTTTATTCCTACGGGGTAGAGGTAAGACTTTCTACATCTTACCCTCCTCAGACTCTACATTAGTTTACTATTAGTGGGATTTACTGAGTATGGTGATGATGATGATAATAACTTAACTCCATCCATATCTTTAGGCTAAGTGTAGTCATAAAGCTCCTGCATGTGGCGTAGTAGTCCAGCTAGCAAGGAACTTTATGGCTTTAAGGTGTGTAGTCGTAAAGTTTCTCCTCAATCATCAGTGAAGAAATTTATGGTTTTAAGATGTGTAGTCGATCATAAAACCTCATCTTAATCATTACACAATTATTATTATTTTCCAATTTAAATAGATCAATAAACCAACACAATTACATTAAGTAAAAACAAAAAACATAATTTGATTAAAAATACAATCTAAAAAAAACTAATCGTAATTTATGGTTTTAAGATGTGTAGCCGATCGTAAAACCTCATCTTAATCATTACACAATTATTATTATTTTTTAATTTAAATAGATCAATAAACCAACACAATTACAAACAAAATACATAATTTGATTAAAAATACAATCTAAAAAAAACTAATCGTAATTTATAGTTTTAAGATGTGTAGTCGATCGTAAAACCTCATCTTAATTATTACAAAATTATTATTATTTTTTAATTTAAATAGATCAATAAACCAACACAATTACATTAGAGTAAACCTCTATTTTAGTCCTTGAGGTTTACCACTTTAGTCCATTTTAGTCCAAACGTTTTAAAACATCCAATTTGATCCCTCACATTTCGTTTTATAATCAATTTTAGTCCAATTATTAATTTTCTTTTAAAATAATATCTTAGTTTAACTTTTGACCCAACTTAAGGGTATATTTGTCCAATTATTAATTTCCCTTTAAAATAATCTCCTAATATATATTTAAAAAGCCAGTTTTGCATTCTATGCTTTTAAGTAAATACTAATTATGTTTTTTGCAGACAAAGAAGGTGGCAACTCTATGCTTTCATACGTTTTTATCTTTTTACAAAACTAGCTTGTAACATTTTGGGGATGAGATTTCTAGCCTTGACATCTCTGTGGGATAATAAATTCCCCAAATTATTATGGATGATCAACCCAAAGTGTATTTCTTAAAAAAAACATCCAGCAAGTATAAAAATAGGCTTTTTAAATATATATTAGGAGATTATTTTAAATAGAAATTAATAATTGGACAATTATACCCTTAAGTTGGGTCAACAAAGTCAAACTAAGATATTATTTTAAAAGAAAATTAATAATTGGACTAAAATTGATTATAAAACGAAATGTGAGGGATCAAATTGGATATTTTGAAACGTTTGGACTAAAATGGATTATAATGATAAACCTCGAGGACTAAAATAGAGGTTTACTCATTACATTAAGTAAAAACAAAATACATAATTTGATTAAAAATACAATCTAAAAAAAACTAATCGTAATATATTTCATGTAAAAGCTTCCAAGTATCTAACTTACAAAACGGTCTTCCATATAATGGTTCATATTCGGTAACAAGTTCTTTAATAACACGTTCATCATGCTCGTAGTCCAAAACTCTCAACAAGTTCATCCATCTTGTGTATATAACATTAAACCTTATAAGAACATGACTAATCTCGTCCATTTCACCTTTAACCCATCCAATGTACGGTTTGGTGAAACGAGATCATTGTGAAACCCCATTTCCTAGTCATATATTATTTATTTTAGGCGTTTCTCATCATATAATTCTTTTAGGCGGTCCCAGTAAGTGGGATCAAGCACCCCCATCTCTCCTTAGCGAGTTAGCGTATAATGTACAAATGACTAACTCCTCCCCTCCTCCTCTTGGCCCCACCATGGTGATACGAGAGAAAACGTTGTTGATGTAGAGTTTAAAGATTTGGAGAATGGCAGAAGAAATTTTGAGTTTGTGTGGTTAAAATGTATGAAATTGTGAGTTTTATATAGAAGAAAAGAAAAAAAAATGTAAATTCACAATTTTACCGTTTTTAACAAATAAACTTTTAAATTTAAATCAAACAAGATGTTGCCATAATGACGTAACCGGATTTTACCCTTAGGCTATCCGTAGTGGATGGAGCCCCGGGTGGGGGGTTATGCGCCATGTGGCGGATGACGTGGAAATGGGGGGTTATGAGGTAAGGGGTGTAGTGGGGGGTTATGAGGATGGGGGTTATGAGATATGAGGTGTACCAATAGGAAAAAAGAAAAAAAAAACAAAAAAAAACATGTGAGTTGCACCGGCGCCATGAACATGGCGCCTTTGACCTCCAAAGCTAACATGGCGCCCCGGGGGGCGGTGCGGGGCGTTATATGGGGCGCCATATTACAATTTTTTGCCCCATAACGCCCCATTACGGATAGCCTTATAATGCCATGGGTAGTGTTCAACTCTTGGGGCGCTATGAAAGGGTGTCATATATGGGTATAAAGCTCACTACGTTTACTCTTGTATATCAAGACAAATAAGTTTATTACAAATAAGTTTATCGGTCTTATTTAATTAGCAACCCAGGAATTCAAAGACGTGCGGTTTTCATGTCCCCAAAAAAGTTGATCATTTCTTTTTCCTAAAAGACAACAAAAAAGTCTTTTGTGTGAATGGTTGTTAACAAAATGATATACTTTCTATGAAAATAAAAGAATAAAATAAAGGGTAGATATTGATATTTCTAAATATAGGAATATGGCCCTTCTCCTATGGAATCATATCATGGACCATGCTCAACATAATGGAAAAGGAAAAAAATCCAATGAAGCATAAAATCTTACCTTTGAATCAATAATAATAACATGTTTTAAATAATAACTTTTTTAGATCTAATGCATTTTTTTAATAATATTTGCATGATTATCAAACCCATACTTAATTAGAGGCCAAACTCAAATTTAATTTTTTATTTCTAAATATACAAGTTGAGATTAAATATAAAAAACAGCATACTGAAACCAAAAAAAAAAGGAAATTATAAGCACACAAACCATATATTTTTTTTTACATTTTATTAATGTTGCCATAATGAGCTATCAAACAAAAAGCCACCGGAGGAAAGAAGATTGCCGGAACTAGACGGTGGCTCTCCGCCGAAGTATCCAACGTCATATTCCTCCGGCCACGGTGGCAACGAGTAGTAGTCCCAAACCGAGTCCACAAACACGAAATCGTCCCTTGACTCGGCCGAGTCGTAACTCGTTCCCAAACTCGGCAACTCCACTATCTCACTCAGCTCCTCGGCCGGCGCCGTCGAAACCTCCTCCGACGTCACTAACGACGTCATTGACGACGCCGATGACGTCCACGTGGACACCGACGAAGATGATGACGTGGAGGGTGTAACTGGTGTTTCTGTAAGGTTGACGAGGTCAAATGATGAATTAGCGGCTTTGGTGGCGGCGGCCTGAATGTCACGTGGGGAGCACGATTCCGGCCGAGGTAAAACATCGGCGAGTTCGGGGAAGTTAAGGATGGCCGACTTGCCTTTGATGGAAAGTGCGGCGACGTCGTGCGCACGTGCGGCCATCTCCGGGTTGGAAAAGGTCCCGAGCCAGATCCGGGACTTTTTCTTGGGTTCTCGGATCTCGGATACCCATTTCCCCCATGATCGCTTCCGTACGCCTCTATAAACCGGATGCTTACTATTGTTGTTCGCTTTGCCATTATGATGATCATCCGGATCCTCTTGGACCCGCTTCAACTTTTTCGGGTTTTGTTTGGAAAATGGGTCGGATAATGCGGCGGTCGCGGACTCACTCTCCGGTTCCATCGCCGCCATTGTGAGTCGGAGTTAAATATTGCGCCGGCCCGGTGCTACTAACTTATAATCAAGAAATCTTGAAATTAGTTAACGAGCTAGCCGGGCTTATAGAGAGGGGTGAGCTAGGATGTTGAAATTATAATTAATGCAGCCACAAGTTTTGGAAGTGTTTGGTGTGGGATGAGTTTTAGAGTTCATATATGGTGCATATATAGATAGATATATGTGTATGTACGTATAGATGTAGATAGAGAGAGAGAGAGTAGAGTGAGTAGATATGTAGAGGAAGAAGGGAAGCAATCATATAAGGTGTATGAAAAAAAATGGAGAGTGGTATATTTTTTCTAATATTTTTTAAACATGTATATTATTTTTTGAACGGTCACTAAATAAAACATGAACTTGAACCGAAAAAGATCAATGGTAAAAGGTTGTCTTTGGGCTGTTCAAAAAAGAAAATGGGTCGTCTTTGGCATCCAAACCCATCAGTCAACTAGTTTCAAAGAAAAATATATCCGTAAACGACCAGGTAAAAAATACAAGTTCAAAGACTTGAATTCGTGACTTTAAGGTTACTAGTTATCCAATCATCACCCATTTAACTAGAACAAGTACTAGTTGTTTTAAACTTTCACCGTTTAAAAAGAAAAAAACCTTATTATATATATATACAATACAAATTGAGGTGAATAGTATACTTTGGCTTTGTCATACTTTGGTCACAGTTTTTTGTTATTTTTGACACTATTAGTCCTTCAGTGTTTATGACTTTGACAATTTATACCCCTGGAATGGTCTGGAACCTTACCTCATTTCATATCCTCCATTTTCTTTCTCTCTGCATCCAGGCGTATTTCTCTCTCTCTATACTTTTAGATGCTATGCATCTCTCTCTCACTAAAACTCCGGTTGTAACCCTCTCCCGTTCCAGATCTGAAGATTGGCGATGGTGGGTGACGGTTTTCGACGATGTTACCGACGATGCTACTCCCGGTTGGCGGTTGCCGGTGTGCGATGATTTCACCGACGGCGGCAGGGCGTTTACCGCAGCCGTCGTCGGTTTGAGCCCGGCCTTTCTGATGACCTTAAAAGGTCGTCGTTCGGCGGTTGCCGGTGTGCGATGATTTCACCGACGGCGGCAGGGCGTTTACCGCAGCCGTCGTCGGTTTGAGCCCGGCCTTTCTGATGACCTTAGAAGGTCGTCGTTCGGCGGTTGCCGGTGTGCGCTGATTTCACCGACGGCGGCAGGGCGTTTACCGCAGCCGTCGTCGGTTTGAGCCTGGTCTTTCTGATGACCTTAGAAGGTCGTCGTTCGGCGGTTGCCGGTGTGCGATGATTTCACCGACGGCGGCAGGGCGTTTACCGCAGCCGTCGTCGGTTTGAGCCCGGTCTTTCTGATGACCTTAGAAGGTCGTCGTTCCTGCTGTCGATGCTCCGCTGATGTCGTTGCGTCGGCGTTGAGTCAACGACGTCTTTTTTTTTGCTCCTTATACACCGATTTTAACATGCATGTGTAGATCGGAGACTATAAATGATTGTCTTGGTGGTCGTTTTGCGGCGGTTTTAGGGATTTCCGGCGGCCGCCATGGCTTCCGGCCGCCGGAACAGTTTTAAATGATGATGGTGATGAACTGATGATGGTTTTGGCTTTCAAATTTTGATGGATGTGTTTTGATGATAAAATTGGGACTGATTTGGGATTATTCTGAGTTAACTTGGTATTGAGTCAACCCGGTTGACTCGGGCTGTTCTTATATCAATAACTTGGGCTATGATGATCGTTCTTCACAGATCTGAGCCTACTTCATGTTTTACAAATGGATTTATGTTTTTGGACGCTTTCATCTATGGCAGTGATGATCATTCTTAATAGATCTGAGCCTGTTTCGGTCATTGTCTTGGTGGTCGTTTTGCGACGGTTTTAGGGATTTCCGGCGGCGGCCATGCCTTCCGGCCGCCGGAACAATTTTAAATGATGATGGTGATGATGGTTTTGGCTTTCAAATTTTGATGGATGTGTTTTGATGGTAAAATTGGGACTGATTTGGGATTATTCTGAGTTAACTTGGTATTGAGTCAACCCGGTTGACTCGGGCTGTTCTTATATCAATAACTTGGGCTATGATGATCGTTCTTCACAGATCTGGGCCTACTTCATGTTTTACAAATGAATTTGTGTTTTTGGACGCTTTCATCTATGGCAATGATGATAATTCTTGATAGATCTGAGCCTGTTTCGATCATATATCTTATTTCAACTAATGTTTAGGTCTTACGATTATTTCGAGATCAATAGAATGTTCATGTTGCTTTTTTTTAATGTAATTTGGAGAAGATCTGCAGCAAGAATCATTAGTCACATTTTATAGGCCGAAGATATCAACTATTATTTCTTTTCCTTGACTAAAACAGATTTCTTTTTAAAATATTTTCGAAAATTTTAACTTTTTCTTAATGATATTTGCAAATCTTCAAATTGTGACTAAACACAAATATTTCATGGTTTAAAGGCAGTGTAGAAAATCATTCATTCAGTTTTGAAGACAAACAACGAGGGTGGCCCGCCGCAACGCACTAATATTATGACAGTGGTATAATTATTTAGTGTATATATTGTTAGACATCTTTAGCCTCATGTTAATTAGTCTACAATTCCAACCCCGCGACAACGCGCGGGGTGGGTCAAACAACTCGTTCAATATCTAAATAACATTGGATTAAACGTCCTTTAGTATCAGTGTAATTAATATATTAATAAACAGGCCCCACTACAGAAGAATATCATTACGTTATGATATTTTATAAGATATTTTTTTATCATTTACATTTACCGAATTAAACTTATTATATTTTAATGGAATTGAAGGCACACAATTGATTAATTGATTGAACTACTTAAAATTGGAAAGCAAACCTTTTATCTATTGGCGGTCGGCTAACGTTGATCTCTTCGGTCTTAGGTGCGTTATCAATTTACTATTTTTCTAATTTTCGTATTCGTGCTTCTATTCAAATTATTCTGGAAAATATTCGGGCGAAATTCTTTTGGGGCGTGGGATGGGAATCGTAAGATTCATTGGGTCAATTGGGATGAGATATTGGGTGGGAAAGAAAGTGGGGGGTTGGGAATTGGGAGCTTGAATGGGTTGAACAAGGCGTTGCTGTTAAAATGGAAATGGAGATTTCTTAAGGATAAAAGTCAGCTTTGGGTTCGGGTTATTGAGTCCATTTACGGGTCGGGAGGTGGTTTTGATGTGGTTTCTTTGAAGGGGGGGGGGGGGTGTTTGGAAAGAGATTTGTAAATGTGTTAAAAAAAATTCATGACAAGGATGAAATTCCGAGAAATGCATTTCTTAGAAGAGTGGGTAGAGGTGATGGTACTAGTTTTTGGAATGATATATGGTTGTGGGATGTTAAATTATCTTGAAAATTTCCGAGACTCTACGCTCTTGAAAATAATAAAGAGTGTAGGATTTCGGATCGTTTGGTGGGTAACATTAGAGTATGGAGTTGGAGAAGGGAGATTCGTGGGGGTATTGAAGAGCACCAATTTGGTGCGTTGGTTTTGGCCTTACGGTCGTTCTTGGCATCAAATGAGATCGATGGATGGGCTTGGGCGTTGGATGGTAAAGATTATGTTGAGGTGAAACACGTTCGTAAGGTCATTGAGAAAAAGGTTCTTCCCGGTAGTAGCATCAAAACTAGGTGGAACAAGTTTATTCCCAAGAAGGTTAATGTGTTCATGTGGAGACTTTTAAGAGATAGACTTCCAACCCGTGCAAAATTAATTGAAAAAGGTATCCCTATTTTGAATCTTAGTTGTGTGTTTTGTGGTGAAAGTTTAGAGTCTAGGATGCATGTGTTTGAGGCTTGCTCGAAGTTTAGAGAAGTGAGAGACAAGGTTCGTCGTTGGTTAGATCTTGGTTTCGATTTTAGTGGCGACCCGGAAGTGGTTCTTGAGCGCATTGATAATGCTCATATTTCGAAGCGTAAGTAGGAATTGGTGAATGGTGTGGCTTGTTGCATGTGGTGGGCCATTTGGAAGAGTCGTAACGAGATAGTCAACAATAATAATGATTTAGATGTTTTCTCCATTTTTGATGTTATAGTTAGGCTATTCGTAATGGGGCGTTTTTGGGCTCCATAACGCCCCATAACTCCCCATATAACGCTCCGCCCCACTACGCTGGGGCGTTATGGTGCCCAAATTCGCCCCGGGCGTTAGGGATAAAACGCCGAAGAAGGGTTTAAAAGTAATGATTGTGGGGCGTTATAGGGGCTTTATCCACTACACCATAAAGCCCCTTGTCCAGTCATCGTCCACATGGCGGATAACGCCCCATTTGGGGCTTTATCCACTACACTTAGCCTTAGATGTTCATTTAATTGGTTTTTGTCTAGAAATAAGTTTTGTAATATGTCTTCTAGCAATTGGCTAGAATGTCCTTTATTGTATTTGTAAACGTTTTGGGCTTGTTCGGTTAGGTTTTTCTATCCGGCTCGCGTTTTTTTGTTTAATGGTATTGTTGCTGTTAAAAAAAAAAACTTAAAATGTATATGAGCATGAGTGAAAGAGTAATAACCATGAAATTATGTTTTAGGTGATAATTGAAAGTACTAAAATATTCTAGAACTAGAATTAAAGGGCCCCTAGAATTATATCATCTACTATTCTTAAATTAATTATTCACGTTATATTCAAGAGTGTACTATATGTACCATATTTAATCTTACAATAAGTACGATTTAGATCTCAAAATTTTTAAAAACTTAAGTTAGAATCACACATCACAATTAATACTTTTAAAGGTTTATATCTTATAGTTTACATAAATATTTGTTCAAAATTGATATTTCGGTATTTAATTTGAATATATACGAGACTTGACTTATCAATAAATTCTCCCTAATTAATTAAGAAACCTAAAGGCTAAACACACATATAACACGTCATTAGTATGATGCTAAGTGAATAAATCTCTACATCTAATAAAGCACTAACTTGGATATCACATGGCTTCTTTTTAGGGTGTCCATCTAGGATTTTTCTACTTGGCATCACCATATTCAATCTCAATACCTACCTTAAATATTGAATATAATCATGTCAAACTGTCAAATTTAAAAATGAAAATTTCAAATTTATTTTTCTTTTAAAATTAATGAAAATTCAAACATGTCAAACTTTACAAAAATAATAAAAACAAATTATGTTATTCATAAATTTCAATTCTCTTATTAATTTTTTTTATAATTATCTCATATTTTGAATCTATATTCAACCCGTATATAGTATACGGGTTTCTAACCTAGTACTTTAATATACAAGCAAAAGGTTAATCTATATGCACAATTAATTGTCAATTTTGTATGAACCTAATTAGTCATTTAGCGACCAATGACATACTTTAATAATTAACAATAATCTTTGATAAATAATAATTGTTATTTTTTTAATAATAACTACTAGATATAGATATTTTAGTTTAATTGAATTATTTATATTTAATTAAGAAATATATAAAAATAATATATATGTACGTATTCCGAGAATATATATGTTGGTCCAAAAGTTGCATGGGTTTGATTTATACCATATATTCTTATTGGGTTTGATTGAACTAATCTAGTAAGGTTAGGTCATAAGGGTTAAGGGGTGGTTGTAAAAGAGGAAGTAGCCTCGTTCAATAGAAATTTGACAATTTAATATTTTTAAAGTAGTAGCAAACTAGTAGATCAGAAGAGGTAGAGATTTAAAGAAGCCATATACAAACCACACCCAAACATACACTACGGCTTGAAGTAGCCACAAAACCGATAAAAAATTTGAAGCCGCCTACAAGTAGTCACATGGGTTGCGGCGTATTTTCTTGGAAGCCTGAAAGCCGCAGGATAACTAGCCGTATCCACCCCTTGTGGCCTAAAGACGGAGGATTAGTGTTTGAAGCTTATAAACAAAAAGTTTCATTAAATCAAATAACAAGAAACATTTGAAAGAAACCCTAGCAACCACTACTTAGGAATTCTAACCACATCTCTCTTGTTTTCAACTGAATTCAACAAAAAAGTTAGGGCTTTGTTTGTTGATCAAAGCTTGGTTATTTCGCGTATTGGCCCACACTAATTCTAAGTTCTTAAACATCTTCTTCTTCACAGATTTCTTTTGTTCTTAAAACCGAACTTCTAATGAAACATCTTTGTGTTTAATCAAAAGGCGATCTTTCTGGTTAATTTCATTCATCTGCTTCATAAAAACTTACTTTAAAAGTTAGCATGAAATCCCAAAACATAGGGCGAAGTGTTCCCTATCAAATGTATGTATGTATATGCAGCAACTGGCTTTACACATTACGGACTAACATATAAATGAAACTAGGGTAAGTGCTCTAGCAAAAAAAAAAAATTTGGAACGTTAAACTAACTATTTACACTAGTTGAGCTTATTCTTAGGGAAAACCACATCCATAAAAGGTCGGGTAGAAAAACTGTTAGGTTCAGGGATCGAACTCGTGACCTCTCAGTCTCGAGTTTTCTCCTCATCACCAGTACCATTCGATCAAATGGCCGATAGTAAGTGTTCTAGCAATCTAACAATACCTAGAACAACTTGATGTTAAAGTTAAATTAAAGAATGTGAACCAGAAAGAAAGATAGCATTTTTGTAACAATTGTTTGTATAGACAATGTGATAGGAATCATGTTCTAGCTATATTAAAGAGTCATATGTCTAGGGGGTTATGTGTAATTTCTATTTCTATAAATAAGTATCCATAGCTCATTAGAGGGGAGGGAAGAAATTAGGTCAAGTATTGGGCTCTTTGCTTAGCATTGAGAAGAGCATAGCTCTGGGTCACCTATGGTGATGATCTATCCATTGTAGATCCATTTGGATCATTCTATCATTCTAGTTCTAATTCCCATTTTCAATTTCTTTTTCTGCAAATCTAGATCACAAACTCCATCATTGGTCCGACCTGCCTTTTCCCTCTGCTCTCGCCATCAAATTCTGATTTACCTCCATCGCTGCACTGTTCAGATCTTCATCATCACTGCCATCTCTGCTCTCACCATCACGACCGATTTCTCAATTCTGCTCCAGATCATCCTTTTTCCGTCAGGTTCACCCTCAGATCTTTCCACCATCGATTAAATTTCCGATTTAATTTCTAATCATCTACCATTGGTCTGGTAATTGATCGCGACTTTCCTTCTCCATCGCTATCAATTTCAGATCTCAATCATTGCTTCAATTTCAGTCACTTTCGATCCTAATTCATCGATTCTGCTTCCGTTTCTAGTAACGATCCTATTTCAATTTCCGCTTCAATTCCAATTGTTAATCTCAATTTCATTTCCGATCAATTTCTGTTCATACGATTCAATTTCATCCATCAATTTCCGATTTCATCATCTTCTAGTTTAATACAAGTTCTGATTTATCGACCATCAATCTATTCGATTCTGATCCAGATCTACATCGTTCATCGATCCGGATCTGCTTTCTAATCTCTCTCGAGTGACTTCCTGATTCAATTCGTCCAGTCCTTCACCGTTCCTCGATCCCGATTTGGTTTCTAATCTCCACTTCTGTGATTTCTGCGTCCCTTCGTTCCAGTTCTTTCCAATTCCCGATTCAATTAGAATGGATCATTTATCTACTCAGGAAATCCGGATTCAGAAGTTAGAATCTAACCTTGCTGGAATTCAATCCGTGCTCAAGTCATGGGAAGAGACTCGTGGCGACTTGCGGAATCTCATTGATTGGATGGAAACTGAGTTTTCTATTCCTGATTCGGGATCTCGCGCCCCACCTTCTGCTGCAGCGTCTCTGCTTGCCCGATTCGACGGCATTGTTTCCAGTTCCAAAGTACGTTATGCATCCAGTCACATGGTGGGTCACCTGGTGGACCAGCAAGCACTTGGGGACCGGGTTCAATCTGACCTGGGCTTGCGAGGTGTAGAAACTGTTCCCGCAGCACCGATTCATAAACCTCCCTTGCCGTTGGTCAAAATTGCTACAGTGGTTACAAGGAGTGTTGCTTCAGTTCAAGTTTCATCAACTGCTACGCCAGTCTCAGAGTCGGTATTGCAACCTAATCTCAAGTCAATTCAGGTTGTTCTCAAGGAAAGGGCTGCTGGATTTGGTGATTTTGGCGGATGGTTAGCTACAATTCCTCCTCAGTTGTTTGATTTGGAGCGTGCTCCGCAACCACCTGACCCTTACATTCCTCTTGTCGATCTTGTGGTGGAGTTCCTTGCTAGTTCATTCCACATTCCTTCTAGGCAGTCATGGTTGATTCATGGGCAGTGTCGGCCTCCGGAAGATGCACTCACGGGAATCTCCACATGGATTTGGCATCCATTACCTGATTTCAGTCTTGAGGACAAGACTGTTTTGAAGGGGGGAGTAATGATAGGAATCAAGTTCTAGCTATATTAAAGAGTCATATGTCTAGGGGGTTATGTGTAATTTCTATTTCTATAAATAAGTATCCATAGCTCATTAGAGGGGAGGGAAGAAATTAGGTCAAGTATTGGGCTCTTTGCTTAGCATTGAGAAGAGCATAGCTCTGGGTCACCTATGGTGATGATCTATCCATTGTAGATCCATTTGGATCATTCTATCATTCTAGTTCTAATTCCCATTTTCAATTTCTTTTTCTGCAAATCTAGATCACAAACTCCATCACAATGGATATAAAAGATCAAGTTAAATTAGTCTTTCACTCTTTTATGTTATAAGAATAAAATATAATAAACTAAAATTAGAAACATTCAAACTTCCCTCTTAAAACTTGAAAACTTTGTATGTTCCTCACAATATGATGATGATTGGGATCTCAAGGCATAATGAATATTTAATGGTGATGCATGGGATAATGAATTGAAAACTAGGGTTAATAGTGACCATGCTTGGCTTATAAATGAGTTGGCAACAGAAGAACCTTCATCAATACCATTCAAAGATAATATAAATTAGCTCTATCTATGTGCCAAATTTATGAGTTTATGTTCTTCAATATTATTTAAATGTAAAATAGATGAGTTAATGCTCCATTTAATTATTTATTTGTATGTCCTTGCATGTGTGACTCCCGTTTTTATATGTTTTCTATGTTGAATATTTATGACCTCTCCATAACTCTTTTCTGTTAAGATACTATTTTATATGTTTATATGATACCATATTTTTTTTTATGTTTGACCCATCTATTATGAAAATTCTCATGAAATCTATTATTAGAAAAACTCATTTATTCCTTACTTTTATAATGAGTTAAAATAGTTTTAAAATTGAAAAAAGAAACTAATAAAGTTTTACTACGTGACAGAAATCAATAAATAATTATCTGAACTTGAAATTTTAGGATTTAAACACCAATTCGTCAATTTAGTCTCAAAAATGATACACCGTTAGTTTTTCACTAACGGTGTTAGTTTTTTTGCTGATGTGGCATATAGAGGGGTTGTTTTGTAATTTACTAAAACATATGGGTTGATAATATATATTAAAATAAGTTGTTAAAAAAAAAAGAAACTTGGCTCCTCCCCCCCACCCCTTCTCGAACCCGGCTACTCCCCCACCTCCGACCTCTGCCCCAAAAACCCTCCATCATCACAACCCACCAGCGACATGTGCGAGCTCCGGCCACCGGCGACCTGTGCGAGCTCTGGCCACGCCGCCTCCACCTCCTCCGACTAGAGCACGAGATCCAGACCCGGGTCTTTCTCCAACCCGAGAGTCACCTCGCCTCTCCTCCTTCTTCCTCTCCGCTACTGTGGTCACCGGCTCGTCTCCAGATCTGTATCGAGTTCACCGCCCGTCACCGGCTGTGTCCAGATCTGAATCGAGTTCACCGGCCGTCCCCGGCGCCAAATCCGCCGCCTGAAAAGTCAGAATCCTCTCCATCGACGGCGGCGGCGCCACCGACGGGATCCTAGCTGCCAAGTCGATCCTCCACCTCGAATCCGCCCTCGCGTTACTGTTAACGAAAGGGAACAAAGCGGTGACGTTCGTGACGGAGAACGGGAGGAAGCTTTACCGGTGTTCGAAACCAGGAATTCTCCGACGAGCTTTCCGGTCAATGGCGAGCGTGTTTGACCGGGCGTTTGGGGATCTCACGTTGAAAGATACGTTAAAAAGGGTTGATAATTCTTTTTTTTATATAATATTAACCCCTCAATTTAAACTTTTATAAAGTTGGACCCCCTCATTTTATAAAACTTACAAAACAACCCCTCTATATGCCACATCAGCAAAAAAACTAACACCGTTAGTGAAAAACTAACGGTGTATCATTTTTGAGACTAAATTGACGAATTGGTATTATTGTAGGCAAATAACTGAATTGGTATTATTATTGGCCAATAGGGCTTAATTCATATTATTTAAATCCAATTTTCCTTAATTTTTTAAGGGGGGACACTTCAAAGTTCAAACAACATGTCGCTACCATTTGACTAGAAATATTATATAGTTCTAAATTCTAATAATTTTCATTAATATTGACTTCTTCGTGAGATTATAATTAGTTTGAGTTGTGTTGTTAATTTGTATGTTAGCATGTGAATAACGAGACCGTTAATATAATTTTATTATTCGTTAGAGCCTTTAAATTAAAAAAAAATATAGGCTCGATCATGGGTAATTTTTTAGCTTTTTGTAAACTTTTATACTTAGGACTTGTTAGAGCCTTTAAATAAATAGAAGGGTACCATTCACTATTTAATAGTGAAGGAGCTTATTTTGTAGAAATTTTGAAAGTCCTTAAATTAAAAAAAAAATGATCTAATATCTCCTTCCTCTAGCCCTAAAAAGAAACCTGATCATGGACTATAGTAATCTCAAGTGGGGTAATCCTTTTTATGAAATTGAAAGTTTTACTGGAGCGTTACAGAAAAAGAAAACATACTAGTTATGTATGTAATGGGTCATGTGCTGTAAGGGGCTGGTTAGTTGGGTCCACTCACATTATCATCCATCAAAACACGGTTTGGAGCTTTAAATAAATTGTCCATTTGATTCATCATGAACAGGACATGGTTCATTTAAAGGTGCACAAATCGGGGTTTTTTTTTTCAAACTGATTAAGGTTTATAACGGTTCTAGTCAAAACCGGTTTTGGTAAGAATCGGTTCGGGCTGTGACTGATTTAGTAGTTGAAATTATAACCCATACCCGAAATTGATACGAGTAGGATCCATAGCGGGTTGGGTTTTAACCGATTCGAGAACCGGTTTAAGTTTACTTTCTATAAAATTACAAAAAGTTTCAATGCCTATATATAAATTTTAAATAAAAAATCTTATAGTTTGAATATTATAAAACATATAATTTAATGTAGAAGTTATAACAGATACAATGAAACATACGAAGCCCATGCAATAGTTGAGTAATATTAATTATGAATTTATGATATGAATTTATACAATTTCTAATAATAATTGATATACAAATATTATCTATCATATGCATGCAAGGCTATTAATAAGTCTGTTTTTGATATCAAAGAGATTGCATGGGGTTCGGTTAAATGAATTTCGGGTCAACCGTTTTTAATGAGCGACCCGCAATTGGTTGGTGTACTGTAGTGTAATGTAGGGTACGTTCGTCATTTGATCAATAGTTGTGGACGAACGTTACTATCATTTCATTTCATTTCATTTTCTAATATAATGTCAAGTGCAATCACATAATAATATTATATTTATGTCACTACCAAATTTAAACCCCCAGAGTTTTGTCATGGAAAAATGTATTTTATTATTATTATTATTATTATTATTATTATTATTATTATTATTATTATTATTATTATTATTATTATTATTATTACTACTACTACTGCTATTATGATTTTTTATTTAATTTTAATTATTTTTCGAACTTAACTTTTAGATGCATTCTACACTATAATTTGGCTTTCTCTTTTCTTTAATCTACCCAATGAGATTATGTCATATGTCGTACTCATACTGGCTAAAGTGTTTTTTTTCTTATAATTTTTAAAATATATTATTTTATTAATTATAAAAGTGTCTTTGCAATGTGCTTATTTGTATCTATATTTAGATATAAGTTTCTTTCAAAACAAAATTGTACGTGATATTTTAGTGTACAAGCTATCGAAACAAAAAGGTACAAGTCGTCAAAGTAAGTCAAGTTTTCGTTTTGTATAGTTTTCTTTTTTGTTTTCCTCTACTCTTTGAAATATGATTTTTTTTTAAATCAAGATTTGTCATTTCACTTGTTATTTTGATATGAACTCTTTTATTAACCCTTCGATATTATATCGTATGTTTTTTTAAAAATACCGGGCCTGGCCCAAATTTGTATTAAGGGGTTAAGACTACTGACTGATAAGTGATAACCTATATGATACTGGGCCCTGGCCCATATTCGTATAAAAGAAGTCATATTTTAGGGTTTATAACAAAAACCCTCCTTCAACCTCCTTTCGTCTTTTCTGTTGCCCTAAGGTACAGTTTCTACCTCATTCATGATTTTCCGTTACATCTATCTGTTTCCGCAGTTGATATCGTTATTACTTTAATTAGCTTTCTTTCTTCTTTTCAACGATATGAATTACGATTTAGGTTTTCACAGATTTATGTAAGAAAGCTCGATTTAATAGCAATTTGTTTACGAGAAATATTTGTCTTTGCTTTGTGGATAATTTTTAGTTCATATTGTTCGGATCTAATTTAGAAATTAGGTATGCGAATTTGTTATCATCGTGATCTTCGTTTCGCTGACCTCTTATTTGATCGTGTTCATGGAAATAGATTGAATGTTTAGAGTATATACAGTTACTGTAGGTTGTATAGGATTAATCTGCTAAAAAGAACCTCAAAGCAGTTATAATAAGTGTTGACAAATAGGATTAATTTGCGGATGACACAACTGTTCTGTATATGTTGTGTTAAAGCTACAGCCCACAGTTATATAACCGAGTATACGGTTTGTTAAAACATCTCTGTGCACCTGAAATCAGCGTTTTTCCCCATTCGATACCGGTGGGCATTTTCTGCTAAACTAATTAAAAGTTGGTCTATTTGGGCTGTTTTATGTTATTGTGTTCATTTTGGGAGACCTGTTACAACTTAACCGGTCTAAATGAGCTGAATTTAAAACAATGTTAACGTCTTTTTGGTTGTGGAACTGGAACCTTAGATTTCAGTTCATGGACTTCTTGGTTTGAAGGGTGTGGGAATGGAGCTCAACATGCCCATTATATACATCAAATAAATGAATTTGTGTGGGAAATTTTACAATTATATCATATAATACTTATTAGTTTTTGCAAAAACGCCCTTCAGTCCAAGTCAAACTGTAATTCTTCAAGCATTTCCACACGATTTTTTTATAGCTGCTCTGCATTTTATTCATTCTGGTGTTTTCTCTATTTTTGCCATCCATTATGTCTTTCTGTTGGTCTGTTTGGTGTTCTCTTTTGGTCTGCATCATTCTGCTCAAATTTTGATCAGTTTGTGTGTAATTTTATCTTTTGTTACTGTTTTTGTGCTCATATTTTTCTTATTGTTATCATCTTGATAAATTTCATACTGTTCAAGTATGCTTTGTCGACTTTCCACCTGATATATTAACTTAGTTATCATCCTGATTGTGTGTATTTTTGTTTTTGTTTACTATTTTCTGAAAATTTAGTGGTGTTAAAATATGCATACATGGTTTTGAAGGTGGTGCTGTTTTAAGGTTTGATTATTGTGGCTGTTTTATCTTTCTTTTTGCTGTGAACTTGCAGTTTAGGGTTTCTTTATTATGATATGCAATGTTTGTAATAAGATCTAAAATTATGTAATGAGTTCTATTATTATATTCAAGGTTGTTCTGTTTATGTTGATTTATATGTTGCTTTTATCTGCTTTAGTTATATTATCTGTTTCTGTTTTCTTTTTTAGCATGTTGTGGTTGAATGAATTTTTGCTATGTAAACTTTTGTCAATCATTGATTGTCAAGATTATGAAAGGTGTTTTACCCATGATGTTTTTCTTATTCCACTGTATTTGCATTAATTCATTTAATTCGCATGCAGATAAATTAGGGGCTTGTTGTAAGAGTAACAATGAGGTTGGAGAAGTGCTGGTTTTGTTCTTCTACTGTATATCCAGGACATGGTATTCAGTTTGTACGAAATGATGCAAAGGTAGTATCATTATGTTATATAGATTATCTGTTTGCTGTGAGCTTATTTGGTTTGATAAGTTTGAAAATTTCAAACCTGCAGATTTTTAGATTTTGTCGATCAAAATGCCACAAAAATTTCAAAATGAAGAGGAATCCTCGTAAGGTGAAATGGACGAAAGCTTATAGGCGGTTACATGGCAAGGACATGACTCAGGTAGATAAACTTCCTTCTCAAAAGTTCAAAACTTAATGTACATCCTTCTATATTCCGTAATATTGTATCTATTTTACAAAACACTAAAAATACCATGTTTGTCCATTTCATATTTTATGAATAAATTCAATTACCTGTAGCAATCTTTTTCCATTGAAGAATAAACGCAAAAAATGTTACAATGCTAGATCATCAGCACATAATGATCTCTTTGTTTTGAAAGGGTCTATATAATATGACATTTAGAAGGGTCTATTTGATACTTAAGCTTTCAGAAGGATGTATATGAAATATTTTCCTATAGTTACAAAAAAATGGTGGGTTGCTAATGGTTATATCATTTAACTTTTAAGGATGCAACATTTGAGTTTGAGAGGAAGCGTAACAGACCAGAGAGGTATGACAGAAACCTCACAGAGAACACACTGAAGGCCATCAAGACTATTGATAAAGTTAGATCGCGTAGGGAGGAAACACACCATAAGAACAGGTATATTTCTTCTTTTGAACTCCGTCCACGATTAGAATCTTTGTCGTTTTCTTGTTTTCCCTTGTAGAGGCGGTAATTCTGCTCCTTTGTGAATGTGGGTCCTATAAAGTTCAAAACTTTTGGATAGTAAATTTCTTCTTTTGCTCTTTATCTGTCAATCCAAGCGATCCTATAAAGTTCAAAACTTTTGGATAGTCAAGTGTCTCAGATCAAACCCATCTGCACAAAACTATCTGTTTTCCCCAAACCAGTGTATGGAGAAGTGTCTACTTTAAATTGTTATGTCGTTTTCATTTTTCTTTAGAAGTCTCGGATTCCACCCATTTACTTAAAAGCTTGTCGATTCAGGTTATGCTTTATCTCTAACCTATAAAAAGTTGGTTAAAAAGGAATCAGTCAACCCAACTAAACACTGTACATAAAGTGTTTCGAGTCAATTCATCCCACTGTGCACAAAACACACTTTTTGACCCAACTAAATGGTTTTTGCCCCTGCTGGAGCTTTTTAACATGTTGTTTATGATGCTAATGATGCAGGATGAAAGGTAAGGTGGCAAAGGAAAGAAAAGAGGCTAGAAAGGAACACGACCAGCAATTACACATGCTTATTGCTCCTGGTGCAATGGTCAAAGATACATCAGCGGCCAAGGTCACTGTCAAGGTTCAACATGAATCTGACGAAAATCGCATGGAAGAATGATTGTATTTTGTAGCAAATTGCTTTTTCAATTATACTTGAGTTTTTATTATGATACTCTACAAATGTGTTAGCTTAATTAAGATATAAATTGTTTGTTGCTCTATGGTCTGTTTTGTTTCTGAAAAAATGTATTATCCTTTTTACTACGCCTCATCAAATTTGCATTTGTATGACCAAAAATTATACACAGAAAGCAGAATATAGCAAAATTGTAGATGCAGAATATATGGCAACATATTCAACAATTGTGTCCATTAGTTCAAACTATTGTCACGAGGTAAGCTTGAGCTCTCATGTGAAGTGCTTCTTTTATCATGGTGATGGCTAGTCATTTCGTCATGTTAATGATAAGGGTTACGTGTTTTACAGTTTGTGGCTTGTTAACGAGGACAGTAGAAGTAGCCTGTAGACCTAAGCATTTTAGCACAAACTGAGTAAGAAATGATCTTCAAACATCTGATGAGTTGGATATATGGCATAGAATTTTGCATCCTATTCACAAGTAAAGTAAAAGATACAAACATTTATGTGATTTTTGCAGTTGCTTACTTATTCCTGGTTCTGTATGAAACATAGTTCTCAGAATATACAGTTTTAAGTTTTTCCAAATATAAAAGCTAAAACAATTAAGCATAAACTCTATTGTTCCAAACTGAATGAAGAATCATATGAAACAAATCAAATTTTACAGGCTTCTTATGCCAAACAAAATGTTGCTGCACCCTCTTCACTCTCTTCTGCATTTCCAGATACCTTTCATCAGGTATCGATCTAAGAATCCGACCCAGATTCACCACATCTTTCTCCAAAATGAAAACCGAAAACGCCTCCCAATTCAAAACCTCAAAAAAAGGCGGGACATAATTATCAGATATGATCACAGGGACACATTCGTAGTATATTGATTCCACAACTCTTGGGCTGTATACTTCATACCCGCGAGCACAAATACAGTATTTACTACTCTTCATATACATACGGTATTTAGCTTTACTTTCAATGTCACGGGCCATCGGCCCGAATATTTTGATATCGGGTTCTTTATCTTGCCAGTTTTGAAGTAAAACCGGTCTCAAATTTCCGTGCATTCCACCTGAAAAGAATGCAAAGATGGGTCTTTTTGAAGGTGAGTTTCCACCAAGATCTTGAACCGGGTTCTCTGCACTGCGGATATATGTAGCGGGGAGAGTTGTGTCTTTGCCTATTTTGAACCCACCGGCAAGATTTGAGTTGCAAAGGGATCGAATGCAATTTCCCATAGGATCATTAGTTAGCTTCATTGCCTTTAAAAAAAAGATTCATCAGCAGTCTTGAACAATTTGAAAGTAAATGACAAATACACCCACGCCATATTTAAAGACAAGTCGTATGTAATGGTTGATGCGAAACCCATTTTGGTAAAATCATAGTTGTCAAAGGCTAAGGGCCTAGGTGCAAGCCACTTAAAAAGTGAGGCGCATAGTATAAAAATACAGCTTTTAGTGGGTTTTAGATCTGACATGTTTTAGGCTTTGTTTTCAGCATGTGTGATTGATTGATGTAGTATATATCTTATAAAATGTTATTTTGATGTAAACATTGAATTTCAAGATAATGTGGTATAGACTAATTTTCAAAGCCTAATCCAATGGTCAAATCAATTTTACTTTTACTCGACTTTCTCATATGGTGCATAACTATTTCATGCAAAATTTCTGTGTCTATAACTAATGACAGTTTACGCAATGACTGTAAAATATAAATATGGAAAGCAAACGTACCCAGTCGTGACAAGCAACAAGAAAATGATCAGACCCATTAGTTCTGTTCCAAAAAGGATATCTTCCAGCAATTAAACTTGTGTAATCCTTCAAATGTTGTTCTAGATCTTTGCGGGTCCTGGGATTTTGCTCCTGAGACGTGTTTCTTAGTTTCAGTGAACTAAATGGAAGATAGAATAAGTGCGCCTTTCTAGGATCTCTCACAACAAAGTTTCTATTTTTCTCCATTAGTTTCATGAACCATCCTTCTGAAGCGTAGATTCCCCTCAATTTCGGGTCATGAAAAATCGGCTTTTTCCCTTCCTTGTAGATGTACACTTTTAAAGTACTTTCCATCAATTTGTAACTCCTGTTAAGAAGAGATTGTTTTCTATGTTGGGTATGATATTCATCACAAGTTCGTTTTTAGTGTTTAGATGAAGTGATTCAAATTCTGATCATTTTGGGAGTTTAGGTCAAATAATAACTTTCTGATTAATGAAAATCTAAGATTACTTGATTACCCTTCTTTTTCTCAATTTAGAGACTTTTTATTGTTAATAATGCTAATTAAGAATGTTTTCTTTTATATGAATGGAAGAAATAAATTTTCATACTTTCAATATAAATACTTCAACAATATATAAAAGAATGTGTTCATTATTTTACCTTACTAGCACCTTAGTTAGTCAAAACTCGTTAAACAGAAAAATACCTAATCATCTGGATATTACAAGTTCAAGAAACAAAAACATCCAAACACTATAACCTCCATCACATTTTGATAGTGTTTGGGTGATTTTCTGATTCTTGAAGTTGTGATAATCACTTGCAATACACGAATCCATTCACCCCATAAATAAAGATTTCACCTTAAAAACCGAGAAAGATTGTGATAAAGAGAACCATGAAGCCCTTCGGTGCTCCTTAACATTGGTCCATTCTCAATCTTCATCAGTGCATGTTTAAGTTCCCGGTCACGAGCAGATAACAACTTCTTTTTCTAAAATATACAAAAAAAAAAAAAAATTAGTAAAATCTAAAACCCATATTTCCTAAAATAGAGATCATAACAACAAGCAAGTCCCTACACTGAAACGAGCAGCAACTGTAGATTCAAGAATGGAAGCCATGTAAGAAAGTCGTGTTGGTTCTATAGCAACTGCAACAGTTTGACTGGTTTGACCAGAATCATTATGTTTCATTGCAACTTCTGACAGTAAAGATCCAAGATTACAATCATGCCCTTTGCACCCTTCTTCGTGTGACCCGTTTACTCCTCCCTTGTGTGTAATAGAGGTGTTGTTATAAACAGCCACTTCGTGGACCAAAATACCCTCGGTTACAGGTGGTAGAATCAAAGTGTAACTCTTGTAAGGAAAAGTGATTAATTGAGATAGAATTATGAGAACAACCACAAGGCTTATGATTAACACCAAAAGCCTCAAGATTTGGACTCGACATAATCTTTGCGAAGGTCGTTTGGTTTCCATGATTGTTTATGTAATCAAATACTTTAAGCGCACTTTGGTGAAGCTAGCCAGGCATGCCATCTTGTTGACTAAAAGGTTTGACCTACAATGAATAGCATTGAAAATAAGAGGTTTTATTAAGCACGCCTCAGGTGATCAAGAAAGCACCTCAGGGCCTAGATCACCGGGTGCTTCATGCACATCCGGCTCAACAAACAGCCAAAGAGATGAGACAGATGCACATAAAGCAATGTTTATGTCTCACGCTTCAACTTGCGGGACCTAAGTGCCTCGGCCTTGAGGCGCTTCATGCACATCAAAGTCAAAACTTTGGTTGTACATTTATTTGGTTACAAATAAAGCAACTCCTCACATGCCTGAATCTCTTGCCTCATGCCTCAACTTGTGGAACAAAGGTTTGACCCCAATTTTTTTTTTTTGGAACAGTAATTTTTTATTATTCCACCAAATTTCACAATCACCATTGTGAAGGTTTGAATCATATTGAGTACACAAGTGGCTTTTTTGACCTCTAAGAACACAATCACTTCCAAAACACACATACAAACTCCTATAAGTATGAAAATCTGCAGTTTTGACTTTTGAGCATATGCCTAAAACCCTAATTTCAAATTCATGGGTGAAAGACTAGCATATGATTTGAAACTTCCAGTTCGCAGCTTCTCATCAGATCACATTTCATGTTGGGAGTTACAAATTAAGAAATAAGATCAGTGAATGTCAAACTAACTACTGAACTTAATTATGATTAACAAATGCATCAAACAAGGAATACCCAGATACGCTGGGAACATAAATTCGGGGAAAAGAGCTGAATTTACCTGATGGAATGATAGACGGATGCGAGTCCACTATCTTTCTTGAAAATAATTGATTACCCACGATTTCTACAGAGAATCATCAAAACTTGTGCTCTCTCACCTTAAGTTTTATTTTCTTTCTAACCAGTATTCCTATTCATATGGCAAATTCTATACTCACACCCCTTGATTCTATTTTAACACCCTTTTACGACCCCGTAAATGTACTTACGCCCCCGTATAGCTAAAAGACAAAATTTCTAAATTTACACCCCTTTACAGCCCCGTAAATACATTTACACCCCCGTAAAACGTTATTATTTTTATTTTTTTATTTTTTACCTATCACATTGTACTACCTCGTAATTATAATTACACCCCCGTAGGAACCCACTATATATACACTTGAATGGTTCATTCCAAACTCCCCACATTTTTTCATTAAAAATCTTAAATTTTCCACTCCAAAACCCATAATAACTTCCACTAACCCACGTTTGTATTCGATTCGTTCGCCTAATGATCACGAGGGCGGGTTATATCCCGAGGTTATTAATCAATAATGTCATACTGGGATATGTTTTTTTCTACAGACTCATCTTCTACCAACCGGGTAATTATTATTAATATCATTACCGTATACTTATTAGTATTATTACTAGACTTATTGTTTTAGTAATTTTTAGACTCCGTATTAATATCTACAGAATTATTATTATTTTATTAAATTTATTTGATTATTATATTAATATTATTGTTAGAATTTTTAGTATTAACTTTAGATTTGATATTATAAAAAAAGAATTATTATTATTATTATTATTATTATTATTATTATTATTATTATTATTATTTATTTATTATTATTATTATTATTATTATTATTATTATTATTATTATTATTATTATTATTGTAGAATTTTTAAACTTTACGGCCCCGTAAGTTTTGTTACACCCCCGTAATACAATCAAATCAGTCAGGGAATCTCTGAATTCCTCGAAATTGGCGTTTTACGACCCCGTAAACTAATTTACGACCCCGTAAAATGTTTACGACCCCGTAAATCAATTTACGACCCCGTAAAGGGGTGTAGAAAAAAGTCAAGGGGTGTGAGTATAGGAGGACCCATTCATATATACATTCTCAATCTCAAATCCGGGTCTTTTCGAGAAAACTCTCTTCTCTGACTCCAAGATTATTTTTGTTCACACGGTTTTGAATTCAAGATGTTAGGATCTTAAAGTCCCCCAAATTAACTCTCACGGTTTTGAATCCAAAATTGCTGTTAAAAAAAAAAAAAAAAAACTCTAACGCTATATTTCCGAGTTCACTTAAGGAGAGAAAAAAAAGGAAAGGAAAGAAAAATAAAATGTATTTGTGTTCCTGTGAGTTTCAATTAGGAAGAGAAAGGAAAGGAACATAAAAGATTGTGTTCCCGAGTTGAGAGAAAAGAAATAAAAGAAAGGGAAAAATAAGTTTATTTCATAACATTTTGTTTACTTTCAATTTGGAGAGAAAGTGAAGAGAAAAAGAAAAAAAAAAGTTATCAGTCTCTTTCCTTTCCACCGTTTCTTTTCTTTTCTTTCTATAAATTAACTCGGGAAAATAGTGTGAAGGTGATTTCTTATTGTCTATATGATGATTACGGGGTAAAAATATAATTTTTTATTATATGACATGAAATAACGAAGAGAGGAATAAAGAGATTGAGTCTTTTGGGAACTTAGATCAAATGGCTTAATAGTTCTGAAGGTTTAAAACGAACTGAAAATTAATGACAGCGAGACATGGTCACTATCTTCATGTTTCATAAAAACATTGGATAACATTAACCAAGCGGGAAATGAACGATTAATGATCACAAGGCATTCCCACTTATAAAACCAGGTCAGAAATACAAGTAAAACCAAGACCGGAATGAGATATAAAAAGTATTAATTTAAGAGTATGTATCGACAAGTATAAAAAATAAAAAGTACTAAACCAAAGGCAAGCCTAGGGAGGAGACTTCCATATGTGTAAGGTTGAAGTATGAGCTACTTAGATTTGACATTGTCACCAAAAGCAAGCCTCATAAGAAATGAAGATGATAAAGTAGTGTCAATAACCCGCTAGTGTTTTCGACATTATCACATTTATGATCTCTATGTAACATTTACCATTGCTTTAAGGTTTTTTATTAGTTTAACGAGTTTAAATCAATTTAATGCGGCTGTTTATGTTATTTTTTTATCACTAAAGTTTTCAAACATTTGACTTTTTAGAAACATAAATCTCTTTAACACTCAATCAAACTACAAAAATAATAATAATCATCAATATAATATACATACTAGTCAGTAACCTGGGTAAATACCCGAGGCTGTGACTTTGTTTTTTGATTTGTTCACCATCATTCGTTGATTAAAACCTAAGCAATATGGATCTAGTTTTGTTGGGTTTTCTGTCACGAATCCAAAGCAATTTACGGATCGAATTTTTGTTGAGAAATAAAAGAGATATGATGAATTAAAGTTGTGTTATTTTAAAAATAAATATATATATGGATAGTTTTTATGTGAAAAGAATTTAATTTTCTATTGAATTATTTAATTTAAAAATCTCACAAATTGACACATAGGATTTATCATTGAATTATTTAATTTAAAAATCTCACAAATTAACACATAGGTTTTATCCTATGTGGCACACTTTAAAAAATAACATTTGTACTTTAAAAACTTGTGTTTAATAGTAATAAGTATAAGTATAGAAGATTGCCATCAACACTTAAGTTAGTCAAACTCTAGTAGGCACGACCTTGGGTTGGGTCTAAACATGTTTGGGTCAAACATCCTGATTCGTTTAACATAACGAGTTGTGTTTGGATTACCTGTGAATTAACGGTGGTCTAATATGCTAGCTTTAACCTAATTTTTGGATTAAAAATTCGAGTAAAACCGTTCACACTTCATAAAAAAACCTAAAATAACTCAGAACCATGTCTAAAGTAATCAAGTAATAATACTAGGAATGGAGGGTGGAATGAAATGAGTCATTACATCGAAATGAAAAATGACATGTTTGGTAGCACATTGGAAATGAATTGTCCATTACATAAAGAATGTGATTCCTTCCATTTTTAAGATTTTCATTCAATGGGAGAGGGGTATTTTTTTCCGATTCATTCATTGAGAGTGAAAGTTTTTTTTTTCCAGTTATATGTCTTATTAAAATTATATGAAAAAAATAGTAAATAAAGGGAAAAAATAAAAAATATAAAAAAATAAACAAAATAAAAATAAAACAATAAATTAAAAAACAAAAAAACAATAAAGATAAAATTTAATTAGAAAATAAGTATATATATATATATATATATAAATTAAATTATTTAATAAAAAAATAAAAACTAAACAAAAAATAAAATTTAAAACATTAAAAATATAGTTATAAAACAAATATATTAATTTTAAATAGAAATATTAGTAAATTATATTCGATTACTTCGTTTTTACTAACCATCAAAAAATACGAAGCAATAATTTATTTCAATTCCACATGGTAACCAAACATGACGATGGAATGGTAATGATCTGTTTCATTTACTCGACTATTCCATTCTCTAGCCCATTCCATTTCCTTGTTCGTTCCATTAACTTATACCAAACAGACAGATTTCTTTTTTATATGAAAAAACTTATTAAAGAATTTTTATAAGATGAAACAATAATTATATTATATAGTTTTCTTTAACGACCAACAAATAAAATCCTGATGGCTCCTGGGCAAACGAACTTTGTAAGGGAGTCCGAGTCAACAGTAGTTGTTGAGACCAGGTCTTAAAACCTGTTAGGCTCAAGGGTCGAACTCGTGACCTTCCCATCCCTAGTTTTCCATCATTGCTAGTAGAGCTGGCAAAACAAGTCTAAATGTGTTCCATAGCTCAGACACGACACGTCACGATTAACATGAGTATTAAACACGAACACGACACGATTAACTAATCGTGTCCTTTTCTTCAAACACGAACACGACCGGTTTATACACGTGTTACACAACACGACATGCTTAAACACAATTAATATCCTGAGCATGAAAACCAAAAATAAATAAACAAATATAAAACTGAAAGAATTAACGAATTTAAATAATTTGAGTTGTTAAAGTTGATAAAGTGGTGAAAATCAAAAGGTCAGGTAGAAGTCTCAAATTATAAAAGGTTTTTGACTTTTATTATGTATTTTGAAAAAAATCATTAAAATTATAAACATGTTTAATTTTGTCATAAACATGTTAAATGATCTAAAAATAAGTTTAAACATAATTTTTAATCGTGTCATAAATGTGTCGACCCGCTTATTACACAAAACATGTTTAACTTAAACCCAAACATATCTAACTCCGTGTATATCGTATCGTATCTTGTTAACGGTGCGTATCAGAAAATTTGCCGGCCCTAATTTACGAAATAAAAATTGAAATCAAAGATTCGTTCTTTAGCTTCTATAACGAAATAAAAATTGAAATCTTGGATGATAAATGCTTGATTTTTCTTTCCTTTTTTCTTTGACGATAAATCTTTGATGAAAATGTATGAATTTAAGACACCATGAATTTGGGTAGAAGAATTCCTGATTACTCGGTCAAACTTTATTTAATAATGAGGTGGAAGAGAATCACAGACAACCGGACTCCAAATCATTACGTAATTTGTTTAATTAATCCCGTTCAAGTCCGCTCCCACCTACCCTATAAATTTGTCACCCTCTGATAATACTTTTCACTTCATCTGAAAAATGGCTCCGATCAGCGTTGGTGACACCATTCCCGACGGAACCCTAG
The DNA here is from genome assembly GCA_039602395.1 of Deinandra increscens subsp. villosa. Lineage (NCBI taxonomy): Eukaryota > Viridiplantae > Streptophyta > Magnoliopsida > Asterales > Asteraceae > Deinandra > Deinandra increscens. Next base: position 24,790,163 of record JBCNJP010000020.1, on the reverse strand, counting down.
CCTACTTCGACGAAAATGATCAGTTGCAGCAAGTCTCCGTCCACACTCTCGCCGCCGGCAAGAAAGTCGTTCTCTTTGGTGTCCCCGGAGCCTTCACTCCGACTTGCAGGTATTTTGAACTCTTTCTTCCCCTGATTTATGGTGCCTTTTAGGTTGTTAACTTTGTAATTCTTAGCATTGAGAGGCTTATCAGCAAATCTGTGTATACCGATGTCATCAATTTCTGCTAAATCGTGTATATCTCGTATTGATTTTGGATTTTAGGGTTTTGCTTATTGAATCCCCAATTATTTTGGATGTGTATTTTTAAATTACTTTGTGCAACATGAAGAATTGGAATGATACTTCAAATTGTTAGAGTTAGGTTTGTAATTTTAATTTTTCATAATCCAAAATAATTTGAACTTTTTTTAAACTAACCAGATTACACAAAGTCACAACTATGATTATTTTTGTTTAAATCACAATAATCAGTTTAGCAGCACTCATGTTTGAAATTTTGTGCTTTTAATTTTGCATTAAATATGTAAGTGATACAACTTTATGTAGTTTAAAACCAATGGGAACAAGTCCTTTTGTTTTTAAAATTGCAAATCTTTAGCAATTTTAATGTCAATTGTCATTTCTCTTTTTTGTTTCTTTTTCTTTTTTGAATGTAACAAATTTTTGTTATCGTTTGTATGGTGGTGCAGTATGAAGCATGTCCCGGGCTTCATTGAAAAATCTGAAGAGCTTAAATCAAAGGGTGTGGAGGACCTCTTCTTAATTAGTGGTAAGTTCTTTATAAACTTAGAAGTTAATGTGCATATATGTCATTGTGTGAATTGAAAATTTGTTTTATTTATTTCTTGCAACTCTCTCATTAGCATCACTTGTCAATTATAAGATAATATGCGAGGAGGTCACTCATGTATTACAACTAATTGATAGGCCACTCAAGTATGTACCTTGTTCCATTAATACTGGTTTCAACCAAAAGCCTAAAATTTTGACAATGGTACCCTATAACGTGTTGGTATGTAGTCAAAGATGCTTTTATTTTTTCCAAAAAAGCTCAATAGCGTTTTTTTGGTCAAAATCAGTATAAATGAAATTAGGTACATGCTCGGATGACCTATAAATTAGTTTTAAGGCCCACCTTTATGGAAAAAGTTCAATACTTGGATGACCTTTATGTATATTATATCTCTTAAAACTACTTCATATACCACCTAAGTATGTATATGGTTTTACTTTTACTGATAATGAATAAAAAATTCTAACGAGCGAAATGCGCTTAAATTTTAATGACATTTCTATCATCCGAATGAGCCGGGGGTCTCTATAGGAGCAGCTTCACTAACCCGTGAGATAGAGGTAAGGTTTATCCTTATAACACCCACTTCGATACCTACCATTCGAGGGAGATTTGGTTGGGTATGTTTGTTTGTTTGTTTTGTCATCTAACATGTTTGGTCACAATTGGTATAAAATACGTACTTGGATGATCTATAGAGTAGTTTTTAATATTCGAGTTCCTCAATGAATAAGGTTGAATACTTGGGTAACCTCCACACATTTCTTATAACCAGAGTCTTTTCATTTGCAGTGAATGACCCTTTTGTGATGAAGGCATGGAAGAAGTCCTATGATGAGACCAAGAATGTGAAGTTCTTAGCCGATGGGTCTGCAACCTACACCCATGCACTTGGGCTGGAGCTTGATCTCGCTGAGAAAGGGCTTGGGGTCAGGTCAAGGCGGTTTGCTCTGTTGGTTGATAACTTGAAAGTGGTTGCTGCGAATGTTGAATCAGGCGGTGAATTCACTGTTTCCAGTGCAGAGGATATCTTGGCGGCTTTGTAATTTTCTTTATAATCTTTTAACTGCAACAACTGAGGTGTGTGCTTTCAGCAGTGTTGTATGAAATACTTTGATCATTAAGTATCCTATCTATCTAGTGGGTTTAAAAATAATGGCCTGGAAGCTACTTTGTTTTGTTTATCATTGGATTTGGCATATTCGAAGCAACATTCGATGCACAACTAACTTTCCTAAATAAGAATAATTCACAGATTGACTAGTTCAATTACCACTTGAGGTTTGCCCCTTGGACCCCTAACTACCAGAGGTGCTGCCACCAGCAGGGGCGGACCTACTCACAGCCTAGGGGTAGCGCCCGCTACCCCTGAACTTTTACTGCGATGTGTAATTTTTTTGGTTTTCGGTATTTCGCTACCTCTCAAACGAATTTTTCGCTACCCCTGAAAATATTTTATGCTACCCCTCGAAGAAATTTTATGGTTTTTATTTAAATCCTGACTTGAAAATGTGATTAAAAGCTCGTTAATTACCTAAAAAAAAATTCGGGGACACTGCCCCCGAACCCCCGTTAGTCCCGAAAAATATATTTTTTTAACGCTACCCCTGAATTTTTCTCCTGGATTCGCCCCTGGCCACCAGACCCATGTGGTCTAATAATTAAGCATACACATCACAACTCCTAACTCGAATTGAACGTTTATTCTTATTTTAGATTTTATCTTAATCAAATTCAAACATCAAGATAGTAAAAAGATTTAAGTGCTTACCGTTTTATTGAAAACACAAAACATTTAAAAAGTAAAAGAAAAAAAAACCCTAGCATGGAGTAGCTTATTTTGTTTGGATTTGATTAAACCATAAACTTTATTTGTTATAATAAAAGTTTGCATAAAGTTGCTAACAACGTTCATTTTTCATCAACCTTGGAATACTAGATTTACTGTTTACAAACCAATATTTGTCTTGTTTTTTGTTGACCAATGCTTTATATACAAACTTTTATTTTGTAGATGTTTATAAGGCTATGTGTAGTGGATGGAGTCTCTTTTGGGGGTTATGCGTCATGTGGCGTCCATGTCATTAGGAGAGGCTCCATGTTTAAAATGGTGTAGCGGTAAAAACTTATAACCCCCTACCAATGATTACCTAATTATTTTTTTTAATCACCGTCAATAGATGGTGGAAAAGGCTTTCATCCTTTTGTTCATCCTTTTGTTCATCTCGGTCCACTTCCCCGAGAACGAGTCATTGGCTCGATACGGCTCCTTTTTCATCTCCGCAAAAAAATTCCGACGAATCTCCGTCCAAAAAGTGACCATGTCTTGGCTATTACCTAAATTAAAAAAAAAAAATAAAGACTATTAGAAGAACGTAAATTAAAAAAAAACTAAAGTTAATTAATTTTTTTTACCGTGCACGGGATCCTCCGACGTGTCGAGCCATGCTCGAGCTAGTACCACCTTCTCCTCCTCGGTCCAATGTTGGACAATTTTCCGTTGTCTCAGTTCGGCGGTCCCTTTTTTCTTGTGGGATTTCCGTCGTCTAACGGTTGGCGCCGCCTCCTCTTGCGTCTCCGGCACCACTTCGTTTTCGTCCGGAGAAACCGCAACGGGTTCTTGTGAAGACGGACGGGAAGGTGGAGTAGGGGATGGAAAAGGTTGATACGGTGAAAAACCGGGGCTCCTTTGAAATGGCGCGAAATTTTGTTGCGAGTACGAGTTGAATCCGAAGTTTTGAAATGGTGAAAATGGTGGGAAGGCTTGTGGCGGGGGCGTCATGTTCGCAATGTACGCGAACAAACCATCATCACGCGTTTGTTGCTCGGGCTCGTTTGTTCGTCGCGGGTTTGAAGAAGATCCACCACGAGGAAACATTTTGATAGTGAGTTGTAGAAATAATTTTATAAATAGTGAGAGGAAGAGTAGAAGGAGTGTGTTAAAAATTGGTGAAATGGAGTGAACCTGGGAAATGACAAACATAATAAGAACCACAAATATTAACATACAAGTTATACTGAATTGGTATTGCAGGTTGACTGCTCACTTTTCAAGTTCACATACCTAAATCTAATCGAATGAAACTCGACCCATATGCTGTCGCCTGTCCGACTAAAACGTCAACCAAAAAGGCTGATGATGTGCCCGGAACCAGGCTGGAACAACCGTTTAGGACTTACTTGATGAACCGAGAATCGAAGCGATGATATAAAACTTCATTTCCTCTTTGCGGGTCAAATAGGATTTTCAAGGATGATATAAAAATTTGGATCGGTTTCACTCAAACCGATTCGAATAAGTTTCGAATTCGGGCCGGTTTGAATGTCCACTTCCTCTATCTGGACCCGAGTACAAATGGGCTTGCTACCCGACCCGACAACCATCAAATTGAACAACGGGAAACAAGAATCCAAATTGTAGCTTGTGCATCGATTATATCAGTCTAGGGTTTTAATTAGGGTTTCTTCTTCTTCTTCATGGCGTGCTCAAGAGCTGTTTCCAGATTATGCGTTCGTCTTCAATCTGCATCCCCCAAACTCAACATTAAAACTTCATTTCCTCTTTGCAGTGATTCATCATCATTCATCAAATCGACCTCGAAGCCCCAACTTTCTTCTTCCACTCGACGTACTTCAAGGTTAGTTTCATCAGTTTCAATCTTTCAATCGCATTCTATCGATGATAGAACCGATTGAAAAAAGTTAGGGTTTCTGTTATTCGTGTTCCGATTTAGCGTTTCGCCATTAGAATGCGGATGGTAGCAGTTAAGTTTCGACGTATAAAGCCTAAAATTGGGTGGTTTGTTTATTATTTTGTGCTAGGTTACCGGTGGAATTGAGCGCCTTGATAACTATGATGCCATTGCATAGTGCCATTGCATCAGCATGCTTAAAATCTGGATTGTTGATTGAATCTCACAGTTGGGGATTAGTCCCTCAAGGTCTGTTTCTACTCTTAATAATATATCATCTATTAGTGTTTGAGTTTATGATTGATTATCACGTAGATGATCTCCTCAAGTTCAGAGCTTTGGTAAATCTTAGGTGGGAATAACTTTATTGAGACTTGGTGTTTGCCATTGGGTTTTATTATGATTGTTTGATAATGTTTCAAGCCTCATATAATCAATTTATAGCGTTTAGGTTAGTGAAACCCTTGGTTATAAAAAACGCTCCTCGGGCGTGTGAGGCGATTGGAGAAACACTTCATGGTCTTGAGGAAACAGTTCGTGCACATATGGGTTGCTGATATGTACAACATAAAGCTTATTTTGTTTAAGATAGAGCAAAACCTCGTGTATATGAAGTTCTTGCTTAGTGTATCAGGCCTTGGTTTCCGGGATCTAAACGCCTTTTAAAACCGAGGTGAAACCGATTGTGATTTTCAATCGTTTACAATATACATGCTATTTTACATCTAATCAAAATATGCTAACCATTTCAACAATTGATCATTTGATTATCACAACTTCAAACAACAAACTCCACATAAACACCATTGTCTACAGCATGTTTGTTACTATTCATCATATGATTCTTATACGACTCCAACTATTCCGTCACTTAATTACTTTCTAAACACTGCCAAGTGCCAACTCAGGTTAACATAAAGTATATATTTTATTAATCATTAGCCAAGTTTAATTAAGAAAGGGTACATCAATAATAGAGAGATATTGGGTTCATAAGGAATGACTAGTAACATCCAACACCACATACCGATCAATATTGTTCGCTTTGCCCACAAGGCGCTGAAGGTTTAAATTTTTGTTTGTCTGAGTGGAGACTTTTGAGGAGGTCACCTATCTTGGGATTACTCCCACCCAAGCACGCTTAACCACAGTGTTCTCCTCTCATCCACAGTCAATGCGCCCAAAGCGCACTGGTAGTAATAGAATTTGAGGCCGTGCATTTCTTATAAACCTAACATTTCTTTTGTCCACGAAAGATGTGTGATTTGCGTAAAGTGTTACGTTGCTAGCCTCAAATACCATCATAGCTCTCAGGTACTTTGTTTGTGGATTAGATTAGAGCTTCATAGTTAAGTGTGCTTAGGGTAACCAATAACGGGGTTTGTGAGTAAGTGCTGGCTATAGCGGGTAACCCAAAAACAAAATGGGCGCTGAGCATATATTATCAATGGGCTTCTTTAGAAACTCACACCTAGTGATTGAATAGTCTTACATTTACATGCCTAGTGACTTTGATGAAAACAGTGATACTCTTAGGAAAGAGTGATTTGTACAATGTATCAGTCGATGTGTGTTACTATGATTAATTATTCTGTGCTGTGTGTTACTATGACTAAATATGGGTACTAATATTATTCATGGTTGATATTGTAGGAATTTCAATGCCTTTATGACCCTGAACTTCTTACACCAAGCAGATGTCTGCATAGAAACACAGGTCAAACAAGTTCCTTCTTTTGACATGTAATGTTGTGTTGGATAACAAGATTTCTGTTGATTCAAGTCATGCAAAAGATCATATTTGATCGGTTTTCAATCTTTGTGTCGCGTAATTCACCTTGAACCAGAATTGCTTGTTGTTCAATGAATAATAATAACATGAACTTGTAGAATGGATGCCACTTATTTTTTTGTTCGTATTAGTTCTTGATGACAGGAATATATTTTGATGATTCTTCATTAAGCATAGTATTGTTGCAGGTTATAATATTTTCCCTCCAAAATGGTGGTATGATTATATTGGCAATTTATATTTATATATCTATATAATTTTACGAATGGAGAATAGTGTTTTACAATAGATTGTTGCATTATGGTACAAATTGTTCAAGGGTGATGTCTTTAGGGCCACTTCTCTGTCGTTTAGCGATCACTTCTCCACCTCTGGCGGCTTTATACATGTTTCAAGTTTTATCTTGTTGATTTAGGGTTGAGATTCGGATTAGGACGCATGTTTTTTTAGATTTGATATAATGAACCAAATGGTCAAACATCTTTGTATGTAAGAAACCTGCAGGTGGCCTAAAAATTAATTTGTATAAAGTTAAGATGAGAAAAGATTACACCACCTATAAAAGGATTTATCTTTACTTGTTATATTTTTCTTTTTCTGGATTGTGACATCACCATCATGGTAGAAATCATCTATACTTGTCTTAGAAATGTGGTAATAATAACTATCCATCAAGTCTTGGTTCAGTAAGATGGTTGTGATCGCAAATTAGACAAATCACCAAGTCAGTGTCCAATGTCTTTCGTAATGTGTTTAATAACTCATAAATTTAAAGAAAATGAAATTGGAATCTAAATTTCATTTATTTTTAATGTGTTTGTGGTAAGATTAGTGATTGAACAATGGGGTATTTCTTTGCGTATTTGACTTTAATAAAAGCGTGTATTTTATAGAGCTTAAGACTAAAAGTCATTAAATTTTAATAAACTCTTGGGAACTTTTTTTTTTTATAATTAAAATCTTCCTTACATTCAATTTGGCTGATAAAAATCGTACGTATCTTGATTTTGTAAAACTTGTTTATTTTGGCTTAATAGGTGAGTATAAGCAAAATTTGAAATTCTCGATAAAGACGATGAGGGATTGAATCTGAATTTCTTGTGCATGACCCATATAGGTTTAAGGGGATGAGTTAGGTATCAATTAAGGTGATTTTTTTTTTTTGAATGATCGTATTCTCACAAGACTCTCATCGGTAAAAAAAATATATGTATTACGGTGTCTCATATCTGTTCCTTATGTAAACTGCAAGACGTCTGATCATTTACTACTTTTTTTATCCGGACTCATCCTCTATATGAAATTTGGTATTTGCTTGGTTTAAGGTTCACTACGTCATATACTATAAAGGAACTACTTTTTCAATCATAGTCAATTATCGCAAGTAAAGAAAGTAATTATATGCAATTCTATTATCTATTCTTTGGTGGACTTAAAACGAAAGAATGGATGGTTAGTCAAGGGTAAACATTTTGATGTGTGGTCTCCGTAGTCATACGGCCTGTATAACCATATAACCATATACGATCTATATAACATTAGTGAAGTACGCTTCTCATATGGCTCATATAGCTTGGACATCTCATTTAATATCCTATAAGGGGCATCATACAGTTTGTATGACATAATAGCTTCGCCCCCGCGGGGTGGGGGATGTGGTGTCAGGTTTCTGTGTTAGTGAAGTCAATCTGTTTTTTAGAACGAAAAGTGAAACTTGAGTAATTTCTAAAGGACGAAATATGTAATTTGCTCATTTTCAAATTACAAGGGTGTATACAAAATTTACTTCAAATCTGAAGGGCTTATAGTGTAAAGTAGTCTCATCCGAAATATATAATGTAATCCGAAGGTGATAACGGCCTCTTCTTTACAAACGGGCCTCAATGGCCTTCTCTTCCACCTTCAAACCCCAAATTCAACTTCACTCATTCACTCTCTGTAAGTTCCCATCTAATTTCACCAATTTCTCACATGGGTTTCCCATTTTATCACCGATTAATCACCCAAAAATCGCACCTTTACTTCAAATTCAAGCACACATCACCACTCACTCGGAAACAAAATCATCATTCGAAAATCAAGACCACTCAAAACCCGCAATCAGTCGGAGAATTCTCGACAAAATTCAACAAGGGTTTTCATCTTTCGAGTCGAAAAATGAAAAAACAGAGACAAAACGAGTAGGGGTCGACAATTTGGGCGCGAAAGTGAAAGATAACCCTTCAAGAAACAGGTTTGATAATAATAAGAAGAAATATAGCGATTCAAAGAAATATGAGAGTGGTGGAAAGAGGTTTAAAAGTCCTAAAAAGGGTAAATTTGATTCGCCTGCAACTGTTCTACGTATTGGTTTAGAAATTTGTTCCAAATTAGGGGATGTTATGGGTGCAATTGGGATTTTTGATCTGGCAAAAAGGGAAGGTATAAAATTAGGGCAATATCATTATGCTGTTATTTTGTATCTATGTTCTTCAGCTGCTGTAGGGGTTGTTCAGCCTGCAAAAAGTGGGAGATCCGATACGAATTCGACCCGTAATCCTGGAAATTTAGAACAGAAAACTCCTAGGTTAGATACAGTTTGTCAGACTTTAGATGGGTTAATTCGTTTTATAAGTGATCATGAAAACTCGATCGTTAGGACTGAAATTACAGTAGCTGAGGATGTGAAAGAATATGCACTCAAAAGGGGTTTTGAAATCTATGAAGAAATGGATTCAGATAAAGTACCGATGAATGAAGCGATTTTGACATCCTTAGCAAGAATGGCAATGTCTAGAGATGATGGTGAAATGGCATTTGAGTTAGTAAAACAAATGAAAGATTTGGGCATAAACCCTAGATTACGTTCATACGGTCCTGCTTTATCTGTTTTTTGCAAAAATGGGAATCTTGAAAAAGCTTTTGAGTTGGAAGAACATATGCGGTTGAATGGTGTTATTCCTGAAGAGCCTGAATTGGAATTACTGTTGAGTGTGAGTATAGAAGCAAACAGAAGTGATAAAGTTTATTACTTGTTGCAGAAATTAAGAACAAGTGTAAGAAAAGTGTCACCTTCTACTGCAGATTTGATTGAAAAGTGGTTCAAAAGCAAAACCGCATCAAGAATCGGGAAAAGAAAATGGGATCAACAGTTGATTGATCAAGTTGTTGAAAATGGCGGTGGAGGGTGGCATGGGCAAGGGTGGTTGGGTAGCGGAAAGTGGAATGTTATGAAATCGGTTGTTGGAAAAGATGGATTATGTGAATGTTGTGGTGAAAAGTTGGCAACAATTGATCTTGATCCAATAGAGACCGAACGGTTTGCTGAGTCGGTTGCTAAAATTGCTAGACAAAGAGAAAGAAATTCAAGCTTTGAGAAATTTCAAGTATGAATCTGATATTAGGAAACCTTTTTCAATACTGATGCTATCTTACATACTTGCATTATCTGTTCATGTTAGGTTAGGGCCTAATAAGTTCATGGTTTCTTCATAGGACAAACCAAATTTTACACTCTTTGCTGAATATAGCAACCAACCCTTTAAATTAGGCACAAAATAAAAGCTGACTTGCCTTTCACTGCTGATTTTAGCAACCGAGTTACAACTTTTTTTAAACAAATGATCTGTTAAACCAGTAGCTGGTCATATCTATGATGTTTTTCCGAAAATTGCTGACGTGACATCTTACTTGTCATTTTAGTGTGCTTGTGTATGCCATGTGGCGTATAACAAAACATTTAATAATTATTTTAATTATGAGTTTAAAAAATATGGTTTTCAAAGTAGTAAACGAATTTATTCTGTTTTTTTTAACATAAGTATTTTTTTAATTGCATATATGGCACCACATCAGTAATTTATAAGCAAACAGTAAAAATGGTTTTGGTTGCTAAAATTGGCAATAAGTTGCAAGTTGTCTGTTTTACGCCTAATCTAAGTTGGTTGTAAGGAAGCTTATAGAACTCGTGTGCATATTCCACATGAAACAGTTTTAAAACTAGAAATACATGCAACATTCTTTTATCCTGCCAGTTAATAACCGAAATGTTCTTGGATATAATACTTTGTTCACTTTTAGAAATGGCTTGATTACTATGGACCATTTGAAGCAGTTGTAGATGGAGCAAACGTCGGACTTTTCAGCCAAAGAAGATTCAAACCATCCAAGGCAAGTGCAAGATTTGTTAGAGGTGGCAAAATGGGTGGGTTAGGTAATGGGTCAAAACAAGGCGGGTTGACACATGTACACTTTAATTATGGGTCGAAATGGATTAGGTCGCGTTGAACCATAAATATCCTTTGTCTGCTTTTTTATATCTTATAATTATATATTTATTAAAACTACCGCACACACTTATAAGTGTGAACCCTAAGAAAATTTTATTTTCAAATAATGCTTTTTAAATAGTTAATGCCTTAATTTAAATACAAGTTTAAGAGGCTGTATGCTTTGAAATTACAGTTTGGGAGATCTTCAACCTGTCTCAACCGTTTCATTTTTAGCTAAAATATTTTATATGCCGTAGCTTGGGATAAAAACATAGCCCAAATTGACCCATTCTTAAGTTGACAGGTTGATATTGCCACCTTTAAAAACATAACCCAAATCTGGCTCATTTTTTATCTAAATCTTTTTATTTATGTTATAATTGTGACTTTATTTCTTGATATATATTTAGGTTAATGCTATTGCAAATGGTATTAGGCAGATGCTTCCTTCTAAAAGATGGCCATTGGTTATACTACATAACAAACGTATAACCGGTGATAATATGAATGAAGGACTAAATAAAACACTAGTTGAAAAGTGGAAAAATGCTGATGCACTTTATGCAACACCTACCGGATCGAATGATGATTGGTAAGTTTGATTTCATCAGATTTTTTTTTTGACTTTATTTGTCAATTGTAAAGCATGACATTCTTTTTATCAGGTACTGGTTGTATGCAGCTATAAAATTTAAGTGCTTACTTGTGACTAATGATGAAATGAGAGACCATTTGTTTCAACTTTTGGGGAATGATTTTTTCCCCAAGTGGAAAGAAAGGCATCAGGTGAGCAATAACTTTAAAGTTCAGATGAATTGCTAATAAATCTTTGAGTATATTATGTTCTAATATCTATCTTTCTTATATATGGATCAGAAGTAGCTCAAACTTCAAGATTTAGTTAGATTTATGTCAACTTGAAAGTCAGAAGTAGTTTGTTTGACTAAAGAAGTCAAATCAAGCTAATTTAGAAACTTATCCTTATTAATTTTTTTTTCAAATTTCAGGTTCGGTTCCATTTTTCTGAAATAGGTCCCGTATACCACATGCCACCTCCATGTTCTGTTGTGATACAGGTTAGTAATTCGAATTTTATACTTAAAATTTTGGTTTTGTATGAATCGCAGAATGCCAAACACACACTTAGCTAAAATAAAGGAAAATCTGCATGAAGTAGAAACAAGCTTTACACTTTCTCTTGATTTAAGCAACCGATGCTCAAGTGAAAGAAACTAAAAGATAAATTTATTAACAAGATGAAAAAATGAGTTCTTTTAAAAATTAAAACTTAAAGTTAATTATTAATGTCATATTCATACGCCACGTCACATGTTTCATATACATTAAAATAACGAAGAAGATGCCATGTCAACAATTTTTAATAGAACAACATAAAATGGCCTGCCACCCTTTGAACATGTTATTTGTCAGCTAATAATGTGCAAGTTAGGTTCTATTTTATGCCTAATGTTAAAGCTTTGTTGCTAAAATTGGGAAAAATTGCATAGTTCATTTCTATCTCATGTAGTTTGCCCTAAACACATCAAATTGTGTAAATATATGGACTAAATGAACGATAAAATACATTTATAAGCCTTTTGATACTCACCAGGAATCACGAAAAGGTCATTGGCATATTCCTATAGCTTCAGAACAAGACTCTGAAGATGAACGAGTGTGGATATGTGTTACGCGTGATAAATCATGTAAAAATAGCCAAGAAGCTATCAACGTGACCAAAGGTAACTATGAAGTTGGGTTTATTCATTCTATTGGTTTCTTTCTAAAATTCATTTACTAAACCAATTTGATTTTTGAGTGACCTTTAGAGTAGTTTTTATTATTTGGGTAGCATATGCATATATCATATTAACATGTTTAATAATCTGGTTTTTTTAAAAAAATATACCCACATAGTTTCACATTTCCACGGCTAAGCCCCTATACCACACTTTTGGCGTTAAAAGAAAATTCACGCTTGTTTCCACATCAAATGCGGTTAAGTCCACCTTTTTATGCGGGACATCACAAAGAAAAGCATAAGGACTTAACCGCATTTGATGTGAAAGCATGAGTTGTTCTTTAGCACAAGAAAATTTATAGTGATTTAACCGCACATGAAAGTATGAGGTATGTATGGTTTTCCTGACGAAAACCCTTATGAATATGTCACTAGAATCGGGACGAAAAAAATCTTCAAAGAGTTTGATTCTGGAACAGAAAGCAGCCATGTGAGCTATAAGGAGACACCCCAAGAAATCTGTGGAAGTTTAAAAGAAACCATGCTGTCATCTCTTCATGTGAATCAAGATACAGTTTTGACTCAAATCGTAGCAGCAGAGAAGGTTGGTGACTGTGTTGTAGATTTTCAAATATGAAGACTTTGACTTTAGCTGACCATCCCATGGAGCTGAACCAAGATTTTCTTGAAGAAAGCTACATTAATTATTCTCAAGATCCTGTCATTTACTTTCTTTGTGAATTACATACATGTCTAGGTAATAGTTATATTTTGGTTGTTTTTTCATTTTAAATAATTATATTCCACAGTCAAAGGTGGGACTCAAATCCTCAACTCATGAAAGACGAACATCATCTAACACATCAAGATATCATGAAACTTAGCATCAACCCATAAAAGACAAACATCATTTAACATATCAAGATACCATGTTGCGCCGGATTCAAATGTCATGTACGAAAATATCGCGGCCTCTAGATTGAAGAATGCTGTTTTCATACGTCTAGGGTTTGCTATTCAAAAAGGGTTAGCGGCGCAGCTTGTTGCCCGCCTTCCCTGCATATTGACTTGAATCGTGTATGTTACTTTCAATTTTTAATGGAAAAAAAAATAAAAAAATAAAATAAAATAAAATAAAATAAAATAACGATTAAGAATAGATCATTTCTAAATTCTAAATCTAGTCCTGTGGGTTAAATTTGGGTGGGTATTTATCAATTTTACACACCAAAATACCATAAACGAGTCGTGTGTGATAAAATCAACTAGTCGTGTGTGATAAAATCAACTAGGTATGTCTTAAAATTCTTTTGGTGTTTCTTATATTATTTGTATATAGGGTGTTAAACGGGTTGTGTTTGTAGTTTGACGTTTTCAACTTCAAAATCATAGCTTTTACATGAACCTGAACGAGACACAAATATTCATGGTCAATATGAACTTGACCTATTTAACTCATTTTTGACTGACCCATTTTCACCCCAATTCACTAAAAGCCTGTTTATATTAAACTGGTAAATGTTAAAATGTTAATATGACAAGCATATTTGGTAAAGACTTTATTAAGTTTAAAGAATTGTTGTAATTTAATTTATAGAGTAATTTACAAATGATTGCTAGCTCAATTGGTTAAAGTGTGATATTAAAGACATTAAAAAAGGCCGGGAGATCTTGGATAAAAAAAATATATAGAGTAATTTAATTTAAAAGGAGATATATTCAGCGTTTTAAAAAGTACACTTGCCAAATGTGTTCTCTTTTCCGTTGTGTTCCCGAGTTCACTTAAGGAGGGAAAGGAAAGGAAAGAGAATGAAATGTAAAAATATTCGTGTTCCTGAGTTTCATTTAAGGAGGGAAAGGGAAGGAAACAAAAAAATATCGTGTTCCCGAGTTTCACTTATGAAGGGAAAGGGAGGGAAGTGGATGGAAAGTTAGCCTATTTTCTATTGTTTTTCGTTCCTTCCAATTTGGGAGAATTTGAAAGGAAATTAATCACTCATCTTCTCTTCTTTTCTCTTATTTTCTTTTCTCTTCCTTTCATCTCATTTCTTTTCTTTCTCCTCTTCTTGTTCCCGAGTTCATTTAAGGAGAGAAAAGAAAGGAATTATAAGGAAAGAAAAACTAAGTTGTGTTCTTGAGTTTCATTTAAGAAAGGAAAAGAAAAGAAGTTAGAGTATGAGATGCTTCCGAGTTCTACTTAAGAAAGGAAAATTTAGGGAAGGAAATAAAAATTAGACTAAATTTTCATATTTTTCTTTCCTTCTAATTTAAAGAAAAAGTAGAGAGAACGGGGTAAACTCAACGTTTCGTGTATTCAATGTATGTATATGTATATTATATACGAGATATCCCGAAGCCTTGTACACCTTCGAACCCTTCCTCCTCACACACCGCCTACGAATGAATGGCTCGGGGATTACTTATGCTCCCACATTACACAGCAATTCGAACTGGGTTTTCTTCATATCCATACAATTCCCCTAAATTTCTTATCTTTTCCACTTCAAAACAATCCAAACGTGCTCGATTCTTATGTAGTTGTTCCGCTAAGCCCCACCATGATTCAGTTGAACTCTCAAAGTACCAAGAAACATTCTCCAATCGTATGGCTATGGCTGGCCTCAAACCCCATCATCGTATTGGTTAGTTTCCCTTTTAATCCTCTGCTGTATTTATTATACAGCAACATTGTTCATAGTTATTGTAATCGCCATTACTAATTTTTAACATCTTTGTTAAACTATGAAGTACAACAGAATTACTCTGTTTGACCTAATAAAGCTGTTATCTTTTTTATTTTGAGATGGTGGGATAACCACAACAACTGGTTTTGAGGTTTAGATTGTAACAAGCTAACACTGATAAGATTTGATATTTGGCAGCAGTCTCTATACAGAAAAAAAATGAAGCTATCATATTTGGCAGCAGTCTTTATACAGAAAGATTGATATTTGTGCTAAAAGTTTAATCTTTGTGCGTGAAGAAGCTATTAAAAATTTGATCTTTGTTGTGCACAAAGATTTGATCTCTATGTAGTATGATTACTTGATTACTTCTCTTTTGGAAGTCTTTTGTATTTTTTTAAAGATAAGTAAAGAAGGTTTTGTAGCCGTGGTCTCCCTGGGAGCAGTCTCTGTGTTTCACGGGACAAAGGTAAGGTTTATACTCATCTTATCCTCCCCGGACCCAACTGTTGAGTGAGATTTTACTGGGTATGTTTGTTTGTTTCTTTGTGATAGCAATAATAGCTGGTTTTGAGTTTTTAGATGATTTGTCACAAGCTAACAAGGTTTGATTTTAATCTTTTTATTCGGTTTGTAGGTGAGTAAGTGTAGGTTATTAGTTATCTCAAATTATGGTGGGCCGTTTAGCAAAAATAGAAGTAATTTTTTGTTTATTAGATAACCAGGCAGCAAGCTGAGATCATAAAGTTTTGATATTTGTGCATGAAGATTCAATCTTTTTGCATAAAAATGCAATCTTTTGGCATAAAGATTTGAATTTGTTTGTGCATTTTGATGAAAATTGATTGGTTATAACTTCTATCTTGTATTCTTGTTTCAGCTGTGGGTGTTTCTGGTGGTCCTGACAGTATGGCCTTATGTTTACTTGCTGCTAATTGGAAAACTTATGGACTAAATGCTGCTTCAAGGGTAAACAATGATTTTATTGATGGGTTATTGGCAATAATAGTTGATCATGGATTACGCGCAGAGAGTAAAAACGAGGCAGAGACAGTTCAACATCGGGTTCTGAAAATGGGTACTAAATATTCCCCAAATTCTCAGTTTTAAGTTTTAACTTCTGTTGCGTGTCAAAAAGTTTTTACCTATAAATAGATGTTAATAAAAAGTTTTACTTTTTTTACCTATAAATAGATGGTTAATAAAGGATCTTTGTAGGAATCAGATGTGAGATTGCTCATTGTGAATGGACAGATGGGAAGCCAAAATTGGGTCATTTGCAAGAAGCAGCTCGAGATATGAGGTACCAGTAGTTCAATGTGTGTGAGTGTGAGTGGGCCCACTCTAGGCTAGGGTTTGGTTTCGATACCTAGGCACAAGGCTCGTTTGCGCCTTGAGTGCGCCTTGCGCTTTGACAACTGTGTTTTGGCACGTCTTTGTCTGGATTTTTTTTTTTTTTTTTTTTTTTTTTTAATTATAAGATTTAAATATATTTGGTTACAACTCAGTCCGACATACGGGGCAAACGGGCAACAAGCTGCGCCGCAAGCCCTTTTTGAATAGCAAAACCTAAGCGGATAAAAACAAGTTTCTTAGCTCTAGGAGTCACTATATGTCCATGCATAACCTTCTGGATCCGCCCGAGCGTGTCCGCAGCCTCTGACGCGAGGTGCCCGAACGTGTCAAAAGCAAAGGGGACAAACACATGCTGATTCTCGAGACATGCCTTCTCGTGCTTGTTCACCTTACCCGCAGCTGCCTTAGCAGCAGCTTGCCCCGCCGTGAAAACTCCAGAGCCAAAGCCCGCAAGGGGAGAGACCCCGGTCAGATCGATGCAAGCGTGTTTCCCCCTTGACCACCCAAACACCAAGATGTCCGCCGGTCTAAGGGTCGAACGCCCCTCTTTTGGGTCAGTTAAGAAGTTGACGGGGGCTTCCTTCTTGGCTGAAATCCCAGCCTTTCTGAAAATGTCAAATAGCACATCCCGGACCCAGTCATGACGGTACTTGAACCCCGGGAGATCTTTACAGTGAACCGCGTGCTCCCCAAACGAGTCCAAACACGCATTGCGGCAGACAGGGCACTTCTCGTCCGCGGGAAAGAGGGGTATCATGAGCCGGTACTTGAGGATAGATCGGTATTCGACCGACGACATGCGTTGCCCGAGCCCGTCAATGGGGAGAGCATGGAGGAAGTCTTGGGCATGTGGTTGACGAAGGCAGCTCCACACCGCTTTTTGCCTGGCATTCATATTAAACCGGGTCTCCATATCCAACACGATTTTGCTGAAAAGGGCATTCGCCAAAACATGTTGGGGTTTTGGGGGGGCGGTGTCCTTGTCAGAGAAACCGCTAAGATCAAAACCCGGTACGATGTCACGCAGGGCAACCAGAGCTAAAGTATAATCCGAGTCCATGCCACAGACCCCGCTCTCCCGCAAGATGTGGTCCTGCAGCCCCCAAGATTGGGCCCTGGACGCTACAAACGCATAAGACGAGGCCTCTATAGCCGAAGAAACCCCGAGCCCCCCGTGCCGGATAGGCAGGGAAGCGAGCCGCCACTGAAGGTCCCCAAAATAAGCCCCTCCACAGACCACAATGTTTTCAACTGTCTCGCGCAGGGCCTGATCAAAGCAGGAGGCCGCCCCTTGCATGTGGGCGGGGGGACAGGTCCGCAGGCCGAAAAAGAGCTTGGCAACACCCATGCAAGAGCGAAGCAGGAGGAGTTCGCATTGCGGGTCCCGAATCTTGGGAAGGAGGTGCATTAGAGCGGCAGCGTTAGAAGCCCTCTTGGACGCCAACCCCTCAATGAACCCACCGTCCCTACTGACTGCCCCTCCAAGGAGCTTTACCCCTAGGTCCGGCCTACTGATGCCCGAGGGGAAGAGGCCCGGCCGATTCTTCCTCCCATCGCAAGACGGCCAAAACAGCTCCGTCTTCTTGATATTGAGTTGCAAGCCCAGGGAGGGGCCGGTCTCCGAAATAATCTGCAAAACTTTGGCCACTTCCTCGGAATCCCCAATGAGAGTGCCATCGTCAAGGTACCACGCGTGAAGGAGGAGGCGGCAATTTTCCCGAATCTGGTGCGCAAGGGGGTGAAGAACAAGGGCAAACAGGAGAGGGCCCAAAGGGTCCCCCTGTTGCACCCCAGTAGTGGCCCAAATATGATCCCCCCCTAAGTATAGCCGCGCAGACTGACCGTAGAGAAAGTCGACCCATGGAGATATAGACGGGCACCTTAAACGCACTTCCCGAAGTAAGGCCGATCTATCCACTACGTTAAACGCGTTGGAGAAGTCAACCGTAAGCATAGCCAGCGAGCTGTCATCATGTTTCCCCGCAACCAACCGGTTAACCGCATGCAGGATAGCCTCAGCTCCCCCAGGCACCCCAACCCCAAACTGAAAGTCCCCGAGATATTTAGCCATTTCCTTCCCGACCCCTTTCATAGCAATTTTAGAAACCAGCCGCCGCCAGATGGTGCCGACAGCGATGGGCCGGATCCCGTTATCAGGTTTTAGCAGAGGTGTGAGAGGGGCCGACGCCACAAACTCGGCCAGGCCGAGGGGGCACCTCCCCCCCAACCACAAATTGACTACCAAGGTAATAGCCCCGAGGAGGTCGTTAGCAATGGCAGACCCTTCCCCGCAGAGGCTGTCCAGGAGGTGTTGGGCCCGCAACCCGTCCCTCCCGCACGAAGTCCCCTTGGGAAACGATTTAATGCAAGCCAAAACAACTTCGGTGGTAGCCACAAGTGGGGGCTCGGTATGGGGCTCAGACGGCAAGGAGGGGGGTGGTAACACAGGATGCTTCTCCTCCAAAACCCGAGTGGTGGCAGGTCCAAAAGGCGCAACCCCAGACGAAGAGAGAACTTTAACGGCGGCAGTAAAGTGACCGTCCGCAATTTTCCGGATGCAGCGTTTTATGTTGGACCCCTCCGCAGCCGACTTGTCAGAAGCAGTATCACGAGTCCCCCCTGGATTTGGTATAACTAAACGAGATACATAATTAGGTGATTTACTGGCATTTATAATTAATATACAGGTGGCCTTAGTGAAAGAGTTTGAATACTTTTGTGGGTTCAAAATATGTTGTCCCTGTGATTTTGTGATAGTTTAGCTTTCTTCTTTGCAGGTATGAAAAACTGCAACGCATTTGTAGTCAACACCGAATAGGGGCATTACTAATTGCACATCATGCTGATGATCAGGTTCAGTTCAGTACAATCTTTAACATAATCCTTACTAGAAACATCAGTTTATATTTCTAAAATAGATGGTGTGAAAACAATTTCAGGCAGAACTGTTCATTTTAAGGTTATCTCGCAATAGTGGTGTTCTTGGACTTGCTGGTATGGCATTGGCTACACAGTTATTTCCCACACATCTGAATTGCGATGATGGAATTTCAAGTAGCATATTACTTGTTCGGCCACTTTTGGATTTCTCAAAACAAGATCTTTATAATGTCAGCTAATATTCTTGCTTCTACGCCTCTTTCTTTCCACAAATTGCACAAATAGAAATAAATTTTGGATTTTTTTCATGATTTTGGCAACCGCAGCAACAACCTTTAAGTTAAGTGCCATCTATCTACTTTCAAAACAAGATCTTTATATGTCGCGTGCCATCTAATATGACATTTAATAGTTTTTAAATATACATTCTAAAGTACTAATTTTGCAAATTTGTAAATTGTAACTAACTTCTTTTTTTAAAATTCAGATTTTTTTGCATATCTGACATCAGATGTGTTCCATGCCATGACTTCATTAATTTACAAGTCGGATTAGTTAAATGACTTAGTTGTAAAATAAGTAATAAAGTTTAAGTTGGTCTCTATTTTCTAGCTATTTTGAAGTGGGTTGCTAAAATTGGGAAAAAATGTAAAGATTATTTCTATTTGGTGCGGCTTACCCCCTTTTCTTTCACCCTAGTCAAACCGGTTGGTCAAATGATCATTCTTTTGTTATAGTAAGTTTTTGATAAATTTATCACGTTCTGACAGATATGTGAAGGGGGCCAACAGAAGTGGGTGGAAGATCCCACAAATCAAAGTACGATATTTGCACGAAATAGGATCCGAATGTCATTAAAAAACTTGTCATCATGTGAGTTTCATAGCTATAGTTTCTAATCTAAATATATATATTCACCCTTGTTATTTCATAAACTTGATGATATTGGAGTGTACTTTAGACATTTGACAAATAAAGGCCGTCTTGAAACTAAACACTCACCTTCTACAGCCATATTCAAATCCGAGCTGCAAGCAATTATATTAGCCTGTCGAAGAACTCGTGTCTATGTTGACCAAATTTGTCAAACTTTGATTGATCAAGCAGTGACCGTTATGCCTGTAACTATCTCTTTCTTTCTATAATGTTTCTTTTCAGTTTTTCTAATTATTATAATATTTCTAGTTCTTTATTCTGCATTCTGATAAAATTTCTTGTTGTTTGACACAGCAAGGATATGCCATTATTGATTTAGAAATTTTAAATCCATCAGAAGTCCCGGATATCTGTCTTTCCAAGTTTGTGACACTCCTATTGCAGGTTAAATCTCTAAGGGGTTAAATGG
Source organism: Deinandra increscens subsp. villosa (assembly GCA_039602395.1). Lineage (NCBI taxonomy): Eukaryota > Viridiplantae > Streptophyta > Magnoliopsida > Asterales > Asteraceae > Deinandra > Deinandra increscens. Next base: position 24,769,627 of record JBCNJP010000020.1, on the reverse strand, counting down.
GTAAAACAGGACGAAAGTTGGTCCAAACTTTGATTTTACTGCATGAAAACTTAATATCATTTTATTCAGAAAATTAAATTGCTACTGGATACCATGTAAAAAATGTAAGTAATTGTTTATAGAACTTCAAAGAATTTGGACAAAAGGTGTTTCAGGTCATCCTTATTGGAATATAGTATTAGGTTTTATGATTTAAGAATCTTATCTCTCCATTTACGATCGCCACTTGACCACGGTCACTAGCCTTGCTTTCTTTTCTTTTTAAATCTAAGGATCTTATAGCCTCAAAACACCGTCGCACGACCACGGTCACCGGTTGTCGAGCTGCTACTTTTGGGTCCTTTTGAGTCAAGGACCGGAGATTAGAATTCTGAGTCATGGATCAAGAGTGGAGCTAGTTTTTTAGTTTTTATTATTTATGTTCTATTGTTTTTCAGTCTCAGCATCTGATTTCCTCCCGCTCTGACTGCGGGGGAGTATTGGAATATAGTATTAGGTTTATGATTTATTATTATTAGGGTTGAGCCCACGGGCCCAATTAAGTTTCTAGGGTTACTTATTATCTTCTTTACTATTTTAGCTTCACTGTTTTAGCTAGGTCTATGTCTGACAATGTTTGGGTCCACCTTTTATAGCCTAATGGCTGTTCTTTAATACTCTCAAACTTTATATTCGTGAATTCTTAAGCTTGTTTCAATAAATGGGACGTATCTTGATAGTCTTCTTCCTGTGGTTTGGCGGTTAAAATAGCGCGGTTAAAGAAACAGATTGTGATGATTTAGGGTCAGCTGTTTGTGAATAAGTGTTACATGTAAATGGAGAAAACATTGTTTCATTTGTGAAGGGAGATCAGCAACAATACGAGGACGATTCAAATGCATGCTTTTCATCCTCAAATCCCAGTGAATCTCAGTGTTTTGAGAAGCAGGACATATCGGATGACGATATTTTAACCGCCAAACCAGGGAAAGAAGACTATCAAGATACGTCCTATTTATTGAGACAAGCTTCACCATTCATGAATATAAAGTTTGAGAGTATTGAAGAACAACCATTAGGCAATAAAAGGCGGACCCAAACATTGCCAAAAGCAGACCTAGCTAAAAGAGTGAAGCTCAATAGTAATGAAGTTTGCATGGATGATGAAATAAAGGGTGGTATTCTTCATCAGCCTCATAAAGATAGAAACCTAATTGGGCCTGTGGGCTCAATCCTAATAATAATCAATCGTAAACATAATACTATATTCCAATAATCCTGACCCGACCAGTTTTGCCACTTCTTTGTGTTCAAGGTTTTCTAACTTTACCTAGTTTATTATTGTAGTTTATATCACAAAGGCAAAGACCAGTTCGGGGCCGTGCACAGAGATTGCTATTGGATTACTTGCGTACATTCCCATGCAAGGTGTCTTACTTTTACCAGTCTAAAATTGCGTATCTGCACCAAATAAAAATAAAATTTACCAGTTTATTAACTTTTTAGCAGCCAACCTCATTTTTCTGATAAAGCTCAATCATAGATGCAAGAAACAACGAAAAGTCATAATTTTTAACCAATTCTACCTTCAAATTGCTGATGTCGCATCTGTTGATTCCACGCTAGCTGCCACATATTACTACATCCCGAAAAAGCTTATGTTAAAAAAAATCATAATTTTAAAATTCGAAACACTTGATCTTTCTTTTAAATTTATTTTTAGCAGTAGTTATTACTTATTACATGTCGCATCAGATGCCACATGACATACATGATATATGTACACAAACATGGCAAATAAGGTGCCACGTCAGCAATAAAATGTTTTGCACCCAGTTTAAAGTTGGTTGCTAAAATTCGGGAAAAATTTGTAAAATTGTGTTATCATATTTTGTTTTATCCACTTATATTTTTAACAATATTTGCAGTCTTCTTTTACTGCAGCCGGTTGTTACCTATGTGCAGCCCCTGGTTCCAAAGGCAGCAAGATAATTATTTGTTGTTCAGTCTACTCTGCCTTACCTATGTCAATGGAATCATTTTATGTCGTTCTTTCTGCCAAACAAAAAATGAACACTTCAAACGAGCTATCACAAATTATAGAAAATGGAAAATCATATTCAAGTAAAGCGGTACCAAATATCTCAAATTTGCATTTTCTGAACAAGATATCTTCTTCAGAGTCTATTTTAACAGAAGCCAAACAGGACAAGATTGTTAGTGAGCCAACATTTACAAGCATTCTTGCATTGTATAAAACAGAATTCGAAAAATTCCAAGTAAAAACCGAAACTTTATCTGACCTGAAGTCAAAAAAGGTTATAGAACCAGTCAAAGTCAAAGAACTTGGTCATGGGCAAATTGGTCATTTCATGGATAGGTTCTTGGTGTCGTGGGAGTTTGTCGGTGGAAATGATGGTTGTTGCTGCTGTTCTGGTCAAGATTTGGTCATGGAGGTGCGCCACATGGTCGATGCTGATTGGTTATATCTTTCTGAATTGATAAAGAGTGGCAATTTAGAAAATTGTCAACTTGAAGAAGCAAAAAGAAGTCTTTTGTTATTGAAGTCTATTCCAGTTGCTGCAAGAAGAAGTCTTCCTGTTTTAGTCAACTGTGAAGGACGGGTTGTAAGCATCCCGGTAATTCCTAGTAATTTAAAAGTGTTTACTCATATATTTTAAAATTTTATATTTTATATTTTTCACACATTAATGATTAATCTAACATGTTTTGTTATTTATTTACAGAGTGTCTGCTTCAGTATTTGCAAGTGTTTGAAAGTATCAGTTGAATTTAATCCCAGAGTACCTCTTGGTGGTGGTTACCGTTCATTTTTATGACTCTCTTCCAACAGGTTCAAAGCAGGTAAATTTGACCTGTCATGTTGACTTTTTATCAGGTCAATGAAAAATGAAAGATAAAGTCAAACCTTCTCCAGTTGACCCGCTACTAATCCACCCATATTGTCGACCTATAGTTTTACCCAAATGGCACATGGTTCACCATGTTAGTTGCATAAGATTTGCAGGAAATGAACCTGCTGGTAATCAACTCTACAATTATGTTTCAAAAACATAATTCTCTCTCAGAGTAACTTTCATAAACATTTGGAAGAACACAATGTTCTATCATCTCCTGCAGGTGGGTAACTGATGTTGGAGCGTACAATTGCGTTTGAAATGTTGTTTCTTTTTTTTGGGGTCTAAACTTGATCTAAAATTCGGGTGTGGATTATATAAAAGCTTATGTAACTTGCTTTCCTTTATAGAAAAATTAGATTGCGGTTTTGATTTTGAGTTTGTCCCAAACTTTTCTACACAAACGACACTGTAACGATACTAAATATAGGGTTTCTTTCGGTTTTATGGTTCTCATGTTGGTTTTTTTTCTAGAAAAAAAAAATCTTCAATGATATCATGAAAAAATGAAATCTTGATTTTGTTTCGCTTATAACTTATAAGTAGTTTTTTAACTATTAACAAACAAATCCTTGACATTGCATAGGGAGCCCACTGGGCAAATGGAGCTATTCTCGGGAGCCCGAGTTAGGAGTAGTTGTTGAGCTAATTTTAAGAAGAACCCACCTCCGTGAACGATCGGGTAGTAAAACTTGTTGGACTCGGAGATCTAATTTTGTGACCTTTCTGTTTCAAGTCTTAACTTTATTACCAGCTACCATTAGGACAAGTCATAGTGGTTTTGGTTATAATTAGTGATCATAATCTTCTATGATTATATCATGAAAAAATATAATCTTGATTTTTGTTTCCGTTATAATAAGTGATCATAATCTAGAATGATTATATCATGAAAAATTTAAATCTTGATCTTGCTTCTAGAAAAAGTGCACGATAAGATTTTGTAGTGAAACACGACTAACTAATTTGGTCACGTGAAGTTAAAAGCTGAAGGTGCTACATAATTAATTATTTTAATGTATGACCTTTTTATATTTTTTATACTTTTGTGATATATTATAAAACCAAAAGAAGATGCCATGGCATCAACATTTTCATACCAAAATGGAATAAATTCGTATACAGTTATATTTTATTTTATAATCAGCTAACTATTAAAAAAAATACTACTAAATTATTTTTATAGCTTTATATGATAATATGTCATTTACTGTAACTATTACTTTTGAACTGTTTATCATGTTATTTGCGCTACTGTTGATTTTTTTTAAACTGTTCTATTTATAAAAATTAAACGGTAGCATGATGCTCAAAGAAAATAATATTCTTAATTTTGTTGTAAAATTTTATAAGAACATAAAACTAAAACCTTACATGCCTCTCAATTAGCTCCTCAATATCGTGAGATCTTTATTTTCCTTCAAATTGTGATGATATTATCCTTTTTATTTGTTAAAATTATGTCTTACTCTTTAATTCTAACTGCTTATTTCGCTTAATTGTTTTATGTTTCTTGTTTCATGTGAGTCTTGGGTTTATTCATTGCTGGGCTTATGTTCAACTGGATTGGATGCCTTGGGCTTGGGCTGCTGGATTGGATAATGGGTTGCTGGGCTAAAATAAAGAGTGGATTGGAGTAGCTGTGAATTGGAGCTGCTTTTGGATCTTAAGTTTGGCTCTTGCGGGTCTCCCGTATCATTCGGGTTAGCTATTGGTTTAAAAGGTATAGTGTGGGTGAAGATTAGGGTTAACGAGTATCTTCACTAGTATACCTCTATTTTACCTCCGTTTACCTCTCATCAAATTCTTGTACAAATCGATTAGGGTTCATGTTCCTTGTAATCAATTGAGCGTATGAGTCTTATTCATTTGTGAGATTAGATTAGGTTTGGAGTGTGAATCTGTCTTGATCTAGGGTTTGACATTTCTGGATTGACAAGATCGTTTATCTAGTTTATATGATCTAGTTCGTTTGTATTTCAGAGATCTATGTTTTGTTCAAGTTAATCGGTGATATTGAGTTATTCTTGTGTTCATTTATAAATTTTGACATTATTAAAATTTATAATTGAATATATACACCTCTATAATATTTTTAATTATTATATGTATTAAGTTAAATTATAAATCTATACTATATTATAATATATTTGAGAAGATTATAGAGAACCACATTACCATTGAGGATTAAGTCAGAAGTTAGAGGCTCGCTCATTTGATTAAGGATCGATGGTTGTTTATCCAAGTTTGAAGACATCCTCATCACCATATGCTGCATCTGATAAGTAAAAAGCTAATCAAATTAAGAAGCAAACAATTGAATCTGTTGAGGAAATGGAATGATTTCAATCTAAGAATTCAAGGTAACAAGTAACATAGAAGATATGGGGAGATGAAGGTCACATAAAGAGACGGGAAGAAGAAGCAATTACACTCTTGAATAATCTTTTTTTAACCATACATTCTTCTAGTCCTGGCTTAAATCACCGTTGATCACAAATCTGTTCATGTGATGGGCTTCTTGGACTGGGCTGTCTTATTTAGCCGTGACTAGCTATTAGATTCATAACATAGATCGTCTTTCCACATTAACTTTTAAGAGTTGAGGATTGTAAAATTCTCTTATAAATTTAACTATGTTAATTATCCTTATCTATAGTTATATACTATATTATAATAGATTGTCTTTTTGTATTATTTTTTTAAGAGTTCAAAGAGGTGAATTTGTCTTTGATAAATTTGACCACCTTAATTATCTTTAAATACTTAAAAAAGTTTATTTCTAACTAAATTATTAAAATCATATGTAAACAATCTATTTGTTTAATTAAACTCTTAAAATTGTTTTATTTTATATGATTTAATATCTACTTTATTTTATAAACTTTTATTAAATATAAAAATCTATATAATACTTTACCAATTAATTATTTAAATGTTTTTAACAGTGTCTATATTAATGTGTTGTGGTTTCCGTTATTTCTCACATAACACCCCTCTAGTATTGTATATATCTAAAGATGCATTCTAAATATAATGTATATTCAAGTTCTAAATATATCATATATCATTCTTTAACTATTAAAATATTATCTATACTTATTTTAATATTTTCAAATTAATAATGTGACCATTTTGCCTTTAATCTTCTTTTAATTTTAAAGTTACATATTTACTTATTTTTAACTTAGTTTTTCTTTTATTTTATCTTTTTTTGTTTTCTATTGTGGAAGTTACTGTCATTAATTTAGTAGATATTTACGATTTTCAGTAATTTTACTGTGATTGTTAACTTTTACTACGCTTCCTAGCATCTTTTATGTTTGTTTTGTGATTTGTGATACTTTTTGCTATTAGAAAAAGCTATAAAAACCGTTAAAAAAACCAGTTAAAAACTACAGTAAAAAGTTTATGATATCACACTAAAAACTATGGAAAGTGAAAGTGCACATCTATTGAAAAATGAAAATAATTAGACCATGTTGATATCTAGTGTAATATCCTAACGTGAGCACTTGTTGATTCAAAGTATCCTAAGTCGCATGTTTCACGGACCTTGTCACTTGTCGTGATTGCATAAGTCAAATGATGAACTTTATTAGAAAAATAGAAGAGTCGGCTGTTTTGATTTGATTTCCAATTTAATCTCTTTAATATGAATTTTGTATTCTAGATTCTTAATTTACAAAAATAAAACTTAATTGTATGAGTACTTTTTTTAATCCTTACCTATTTATATTATGCTTGATTAATATTTTTTAACAAAAGTTTCTAGATTTTCTAGATAAATATACTAGAAAAGTGTTGGTAACTTGGATAATCTCAAAAGCATGATACACTTTCAGATTGAATATTCTCGTGGTTCACTCGAGAAAATCAATCAGATACAATCGAGACGAACATGATGAATTCGAGAATTTTGCAGAGATAGAATTTTGAATTGTATATCATTTTCTGATGATGATCGACCATGTAGGAGGATGAGCGTAATTGCAGTTATCTGCAACTCGAAAACTGCCAAAATTACACTATTGGTCCCTGCGAAATTTATAGATAAATTTCCGGACAAAAGAATTTTCTATTGCAATTTTAATGAAGGAATTGCCGCCCCTTGGACCCCGCTCTCTCGAGGGCGTTGCCCCCTTGGATCCCCTTAACTTTATCGATACGGTCGTGCTACCCCGCACCACCGAACCCAACCAATATAAGATAAAAGTCCGATCAATTAATTGTCAATCCCTAATTACACTAAAATAACAACAAAAAGTGTAAGTCAATCCAAAGTAAAAAGATCCTCAAGTTAACCCTTGATATTCAAGAAATTTAGTTGTTGTCATATGATGCTATAGATAAATAACCTTTATTCTTTACATTTAAGGTTTTGTGTAGTCATAACCTAGACATTATCTGATATGTGATAGTCACATCATCAAGCGGTTATGACTAAAAACAATGTAGTCATAACCTCTCATCAGCGCCTTTTTATTGTCACCCAATTATCGTTTTTTTTTCAAAGTTCTATAAAACGTTCAACGGTAGCTCGGCGGTTGACTGGGGTTAAGGGATTAATCGGTAGTTATTATTCTTGACAGGAGTACTCGGTGATTGATCAGTAATTGGTTAAAGACGGCTACGTAATTAGTCGACGATTAATAGGAGGCTTGGCAGAATTTTTACAACCATGGTTTTTTAAATCTTCCAAATTCACTAGACCAATCAATATGCAAATGGAGGTGGCATGGAGCGCTATGTATATAACACCCAGTGTTAGATTTTGCCTCATAACCCCAAGAGGGGGGGGGGGGGGAGGGGGGTTGTGACATTATGATTTCTATGACGCCTCCCATAATCCTCACTGTAGATAACTTAAGTAATAAACCTTAAAGCCATAGTAAAATTGTTGTTATGTTATCCTACAAATAATTATTCAAGCCATAAATAATTCGAATAAAAATAGATGGTAAACATAAATAGACTTATAAAATAGATGGTAAAGATAAATAGACTAGATTCAAGTAACCCAATATCCCATAAATGTTTAGTTTACCTAATTTCACTTTCGTTATTTTATTCAATTTTGGTTATATTGACCACAAAATATGTGTTAGAAATAGCTGGCCAAAAAATATGATTGGCTGGAGAAACCTCAAATTTCCACTCTTAAAAAGTATTTGATGTACTATATATGTATTTTGCCTATATCACAAGTAACTAACGTTATATAGCATTTATTTATGATGTTGATGTGTAGTCATAAGTCATGGAATGACATCATTTATAGTAAAGTGGTTGTAACATATTTTTTTGTCTTATTTACCAAATTAATATTTGTTGTCCAATGAGAGTTTAGTATAATGTGAAAGAAGCACAAAGAAAACTAGAATAATGTCCAAAAATCCAACTTAAATTAATGTTATATAAATACAAAAATTAAGAAAATGTTAAATTAATTAAAGCATACATAAAATAACATCTACGCACTAAGAATTATAAGATTGTGCATATCAATCCAACGAAAAAGAAACACAAATGTTATTACGACAAAAAACATTACAATCTAACTAAACCTAAAGCCTTATAATATGGCTTTGTGATATGTGAATGGCCACTATATCCTAAATGTTATAGCACACTTTGCCCTTACACATTTGTCTTCTAAGTATACCTACCATATGGGATGGGTGCTGGTCTTGTTGAGGTTTACCGAATTTTTATAACCAAGTGTGTATAATGAAACAAAGTTAATACAAATATTGAAATGTATTGTATGTCTTCAATGCAATTTATTATGTCCATTTGCTAAGATGGAATTTATTTATTTATTTATTTTGAACGGCAAAACGGTGTTTGGAACTATACGTCTATACCTCAATTCTTTAATACCCGACTGAGTCTTCGTGAGACGAGATTGCAACCGTCTATACTGGATTTGATACTCTATGTTTGACTCACCCAGAAAGATCAATGAAGGAGGAAGCCCACCACTTAGGAAAACCCCTTAAATTAGGTTTAAACTTGAAACCTTAAGAATCCCAAGCTTTAACCATCATTCACGTATTAGTTGCTCGAGGAGCAACTTGCAACTAAGATGGAAATTGATTTTTATTTCAGCTTAGCCGCAAAAACCACGTGCATATTTTTTCAACTTCATATATCATTCCAAATTTCCTCTCACAATTAACGTGGAATGATTTTCCATATTTTCTTAATTATTATCAAAGACTTCATGGATTCAAACACAATCTTGATATCTCATTCATTTTAGTTAGGTTTTAAGTATGATTTGGTTTATTATGGAAGCCCTTCACATAATAAAATACAAAACCAATAAATAATAATTATATTTAACTAAGTTACTATTATGGTTGGTTTTAGGTATGATTTGGTTTATTATGGAAGAGGTTTTGCTTTTTAGAACACTATTTTGGGTTGTCTAAGTTTAAACATTGGTTATTGTATATATCATAGTGTAGTGTAGAGGTAGAAGTATGAGTATTATAGATTGTCATACAAAGAAAAAATTAACCAAAGTTAAATACAATTATTTGTGGCTAAAGTTGATTGAAAACCATTTCTTTCAACTTGATAAAAAAAAACTGATTTTCAACAACTTTATATATTATTACAACAAATTAACCAACTTTATATATTTTCAACAACTATAGGAACATCAGGGAAGTGTGGTGGGGTGCCGCGGTTTTCCCCTTCCTTGCAGTGGTTCACCACCGGGGTCTTCTCCCCCTATTTTCGCATGGTATCTCATTAACTACCCTCACCCCAACAGTCTCCCCTCTAACGGCTATAAAAAAGTTAAATTATTTTTCAAATATAAATAATACACCAACTCTCAATAAAAATCACCTCCAATCTTCTATTTTCTTTTTACATTTTATATATTTTAAAGGGTAAAGTTCTAGTACAAACCAATATTATTGTAAGAACTTAAGAACTAATGTAAGAACCATTAAATTTCAATTGAATGAAGGTTATTTTGATAATTTTTATGCTTCTTCTTCTTTTTTTCCTTTATGACTATACACATAATGGAAACTTAACGACCTAAAAAAACAAAATACTAAACAAAAATCGTTTTTAACCCTAACCCACAACAACTGAGCACCCTGGCTTCCAACCAATCATGTTCCAAATGGCCCAGTTACATTACATATGTTAATCAAGACTTTTTTGCGCTTTCACAATTGGGTGGTTAGAACCAACAATCTAACTATCTATGTACCGAATCGCAACCTGACTCATAACCTCATTCACAACCCGGAGTCGAGTTTGTTGTAAAAACTCAACCCCAACCATCTCCCGGCCCCCAACCGAAACGTCTTGTAAAAAGAAGACTACAAGAAAAACAAATGTCAAACTTCAAACCCGCAACCGTGCGGTCCTGTACCCTCTAAATTGTGACAATCCGATGAGTAACTTGCGTTAACACGTTGTTGGGTTGACATTTCTGAGGATAATAAAAAAAATGTATACTTTTTTAGTGTTTTTTAATTTATTTTTTAGACATTGTTTTATGTATTTTATACAATGTTTTATATATTTTTTTTTATAAATTGTTAACTTTTTTATTTTTTTAGGTAACGCTCAAACGCACAATCTTTTTGGATAACGGTTACATTGAGATGACACAAGAGAGATGAAGCATCCTAATTTTGAACATCGTACGAAAATCAACTTACTTCAATATGGAAGGATATCAACGCCAAGATAACTAAGTTCAACAGTATTTACAATAAGCTATTCGACCAACGAAGAAGTGATCAAAGTGATCATGATATTTTGAAGTTGGCACAACACCATTTTCGAGTGGAAAACAATGGTGCGACAAGTTTACATTTCTGAAGGAGGTAGTTCAAAACGTATATAGACATCCGACTTAAACGAGTATAGTAAGGGTACTTCGGATGCACAAGCAACCCAATTCAATCTCAATGTTATCTTTTAGTTTTAAATTAAATTAATGTGAATTAAATAATTTTACAAAAAATAAAAATGTTGAGATTGAAAATATGATTAACATATTACAAATAGCTTACAAGATCAAGGTAAGCAAGGTAGGGTTTCTGTAAGGATTAGTAACGCATCTCACGTGTCTTACCTTTTAAAGAAATCATTGGATAAAAAATAAAGACGGGTGTCTATCAAAATTATAAACTATAAATATTATTTAAAGAGGTAGTTACTTTTTATGAATATTTTAAGTATTCTCTTTTTCCTTTTGGGCAAATAATGGTAATGCCTTTGATTAAATAAACATATTCTCTTCCTTTTAAGTATAATAATAATTTATTTTCGATAATTAAATACCAATAAACAATTACTAAAAGATTATAGCCATGCAATTTATGGAGTGTTGTTGTCTGCTTTTGATTGGTCCACTTATTAAATATATAATTAAGTTTTATTTTAATCATACAAGCTTACAATGACACCCCATTTTAGTTATATATGAATCAATAATTGTCTAAGGAAATAAATTGGTTATTAATTAAAATATTAAGGTTCAATTTCACATAATATAGTAATTTTATTTTTTAAAATCAAATATGTTTACACATAAAAGGTTTTACAAAAATTTCATTAGCACTTTCTCAAACATGAGGACGATGGCGGATTTACATAGTATCCATCAGGTTTACGAGAATACAATGACTTTTGAAAATTTAATGAATATAAAAAAAGTAGGAGTGAATCCACATATACCATGATGAGTGAACCCAAGTAACACAAGCGTACCTAGTTTAATTTGATGAATTTGTTGATTTAGGTTTTGTTTAGGTTAGTTTGAAATTAATTATACAATTCTTAATCTGTTAAATCTTAATGAATTTGTGAAATTATGAATTAGGTATAATGAATATCGGGAGATATTTCACAAGAAAACCATGAAATCTTGATTTGTCATCTTCAACTACTAAATACCCAAAAATAGACTCTAATGATCTTCCAATGTGTTATCAACCTTACCCGACCCGAACCGACCTAACCGAAAATTTTAACATTTAATCGTTAGAATTTCGAATACCGAAAAATAAGTGAAGTCAATGAAAAAAATCAATAAGTGAAGCCAAATAAAAAAATCATGGATTCGTTCTGCATTATGATCAAAACCGTAATATATATAAGCCATAGGGACGGATCTTAAACTTTACTCCAATTTTTATTATTAAAATCGATTAAGTATCGCCAAAGCATATGGCTACGTGTTCATTAAATTATTTGATTAAACATTGTTTTATTTTAATCATACACTTATAGTAATTAAAAATTGAAGTGCTAATGAACACTAGATTCGACTATCTATTCAAAGGAGTTCTCATTTTCTTTGTTTTTGTCAGGAAAAGTTGGTGTTGTACGTTAGCACCAAGAAAAAAATAAATCATTTTATTAAATATAAAATAATGAAATATTTGATACGTTAGATTCTGAATTAGATTAGGGTTAGATTTTTCGTGTATTGGTATGACCGATATAAAAGTCCTCTAATAAAGAAAATAAACGTTTAAAAAAGTAAAAGAAATGCACAATAACACATTGCTATTAATTTATTTCCTCCCACGCAAATTCCACATTGTTCTGTTATGTCAACATGAGAGACATTGGATCATAAGAAATGTTCATTCTCAAACGCCACCAAAGTGTTTTGGGTATATTAGTTGTGAATGAGAGAAGAACTCGAAAGTTAAGCATGCTCAAGCCTCAAACAATCAAACAGAAATACGTGAGCTCCTCTCGAACAAAGCGGACAATATTGGTGGTATGAAAAACCAATTTTACATGGTATCAGAGTCACTCCTATTTTGTTCCGGTGATTAGGCAAACTTCATAGAGGAGACAAGTCTCAAAGGCAGGTGTTGTGACGTCCTAGGCAAATCCCGCACGGTTTTGTTTTGTCCACAGGAGAGATACTAGTGCAAAAGGAATACACCGCCTAAAAAAAATCAAGTTTTTACTGTGGCAAACAAAAACATTGGTTGTGGATGAGAAAATAACTCCATGGTTTTATGTATTCGAATGATAACAATCCAAGGACGTATGACCCCTGAAGTGTTTTCACTCGAGCAAGCAAGCCAATCCGTAAGCTCGAGGACAAAACACGTAATATTGGTGTTGTGAGATGTCTTGTAATTGTGGACTTGTATTCTGTATATGTGCAAAACATGTTTATATAACCAAATGCCTTTATACTTAAGAGAACAAACTCAATTAAGTTTTTAAATCGAGGATCAAACTTGAAAAACCAAGTTCATAAATTTCAGGCTGAAAGATCAAACTTATTCAAACCATAGGGACCATTTATATCATCTATTCAATCTTATTAACTTGATAAATAAATATTAAAAAATATTTTTGTCTTGAAGAAGAGCTTTTATTTAAATAGAAAAATGAAGTGGGAGGGGTGAGAATAAGTGTGGACGCCCATGCTTACTCTCCTACTGGCGCGTGATCTACCACCCTGACAAAATATCTAAGCCCCGGGCCCCACACGCCGTGACCGCCACCACAATTGTTTTTCTTCTTTCTTGGTCGTATATTTATTTATCACCCCCTCCCTCCACACTCGATCTCCTGAAATAATAAACCACCCCCAAATTATGGATCATTATTCCAATTACGAAGAAATCGTCGCACCTTTCGTCCTGAAAACTTATCAGATGGTCAACGATCCTTCTCTCGACGGTTTCATCCGGTGGGGCGTCGCTAATAACAGCTTCATCGTCGTCCACCCCCTCGATTTCTCCCAACGTATCTTGCCCGCTTACTTCAAACACAACAATTTCTCCAGTTTTGTTCGTCAGTTAAACACATATGTAAGCTTTTAATTTCTCCTTTTCTTTTTCTTTTCTTGCTTTCAAATGTGCTGTTTGAGTTTGGCCACTTAATTTGTTACCCCAAATTTTGTATGTCACAAATGTGTTACCAAAACAAGATATTTCTTTATTGTTCAACTTGATTGTCAAGTTGCTAGCTTTCTTTCGTGTCGGATTGCTGTCTGACTTTTTTTTTGTTTTAGTTTTTCAAACCTTGAAAAGTTATACGATGGTGTGATAAGTCGAACAACCGATCAACCGATCACATGTCTAAAATTTTATCAAAGATCAATATTTTTCGTACTTTTGATTATCCATAGAGGCGAATGATGGAGAGTGTGAGATTAGAAAGATGATGATATGAAAATTTATTTGTTTTGACTTTTACTTTTGAGATGATTTTTTTTTAGTTCTGGTTTGAAATTAGGGTGTAATCATTTCCATTTTCAAACTTTACCTTCAACGAGCGTAGATAATTTTATTTTCTCTAACTTTTCTAATCAGGAATTATGTGTATTTTTCGTAAGATTGAGAGTAATAAAACTGGTTATTCACTTATTTGTACCTTTTAATTTGCTTTTCTCCACAAAAATCCTTATTCGCGTGTTTACAATCTTTGAAAAACCAAAGTCAAAATCAAAGTTTGAAAAAGTTATACCGTAACAGAGTGTAAAAATATAAACGGGTGATGGTGTGAAAATAAAAGAGGAAAGTTAATTTATTTATTTAAGCTTCTATTTTTGTGACGACTTTTTGAGTTTTGATTTATTTTAGGGTTTCAAAAAAGTGGATCCAGATCGATGGGAGTTTGCAAACGAATGGTTTTTGCGAGGCCAGACTCATTTACTCAAAAACATAGAGAGAAAAAAACATAGTAATCAAAATCGCAATTTTACGCAAATCGACGACGAGAATAGCGACGAAATGGCGACGGAGATCGCGAGGCTAAAACAGGACCAAAAAGCCATAGAACAAGTTTTAGTCGGAATGAACAAACGGCTGGAAGCGACGGAACGCCGGCCGGACCAAATGATGGCGTTGTTGCATAAAGTCGCCGAAGATCCTCAGATCGTGCCACGTGCCATGTCCGATCAAAATCAACGGTCGAGATCAAAACGGTTGGTGGAAAAAAAGCGGCAACGGGTTTTGGTTCCGGAGGGAGAGGCCGGCCAATTGTTCGGAGACTTCACGGTGGCGTCGCCGGAGGGGTATTATGGTAATTTTTATAAACCGTTTTGGCAGTCACAAACCACCGCCGGTAACGGCGGAGATGCGGTTAGCATGGAACCGGAGTCGTTGGCCGGATTTGATGTAAATTGTTCGGAAAGATTTTCGCCGGAGCCGGAAGTTAGACCGCCGCCGGGTTATCCGTTTTCACTGTTGGGTGGCGGGTTTTAGACTGTTAGGTACAGTTAAATTAGTTACTGGTGTTGTATATACTTGGGTGATTGCAGTTTTTTTCCTTTTTCTTTATCGTTTTATAATTTCCAAAAGTGTTAAAGCCACATTTTTAGTCTTATTTTCTCGCATTTTCCAATTTAATGTTGACATAGTTAAAAAAAAATACCTAGTACTTTAGTCTGTGAATGTTTTAATTCGTCTATAAAACATAATAGTTTTATAACAAAATAGTTTATGTTGGGGGCTACTTAAAAGAAATATAATAGTTTTATAAGTAGATTCAAGTCTCACTTGTTATGAAAAGTTGGTGATCCGTCAAGCAAATGAGTTTTCTTACTTTATAGTGAGTTTCCTTCGGATGGGAATAGGAATAGAGATGATCAGGTGATGTTAGCGACCAAGGGCGCAGCTTCTTGGGGGCCGGCCGGCCGGGAGGGGCGACCGCCCCTGCGGATTTTTCGTCCAGAAGCACCCTTTTTTGTGATTTTTTGTTATATTGTTTATAAGTATTAAATATCGCCCCCTCGGATTACAGAAACAAAAGGCTTACTAGCTCAATTGGTTAAATTGCCAGTCTAATAACCCAGACATCTCAGGTTCGAAACCTGTAGGTGTATTTTTATTTTTGTCGTCCCTTGTTTCAATGAAGGTGAGTTTCACAGGTTCAATACTTAAACTAATTTGTTCCCACTATTTCAAAAACATTACTAGCTCATTTGCTTAGACCATTGTGTTAATAACCCTGAGAACTCAGGTTCAAGACTTCGTCAGATTTATTTTTTTTAATCTTACTCCTAAAGTATTGTGAAAAAGTTTGCAACTTTCTTCAATTTTTATATTTATAATTAATTCGTTAAAAGGTTTTTGATCTATTTCATATGTTCATTACTTAATTACTCATTCATTTCTTTAACCCAATGGCTCATTAGCTTAGTTGGTTAGAGTGTTGTGTTAATAATTCCAATGTCCTAGATTCAAGACTTACATTCGCCATGTTATTTTTATTTTCTTCCTTTGATGAAAGGTGACTTTCATAAGTGTATTTCTTAATTGCTCGTTCGTTACTTTGTCGTAAAACTGATGCTTAACTAATCGACTATCAGATTGATACTATTGTGCAGGTTCGAGACCTGCATTGGCCATTTTTTTTCTTTTTAAAAATTAAATTCATATTTATTGTTGGACCCGATCTGAATCGGATTGCCGACCCAAACATATAGTATAAACATGATACTATGATAGGACAAAAAATTAACCCCGTGACTTATCGCCCCCGCGAGAAATTTTTTCAAGCTTCGCCACTGTTAGCGACCCGCTATTAATCCAAATGTACGATTTTAAGAAAAAATTAAAAAACACAAAATCAAAGTATAATTTGAAAATTAATTGGAAGACGTGACGATCGTGTTAGATTAGAAGATAATGATTAATAAAATCAAACACGTCTAATATATTTTTGGAATTTTGAGAGAAACACTAGTGGAAAATGTGTTTTTACTAAGTGTGGAAATGAGTTTTTCATAAACTTTAGACATAAATAAAATACAGATAACATAGGTTGTTGGTGTTGTATTTTCTAGGTTTATATAGTATGTTGGTAGAGTTTCCCAATGCACCAAACCACGTTCAAATTCGAGCTCATATGAATGAGATATCGAAGCTAAAAGTTGAGGTTTTAATGCTGTTAAAGTTGCAAAAATTAAAGACAAAATGAAATGGAACTTATCCCACATTTGTTGGGGGATAAATCCTAAAGTGGTTTATAACGAGAGAACTTTACCAACTATTAATCGAACACGAACATGAACACGAACGTTAGTCGAACAAAAATTTTCTTGTTCGTGTTCGTTCATTAAGGAAATAGACGTGTTCGTTTATGTTCCTTTGTTAAGGACTGACTCGTTATGCGGTTGCACTTATACACACTCTCGTTCATATGTACCTTTCAATCCCATTTCGGTTCCTCCTCCTACCCCTACGTCACCATCCCCACCCTCCACACCAACCTCCTCCACGTCTTTGGCAAGGAGAGCAGAGAACGTAGCATCAGGGTATAGGGCAGGGGCAGTCATGGAGAATGAGAGGAAGGAGGGACCGAGGACGGCGACGAACCAGTGTTTTAACTCCGACATTTCCACCGGATGACCAATAGCAGACAGTTGGTCGCTGATGGTTTTGAACTCCCGACCGTACTCAGCGACGGATCGATCTCCCTTGTTCATCTGACGGAGATTATCACGGAGCAGTTAGACCCGCTCGAGCGATGTGTTGCTATAGGCGGCCTCTAGGACAAGCCAGATCTGACGGGCTGTGGTTAACCCAACAACAACGGCTGCCGATTCTTCACAGAGGGATGTGAGAAGAATAACGATGGTCTGTTGATCATCTTCATACCAGGTTGTGAACTCTGGGTTTGGGCTCGATTTCCCGTTAGAAACGATGGTAGGTGGCGGCGCTGTGAGAGTACCATCGACGTGAGGGAGAAGTTTTTGGAGGGCTAGGAGAGGTAGGAGTTGATTGCGCCATAAGAGATATGTGGTGGATTTCAGTTTAATCTGAAGGGCAGGAAACAGTACGTTGATGTTCAGGGAGGAAAAGGCAGCCATGGGAAGGAGGAGGGGAGGAGACGGCAGGAAGAAAGAAAGAGGGAGGGAGAGGAGAAGGCCTATGATACCATGTAAAGGTAAAGTATTTTCTATATCAAATACAACAAATAAAATGCCTAAAATAGGCATACAAAGACAAATGAAAAGTCTAAAGAATAATTGCAACCTATAGACTACCACCTATACAATGCTATACATTAATACTCCCATTCTCCCAACATACATAAAATATTACATGTATGTGTAAAACACATTCCAGAAACATAACAAATATACATCTAGCTAGCAAGTACGTGTCTTAGATAAAAACCGTTAAGAATATTGATAAGGGGCTCATAGTACTCACCTTAAGTTGTGTATGCCCCAAAACTAAACTTCTTTGCACTTTTGCTCACTATAAAACAAGTTACCTATTTAGCGCCCGTAACACATCACTAAACATCTTAAGACCTGGATCACACGGGCGATCCTCATCTTCCTAGCACTACTCGGTTCGTAACCTAATATGTAGACATAACTTTGATTGTCTAAGAGCATTGTTCTAAATGAATATACAATTAAATAATTAAATAACTATTTATTTTCTTTCTCTAAACAAAATTTATATGTTTATTTTAAATTAAAATAAACGATTTTCTTTCTTTAAAGACACCGATATAAACTAAAACTAAAATCAAAGAAACGTTTGAAAAATAATTGAAACATTGGATTTTAATAACCCAAGTTATTATCAATTGACCAAAATTAATCCCAATTTCAAAATTGGCCTACATTAATCCCAATTATTAAGGTGTTGGATTTCATTGGACCCCCGTTAAGTTTTCCTTAACTCCGTTAGTTTTTTGTTAACGTGGCACTGATAAATAAGAGCAACGTAGGATGCCACGTCAGCAAACAACTAACGGAGTTAAGGAAACTTAACGGGGGTCCAATGAAATCCAACACCTTAATAATTGGGATTAAGGTAGGCCAATTTTGAAATTAGGATTAATATTGGCCAATTGGTAATAACTTGGATTATTAAAATTTAATTTTCCAAAATAATTTAATAAAATATAATAAATAAAATAATTATGGTCCGCCACGTGATATAACATGAATAGTGCGGGTTACTATTAATAACAATCTTGCCTTTGTTTTAGTTTAACATTCATGAGTTTTCATTAAAAAATTAAGAATTTCATCTTCAAATTTCGTTATATATATTATTTGGCTAGGAACAAAGAGCGTTACTATTGATTAGGAGTTAGGAGTTGACCAAAAAGATAGTAAAATGATAACTTTTTAATTAAAATGTTAGGGGGGGGGGGGGGGGAGGAGTATAACATCAGATTGGGAGGAGAGGCTTCGTCACCTTTCCATCGGCTTCCATACCGCCTAGGGCGACTTCATCATATTCGGCTTCCAATTTGAAGCTTACGGCTATTCCAAGGAGGGCCAAGCTAAAGGGACGTACTCGAGATTGCATTCTTGCTTTTGTAGGTGTAAGGTAAGGAACATAGAGAAGGAGGAGGAGAGAGGACAACCAGATATATCATAGATGATCATAAAAACTTGTTGATGGGAGGAGAGAAAATGTGACCATTATGTAATTTTTTTTTTATTTTTATTACACCAATATCTTTACATATGAAGTTTAAGACTTCAAATTAAAACCATATCACCCGATGTCAAGTTGAAATCAAATTCCCTAAGATACACTATTTTGGTTAAAAAAATATATATTATCGGGTGAAGATTTAAAACCTAAAGGGTTAAAAATAATCTTTAAAAAACTCATAAAAAGAATAGTTGACTTAGGAAATTGATTTAGTCTTGAAGATCCTACTTTTGTCCAATCGCACGCACTTTTACAAATTTGGTATTTTGATCAATCACAAGATGACATGTTTACGAATCAGAATGCCCACGTTGAGTGCTTTCCAACTTTAGGGGGACACGTTTAGACCTGTGAATTATTTCTTCCCCACAATTACCCCTTTTATATTAGGCAATTAAAAAAGTTAAGAGTAAATTATGGATTGCATCCATGTGGTTTGCAATCCGTTTTGAATTGAGTTCAAAGGTTTAGAAATTTTCGTCTAGAAGTCTGAGGTTTGTATTTCTTTATTATTTGAGTCCTTCTCACTAACAGAGTTAACTTTTTCTGTTAAATGAAAGGGTATATGAGTCATTTTACATCTTAAGGACCTGTTATATAAATTAATAATATATAAGGGCTATTTTTGCAATTTAGATAAAAAAATAAAAAAAGACAAAAATAAAACAAGTAATGACCAGAATAGGCAGATGAAAAAAAAATGAGATTTGAGAGATAGGGTTTCTCGATCGTCGTCTCCACCGCAGCTTTAGGTTTTCAATCGGGGGTTTTCGATCGTCGTCTCCACCGCAGCAACCCCCTCCGAACCAACCCCAGCAACCCCGTCTCCACCGCAGCTTTGGGTTTCCGTCTCCACCGCAGATCTTGCCATGGGTTTCACAACCGCCCCATCTGCCGCCGTCCAAGAGGCTGCTCTCGCAGTCGTAGTCTCAATAACAAATCTTCGACCGATTACAAAGCCGTCACCGATTTTGAGTGAATCGCCGCCTAACTCCGATGGTCTCCACCACCGTAAGGGCCGCCGCCACTGGCTTGACTCGCCGGGGGTTTGAATGGTTCCAGGGCTGCTGGGTTTCGCCGGTGAACGAAGAAGAGGGGGGATATAGCGTCGTAAGCTAGGTTCGGACAGGGCAAAGGAGGCCGCCGGAGGGGGTGATACCGGCAACGACCGGAGATTGCGAGGGGGTTTTCACCGGCGGAAGAAGAAAGGGGGAGGGATGAAGGCTTACAAGCAAATCCAACCACGGGCCTCCGGTGATTCACCACCACCGATTCAATTTCTCCAAATCCCTCGATAATCACAACAGCATAAAAAAACTACCACTGTTGAATTCGAGGTGGAGCTCCGGTAGGGTTAATGGCGGTGATGAGGACGCTCGAAAATCAAGCAGGGAGCTCCGGTAGGGTTAATGGTGGTGGTTTTGATCGGAGGGAGAGAAGTGGAGGCAATCAATGTATGTAGGTAGAATATTAGGTTTTTAAAACTTTTAATATTTATATGTAATTACAAAAATAGTCCTTTTATGTTATTAAGTTACAAAAATAGCCTCTGCATTTTAATACCCTAAAAATTTACATAACAGGTCCCTGATGTGTAAAATTACTATAATACCCTTTGAGTTAACAGAAAATTTAAACTCTGTTAGGCCCAGGGACTCAAATAGCAAAGAAATACAAACCTCAGACTTCCAGACGAAAATTTCTGAACCTTTGGACTCAATTCAAAACGGGTTGCAAACCACAGGGACGCAATCCATAATTTACTCAAAAGTTAATCACGCTAAAGAGTTAGATACGATTTATACAAGTTTAAATTTGACTTTTCTAGTTCAAAGGTTTCAAATTTATACCACTGGTCATTTGGTCGAATGGTTTATTAATGAGGAAATGACCCAAGACTGAAAGATCACGAGTTTGATCTCTGAGTCTAACATGTTTTATTATCCGGTCGCTTATAGATATAGGTTTTCTCTAGAATGAGTTCAATTGCTGATTGTTCACAGGCTCCTGTAGGGAGCTCCGTTCTCAGTAAAAACGTTACGTGAGTCATGACTTTTTTTGTTGGTCGTTAAAAAAAAGTAAGAGATTTCAAATTTATAAACAATTTGAATTCATAAGAGTTTGAATCTATCTATCCCTATAATTTATGATTTTTATGTTAAACGATACAATTAATAATAGTTTTTAGTATTTGATTATCGTAAACCGATAACAAGTCATTGAAAGCTAAAATCAAACCAGATCAAACTGTTACTAACGATCTGGCTTCAGCCTTCGTTTATTACATAGTGTGATCATTTCTAATAAAAGAACATAAAAGACAATCGGTATATTCGTTTATTACATAGTGTGATCATTTCTAATAAAAGAACATAAAAGACAATCGGTATATAATGCAACCTAACTTATAACTATTAAAGATTCCATATAATAAAATATAATAAGTTACAAATCTCAAAATATAAATATTCGCTTTTTTTTAATTAATAAAAGCCATAAACCAAACCGTCTGATATGATCTGTCCTTTTTTTTAAAATTAATAAAAGCCATAAACCAAACCGTCTGATATGATCTGTCCTAAACCGGTATACTATGATATTTCAAAATCCAACTATAAAATTCATGAAAACGCGTATCTATTTTATCTATCATTACTTGTCGTGACTCATACTACAATAATATTTAATTTTACTATAAGGTGTTTTGATACGTTTCCAGCTCACTGACTTCGACACGTTACATATTTTTTTCATGTGATTATTATTTTATAATAAAAATTTATTTTTAATATAAAATGTGATCTAATCGATGTCTAGTCCAGGTCCACATTTGGGGACCAATATCAATCTTGTATGGCATTGGTGTAGCACCAATAGGAAGTTGCAACGTTGGTGTTTAATGACATTTTATAAAAGTAAGAATAAAGTGCGAAAATGGTCCCTAACGTTTATACGGATTTCATCTATTATCTTTAAAGTTAAAAGATTATTGTTATGGTTTCAACTCTCAAGGTTTGCTAAGTTATAACACCAGTGGTCCCTAGGATGGATCTTAGTTAAAAATTTAATGTTAAGTGAGTATGAATTGACTATTATAACTAATCACCACTCTTTTGCAATCTCACCTCCACCTCCGAATTCGGCGTCTCCTCCTCTTCCTCCTCAACATCCGACATTATAGGGTTTCCATTGATAAGAAATCAAAATTTGCATACGATTACTAAACGTTGATCTTCCACATATCTCCAACCGAGGGGGTATTTCTAACCTCGACTGCATCGAACACTATCTTACCTTTCCCTCTTCACTTTCACTCTCGCTATGCTCATAAAACCAATAGCAGACAACTATGACAACCAAATCTCTTCCTAAAAACCATGGATAGAGGAAGCAACACGATTGTTCAAATCAACAAGCTTTTCTTAATGTGATGAAGACACGTGGCAGAAAAATAGTTTTTTTTATTAGAAGAAAGACTGCGTCATGTATTTATATCCAGTCATACATAACTTTTAGGTCATAACCTAGATACTTGAAGCGTTTGATTTCTAATTTTAACTTCACTGAGCTGTTTTTTTACATTTCCATTTCTTTATGTTACAATTTTAGTAATGCAACTGTTCTGTGTACATATGTTATTCTTTCCACAATGCACGGGTAGTAATTACGAAACATACATACTTGAGCTTCTCTGTTTAAACAAACCAAATAGAGGCCTAATGACCGACAAACCTATGATCACTCATTAACTTTTTTTTGAACGACTTTATATTTCACCACTTGTTCATTATGTGGCTTGAACCCCCAATCTTTAAGACATGAACATCTTAAACAATATCAGGATATAACTAGACTATAAAGACATTAGTAATGGTCCTCACGCACCATGCGGCGATGGGCCAAGGGGGTGGGCCGTGCGACGGTAGAAGGTCGCAGAAATGCAGAAAACAGAGGGAGACGAAGGAAAACCGCGAGGGATTGTCTGATGTTGCGTGTCACGAATGCAGGAACACCAAAACGGTTGGTGCGGTGGTCAGGAGGCCACAGTGTGTTATGAACTAATGACCTGGGCCCAACGCCCGACTTATATTTCCAACACCATGAAGAGCCCAAGTCCAATTCAAGGTTTAGTAAAAGACCCAACAAGTAGAGGTGCAAATCCCAAATCGGTTTGGGCTCTCAAACCGGTTCTCAAACCAGTCAAAACCGGTTTTGACCAAACCGGTCAAACCGAACCGGTTTCAATCGGTCAGGGGTTTTTGTGAAGAAACCGGTTTTTAAATCGGTTTGAAACCGGTTTCTTCACATTACTTTAAAGCACCTTTTCTAGCCGTTTGGGGGGTGGATTTGAGCCTAAAATTGGTATATATACCCCCTTTATGTGTTATAAACATTACCCCACTTCCCGATCTCTAAAAAAACTCTTAAATTCCAACAAAGATTATCCCTCTTTTGTAATGTTTTATGTTTTTTTTTTCAATAAAATGTTTAAACTAGACTACCTCAACAATAATGTTTAATTTAGTTAAAATATTTTGTATTTTCTTTCAAAATTAGGTATTTTTGTAATCGTTTAGGTGTGAACTTCTTCTCTTTTGTAATGTTTTATGTTTTTTTTTAATAAAAAGTATGTTTTTTTTAGTTTTTATAAAGTTTATAAATATATATATATATATATATACACACACAAAACCGGTTTGAGTTCCCAAACCGGTTCGGTTTCTAACCGGAACCGGTTTTACCGGTTTCTCAAACTCGTACTTGAAACCGGTTTGGTAACCGAACCGGTTTTGACCAAAATCGATTTTGGTCAAAACCGGTTTGAGAACCGAACCGGTTTGGTTTTCAAACCGATTTTGGCACCTCTACCAACAAGTGAATTGGGTATGGGAGGAGGCTATGTTATAAGGAATATAGCAAGAGAAAGGAGGCTAAGAAAGATATTGCTTATGTGTATGTATTCTCTTCCCATCTCGTTCTCTGATCTCATATTCCCATCTCCTTCTTTGTGACAAGTTATTGAGTCTATGACTGTAATCATTCCATTTCATTAATAGAATCGACTAGCTCTTTGTTGTGTTACAATCTAATCACTTCAGTGTGCGGGCCGTGCGGCTTGACCATTACCAACGTCCTAAGCCCTTTTAATGATCACCCATCCATTTACTAACCAGCGGGCCAAAAACAAACTATCCAGCGGGCCAAAAACAAACTATGTAACCCATAACCGGTACCTGGGCCACTTTGTGTAATTTAATTCTTTACGTATATAAGCAATATTTTTATATAATTGATGAAAATACAGAGGATAGATAATTAATGATTAAGATTAAAGGGCATTTGCCCTAATGGTATGAGGATGATGGTTAGAGCTTGGGGACTTTTTTGAGGTCTAAAGTTAAAACCAGACTCAAGAGGGTTTTTCACAAGTGGTAGGTTTCCTCGTTAATGGTGTTTCTGCGTGAGTATAGCCTGAAGTGTCATTTACAATCCCGTCTCAGAAGGCTCATTCGAATATTGAAGATTTTGAAGTAGTTCCAAACGCTGTTAAAAAAAAGATAATTAATTTAAAAGAGAAACTATTCAATACCATATCATTATGTTGGTAAATTATACGATGATCCATGTGGTTGGCGTATATTATACTTTTGGTTCTTGTCTTTATGAATTTACAAAAATGGGCATATAGTATGCAAGGTTATCACACCGTTGGTCTCCATGTTGGATGACGTTTTCTCGAACAACTTTTTGTTTTCTTTCTTTATGAGAAAATGTTTCTTCCTTTGCCGGCGGTGGAAGGGTGCGATTATGTTTTTGTCCGACAACCATGGATGGTCGGGATGGACAACGTGTCGGGAAGATTGAAGAAGACCATCAGGGTTTTAGATTGTAACATTAGGAGTTAACGCCCATCTAACGTGGAGTTGGTAGTGTGATAACCTGACATACTATAGGCCATTTTGTAATTTCTGAAGTTAGGGATTATTAATTCATCGTTATATGTAATATAATGATAATGTTGGTGAATTTGATATGATGATTGACAGTTGGACACATTATCTGATTTTTAACGGGCTTTGAGTAGTTTTAGTCTTTGATGTATTGGGCTTGATATTTATAGCACTTTTTTTTGCTTTTTTATAGCCCATATTAGGGTTCACATCTTTTGGGCCAAGAATAAATTTTTATGTTGGAAAGGCCTCTTAAATCATATAAGTTTACAGCTGTTTACTTACTAATATATTCTCTTGGTAGAAGTTTAACGTAAACATATTTTTTATTATTATTATTCATATCGATTGATGTTGTTATTATTCCTTTATAGAAATTTAATTTATTATGATACCAAACATTCATCAATCATCAAGCATTTCCATAAGGGGAAACCAAGGCTAGTGGCCTCCTTTTTTTATTATTATTTTTTTTAATTTCTTTTTATGACGATTTCATGTATACCAGGCTACATCACCTCTTAGATAGAGGAGCCCCGTACCCCACTGAGGTCAGTGGAGAGTGTCTTAACCATTCGCATGTCGACGTATTAGCTGGGGCTTGGACGTTCTACCGAGAAACCATACCGTCGGCTGCCACTTGACAGTCGTTGGGCCACCACAAGAGCGAAACTCTTTGGTGTAACACAGGATGGGAGGAAAACTCGGGTGGGATTAGGAATCAAACTGACAACCTTGCACAACGTCTAGCTCAATCCTTCTTTGCCAAATTCTTCCAAAAGTGACACAAGTGATTATTGAACTTGAGTCTCTTATGGTGATCTCGTGGAGAACCCAAGTCCCCAGCCACTAGACCACAAGTGGGGGATAAGGCTAGTGGCCTCATAAATCATATGGTTTAGTTAATAATTAATATATTCTTTAAGCCGTTTGGGAGTACTTTAGAGAGAAAACATTTGCTAGTAGTTGGTGTTCTTATTTCTTTATTAACTACTTTATTATGGATCATAATAGATGTTTAACAATACTAATAATGCTTTCCATAAGTGGAAACCAAGACCCCATATACATAAAAACACACATATATTATTGATTTAATTATTGTGTTCTACCAAGATATTGGACCCCTCCATTGTATATATAGTTAAAAAAAACATTCATACTCAGGTGGTTTTAAAGAAGAATAATTGTAAACAAAATAAATAAAGAAAGGTGGATAATGTATCTTTCTTTCACCTGTAATTCGATATACTGAGTTAAACTGATACCTCAAAGTGCGACTTATTTTAGTATTTGGTGTACACTAAATTGTACATCTTTATACCCCAAATATCCATTGATTTTGAGGGTTATGGTTGTGAAAAGTCGTAGTTACTTAATTGCTTTATATTTGAATTCACAGGTCTCAAAGCTTCGGGAATCTAAAGTTACAAAAAAATTAAAGAAATTTGACCAGAAGCTCGAAGATGATCGTGCCCAGATGGGAACTGATGAAAGACTTGCTTGGATTACTGGGAATCGATGACACAACCCAGGGGTCAAGTGGATAGGGATCCAAATTAGAGGGGAGATCTTTAGCCTTAATTTGGATCACAACAATTAAGGGACCAATATATAGGTAGCGTTTGGTATGCAGGAATAGAGGGTGTAATGGAATGGGTCATTACATTGGAATGAAAAATGACATGTTTGGTAACACATTGGAATTGAATGGACCATTACATAAGGAATGTGGAACCTTCCATATATAAAAATTTTCATTCCTTAGGGGTGGGGTGTTTTTCTTCCATTCTCTCATGTAATGGAATGAAAAGTTTATTCAATTTAATTTTTTTATTAGAATTTTATGAAAACAAAAAAAAATCAAGAACAAAAAAAATAAAAAAATACGAAAAAATATAAAAATGAAAAAAAAATAAAAAAAATGAAAAACAATAATAAAATAAATATAAAATAAAAATATAAAATAATAAATAAAACCAAAAAATAAAAAATAAAAGTAAATTTGTAAATAAAAATAAGAAATAAAATAAAACTTAAAAATTAAAATATTTAATAAAAATAAATTAACTAAAAATTTAAAAATTAAAAAAATTAAAACTAAAAAATTTAAAATATAAATATAAATCAAATATATTATTTTAAATGGAGATATTGGTAAAACTGTATTCGATTACTTCATTTATAACTATCAAACAACACGAATGAATGATTTATTTCATTCTCACATGATAACCAAACAGGATGATGGAATGGTAATGCTCCATTTCATTCTCTCACCCATTCCATTACCTTGTCCATTCCATTCCACTGTTCATTCCATTACGACATACCAAACAGACCCATACAGAAAACGACATGCCGTCGCTATAAATTAAGTGGCTTTTCATAACTTTGTTCCTCTTCACAAATAATATTTGAAGCTAGATCGAGAGTTAAGAGACCTGTTTAAGAAAGAAAAAGATGCTTTAAATCATATGGGTATATGCTTTCATAACAATAATAATAATTGTAAAGAATGAAGTATATATATAGAACCCAAATACTTGATAAAAAGTAATAAATAAAATATACGTTGTGGAAAGTCGGTCACGAGAGTTCCTTTCAATTTACACCGGATTATAGGTTATCACCCACTTAACCTAATAATTATATTACATAGGTTATATTATAATAATACAACCTATATATTAAACATCGCATTAAGGTATCAATAAAATAATTACGTAAGTTAATTATACAGATAATTACGTAACCTATGTTTATAATTACCTGGATATATAATCACGTAAATGATTTTTTTTTTAATATAGCAATGCCAAAGTTATAAACGTTTAAAAGAATTGAAAGAACTTGACAAAAATCAATAATTATAAGCTATTTTAATTTTACCACTCCCGTATTTTTCACGCTTAAAACAACCATTACACTTTGTATATAAAAGAGTCTTTGTATTAGAACTTTCACCTCGATAATTATATTAAAAATTTATTGTATGGTGTTGTAAGTAAAGGCGTCGAAATTACCCGTACCGAATTAACCCACCACAATCGGAACCCAAATAAAGCTATTAGGGTCGGGTTTAATAGGGTCTAAAAATCTTAATCGGGTTAACCCAACAAACTTAATATGTAGTTAAGAGTCTGATTTCGAGTTAACTTAAAAAACTGAGTTTCGGATTAACCCAAGTAGCGATACATCGGTGAGTTATGTAGACTCATAATCCTATTGAGCATGAATTAGCTTTTTCTCTAATCATCTATTCTAATAAAAGAAAAGTTTTTAATCATACGTGGCATCACCACAGCCCTCCAATTGGTCACCACTACTTTGTAATTTGTATCCACATGTGGACACAAATTCATTAAAAAAACCCTCTAAAATTCGCGGATCCTGTGTTCGAATTTGGGTTACCCATTTTTTTGCTTCTAACCCGATCGCATAAAGAGTTTTCTAAAGCCTAGACCACTCAATCGTCAATTCATTCACAACCGCTCCTCCCTTTGCTATCTGATAGTCGACGCCGGTGATATCGCATCAACATCATCACACCGGAGATATTGCATCAAGAACATCAATCGCCTCAAGGTATGTTTTCGATTTTCAGTTTTGCGAATTTTGTTGCTCGAAATCTGTTTTCACACGAAGAAATCGTCATTTTTGTTCCGATCATTTGATTCTCGAATCCGAACTCAATGTATAGAAGGAAATCATTATTTATGTTTTGGTTTCTGTTGCTTGAATCGAATTTAGAGATTTGCAGGTACATATGGTTTCGATTTCTGTTCTCGAATCCGATCATTTGATTCTGTTGCTCGAATCGTTACTTTGATTTTTCTTTCTTTCTTATATTAGATTGAATCTTTCTTATCTTACTTTGATTTTGTTTCAGGTACATATTGATTGAATCGTTATTAGATTTGCAGGTACTATTAGTTTTTATTTGCAACAATGTTTTGGTTGCTCATATATGTCTGTATGTAGTGTGCGGAAGTGGTGTTTGGATTTGCGGTTGTATTTAGTTGAGAAATTGTGTTAGATTCAAACCCTAAAATTCTCTACCGTTGATATTGAGTGGCGTCTTGCTGGCATATTTAGGTGAGAATTGTATTAGATTCAAAATTTAGATCTTGCAGGGGTTGCTAATATTCTAAAAATCTAAACTTTTTCAACGCTTCTCGACTCTTCCAGGTCAATCGATATGTGTGACTTTTTGTTTCTTGAATCAATCATTTAATCACGATAGTGTGCAACATGGTGAATTTGATAATCATGTATATGTTCTAAATTTTCACTTTTGTGATTCAAAATCAGTCGATATTAGATTCAAAATCCGTCGATATGGGTAAAAAGTGATTGTAGAAATCAGAGATGACCATGTTCTAAAGTTTCACTTTTGTTTTACCAGTTTAATTGGTCTGATTGGTGAATTTGATAATCATGTATGTGTTTCACTATTATTTTACTATTGACTGCAGAAATTAGAGATAAGTAGCTGATAAACATTAAGGATTTTATCCTGCTTTAGTGTTTATGTGTTCATACATGTTGCATATATAATTGATTACTTACTTTGTTTGATTGCATTTGGTTCAGGACATAGAAATTCATTGTTTTATGAACTTGCAGGTGATATATTGTCATATTTAAAAAATGTTTTCCAGGTATGTTAATGTATATATTGTCCTGTTTTAAAAATGTTTTATGAACTTGCAAGTGATATATACAAAGACGTTGGCGAGGATACAAGAAGGGCCATGAGGAAATCTTTTGTAAGTCTCTTCTCTTTAACGGGTCAGATTGGTAAATTTTGTTTAAAAAACATGGCTAAAACCGAAGTGTTCTAAATGGTAGGAGAGGTAAAAAAAAATTGTCCAAAGTGTATTTATAATTGGTCACTATCTTTTACTTCCTCCTTTCAAAAAATTAGATCAATTTTCTAATTATTATATTGTTGTTATAAAAACCATAATTTAGTATGTTAGCTATGAAAGATTATAAATGGACAGTGTGGTGCTTGACTTACTGTTTTCATCCAAACTTGCTTGATTCGTACCCAACCGACCCATTTTGACATATCAACTTTTAAGTTAAGGTGGCACACTTAACTAGCTTTACATATGATAGATTTGAATGTGATTAAGTTATATTTACAAATCGTTGCCCAAAGTGTATTTTGGCACATACAACCTCCAAAGCCATTTTCTTTCAAAAGTTATAATTTTATTTGTTACAAGCCACTTGAATTTGACTTCATATTTGTGTTGATTTGTTTCACAGATAATGATGTAAAATGCAATTGGTGTTATTCAACTTATAAGTTCTGCAAGGTTTGTTTTTAACTCTGAAAATGAAATGTGTATTCTTAAATATTTGTAATAAAATTAGATTTTTTGTTTTGTTTTTATAAACTTGACAGCATCATATGCTACATAAACGACCATTAGGGACATAGACATACACATATTTTGGTATTCCTTCTTATGGCTTCAAGTTCGTGCCTCAATTTATACAAATGATCCAAGTAACATGTTCATTACTATTATTATTATTATTGTTAATTTAATGGATATTAAAGAGGTTGAAATAAATTGGTAGGATATTTATTAAAATAGTTCTCATGAATCATCAGGCTGTTTCGAGAATTTGGGATTGCTATAAAACTTCTTATCTTATTACATGAGTGAAAGAAGTCGTTTGAAGCTTATTTCAAAAAGAAATAACCATATATGTAGTTTCTAACCATTTGTAAGTGTTGTTTGTATATTTTTTATGACGCAAGTAGTGGTGTGTTCAATTAAATTTTTGATCCTGAATGTAATTATACCATTCTAATGTGTGAGTATATATGGTGTCACATGTTACTCTTACAATCAACCTTGGTCTGTTTTCCCTCCAATATGAAGTAAAGTAAAATTGTGTTTATTAAGAGTAGGGCTGGGCTGAAAATTCTAATTTTAGATGAAGATGTTAAAGTCACAAACGAAACATTAAACGTTGTATACAAATCTGTATTTTTCACTTCGTAATTTTTTTAATAATTAAATGAATTTATGATTGTTATAATATTATTATTATTTAACATTTTTTAAACTCTAGCCGTGCGATGCACGGGTATTCAATACTAGTAACTTATATAGCAAAATATGAAAAAAAATTTATTTAGAACCTAAATTTATTTATGCAGGCTACAGGGTACATCCAGTAGCCATATTTTAGTTCGTTTGTATTACGTTAGTGTCCCTTAAAACTCTTGCTCATGTAACCCTAGGAAGCCATACAATGATATGTATAATTATAATTTTTTTCCTTTTTGGAACAATTAACTAAGCATTATTTACACCCTTGAGCTAGTTGTCAGGGAAAATCACCTCCACGAACGACCGGATGAAAAACTTGTCTGGCTTGGGTATTGAACCCTTGACCTTTCAGTCCCGAGTCCTACACTTATTACCAATACCACCAAATCTATTGATTCGATTCAGTTTATTCAATTAATTTCTATCTTGCTAATTCATTGTTTTTGCGATGGAACTAGACTTAGCTTACTTGTCAATTAATTAATTGTTCTTTTGTTAATGCATCATCTAGTTGCTTTGTTAACGAATTTATAATGCTATCACTTGTCAAATAATAATGAGATGAAGGCATGAATCCATGAGCTCGGCATGATAGTCACAAAGACTGCATAAAGATTATGTCATGTTTTCCAAAATATCATGTTTCTTAATTTCTTTCTATTGTTTTTTTTATCTTCTATTACTTTATGTATTTATTATTGACCAATGTCAGTTTTCTTTTGTAAATACTAGATGACATTGGGACATTCACTTTTTTATTACAGAAAAAAAAAACAAAATGTATGTCATAACTATTGTTAGTGAAAAATGAGTTTTTTTTTTTTTTTTGAACGGCAAAAATGAGTTAATTTGTGTGTAAAACAAGGATAGCCCCACCCTAATAACCTGAAACCCAATGAATCCAAACCCTAATTACCCGAACCTTAATAGAGCTGGGTTGCGAGTGGGTTTTTTTTTAGAAAAAAAAAACCTGACTAATAACTCGAAACCTGATGGGAATGACCCTTTTAACAACCCTAATTGTAAGAATTTCCATGGATTTTTTTGTCATTACAAATTATTTTACGACCCAATGTCGTGTTACGTAAAGTTTTCATTGTTTAATGTGATGTAATGTGTGCGGGTTTAATACTAGTTATATAAAACTAGATTTTATTATCCGCGTGTTAACGTGAGTAAAAAACAATTGCATTGCTAAAGCGCAACGTAAATAAAAATGAAATTAAAAAAGACTACGCAACGACGTTTAAATTAAAAGTCTAGTTAAATATCACACTACAAAAATTAGATACTTAAAGGAAACAATGTGAACTAACAATATAAAAGACGATTTAAAAGAAATTATATTTTTAAACATTGAGTGAAATTATGTAAAGAAAAACGTATGAAGTTTCCACAACTCGATTATAAACAATTAGTAATGTTATCTATAATTTAATTAAAGAAATTACATTTTTATTTAAAAAAAATTATAATCTAACTGATTGTAGTAAATTCAAAGAATTAATTATTTAATTGATTAAAAAATAACAAATCGGTAAAAACTTTTAAATGACAAATGGTAAATGATCGTAATTTTCTCCAATTACAAAATGATAAATAATTCAAACTTTATCTTAAAATATGTTTTTTATAATCTTTCAATCTTAATTTTCGTTGTTTATATTTCCCATATATCTATTTTTTTCTTATTTCACAAGGTACAATCGAGAACATCTAACGTACAAATCTTTATAGAAATTATTATTTATAACATTTTATATTTATTTAACCAATGTAATGTATGAGTTTCTAACCTAGTAATTATTAGTTCATTACATTTGTTCTTGTAACAACCCAACCCTCCTACGGCTGACGTGTCAATATACAAATATCATAATTAAAAGCAACAATCCATAATTATTAGCTATAACGATCTATACTTACATAAATGTCTATAATAATTAAAGCCCTAATTATGCAATTAACAATCAATCTAATTCTTTTAAACTCTCGAGCTATCTCTAGACCTCTTTACATATCCCTCGAAATATCCCAAGAGTACATGTCATGAAAATAAGAAAAACAAACAAAAAGAAATATGGTCAAGCCAAAAGTTACGCAGTACTGAAACAACAATAGTATAATAGTAAGGTAAAGTCTCAAAAGATAGTTAAACTGAAACATACAATCAGAACATAATCAAATACTAAAGTCTAAAATATGATGTATGAAATCTGAAAACTGAATACACGACCCACGAACAATAAACCAGGTTGTTTCACATTAGAAAGTACCACAATAAAACATTTATTACGAGATGGTGTGTGTTGGCATACACAACATCCATCCCCAGAAGATATATATTCAGAAATATCCTAGGACCAGTCCATACGACTCAAAGAAATCATAATCACAATAGTCACATTTGGTCATGTACTCCATGAGTAATCTCTATATAGATGTCGTCTGTGACGATGAGTTGAGTTCAAGGGATAACACCATGGACTTTTTACACTTCTTTACTTAGAATTCCATTTTTTTAACCCAATCATCTCTATACGCACACACACATATCTATATATATATATATGTGTGTGTATATGTTTGTATATATATGGATGCATATCTCTCTTTAGTATACCCCCAACAAAGTACCTCTCGGCTCTCCCAGTTGAAGAGCTCCTCCTTTTAGATACTTCTCACTAAACCACAATATTCCTCTCCTCACCTCAAATAATCTTTATCCTAGCTAGTTCAAGGAGAAAAGATCCTTGGACCAAATTTAGTCAATTTCACCCAAGATATTGATTACTCTTTTGCATGAGGTGTGTATCCAAGAGTTACTAGTGAAAGCTTCTTGGCAGGCTAGCTAGCTAATGGAAGAGTATGCAAAGAGAGTACATGATCCATATTTCCAACCTCAAATGGCAACCACAACAGCTTCAGGAGACTCTTCGACTAACCGTGTTTGGGTGCCCGGACCAGTCATTGTTGGGGCGGGACCTTCAGGGCTTGCCGTAGCCGCCTGTCTCAAGAACAAAGGTGTTCATGTCTTGATTCTTGAACAGGCTAACTGTATTGCATCTTTATGGCAACTCAAGACCTATGACCGATTATGTCTTCATCTCCCTAAACAATTCTGTCAACTCCCACTTATGCCTTTTCCTAAAGATTTTCCAACTTACCCTACTAAGCAACAATTCTTATCCTACCTTGAATCATATGCAAAACAATTTGAATTGAATCCGGTTTTCAACACAACGGTTGTGAGGGCGGAATACGATAGAGGGTGTGGGTTGTGGAGGGTGAAAACGAAGGTGACCGAGTATGTTTGCCGATGGGTGATAGTGGCTACCGGCGAGAATGCTGAAGAAGTTGTACCCAAGATTGAAGGGATGAATGAGTTCATTGGACCTATTCTCCACACAAGTTCATACAAAAGTGGTGATTGTTTTGAACACAAGAAGGTTTTGGTGGTTGGCTGTGGGAATTCTGGTATGGAGGTCTGCTTGGACCTTTGCAACTTCAATGCTTGCCCATCACTTGTGGTTAGAGATTCTGTAAGTACTTTCAATTTTCTCTCTAGCTAACCTCACTTTCTTACTCATCTTTGCCTTAAAAATGAGGCAATCTATAAAAGCCACCAACAATTAAATCTTTGCCTTTAAAACGGCCGTTTGAATGTTATAAGGGTTTATGTTATTGCCTCGCGGCCTACTTTCAAATGGTTTCTAAGGTTTCAAACAATCGTTTTCAAATGGTTGTTTAAGGGTTTTTATTAAACGATCATTTAAAAGTTAGGACTTACGTTATAGCCCCTACTTTTAAAGACTATTTAAAATTTCCATAAGGTTAGGGTTTAGGTGATATTATTCATTGCCTTTAAACTTGTTTATAGTTTTTGTTGAAGGGCCGTTTAACTTTAGGAGTTCAAAAACAGATGATGGATTTTGGAATCATTAGACAACCTAATTTAGTAATGATTCTTCATTAAATCGGTAGAAATATGGTAAGTTTATGTTAGCATTTTTAGAAAAAGGAACTGTAAAGAATCTTTACATGGGGTTTATTATTTAATTGCCAATAAACCTAGTTAAATAATATAAAGTCTTAGTACTCTTTATGGAGAATCTAACTATAAATGTGCTTAATTTTGCCTTTCACTTTCTTGGACTTCGGTTGCATGCGTATTTCTGCTTGCATTTGATACCATTCCCTCTTTCTTGAAATCACTCACTGCTAAAAAGATTCTACTTTATGCAAAATATGAAATATGACCATCATCAATTGGCTTTTGTGACACTTTTTGATTTTGGAACTAGCTTTAATTAGGGTATCATTTTCCTTTTGGTGATCAATTGTCTAGTTGCATGTATTGCCACAAGAGATGCTTGGTAGATCAACATTTGGACTGTCCATGTGTTTGCTAAAATGGTTCCCCATTCGACTAGTCGACTTGTTCTTGCTACTAGCGTCACATTTCATGATCGGGGACACAAGTAAACTCGGCCTCAGTAGACCTAAGCTCGGCCCCCTTGAACTAAAGAATGTTTCTGGTAAAACACCTGTGTTGGATGTAGGCACACTTGCAAAGATTAGAAGTGGAGACATCAAGGTTCCTACTTTTCTTTCTCTTGTTAATTAACTATATTTAAAGCTAATCTTTATTAACCCAATCGCTATTGTTAGCCGGCCCGTCTCGCTAAATGAAACAAAAATGAAACTTGATATGATGTAGGTTTATCCAGGAGTAAAGAAATTAGCATGCAATAATGTGGAGTTTGTAGATGGAAGAATTGAGAAATTTGATGCTATTATTTTAGCCACAGGTTATAGAAGTAATGTGACTAACTGGTTGAAGGTATGCCATATATGCTCTAACTATATTCAACTTTATTAAATATGTTATTAAATACACAAGATATATATATTGATATTGAATCCCATCAAATAAAAAAGATAGATTTATCAAAGTTGTGTGTTTTTTTTACAAAAGTTATATAAATTATATAACCTGCTTCTCATGTTCAATTCTCAAACAATCTTTGCTTCTAATTACCATATCAGTAGAAGTTTTGATTTATTTTTTATTTTGCTTTTAGGACACAAACTTATTCTCCGAAAAAGACGGGTTCCCGAAGAAAGCATTCCCAGAAGGATGGAAAGGTGAGAGCGGATTATACGCTATTGGGTTCACTAAACGTGGCTTACTAGGTACATCCATAGATGCTGCTCGTATTGCAGAAGACATTGCACGCCAATGGAACATAGAGATGAACCATTTCAAGTCGTTAAACCATCCAACAACAACGTAAACGCGAGTGCCTATATGTAGACACATTAAAAGATTTTATTTCATGTGGGGTGCAGCATGTGTTTAATTAGATTGATTAGGAAATATGAGACTGATAATTAGGGTTTGTTCATATATTTTTCTTTTGAACTTAAAGCTGTAATATATAGTTGATGTGTGTGTGTATATA
Source organism: Deinandra increscens subsp. villosa (assembly GCA_039602395.1). Lineage (NCBI taxonomy): Eukaryota > Viridiplantae > Streptophyta > Magnoliopsida > Asterales > Asteraceae > Deinandra > Deinandra increscens. The sequence goes on along the minus strand of JBCNJP010000020.1, from coordinate 24,732,801 downwards.
TATATATATTTATATATATATCCACAAGTGGAACTGCTCTTAGTACTAAAGATTGTCACCCATATAATGGAATCCCAAGATTAAATGAAAATGATCTATATGTATGAACTGAATTGAAGCATGGTACTACTACTTGTATAAGTACATGAATATAATGTGAAAATTTCGACAGGTTGAATGATGGAGCTTTCAAATCTTAATCATGCCCATATGTCATGTATCTATCGATCCCATGACTTATGGTACCATAATTATTATTCAAAATGACTTCTCCCCTTTGCTAGAGTTATCAGTACCAGAGAATAATTCAAAAGATAGGATGAGTAGTACATATCCTTTTGCTTAGGGACCATCTTCATCAGGTCAGCATCATATCAGTTCGATGATATATAGTAATCATCCAGAAAAATGTGACTAAAACGCATCAAGACTCGTGTTTGTAACATATATTCTGGTCGTAAAGGAGTAACCTTGTGCGCAAGTGGTCACGCCCGAATTGAAAGAAGTGAAAGATCAATGAGATCATTAGAAGAAGTGTTGAATATTTCAAAAGGTGGTTTGTGACCTAAATGCCAATAATTGCATGGTGCAAAAGATTAAATTTTTACATGATCTGTTATGACGTACTAGGTTGTTCTTTTGTTCTTGATGAATAAGTTTTAAGCATAAAGAATATTATGGGTCTTCAAATCCCCAACATAGAAGCATTGTACTTGTAGTGTTTCCTTATGACCAACAACTCAACTTCGACGTTAGTGATGCCAAATGGGTCGCTAAATCCCCTTTTTATGTCGATCAAATTTGTCATTTTCTTGAAGGTATATACATCAAGTGGTAAATACTAAATATTGGTTTTATTAATTTTTTTAACGGCAAAATTTGGATCACTGACAGGCCACTGCTCACCCAGTCATCTTAATTCTCCGAGTACGAGACCCGAAGATCACCCTCCGAAAGAAATCCAACCCAGGTGAGAAAACCGCATGTCCAACCTGAAACCCCTATTTTTTTTGTCACGAATGGGATTTGAACAAACCTCCCTACTTTAATGTCTTTAGATGTCTTATCTCAACCACTTGAACTCGGGATCGCGTAAACATTGGTTTAATCATTATGAAACGAAATGAAAATCTACCGAATGGATTATGTATATAAAATGTCAACTAATAATTTCAGTATATATTAACCACATACTTGTCAATTACATTTATACATACATATATAATGTCAAGCAATAATTTCAAATACATTAGGTTAGAAAACGATCTAAAAAACACAAACATGAAAATTTTTAAATAAGTAAATAGTTATAATATAATTTTTTATATATTATGTAATATTGAGAAGAGAGAAACGAAAAAAAAAAACTTTATTAGATACAACACTGTAAGTACAATAGGTACCGTCGTGTAATATAACTTTTACGTTTAGGCTCCATACTTAAACTTTTGGGTCATTATGTAGCTTTTTTATTTTCGTTTTTTTAATTTACGAAGCTTTATATCAATACAATTGTTTTATGTATTTACGTTATCTCTGCGAAAATACATTACTTACAAAATCTAGTTATATACTATGATAAAAAAAAAGCCCAAACATTGCTTTTATAAATAGGTTTACTTTTGGACTAAAATATAACAATTGTGTCAGGGACTAAAACATAACTTAGCGCTTGTTTCTTTATTGGGAAAATCACCAAACTGTGATTATCTTTGAAACCTGAAAATTCAGTAATAACCTATCAAAATTATCCTAACTTAAAAGGACACCATACAAATTATGATTGGCTAAAAGTTGACAGGTGAAGGGTTTCTATTGGGTGGGTCATTTGAGTTAGGATAATTTTGGTGGATCATTTCGAATTTTTTTGATCAAAGTTGGTTATTTTGGTGATTTTCCCTTCTTTATTTTATTCAAACTTACTCATGACTATTACATGCAATTTGGATAGTTTGCGAAACATTTTATCTACTAGTAATACATTAGAGAACACAACAAAGTAATATAGAGAATAATTAATTGAAAGCGTATTTTAGTCATATATTTCTATTAATAAAATATTTATAACTTATTTATAGATTTGTTACTTCTATCTATGAGTACTTAACTAATGTGGTGGTAGTAATTTACATTTATATCCTTCAAATACTCTTAAAATTTTAAGTAAAAAAACACATTTGTCCATCTTATTATATGTATTATAATATTGTATAGACAAGTGGGTCGACCCGCGCTTCGCGGCGGAGATCGACCCATTTGCAAAGTCCGTTACGAATACATGAGCTATATTTGCGGGTCGTAATCCACTATATGAAAATCAATATATAGGAGGTAACGGATGTTTATTCTCAAGAGGTATCATTGTAAAGGCAAAGAAAGTAATGATGTCTAATGTGACGAAAATACTATTGAAAAGTGAACATGAGGAGATCAATGTGATGAAACTGCTATTGAAAAGTCTAATGTGATGATATATTTAAGTCAATTGATATGCAAGACAGCAAATGCCATATCAATGTAACGAAACTGCTATTCAAAAGTGAACATTAGCTAAAAATCCGCAACACATTTCATATACTGAAGTGAACAGCTTGATTCCCATGCAACTTAAATAATGCTATATCAATGTAATCAACTAATGTAATCAAAATGCTATTCAAAAGTAAAGATGAGTACATACATTGAAGCCAAAAGTTTCATCACCAAACATTTTGACTTGTAAGCACCAGAATTATACCCTACTCATCTCCAACCATCTTGACCTCTAAGCAGCACATGAAAAGTGCCAATTTGCAGGAGAAATAAGCATTCAATCAGACTGAAAGATGCCCAACAGTAAAGAACTGTGCAACAACTGAAATCAAAAGAATAAGATGATGCCTAAAAACTGCTGTACTTCTAAAACCAACAGGGTTTGAATGAGTAATTTCACGAAAACTGAACGAAATACAATGAACACCAATGAAAAAAACATATAAACCTCTCAAGTAATGAGTTAGCAGGGTGCAATATGCATATGTACTCCGGAAACAAAAGAGACCTATGATCTAAAACTCATTCACATGAAGGTGATGAAGGAAAGAGTCATACACCTATTATGTATATCAACAAAAAAAATCTGTATATCAACAACTATTTTATAAAAACTTAAAGACCAATTTCTGATATACTTACCTAGAACACTGAGAGGGTTGCTGGAACAAAGACAATAAAGCTGATCATTCTGCAAAAGAAGAAGAAAAAAATGTAAGTTACAAACATGCTACATCCTAAACTGAATATTGAAGAAGGGTAACCAAACTCTAGTATTAACTCTTCAAGAACTTCATAAAACCCATAGAAATGGAAACTAAACTAAAGACAAAAGATAACTAACCATCAAAATCCAAGAAGCAATTAGGCAACACTGAAATTAAAATTGACAATGAAACCAAAGAAACAACTTTCAACCCATTTGGGTTGATTTGGATTTGTTTAATATCCCAAGTTGCTCAGAATCATTTTAAACACATACAAATATATGCACTAATTGTTTAAAAACAAAAAAAAACTGAAAAAGTGTTTGATTTTATCATTGGAGAGTAGAAATTCTTACCTCTTCATCAGACCATGGAGCCAAGATCAGTTTCTTTTGACCTAATGCTTCAATAAATTTCATCCCATGTATTATCAAAACCGACACTTAATTTATACAACTCTAAACGGAAAAAAAAGTAAACCTCAAAATTCCACCTTCATTATTTTTATTCCAAATTTCTAACATGAGCTGGCAAGAACACAATTAAAAACCCTAAAAAAGTAAACCTCAAAGTTTCTCTTATAGAATACAATTTATATTGAGGTATGGCCCAAGTATATAGTAGAAATGGTTAAGTGGTCATATGCAAATGAATATTTATTAAATAAGCATTTAAACATAAAACATAAAAGATATCAAAACTTTAAGAAAAAAACATTAGATCGAACTGTTACCTCACATTCACAATCGCATAATCCATTACACCTGCCGAAAGATGAACCTGAAACAGAAGAAGCATTAACATAAGTTACTACTATTTAGCTTATTTTTTGACTTGCAAAACAATATAGTGTATTAAGAAACCGTAGCTATAATTGAAGGTTGCAATTTGATGCTGTTGAGGTTGATTATATGTCAAGATCTAAATAGCTTGAATAAGCTTGTTCATACTGTTTTCACTTTGAACATTCAAAGATACAAAACTACAACAATGCTTTGCTAACCTATATTGCTATGTATCATACATCAAAACTATTAACCATGAAACCAATTAACACCAAGACAACCTAACCATATCTAAGATTTTGCATCATAACCACCATCACAACACAAACCTAATAAACTAATTTTCCAAAATACCATATTAAACCTGTTACCCCAAAACAATTTATAAAAAAGCACATCATCTGCAATTTTGGATAAAACAAAGCGTTAAATAATCACAACTCTAACAAATTATACAAATCATTACATAATCATTATACCGGACTATATGACCCATTTGGGACCAGATCGCACCCATTCATCCTAAAAAATCTACAATTGTTTTAAGAATTGCAAAAGCCAAAAAAAGGAAAAAGAAAACACTTACAAAGAGATATATTGAAGCACCAAGCAGCTGCAAACCAACAAATCTGCATATAAGAGATTATTAATCGACTAATTAAGTAGGGGCTCGGTTTCTTACCATATCATCACAGCCACATTGAATCAAGGCTCAGACAAAAATCATCATAGCCTTGGAAAATGGATTCCAAACTGAGAAGCATCAAAGAATGTAGGCTCAGATTAGGGTGTTCAAAATCCGAAACTACATCATCATAATAGCCAACTGAAGTAAAAGCTCATCAGGCTCAGATAAGGGTTTTGAAAACCCTGAAATCATATCATCGCCAAATATGTACCAGCATAGTCTCTTAACAAACATTTTATGGATACAAACACTTGAGGTTGGCTCAAATCAGGTTTCTTACCATATCATCACAGCCACATTGAATCAAGGCTCAGACAAAAATCATCATAGCCTTGGAAAATGGATTCCAAACTGAGAAGCTTCAAAGAATGTAGGCTCAGATTAGGGTGTTCAAAACCCTAAGCTACATCATCATAACAGCCAACGAAAGTAATAGCCCATCAGGCTCAGATCAGGGTTTTGAAAACCCTGAATTCATATCATCGCCAAATATGTACCAACATAGTCTCTTAACAAACATTTTACGGATACAAACACTTGAGGCTGACTCAAATCAGGTTGTGGAAACTCTAAATTCATATCATCGCCGAACACATACCAACGTAGCCTCTTTACAAATTCATCAGGCTGAAACAGACAAATAAATATTTGCATATACCTTAAATTGATCCGACTCAAACCGTAAGGGTCTTATCATCACCGTTTTTGTACCAACATAGCTTCGTTTCAAAAATTTAAAGGTTTTTAAGCCTCAATAAAATATGCAGAGAACTCAAAATAAGCATCAGATCTGTAACATCAAAAACCCAAAATAGATTCTTCATTTAAAAACTCAAAACAAACACAGATCTGGAACATAGAAAACTTATGCCATATGAATTAAAGTCTGAGCCGTATATAACACACCCAACACAAAACCCAAAACCGATCAGAAACGTATACCAGATCTGAGGGTTTTAAACCGCAAAATCGACTAAAGATGAGCAATGAAGGAGATAACGACGGCCATACCGTCGCCGCTTCAACGTAAACGGAGCAACGACAGGGCCGGTAATATCATCGGCTACAAAAGAAGCCGGAAAACCACCTGCTGTAAAACACCGCAAATCGCATCTGAAATGCAAGCGTAGAAACAAAAGTGGTGACCGGGTTAGCCGCCGCCGCCCGCTGAGCAACGACCCTCAGAAGCGGAGGCCAAACGTCGGTAAGAATAACACAGAGTACTCAGAGCCGATCCTATAGATCGGCGAGCACAGTGGCCACTGTGCCGTGAGCGGCGTCGCCGCATCAACGTTTCCTCGAAAACGGAGCAAGAACGCAACAGCTTACAACGACTCATCGCCAAAAATCGGAGAGTAGAAAACGAAACTGACAGATGAAATTAGGGATTTACCCTGTGTTTCAGACGATGGCGGTGGTGATGGTAGCCGGAGATCGCGGTGTGAGCACATCAGAAGAAGATGGCGGTGGTGATGGTAGGCGGCGAGCAAATCTTAGAGACAGAAAAGAAAAAGATCGTGGAGTTGAGAGATAGAAAGAGATTGGATATGAACCACAGCCCCACAAACATCAGCCACACATTTCTACCGGATAGATATCAAAAGTCCACACGCATCACAAACTTGTAACCGGTGCTTGCTCACTTGTAAACTGTGCTTTAAGGTTGTAACTTATGCAATATGAGTTATAACCAAAGTTGTATTATGTTATTATAGTATAATTAGAGACAACTTTTCTTTTTCTAGTTTTAAAAAAACATGGTTATTATGTGAATCCATATCTACAAGTCACGTACACGTACACTTATATTCCATAAATACTCACCGAAATTAAGAAATTTCAAGATCGAAACAGTTTGTATTTGATTAGTAATGGGTTAGATTGTTGACAAAATGTTAGATTGTAAACGTAGAGGTACATTAACTATTATTGCTACAACACATGAGTAGAGCCCCTTAGGTACAAATGGCAAACTAGGTAGCTTGTTAAGAAGTGGACCACCCTTACAATCTCGATGGGTGGGGTGGGGTGGGGTGGGTAGAGGTCTAAACCAGGGTGCACCACAACTCTCTATCATTTGAATAAGAGTTGTTCAAATCAATGATTGGTTTAGGCCCTACTGTAATTTAAGACAAAACCTACTAGTTATATAACGACAAATTGATGCAAGCCAAAGATAGAATATCATAATCATTCTTTCAAGAAAGAATGATGAAATTGCAGTTGAACAGGTGAATGTTCTATGTCATAATTTAATTGGACAATTAATAATAGTGGGCAATGGATTTGAAGTATGGAGAAGATGAAAGTGTGTGAAGATGACTTGAGTAAATGGTTGAATATAGACGACTTTAAATAAATCATTGAATGGGAGAAGATGAAATAGCTGTTGGTTCAGAATTGATATATTAAAACTATAATGCATCGAAAATTCAGATACCATGCGTCTCAACTCTAAAAACTTTATTATGAACGAAAATCACACAAAATAACAAGCCCTCATACCTCTATTTATACCCGGAAACTTAGACCACACCTGTTAGACAATCACAATCGTAAATTGATTTGCCCAAATATTGTAATTCTTTTGTATTATTCCATTCCTTGTTTAGACACAATTAGATATAGAAACTATTGTAACCCTACTTGTATATATTGTGATATCAATCAATGGAGAAATTCACGAGTTATTAAGTTTATATTTTAGAGACCCACTTTTTTCTCGTCTCAAGCCCCAGAATTTTTCAAGATTCTCGGAGACGCCCTTGCCTGTTGGTTTCTCACGTGTTCACTAGAGCGATTTGCAATCAAGTAACTTCAATTCCTGGCCGGTTTTCTAAATTGATCCACATATCTACTTTGTCTACAAGTCCGTAATTCGTAGTAGTATACGTACGTATTAATTCGATATGCTAGTCGTTATTGCTTGAGAAGGCGCTCGCAGTGGTACAAGCACAAGGAAATGGTCCATATGCATGTGACATTTACAAGGACGTCATAAATTTCCCATGCCTATTTCACGATATCCAATTCAATTCAAGAATGACACAAAATAACTTCGTTACAATGACTAGTTATATCACTTTCTCAAATCATTGAGGTTGCGTTTGGTTGTGGAAAACGTTTTCCAGTTTTCCATTTTCAGTTTTCTAGAAAATGAAATGGGTTTTCCATTTCTAGAAAACACTTGGAAAATTTTGAAAACGCGATCTAACCAAAAGATGTGTTTTCCATTTTCTGGAAAATAGAAAACGGAAATTGGAAAACAATGCAAAACTATTTTCCAAATTTAGTTAAAAGAATGGAAAACTGTATTTTCTGTTTTCTAGGAAATTTTTTTCAGAAAACTATCACTAGAACGCGTTTTCTGTTTTCCATGTTTTCTTAGAAAACAGAAATGGAAAACACCCCATGTTTTCCACAACCAAACGCGCCCTGAGTATCTTCATTTTTGAAACAATTAATTTTAAGGTAGGGCAAAGCAAATTAAGGAAAACTAAGACGGTGGATGGTCCATGGCCACCGGTTAATGGTGGGTTAGATGTCGATCAAGACCCTTTGTAGGACCATGCCACGGGTTGCACCTTTGTGGGTGCACATGGTATGGCATTGGACTTTTGGTCCATTTTCTGAATCACTCTTCGTTGGTTATTCTTTTGTGGTCCATATAGTAGTATGTACCTTCTTGCAACTAGTTATTCTACACCTGTCTTCTTTATTTATATTATAACTTAGGGTTAAATACACGAATAATACACCAGTTGAGCTCATTTTAAAGAAAAAAAATAACTCCACGAGTGGCTGAATGGTAAAACCTAAGAACTCAGGGATTGAACTTGTAACCTCGTTTCAAAACTTATATGTAACTATCTTTTTAAAGAAACAAAGAAAAGAATTAGAAAAAACGGTAGGGTTCTAGTTTTCCTTAACTTTATGTAGGAAAATATTGTTCATAATAGTAATTCCACGCACAAAACATGAAAATTAGAATTACAAATTATTCATTATGAACATATTAAAACATTATTTTTAATTTTAATATAAAATATAAATTTGTGTAAAAAATATAAAAAGTACACATAGTATTGTCTTAATGTAAAACAATCCAAATAATATTGTCTTAAAGTAAACCAGTACATATTTAAAACTCAGTAAACACAACTATATGTGTTTTTTTTATTTAAAAAAATATAAAATATGTTGTTTTAACATAAAAATACATAAAAATAGTTGTTTTGATGCAAAACAAAGTACAATATAAAACAATACAAATCATATTATTTAAATGTAAAACAGTACAATTGTTACAAACTAGTACACTTTTTAAAGAATAAATACATAATTTTTAGAGTTAGAAGTGAAATGGTGAAAATGAAGGTATTTGAATAGGGTTTAGATATAATAAATTAAATTAATTAACTTTTTTTTTAAATGCCAACGGCTTGATATATAGTCGTTGCGCAGTTATCAAACCCCGACCCCCTCCCTTTCACGCTCGTTAAACTCTTCACGCAACTCAACCGCACGGCCCTTTAGCGCAAGGCTGGGGCGGTGTTCCGCAGCGCTAAGGGCCGGTGCGTGGTCAGAACCATATGGGCTATAGCGTGGGTATTCCGAATGCACTAACATGCAGGATTGCAGGCTTAGTCATCATGTCACGTCGATTTTCTACTCATTATTCCTATAAATTTATTTTACCCCAAGAATATCATATACATCATTCTCATCTCCAATCACTGTCTACGCGAAACTCAAGTGCAACCAAGTCTTCAAAGCCTCTTACATGCGAGTGCCACCCAAACTAAGGGCACTCAAGTACACCTGCATTGCATTGGAGGTATTCTGATATATATATTACACACATCTAGCCCATTATTTGTTAATCATATAAATAACACACATGTAAATAACACACATGATTATTTGTGTAGAAAGTTATTGAGAACTATTATTTTCATTAAAGTTTCCAAAAGTTTATATGAGATGCCTAATCCCAAAGAGACACAAAATGTAACAAAATTTTCTGTTGATATGGGTATTTTGGAAATAAGTTTTCTTTTAGTTTTAACATCAAATCATTACATGTGCTCCAAAAAGTGTGGAAAAGCTCTTCTAGAGCACTTGTTTTCAACAGTAAATTAATCACCAAAAGGGGAGATAAGATATTATGATTGTCCTGAAAAGGAAGATCCACTATATGCATCTTTATATATTCTCAGTTAAAAATAAAACATATAAAACGGAAGATATGATGTACCTTAAAATAAACAAAAGTACACAATATAATTATTTTCATAAGCTAGTAAACATGTTAAAGAGGTCATGTACCTTGAAAACAAATAAACATATAGAGTATAATTACATTTATTAGAAAACTATATTTTCAGAGCTAGGAGCAATGTTTTAAAACCTGTTTTGAACAGGCGATCGGAGGCTAAGCCGGTTTGGGTGTGCCCGTTTTAATCTAATTTCAAGCTAATTTTTTACCCAGTGGTTTTTATGGTTTTTAACACTTAAGTCATGCAATCAGGCTAAAAACTAAAAAGAAATTATGGTTATCGATTATTCGCATACGGTTTGTTCTCTTCGTCTGTGTCCTCTCTCTAGCTTCCGTTTTAAGTTTTAGTGTAAATATTTCAAATAGAGTTTATCATATCTCTAAATAAATACTTTAATTCAAGAAGGAGCAGAAAAAATTGTTCAACCTTGTATTTTATTCTAGAGTTTATTCGATTAAAAGTCAAAAAAAAAATTTGTAGTTTGAATAAAACTCATATTGATGTTTTTTAAGATAATTGTAACTTATTTAGGACTTAATTAAAGTTTTTATTTAACATTTGTCATGTTTGAATGTTTAAAAAGTGTATATTATAAATTTATACGCTTGAATAGTCAATCCAGTTTAACCTTCCGGGCAAACCCGAGTTAAATATTTTTTGACACAAATCCAATCCAGTTTAAAATTTCGGTTTTAAAAAATATTTGCTTGGACTACTTATAGAATGAACACTCTTTATACCTAGATAAAAGTAAGGCTAGCATTTTCACACCCTCATACGTTATCTTACTTTAAAGTTTACCTACACTCCATTCAAATATTTATAAAATTTAAATAATAAATGTATACCATGTAAATTGGTCAAATACGAGAAGGCGTGTCTTGACAACCAACATGTGTTTATATCATCTGCAATGGTAACATTTGGTTTTCTCGCACCTAAGGCCGTTGAGTTACTTAGCAGGGTCTAACGAGTCATATACAGTAATGTTATAATGACAAGATTTATGAATATAGTTTTTAAATGTCTTGGTTTTGCTATACAAAAAACATTAGCGGCGCAACTTGTTGCTTGTTTGCCTTCTATTTCCATTTCCATCTAAACTGTGAGTGTTTCTATCAATTGGTTAGTGAAATCTTATTAATTAGCTTAATAATAATAATAATAATAATAATAATAATAATAATAATAATAATAATAATAATAATAATAATAATAATAAATCTATATATATAATAAAAGAAAAGTTTTTGTCACCACAATTTGTCATGTGGCATCATCATATTCATCCTCAATAATTTTTCCTGTCAATAGACATTCACACTCCTAATTATGGAAGTGATTCGTATTTCTATTAAAAAAAATTATGGATATATATATCCAACTATATATATCCAACTTTTTATTTATTGCCTTCTAAATTATTTAACAATCAATTATTTAATTACTAAAGATATAAAAATACATAATTGTCGTAGATTATACAAATAAATAAGTTTGATATCGAAAATTTGAACTTGATAGATACTTATCAAAAGCCATAATAGCTATGAGATTTATAGTCTTTCGAAATAATAAAACTTTTTTTGAGCAGTCACACCGTAACACGCATACACACTCATTTACTATACAATTTTAAATTATAACCGTAGGAAATATACCAATATGAGATTTTAAACCAGAATCTTTTATAAAGAAACAATGATCCTTATAAATCGGCTAGAAGGTTTCAATATAGCTATGGTGCGAAGTAAAAAAGTGTTAGGTAAAGTAAAAGTGGTTTTTATCATGTCGTAGTTGGTGAAAGGCAAAGGGAGGACATATGGACGATTCCATTTGTTTGGCCTTCAACCCCACCATCAAACCATAGTGGAATCCTCCTCATGTCTTGTTCATTCTACACAAGAATATTCTCATCAATAAACATGTGAATATTCCTTTCCTTTCGCTCTTTTTGTGCTCGTTTTTGTCGGGTAATGGTACATCGTTATAGTTTCTTTTTAACGGCTCATAATATAACTTCTAAAATCCACCTACTCTGTCTTTCGTAGGAATCGAACTTCTGATCTTTTAAAGGTGAATCACACCTGGTATCAACTGGGACAAGTCTGAGTAGTATATATCGTTTTAGTCTTGGTCTTATGATGCTTAGTTTAAGTCACAATTTTTTTAAATGGGTCACAATCAAATTTATGGTGTTTTGACTTTTGGTTATATGATCTTGGTTTATGGTGAATAAATTGTTACAATTCATTCTCACCTTAAATACCAAGGTAAGCCTTGGTTGAAAATTACATTTTCAAACACTTGTAAACATGGTTTAGAAAGACTTCGTAAGCTCTTTAAATTTTTTTCTTTTGTCATTCTTTAAAGAGACTTAGTATACTATCTAAATATCATCACCATCTACGTTGCAACAAGAACATTGATGAATTTCAGGTTTGGTGGTTATCTCATCCAGCGGTACAACAAACCAATTCTTAATGTTGTACCATCGGGAACAAGTTTATGAGGATAGAATATTGTTTTATAGGAAGCATGTCAAATTTACCTCAGCAAAAATCGTAAATGGTTTTGTTATTTTAGTTTTAACCGTGGATGATGAAGATGAAGAAACTGATAAATATTATTTCTTTGTTAAATATATATATTCTAGATTTTTCTACCCGATTTCCCTTATAGTAAAAAAGAATATATTTATTTATTTTAATTAAAACTCAATGTTTCCCTGTATCACTTTTGTATTCACACAATAGAGCTAATTAGAGTTGTTATTAATATCTAATCAATGGATGAGATTAAATTGGAGAATAAAACTATGGAGAGACATTTTAGTCTTAGTTATTTTTGTTGACTTTTTATCAAGTTCTTTCATTTTTTTTAAACTTTTATAACTTTTACATATGATATTATTTAAAATAATTACACTATAAAAACGAGTGTTTATCTTTAAAATGCGTACAGTGTTGCTATATAAAAAACTATTTTTTGGGTGTTCTTATGCATCATTATGTATATTTTCTCGTCATTGTGTCTTTTTGTTAGTGATTGTGATAAAAAAAAAATACAATGATATATACAAATTACACAATGACCTGAAACATAAGACACAACGATCTGAACATAAGACACAATGATTTTTAAGGTAAGACACAATGTGTCATTTTATTATTTTTAAATAAGAAAGACACAATAACCAACAAAAAGACATAATAACGAGTAAAAAGACACAAAGACGAGAAAAATACACAAGAAATGAGCTAAAATCTCAAACACCGTTACAAATACATATTACACAATGACATGAAAAATAAGACATAATGATGTGAAGGTAAGACACAATGTGTCTTTTTATTATTTTAAAATAAGAATGACACAATAACCAGCAGAAATTACACAATAGCTAGCAAAAAGACATAGTGACGAGAAAAAAGACACAATGACACTAGAAAACCTAAATAGTGAAAAAAAATTAACACTGCTTTTTTAAGATAAAAAACGCTTATCTTTATGGTGTAGTTTTTATAAAAAAAATTAATATCATATGTAAAAGTTATGAATGTTTAAAAAAAATTAGGGAACTTGATAAAAGTCAACACAAATTGCTAAGACTAAAATTTCCCTCCTTTAAAAATAATAAAAAGACACGTGTTATACCCGAATCCTTTTTAGACTTCTTAGATTTAGAAAACTTTTTATTTGAACCTAACTCCGTAAGAGAAATGTCAAATAAAAAGTACTAGTTTTCTAAGAATGCTAAGAAGGCCTCCTGCGATGACACATGTATTTTTATTATTTTTAAAGGAGGTGTATTTTAGTCTTAGCCATTTTTGTTAACTTTTATCAACTTCCCCCTGTTTTTTAAACCTCCATAGCTTTTACATATGACATTATTTTTTTAATACACCATAAAAATAAGCATTTTTTATCTTTAAAACGTTTACAGTGTATTTTTTACTCAACATGGTGTCTTTTTGTTAGTCATTGTGTTTTTTTAAGTGGTTATTATTTTTTTCTAAAATTATTAATTTTGAACAACATAATTGTAAAGTAACATCATTGTGTAGTTTTAATATGTAAACTCAATAATAATATGATAATAAATTTATCTAATATATATATATATAAACAATGATTGATACATATTACACAATCGTATGAAACACAAAACACAATAATTTGAACATAAGAAACAATGATATGAACATAAGACAATGACTAAAATACCCCCGCTCTTTAAAAATAATAAAGACACACATGTTATAAATCTTCTTATCTAAGCCCGTTTTTAGCGCACCATAAGCTAGTTTTTTTACGTTACCAAACGGAGCTTTTTTTTTAATAAGCTAGCTTTTGAAAAGCTAGTTGGAGTAGCGTTTCAACTAGCTTTTATAATATTTACAGTTTTACCATTACTTAACTTATAAATAAATATCTTTATTTACATTTATGACATTTACTTTTACTAAACGTTAATTTATATTAGCTAGCTTATAATTTATCAACTAGCAGCTACAGCTAGCTTTTCAGCTAGTGCGCCAAACACAGCTTAAAACTAAATTTTAGATAACATAATCATTTTTCTAACGGTATTTGTCACAAGGTTTAAACTCTCACCATTTAAAAAAAATTATTTCCTAACATCAAGATATGCAAGTCTTTAATTATTGTTTCTATCTATATTGTTGCAAAAGACTTTAATTATTAATTAAAATTAAATAACACAACATGCAATATAATCAGATTATGCTCACTCAATTTTCTAATTCCATTATGTTTAGCCCACCAGCAGAAAACTAGGTTCTTGCAAAAAGGCCCATTAATAACAGTAAACTAGTCCAGTACTACCAGCAATGTGCGACAGCCCAGTATGTTAATCAGGCCCATTCTATAAATCTAAATGACAATTCGAATATAGCAGATCCGACCCGAGAACACACTTATCTCCCAAGATCCGATAATTGAACGAATCCCTAATTTTGTTTCAAACATTCTTTCACCCCTAATTTCCACGACTACCAAACCCTAGATTTGCGAAAAAGAATCGTCCTTCCGTTTTCACATCTGCAAAATCGATCATACTTATGCGATTACATCCTCTGTTTTCATGGAGAACGGAAACGGAGGTGTAAATCAGAGCATCAGCTCCGACGATGTAATCTCGAAGCTAAAGGATGACGGCGATTTCGATAGGCTCCGTGTCAAGATCATCCGGAAGATCAAGGAAAACGTGAGTTTATCGCATATTCACTTTCTATCTAGATTCAATTTCCAAACTTGTTAACCTAGAATGAAGATCCAGAACATCTGTTTTCACGGTTTAACTTTGCAGGAAGATTTGCGTAACAACATTGTGTCGATTGTGAGGCAGTCGGTTGCGATTAACCGATTGGGAGCCGAGAACACGAAGACTCGACAACTGTCTGATGCTATTCATCAAGAAGTTGGGTAGGTTTGATTATTTTCAGTTTCCAGTTTAATCACGTTTTGGTTCGGTTTTAATCTTGTATAAGTTTTGAACTGTAGAGGGAAACTGAATGAGCAAATTTCTGTTATGTTGTGGGAAATAATCCGATCACCCGATGGCATGAAAACCGAGATCACAGAGACGGTTAAATCAGTTTATGATAAACTGTTGAGACCTAAACGGGCTGAGAAGGCCGAGTCTGCAGGTCATGATCTGAAACGAGCCCGTGTTGCTGTTGTACCCAATCAGACCGTTTCTCATCCAATCGACGTTTCTGTTCATGATTTGCCAGTGGAAGAACGGCGAGAAGAGTTGATAGACCAAACGGTAGAAGTTTTGCAGAATGATAGCAGTCGGGGTGCTAATGATGAGCAGGGTGACGGTAGTGATGATGACCTGGACGCGCCTCCTGGATTCGGTTAACGAGCGGTTTGGGTAATCAATCACGTAGCTCAGAATGTTGTTGGTGCAGCCTGAAGTAATGACAGTTGTAATATTTAGTTGAGATAGATTCTTGCAGAGTGTTCACATTCATTATGCAACTGTAATAACACCTGTAATAGTTAGTTAAGCGCGAAGAACAAGTTATAGAGACGACGTTTTCTTTTATCTTTAACATTCGGGAACCTCGCCTATTCTCCTCCTCTGTCAACGCGTAGTGGTTTGGTGTACAAGAAACCTGCGACTGAATCATCGTCGTCAAAATTCAAGAAACTGTTAGCTCTTGGTGATCATATGTGAATTAGGTGATCACATTCTGTATAGGCTAGGATGCAAATGACCTAAATATAAAATATCATCTTTTAAATAGTGAGGTTTCTAGGTTTTTAATTTTTGACACAACATATTTTCATATTTGGTCCCTGCTCCTGACAACACGTTTCCCTTTGTCTCCATACCCTGGATCTCGCCTCTCCCTCTCTCATTTCACTCAAGACGTCTCTTCACCCCTACCAAACCCTAAATCCAAATTGCTGATGAAGATTTATGGTGTTACCATCGGATTTATTTCAGCAGATTGTTGTTACCTTTGACATATTCTTCGATTTAATGTGCTCAGCGATCATCATCATCGTCGTGTACCCATTTGCGTATCTGTGCCTATCTTAAGCCCTAATCCTCTTATTATCATATAGGTGTGCAGATCCCAACACCTATTTATTGATCTACTATGGCTGTGAATCAGTCGACCTCATGCTTAAGAAAAGATAAGTTGTTATTCCTTCAATACCTCTCTCAGTGTATTTCTATGGTTTTTTGGGAGTATTTGTAACACTTTTCTAGAAGTAAATGCTTTCAATCGGCATGTTACAACCTACATGAAGGTAATGTCTTGATTTAGGGTTTCTTTTTTGTTTTTGTTTGTGGTACTGCTGTTTGCTAAAAAAAATTTCTTTCATTTGAGGACAATTCGATGACTTATACTTTGTCATTGATTTAAGCTCAGATTTTATATATGTCCAAGTATGCAGAACTATAATAATAAGTTTAGTTTATCTATCTATAGATTGATAGTTCTCTGTTTTGGTTTTAAGATTTTACTGGTATAATAACAAGGATCACGCCTGCTGGGAGAGACCTGAAGATATGGACACGCCAAGAGCAGTCTTGCTTATGCGTCTTTAGCATTCAGAAAATCTGACAGAACTTACTCTAAGCTCCTACTTAAAAGAGCCATTAGTTATGGTACAATCTACAAACTACGTACCCCTGTATTCTTTGTTCAGTTGTCAAGGGTAAAACTATAATTTCAGCATATATTATCATTTCAATTTTCACCTTGGCTGTTTGAGTTCGCTGAAAAGTATGAAGGTTACTACTTACAACAATGGGCTCAAGAAATTTGTTTGTTCCTATTATTGATCCTATTCTCGAATATTTGAGGTAAACAAGATTCAACATCTTGATAGTTTTGGATTGTTTGGATTATAAATTTTCTGTTCATGGGATAAAAATGAAGGATGAACTGTTATAGGGAGCAACATGGTTCATAAAGCAATAAGAAGCCCAAAATACCTAAATTACATTAAAGAAAATGGTCAAACCCTAGGTATAGTAAGTCCTACTTATATTAGTTGCATTATAAAAAATATCAAGTCTAACTATTTATATAAGAGATGTTCGTATTTTATTTAGCTTTGTATTAGGAAAGATATTTGAGGTGTTTGAACCTTCTCAGTTTATAGTAATTATTACTTCAGTCTCTTTTTATGTTTCATTGTTCTATTGAATCGTATTTCTTGCTATTGAATTATCTAAATTTCCAGTCTCATACTTTGTTATAAGGTACCTTCTTTCTTGCTATGCTATAAAATTTTAACTAATGAGAACATTGTCGGTGCTCTTAATAGGTAGCCAGAGTGTTGATCATTACCTGGGCCTCTACTAGAAGTTTCTTTGTTGCAGAGGTTAGTTGTCAAGTTGCCAGTCTGTTTAGTTCTTTAAAGATCAATGTTAAAAACCGGCATATACTTTCTGAATTGTTGTTTCACGCGTTTCGGTTTCTTCGATTTCTTACTTATTGTCTTTTTCCTTTTTTTTTGCTTATGCAATTTGCATAGCTATTACTTGCTACTTCTAACGAATATCCATAATATACTAACACTGAAGTCTGCCTAAACTACTATTTTTAGTTTGCTCAGTATAAATCACATTTAAAGTACAACTTTTCTAAAACCGAGGCAGCAAAACATAGCCTGGTGATGTTAGTCCAATGTGTCGTCATTATTTTCTTAATTTGCTATGTTTAGTTATAATAATGATTGGATTACGTTGCATTTTCATGGGTTTTTATGTTTTGAGGTACCGTGAGCTTAATGAGCTAAAAATGGAGTTTTTATGAAGAACTGGAAGCTGCTGGTACAGGGATCGAGAATCGAGCGGGAACGAGTGAAGACTGAGAAGAAATTGAAGAAAGTTCCTGAGATCCAGATCTGGGCGGTACGCCCAGAATTGAAGAAACCAGGGCGGTACGCCCTAAAGTTTAGAGAGGCGGCCGAATTTTACAATCCGGGCGGTACGCGCAGAATCCCACAAATTGGGGCGGTACGCCCCGAATTGGTCGTCAGAAGTTTTAGATTAGGGTTTAGTATTTAAACTTGTTGGTGAAGTTTTTGTTAATTCCATCATTGTTCCAGACGGCCAGAGCTTAGGTTTTTGCGATTTTCACTTGTGCTTTGGAGATTTGGACGCAATTCAATCATTCGGTAACTGTTTTTAATGCAATCTTTCATTATAATCATGTTTGCTTCGTTAGCCATGTCCGGCTAATCACCACTAACTGCTTTTGGTGATTGGTTGGCGGAATCGTTCTATGACTAATCAATTGCTAAACTAGTTGTTCCGGAATACTTGCTACCGTTGAACACCCGCATGCGAAATTGTTTAATTTAACTAGTAACCTAAGGTTTTAGTGGTCCACTGTTTATTGATCTAGCACTTTCTTGCGGCAGGACTAATCAGCCCATTAGGAAATTAGGTTATTAGGTCAAGGAAGCAATTGGGGGGCATGTCTATGTGTCACTAGTTAGTAATTAGGTTTGTCTAGATCGGTAGCCAACCAGGATCCAGAAGTGGTTAGATTTGTCTCATTTGATAGTTCAATTAAATTTTTATGTTAAAGTTAGTTAATTTGTTAGTTAAGGTTAAAGTTAGTTAATTTGTTAGTTAATTCACCCAACAACTCAAAACAGCTAAGTGGCAAAGTAGATAATTTTAGGTTAATCAGTAATTTTAGTTAATTTAGTTAATTAGTTAATCAATTTCCACATATTCCCTTGGTTCGATAATCCTAGCTTCCACTACTACAAAATCAATCTAAGTTGGGGATTTGAAACGGCCTGACAAACCGTTATCAAATTGGCGCCGTTGCCGGGGATTTGAAACGGCCTGACAAACCGTTATCACCTGGTATGAGTTCAAATCATTTCCTCTAACTTCATCAGGTATCAATTTCATCTTTGGTTTTGCATCTTAAGGTTTGTTGGTTAATGAGCAACAAGTTAATGAAACTATCCTTCATTTAGTGTTAATTCATAACTATTGTTTTAGTGTTTCATCTACATGTCTGCTGAGACGCTATCAAGGGCATGCGAAAAGTCTACCGATTAGGTTTATAGATAAGACAAGCTTTAATTTTTGGTATCTTCTTTATGCTTTACATAGATTCATAATATTATGTATGGATATTTTTACTAATTTAATGTGATATGCTGACACTGCCTGAGATAACAACCTCTATATTGATTTATACATTGAACCTTATGTCTGACTTCTGTATTCAAAGGCAAGTTGCTTGAAATTTGGAATTTGGATTTAAGGATACGGTGCTTCCGGTATTAATTGTGTCACATATTTTGGTCTAATTAGAACTTAATTTGCATCATAATTTCAGTGAACACTGTGGATTCCTTTTGCACAACAATAAGGTTTTATGTTTGATTGAAATGTAGGAAATTTATTTGTTTATAAATTTTATGTCTGTGCAGGTATTGGTGATTTGTGTGATGCTGTATCATCTTCTAGGTATGTTGTCGTGTATGTTCACTGAGCTTTCGACTGGGTAAATATATGTGATTGCTCATAGTAGGTTCAAACGGATTGATGAAACTTTAAACAATTTTATGCTTAATGTTCATTGTTGTCTCATGTTTTTGATGATAAAAGCTTTTAATAAACAGTTAAATTCAAGATCGTGTACAATAGTTTTTAATGATAAAAGCTGATATGAATTTTTTTCCCTTACTTTCTTAAGAAGGCTGGAAGTGACAAATTGAGCTAAAAAGTCATTGGAGATACACTTGAGAAGCTATTTATATTGCTATAGATGCCATCCTCTTTAGCAACAAAGGTTAGGGTTCATGAAAATGAATCATGATGGTGAAGATAACACACAATCAAGAGGGTTTCTTTGACTTGCGGATATAGGTAACATCACAAATCCCTCTTTAGATTGTTGTTTGTATTTACTTATCGAGCCAATTCTTATGTGTCATATGTGAAATCAGTCTTCAATGGTTTTGATGTTATGACAACTACTGATTAACAATTCTATTTCTCATGAACTTTGTGTTTTAGCTACATAATTTCATTCCCTCCTCCCGCTACAATACACCAAGTTTGATGAGATGATTGTGAGCACATGAGTTGGTTCTTATTCAGTACAGTTCTTATTTGGTGCACATATTAGCGTCTTATTTATCTTATTTGGTGCACATATGAGCTTAGAAAAATTGTTCTTTTATTTATATCGTTGTCTACTACAACGCGCATAATGAAGTAGTCATGCGATACAAAAGTGGTGAGGCCGCCGCAACGCGCGGCGGGTCACCACCTAGTACTATTAACACAGTAATTAAGTTGAGGGTTTTTGATCTTTTTGAAGAGAGCTTACAGACGAATGAGATATTTAGTGCTTAAAATAGTGTGTAAAATGTCCAAATATGTAAAGATGGATATATTTTGAAGTGATATATATATATATAAGTAATAGGTGACAGACATGTTTAGTATCTATTTTAGTTGCAAATATTTGGTTCGAAACACCTAAAATCTTTAAGCTTGCACATAAACACAAGTGGACACTACAAAAAAAATCCTGAAAATGAGAGAAACACACCAAGATTTACAAGCATCTATGACATATGACGCACTTTTAATCGTTAGACTAATCTTGGGTAAGTACAAGTATTAATATTGTTGTAGTTACAAAATATTAGGTTGTTTGAGTTAGTTTTTACCTAGTTAACTATAATAGGAATTGTTATGGGCTTAAGAGACTTGGAGGCCAAGTTTTATATTATTGTGCCAAAAGAATTGCTGCCTTTATGTTCAATATTGAATTGGCCTAGACATCGAGATTTCATAAACCAAAAGAATTGTACATTGCTAGGAAGACTTCTTATAAGTAGGGTGTTCATGTATTTTTGTTTCCAATATCACCGTCAATAATAATAATTCAAGTTTAGATTCAAATCTCTTGTTCGAGTTTATCTCTGATTATTTTTTAATTGGTAAGCTCGATCAGGGAACAGTTCTCTCCAGTGCAACCAAGCTCCGAAGATCACAAAGTAAAAAAAAAACGACACAAAGTCAAAAAGGTCACGGACGATTTTCGGAGGCTACGTTAATTTGCTGCAAAGATTAATTGGTTCAACAAGTCTTAGGCTCTGTTTGAGACTCAAAGACTCAAGGACTCGGTGCCTCCTTTTTTCCTGGCTAACTCGGTCAAGCCTTTTGTTGGTTGTGGGTCAGCTGGGCAGACTCGGTTAGAGCTCTTATGCGACAAATCAAACAAGCGAATCACTTATCGGGTCAGCGGTGTCAGCTCTTACTGGACCCAGTAAGAAATTATCAAACATCCTCTTAGTCAATTATATAAAAGATGTTCATATATTTGTTTATATTTATTTAATTGATAACTTGTACTAGTTTTATCTTTTATCTTATTTGCTTTCCTTTCAAAGTATAAATGAACTATATTCTTTTACAATAATATTATAATATAATGTCTTTATTACCCGAACTTACGAATATAAAAGGGAAATTTGACTTTCTAGTGTCCATAAATCCAGTAATATTAAAAAATATATACATAAATATAACTAAAAAAGAGAGAAAGAGAGAGATAAGTCGTCGTCTTGTGTTGAATTTGAAGATTCAAGTACAGAAAAGCTCTGCTCGATGTTGTGTTTATGTGTTTTGTTAGACTATATACATTTGTCATTTACATAATGCAAACAAATGAAGTATGTGTATTCTAAGAAAATAAACTAATTTGATACGGTCAATTACCTAATGCATATGGATTTATCTTGTTTTTAAATATGATCTCAAAATTAGTAAATTGTTGTTAAATTTGTCCATAAGGCTGATGCCAATACTACTCAGATTAGTCAGATTGATTAAATTCATGCCAAACTAGTTTGTTTTCTATCACCAAAATTCAAACTTATAATTTCTTTATCATCTAAAATAAGCCAAACATGTAAACCAAATTATTTTACAAATCACTAATATGTTGGTTCCATTTGATTGCAAGCTAGGATTCAATCAATACCACACAATTAAGTTGCTAATCCTAAAGCACGTGTCGTTAACACAAGAATATGGAACTACTGTAATGTTGTCGAGTGGGAAGCATTGGGTTTAATTCAGTGCTCGCTTAACCATAAAATCGTATCAAAACTTATGTTTTAAATCATGGGTTGTCGTTTTAGTTCGTATGTTGTATTGTTATGAGATGATCGGTTTAATCATGAAACATATCTAATCAAAGTTGTTAGTAAAGTTTCAAATGGATCCGTATTTGTCAACCTCTTTTAAGTAGACATATGCTCTAACTTGTTAAGTTAGGGTAAATATTCAAAAAAAAAAAAAAAAAAAATTGGGACCAAACTTAGGATTCTGTAAAACTACAACTTTACGAGGGTATGGATGTTACAAGTTAGTCATTTTAATCTTTTTTTCTTATTGTACTTATGTTTGAGTCTTTATTTTATCATATCTATCTTTTATCACATGGATTCTTTCTTAAAACTCTAAACTTCTGCTAACAAACATATCCGGATGAGCTCATAACAATAAACCCTAGTTTGGGTTTGATAAATCGTTATAACAAAAAAGTAAATAACATGAACATCATCTACAATTTCGATGATCCGGCCTAAGTAGTAACCCTTATACTTAGGCCATGGGTTATGTAGCTCGCAGCCACATAAGGGGTGATGATGTAGTCACGTGGCTATGTGTGAAACATTGCCCCCTCTTGCCTCTCCATTTCCACACAAGTTTTGAAATTTTTGTATATTGTTCCATGCAAGATGTCATTTCTTTTTAAAATTTCAATTTTAATAATTTTAGGAAACTCAACTCATATTTTACTATTAGTTTGTATTTAGTAAAAAAAAAATTCTAAATACTTGGTATTTTTGTATAATTTTTTTTCTAGAATATTTTTTTGTTTCGTATGCAGCTTTGTATAAATTTTGAACACATCCTTTCTTTAAATTTTGGTTTCATTTTAATCTTCTATTTTACTATATTTTTATTTATTATGTAATATTCTTTAAAAGTGAAACTATTAATTTTTTATTAAAATAATCTTTAGTAGTAGGGTAGCCGGTAGTTAGTAACCTTGATTGAGTGAAGTAGAAAACAAAGAATGTTAATGTAGTTGTGCTGATCCTCTTAGCCCAACTTGAGTCATAATTAACTTGTAGCTAGTTTCTTTATTTATTTATTTTTATTATTATTATTATTATTATTATTATTATTATTATTTTTGAATGAGAAATAAAATGTAGTTATCAAAAATCATATTCCCGGATTCCGCAAATAATGCATTACCATGAGAACATTCAAATCACTAAACAAGTTAATTACTTTCTTTAATTAGGATAACAACAATTAACCAGATTAGTAAAAAAAAAAAAAAAAAAAACTAAAAAGAAAAACAGAACTACATGAAGAATAAAACAGAGTCACAAAAGGTTAACTAAAGCCGGTCAGAAAACAGAGTCTCCCAAATCTCAGCGAAAACCTCACAGATAACACTGCGATGTTCTTCCGAATTTAGCGATAAAAAACACTGCAAAAGATTCTCAAGATCTTTCGCTCCAAAGATTTGTCGTTCAACAATCATCTCCAACATTGAAACCCTAAAATCCTCATATGGGTCGCTCGATTTCTTCACAACTGCCACACTATCTCTCACCAGTTTCCCTTTCCCTTTAATCGGAATCACATCGGTAGCTTTCCGATCTCTGCATCCACCCACACTCTCCGCATTTCTAGATTTTCTCCGGCGAGCTCTGTTTTTCCGAAAAGATATCGAGGAGTCGGAGGAAAGTGATCGAGATGAAAACAGAGTGGTCTTGTCGTCAATTTCAGCATCCTCATCACTGCTGAAGCAATCGTAGTAGTAATTATCTGTAACGGATGAAAAATCTTGAATCTTTATGGTTTTCCGGTGATGGGGTTTCTTTTTCTTGGTGGGTTTTGATTTTTTTCTAGTGGGAACGGAAACAGAGTGTGGTTTTCCGGCGTCTGTAACTACCCGGAAAAGGGTTTTCTGTTCGGAAACTTTTGGGTGGGGTAAGTGGGTTTTTGGTTTAGGAGATAATGAGGAAAATGGTGGTGGTTTAGGGGAGAAAAGGTCGATGAGGTGTCGGTGATGGCGGTTTTCCGGGAAGAAAAACGGCTGATCGACGACGTCGGAGATGTGTTTAGTCCGGCAAGAGGTGAATGACGATTGGAACAATTTGGAGATTCGGAGTTTGAAGCCGGTCTCCATTTGTAGAGAGAGATTTTGAAGAAGAAGAAGAAGAAGAGGGGTGTGTGTTGTGTTTTGTATTTGAAAAGTTTAAATACACATGAATATTCAAGAAAAAACAAAATTGAAATAACAAAAAGTCAAATAAAACTTATTTTTAATTTAAAAGCTTAGTTGGTTTATTTAGAAATTAGTAAATTTGAAATACCTTTTTAATATATTATTTGAAATTTGAATTGAGGACATTGAACATCCACTATCTATATAGCTGGTAATTTGTTATACGGATCTGTTAACAAAACACAACATGTAGTTAAACAGGTTTAGATTGAAGTTAAACAATTTAATGTTACAAAAAGATCAATATGTTTATAACACGATTAAATTTATATCTTTTAAAATGTTTGAGAATTATTACTTAAGTATCACGTCGCTTTAGATGGAGTGAAACCTTCCTTATAAGAGGACGGATACATTCTCTACCCAAAACGAATTTAGTTAGGGTGAGCACTGAGCACCTCTTCAAGTGAAAACAAAACCAAATCATGAGTTTCTAGATGGGCTACCCCGCGGGTGGGGCGATGGAAGTCCGATAGTGGTTGAGGATGAGACTGTAAGCTTCCTTATAAGGGAGTTGATACATTCTCTACTAAGACGCATTTTGCTTGGGCGTGTAATTTGTTAGGTGAAAACAAAACTGTGAGTTCATGGATATGCAACAGGTTAGTGTACCATCAAAGACGTTGGTCTCCCTAAGGAGGGTTGATATGCAAGTGCTACATCACCTAAGGAGGAGAACGAAGCATTTCTTATACGAGGGATGGATACCTTTTCTACCATGACGAGTTGCCATGATACAATTTATCCGGGTGAAATCAAAGTCGTGACTTTCTGGATGGTCAACCTATCGAAGGCAACACAGATAATTTTCTAGTGCGGTTTGTTTAGGTTGTTACAATGGATGTGGTATACGTTTTTTTTAGTGTCATAGGTTTGAATAACGGCATCAACGTTCTTAATCAGTTGCTAATATTTAACCACATTATTGGATAAGGGTTGCATTGGATTATTCATTTCAAGTTTGAGGAGGGTATTAGTTACACATGTATTATCTAGTTTGTCTAAGACTTGTAAAGCTTTGTAAAAGATCAAGAGGGAGCAAGAAAAAATATCTAACGGGCATTTAGGGTGCTTAAGAAATGTTGGTATATAATCAGTAATTTGGAACGTGCATGGGCACCAAAAAGGATAAGAATGTGATTGTGTGCTTGTATCTTACTGTAAAATATGTTTTTAGAAGATGAAGGCATGACGATTTATTCTTATTATTAAATTATTTTAATTTAACAAGAAGAAGTTGATGCAAATCGATCAACAAGTCGTGACAGAGAAGAGTATCACCATCTTATATTTGATTTTAGTTGTCATCAATTTTGTGTATGGATGCTAAAATGTTAGGTTTAATAAAATTTATTAGTAGAGACAAATTCAAATTTTTTAAACAACAAATTTTATTATTTATTATTCAATTTATATATTACTTTAAAGCTTCTTTATAAGCATCATTTGATAAGCTTATAAAAGCATACAATTAAAACATTTTTAAGAATAATTTTAGGGAGTAATTATGCGAAATTGCGGTACAAGAATATATCTTTGGTTCTATATATTAATTTATTTAGGGGAATATCCAGGAATAACTTTGAAAAACCTATAATATATTAGTCAAAAAGGCTGAGAATATCATGAAAAAAGGTAGGCATAAAATAGGGGAAATGGTACACGAGTATAACTTTTTGCAAATATTTTACCATTATTTTGTAAAAGTGACACCTCCCCAATTGGTAGATCATGGCTTAAACTGTTTAAAGCTAAAAGAATCATCCACAATATAAACTATGGGATTGAAGTTGCCCATATTCTTGAAACCCAATCCCCAACATATAAGTCAATAGATTTGAAAACAAAGCCTTGTCATTTTCAACTCTATCTTGATTGTTTTACTTTGTATTATTGTTTGAATTTTTGCCATTGCATTTCTTTATTATAATTTATATGACCCATTTTCAAATCTTAATTCAAATTCAATTTAAAGAGTTTAAAAGAAAGATTTAAATAGCCATTTTTTTTTTTTTGTAATTTGCATGAGTTCCCCATGTTTGCCATGAAGACTATCTTCTTCATGTAAGAATTCAAATCCTTTCTCCTTATAATACTAATTTTAACATGAATTACACTCTACTTTAAACTACTCGAATCGAAATAACTTAAACTGCAGCTCTTAGATGCCACTAGATTACATGGTCATCTGCCTCTAATCTTACTTCTAGGTATCAAGTTGTTAAGGAATTAGAATGAGTATTTTCTTATAAAAAAAATATTTACAATTTGTATTCTCACTCTAGCTCTTTCACACACACTCATGACTCATGGTGTCTTAAATTAGAGCCTGCAAATATCATGATATGAGTTCCATACAAACTGATATATCTTCCTTCACCACATACAAATGCAGATTCTTTGATCAAGAAAGAAAGCATCTTTGTTGACAAAGAAGGTTCCAACAAGAAACAAATACATGAAATGAATAAAGACAAACCATATAATTTCAAAACTCTACCATAAAGATACAAGACAGTTAGAGTTAAAAAACTGGTTTCCACTTTCAAGTGCTAGGTCACAGCCAAGCAGATAACAACAGAATTTGACATTCATTTTTCAACCCCACAATGCATCATCTAATTCTTGTAATGCTTCCTGCATATCACCAAAATGGCTCTGAATATTTTCACACTTTTGTTGTTTGTTGTGACCTTTGGTAAACATGAGGGAGAGGGACTATTTTCTTAGGGTTATACTTTGTGTTCACTAGAAAACAAAGGGATAAAACAAAAACCCTTTTAGCTGATCACTTTTCATTGACTATTATTATCATCAATCCACTTTTTGTTTCTCTTCTTGTCCAAGATTAGACCTTGTTAATCTTCTTATTTTTTAAATGATAACTACATTTATTATCCGAGCATTAGCTATGAGATAACGTGGGTATAAAAAACAGTTGCATTGTAAAAACCACGCAACAAAATTAAAAGTCTAGTTAAAACTTAAATATGAAACTAAAAAATATAGATACCTAAAAGCAACCGCAATAAAACCAATGAAGCGCTATAGAAAACAATTTATAAGTATATTTTTTTAAAAAGAGTGGATTATGTAAAGAAAAACGTATGAAGTTACCTCGACTCAGTTATAAACAATTAATAATATTATCTATAATTTAATTAAAATAAATTTTAGTTTCAATTCTAAAAATTATATTTTATATATATATTACAATAGAGTGAGGTTTTATAGTTTCAGGTAACATGTTGTCAATGAAAAGATGAGAAAACTAGAAGTCAGATAACGTTTATCTAACCACACCTGCAATATCATTGTATATCTAACCTGTCGACCCGTGCTCTTTTGTTTTTGATTTTAAAGTGACCCATTTTGACCCTTCCATATTATTAGTGACCCAACTCAACCCATCAAGTTTGAAAAAGTAACCTATTCTGACCCGAATTTGTATTTGTGGGTTGAGATTGACACATATAATCGTTACTCACATGGTACATATAATCGTCACTTGGATGTCTATATTTATATATTATTTAAATGAAACGAGTATATCTTATATGTCTATATTGATATATATGTCTATATTAATATATTATTTAAATGAAACGAGTAATCTCATATGTCTATATTGATATATTATTTAAATGAAACGAGTAATAATAAATGTGATTTAAGTATTATAATATATTTTGAGTTAATAATAGTTTTAATTGTTTTAAGGAGATAAGTTAATAATAAAATGATGACTCCTCGCCAAAATGTTATGAATTAACATTATGTACATTACATGATGATTTAGTTGATGATTTAGCTGTTTAAAAATATAATAATAGTAATTTCAATACATATTTTATAAACCTTTAAACACGACAAATATAAAAGACATAAAAAACACGACAAATGTAAAAAACATAAAAAAAAACCTCAATAAAGTTTAAATTACAATAATTCAATATAACATCAATAGTATAAGTTCTAATTTATTAGCCAGTATGAACTGTTTTAATTCTTCACATAAACTTTTTTATTTTGAGTAAAATATGTTTTAATTCATCACATAATTGAAAAACATATTTCTAAAATTAAAGATACATGAATCTCTTCGGAAAACTCTTTCTGCACTTCTTCGTAACAAGTCAAGTAAACACGTAAGGAATTAATGAATAAATAAAGTTATAAAACCCTTTCTTTTTAAGCTTAACTAAAAAAAAAATAATAAATAAATAAATAAATAAATAAAAAACCGGTTCTACCGTAAAACCCGTATGATCACATATTAGCTCGGGAAGAGATAAACTGATCACAACCGAACCGGTACACCCTCCGTTCACCGGTTGAACCGATCAGGTTTTATCGTTTTTTAAAACATTAAATTTAACAATTTAAAAGCTAAATAAATAATGTTTTAGAATGTAATTTAAATATATATATAATTTATAAACACTTGTATTTTTTTATTTTTGAAAAATTACTATATTTGAAACCGTGGGTAAATTACTATATCATGTGACAATATGACATGTTGATATGTGACATACCCATTACTCACCATCGTAACGATATTAATAAGGATATGCAAAAAAGACCCTATACTTTTAGTCATACGCAAAAGACACCCTATACCTTTCATAGTTAGGGACGTCATGTAGTAATCTTTAGTTATGAGCAAATATAACACTACACTATTTAAACTTGACAAAAACTACCATAACAAAAGAGAATCAGAAACTACACCCTTAAACTATATTTCTACTATCTTTCACTCATTTCAACTACCTTACAACCCTTTGTATCATTTTTCTCAAATATTGCTCCCATTTCTTCCAAACTCTTACCTTTGGTCTCTGGCAAAAAGAAATAAAAGAAAACCGTCGCAATCGTCATAACCCCCGATAACACGAGAAACATCCCTCCGAAAGTTATCTTACTTGATATCGTGAGAAACGTC
The DNA here is from genome assembly GCA_039602395.1 of Deinandra increscens subsp. villosa. Classification (NCBI taxonomy): domain Eukaryota; kingdom Viridiplantae; phylum Streptophyta; class Magnoliopsida; order Asterales; family Asteraceae; genus Deinandra; species Deinandra increscens. The sequence goes on along the minus strand of JBCNJP010000020.1, from coordinate 24,703,004 downwards.
ATTGACACAACCCCGCTCACCAACCGGTTTACTGACACCGCTAGACTCGACCCCTGAGCACGTAACCTCATTGGAAATATTTCCGACGTATAGACCCATGTTATGGGCCCAAGCCCAATCGAAAAGAATGACACGTCAGCGCAAACCGCCACCACACACAAAGCAATGGCCCATGTGGGCTTGTGACTTGAGTGCTCCAAAAACATGGACCCAAGGCCCAATCCAGCTAGAGAGATAGCCATGCCTATTGAGCCCAATAACAATAAAGGCCTTCTACCAAATCTGTCCAAGTAAAAGGCCGATACCAAAACACAACTAGTCTTGGCTAGGCCCATGATTATCGTCACCCCGACGAGTTGCTTCCGGTGACGGATTCCGGCGGCCTTGAAAACTTCCGGCGTGTAGTAAACCACCGCGTCGTTCCCCGAGGCTTGCATGAAGAAATTGATCCCGATGGCGGCGATGAGGACGCGGCGGAGCGGCGGTGGCGGTTTCAACAACTCTTTCCAAACACCTTGGCCTCTCCAAGTATCGTCACGTGGATCGCACGTGACCACATCAATGGCAGCTTTGGTAATTTCTTCCAACCTTAACTGTGCCTCATCATCCGAATCCGAAGTCTTTTTCAAGACTTTCTTTGCTTCATCTGATCTCCCCTTCATAACAAGCCACCGCGGCGACTCCGGCATGAACAGGACGCCGCCGGCGATACCCACCGCCGGAACCGCCGCAAGTCCGAGCATCAGCCTCCAGTTTATGTTTTCCGGCAAACCGGACAATGCATAGTTGACAATATAGCCCAATAAAATCCCCACGGTGATAAAGACTTCAGGGAGTGATGTGAGGAGGCCACGTGTCATCGCCGGAGATAACTCCGCCGTGTACACCGGAGCTATCATTAGCGAGTACCCAACGCCGATTCCGGCGACCACCCTTCCGGCCATAAGATAACCAAAGTTTGTAGCGAACCCCATGAGTAATGCTCCTATGAAAAAAGTTGCAGCTGCAAGAACGATGGTGTACCGGCGGCCAATCCAGTCGGAAGTCTTGCCGGAGGCGAAAGAACCGATTAAGGAACAAACATTTAGTGAACCCACAAGGATTTCAACTTGGGTTGAGGAGATCTTTAGGTCATCTTTAATAAACAGCACTGCTCCACTCATTACCCCAATATCTGCAAACAAACATTTCGTCGAACACTTGGTAGGCATTGTTGATAAAATCAAATTTTTCAACAGAATTGTCAAGATTACGAAATTGGTGTTCAAAATCGGCACTTTTTGCTCAATCTCAAAACTAAACCGTGTGTGTGTGTGTGTGTGAAATTGTGATTTGGGTTTTGGAAATTAACGAAGAAAAATATGAACTTGAAAATGGGAATTGAGATATGATTTGCTTACCGTAGCCCAAGAGAACGGAGTTGGTGGAGGCCAAAAGAGCACAAGCAAGAGCATACTTGTTGATATGTGCATTTGCTGAGGTTCCCATCGAATTCAACCGGCGAGGGTTTAGTTTAGTGACCGGAAAAATGGAATACAAGAGGGTTACAACTTACAAGTGAAATTGGGGGTGTTTTTGGTTTGGTTTATAACCAAATTTTCATGATGTTTGTTTGAGTAGACCCCAAGAATGTATATTTCACCTTTATCTTCACACATTTTAGGGATTTTCTAGTTCATGTGGGTTGTGTGGTGAGGAATGATAGGAGGTTTATAACCCAATAAACAAAGCGCTCGTTCACATAGGAAGTTTACTGGGCAAATGTACCTAGCTTTCTACAGGAGCCCAAGCCAATAACTAAGAAACGATGGAGGTGTGCAATTGTGTATGATGAAAATATTCGAAAACTAAGTAAATAACGATTAACAAACAAAACGCTCATTCACGTAGAGAGCTTACTGGACAAATGGAGCTTTCTACAGGAGCTTGAGTCAGCAGCTGTTAAATTTATTCAAAGGAAAACTCATATCCGTGAGCGATCGGATGGTAAAACATGTTGAGGTTGAAAATCAAACTTGTGACATTTCAGTCCCGAATCTTTCTCTCATTATCATACCATCATTATCATACCATTCGACCAAATGAATCGAAATTTTCTACCATTAGTATGCTTCAGCCACAAATAATATCCCTTTGGCTTCTATCGGAACAAGCAATATTCAACATAATTTCATTTTTTTTCATTTCTGAGTTGTTGCTAGAACACTGGTACACGAACAAAGGTTTGTTAATTTTTTGTGAGGAGTCCAACTTTTTTAAAATGTTAGACCTTTTAATACACTTTTATCATGTAAATTTCCGTTTAAAAAGATCCGAATCAGATCGAAACCATAACCGGATTATTTGAAATGCAATATTATATATAGATCTAGCTTATGCCATAATAAAGTTGTGATTTATGTATAAAAGTTAGGGTTTGATGTTGGGTATCGAATCCAACAAATAAATAGTAAAATGAACCAACTTTTACACACTATAAATAGTATAAGTAGAAGTAAAGTTTGTGTCCTCAGGGATAAACATCTAGTACAAATTCAATGTTGTGAAAATTAATAAAAACGGGGGGTTTGTAAACTTTTAGTGAAAATATTAAAAAATCAAACAGAATGTCAAAACGGTCGTTTCAGGAACCCTCACGACCGTTTTGGACTGTTGTGAAAAAAAAAAATGAAGTATTTTTGGTTTTTCTTTTTAACTAATTTTGAAAACTAAAAATTGAAGGAAACGTAAACTAAATATTAAAAGAGAATTCAAATGCTAGATAAAATAATTCCATCATAAGGGTAATTTCTTATTTTCGACTCGACTTACGATCATTAACGGTTATGGTGAAATGATCATTTATATAAAACGGTTTGTATCGGTTCTAGACGTCGAGCTGTCCTGACATCCACTTTATATAATATCTAACCAAACGCAGTTCGTTGATTAAAGCTAACCCGCTACTCTAATCTCGAGTCGTTCTGATCTTAGCGTGCGGGTTGCAGTAATAGAAGAACCGATTATAATTAAACACACACGTCGTTCGGTGTGTTCAACTAGATTATGTGATTCTATAACAAGTTCAAATTCATAGACAAACTCAAACTGTTATTTGTTCCTTTTATCAAGATTAAGAACTTTTTAAGGTTCTAAAATTGATGAACTTTATTAATTTCATTAACAAAGTGGCCAGTTTTATTAATAAAACTAATATATGTCCGAAAAGAATCCGAGTTTAAGATCAAGAAACACATAAACAAACCATTCATAAATTAGATCTCATAAACGTTTTATGTAAGTCTAGAGTCAAACACCACAAAATTAAACCCTAAAGTCGAAAGAACAAGCTGTTTAGCCGGACATGACGGCTAAATTAATCTAACCAAGTTGAAAATAAAATGTTAAAACTTACTAAACTAAACTTCAAAACAAAAAGAAGTTTCAAATTAAACCCTAATGCTTGGTCAATAAAGATTCGACTTTGGTAACTATACATGCATGAATATGGATAAATGTGGTAGCTTGATGATCATTGCATTTGAAATTTATTGACCTATGGAGAATTATTCATGTATAGAGTTAAAATATGGGTTTTGATAATGAAAATGATATAAAGACACGAGCTTTGATTAGATCCATTCATACGAAGTAGTGAAAAATTTAGTCTTGACATGATTAGTATCTAAGTATGTGTTATGATAAATACTATGCATGAAATATGATGTATATATAGTTTGAATGTTTTGAATGTGGTTAGAACGTTACATGAAACTAGGTTGATATGCGGAAAATATATAAGTTGCCATGTAATAAATATATTCATGCATGTAATTTATTTTCATCGCATGATGACATGTTATGTCGAGCTTGTGTGTTACAGTAAAGCGTACGTTATCAACTTAAATAAATCACTAATGTGAAGTCTAGTGGACCAGGGCAATCTTTTCGTTTTGGATCCGTGGTTTCATTTAGTATATTCGCTTCGTCAAGATGATCTCTGGGGTCGACCATTTCACTCTCGCGGTGCCATTCTCTCGTCTGTAACAATAATACCAAGTGAGTATTCATAGCCCCTTTTCTTTTATTGTTTTGGGGGCTAACATGTATCCTTATTCAAAAAAAATTCTCTAAATGTTTATGGGATTCTATGGGGGAATGTGTAAATTCTATGTATGTTAGACTTGTGTGGATTATTGTTGTTATTGTGATCAACATCTATTTCAATGTTCTACCTCTATGCGTAATCATTAACATATCGATTCGGGGTAACAATAATAGATCTATTGGTTTGACAGCCCACCTGACTTGACTGGTAATTGGCGTCGGGTGATTGGAAGCCTAATTGTCAAGGATTGAGTTACGCTATTACATATCATGACTCGTTTATCATATCATATGAACGTATCACTTGTCACATGAAATGCTTATCTTTAATCTATATGCTAATTCAAAACTATGTTTATTCACCAACTATTCGTAGTTGACCTTTATGTTGTACATGTTGCAGGTAATGCAGCTTGATGTGAAGTTTGGATGATGACATTTAGGATGTATGCGGCCTTAGGGTAATTGTAATACCTCAAGCTCTCCCAAGTTTCCCAAGACCCCAAGCTTTTTTCAAGTAATACCCATCCCAAGCTTCCCAAGACCCCAAACCTTTAAAAACTAGGTGGGACCCACCATCACCACCTTTTCCCAAACCCTTCCCCAAACCCCTTTCCTCGGCAGCCCACTCCCACGGGATCATCCCGCACCCCGATCCCGAGCTTAATTTCCTGGTGTTCCCGAGTTTCCCGAGCTCGGTATAGCCCCCAATCTTGAGGTATTACAATCACACTTAGTTGAGACCTTAAATAAAAGACTATTTATGTTTGTTAGTTGCTTATTTAAATGACTAGATTATGTTACATTATATGTTATGAAATGGGTTGATTTATAATTATCGCAACATTTATTTAGTGTTGTGTGTATCTAGACAATCATCACGTTACGACGTATTATGTCGTCGGTTGGGGTGTGACAACAGACTCTGTCAATTAAGTCCGTTAAAACCCTGTCACGTGTGAACCTGTCATTTACATAACCATGAGTTCCAATTAGGTTTCATAGTTTACAAGCATAGGCCACACGTGGCAGGGTTTTAACAGACTTAATTGACAAGGTAAGTTAGGTGGAGTGATATGAGAATAAATTTAAGCAAACGGGAATAAAATTACGTTTTTTGTTTCGTTAGAAAAATGGAGGAAATTGACAAATATTGGCAAATCACATGGACGATAATGACATTTAACTCTAATTACTAAGTAAGAGTCAGTTGGATTCTAGACCCACGATAAAAAGCTAACCACGACCACTTTGTCCGAGTGGTTGCTAACGGTGGGGGAAGACTCAAGGACCTTAAAGTCACAAGTTCAATCATTGAGCCCCAAGTTTTACCACCCGGCCGTTCGTGAAAGTGATTTTCCATGGAATGGACTACACTGATGGGCCTGAGCTTCCGTAGGGAGTCTTGTTTGTCGAGGAATTTTCTGCATAAGTCAGAACATTGTTAGATGGTCATTAAAAAGAAAAAAAGAAAAAAAAAACCTGACACCACTTTAATAAAGACCCATATTTATATTAAAGCCCTATTTTAAACTTGCCTCCTAACCGACTACCTTTGATCGAGTTAGGAGGTTTTGAGCACCTGACCGAGTAAGGGGAAAAAAGGCATGGGTCAGACCATACTGACCGAGTAAGGGGGTGATTTGCCGAAATCAAACATCCTGACTGACAAAAACCTCTGACCAAATCAGTGTTAAAAGATTTTAACAGGATAAGAATCAAATCAAACAAGCCCTAACAATAATTTAATTTAAAGGTGTATCAAGAGAAATGTCAATTTAAAAGAGAAAAAAAAAATGAAACTGACAATTTAAATATTTTGTAAATAAAATAATTGTGACAAACAATCAAGATAATACATACTTGTTTTAGCATGTGAGTGAAGGGGCCAAACAGGCTACCTGTGAATGATGCCAAATGGCAAATGGCGCATACCTTGCCGTTCGAAAGAAGCCAATCCAACATTATCGTGAGTCGCATCATCGTGCTTGTTTTTTTCTTCTTTTTTCTTTTTGTAGTTTTTTCAAATACATAACCTTTTTCTTTTCTGCTTGCTGTTTAAGAAAAAATAAACAGAACTTTTTTAGTAAACTCGAGATTTTAGCACGAAACCGTCATGCGTAGCCTTTTAGGGCATGTCATTTCACATCTTGAGTAATCTTTATTTCTTTTTTTTAAAAAAAATTATTTATGATAAATATGTATAAATGGGATACATTTAACATATAGGTCCTGTTTGGTTCAGCTTATTTTTGGCTTAATCTGACCGAATAAGACATTTTTGTCATATGGTGTTGTTTGGTTCAAATGTCTGAATGGAAATTATCTGACCGAAAAAGACATTTTTGTCTGTTTCATCATGTCCCAGATTTGTTGCTGAACGAAAAAGACAATATCGTCTTTACCATACAGCCTCTTATTCATTTGTTGCTGAACGAAAAAGACGAACCAAACAGCCCCATAATTTAGTTCTGTAATTGCTAGAATTGCTTGTGTTGATTTGAGGGGGGGGGGGGGGGTTCCCCTCTTGTGGGGCTAAGGGCCAGCACCTTCACTGCAGGTCAGGCGGTGTCCAGGGTAGCCGCTGTAAATGTTAACAAACATAAGAAAACGTGCATTGAAAATCAACATGTGTTTGTTCCTTTCGTCTTTAACACTTTCGGCATATAGAGACAAAGGCGGTGGCCATGTTGAACAGAATCCAGAAAGTCATGTGTGGGAATAATGCGACCTCTAGATTGAAGAATATTGTTTTTATACGGCTAGGGTTTGCTATTCAAAAGGGGTTGACGGCGCAGCTTGTTGTCCGCCTTCCCTGCGTATTGACTTAAGTCGTGTATGTTTCTTTTGGTTCATATCCAATATATAATATAATTTCGAACAAAAAAAAAAGAATTGCTAGAAACGTGATGTAAGTGTGTAATATAATTTTTAACTTGTAAGTTTGACTCTCGGAGCCTTAAAACCTAGATTTTATCTAGCTTTATAAATTTGTTTGTATCTGTGTTACGCTTTAGTAAGATAACTGTTTAGTGACCTATGGTATCCCCGCTCTAACTCGAGGGCGATACTTTAGTAAGATAACTGTTTAGTGACCTATGGTATCCCCGCTCTAACTCGAGGGCGATCAAATCCAATTTTATTTATAAACACCATTTTCAAACAAAAAATGAAAAATTAAGCTAAAATAATAATCTTTGAAAGGTAATAATTAAAACCAAAAAAGTAATAAGAACGACTACTTAAAAACTACAAATTTAATATAAAAAACCGTGAAAACCACATAAATATTTAGGCCTTATGTTTATACGGTTTCCACACGTATGTAACTCGTATTTCCTAACTGTCATTTTTTCTCTAAAAATATAATTAGTGAAGTTGAAAACGGATATTAATGGACCCTCCTACCGTAACGTTTCATCAATATAATTATTTCAAAAAGAGATTATGAACTAATTAAACTATTAATAAAATAACAATAATTAATCACCCACAAAGCAAAAAAACCATGTGTGATATTCTATCTTTCTCTCTACAACCTGGTTTCATTCGAAATTCGATCCCCTCCCCCATGTGAATAAAACACCTCCCACTCACATAACTCCGCCGGAAAACCAACTTTCCGGCGACTTTTTTTACACGCATTGACGTGTTTTCTTGATCGGAATTTGAAACATTTCAAGAAACTTGAGTGAATCTTGCAATTGTTAATCTTTGATTATTCTTTCATTATTCATTGATTATGTCTTCTCCGCCGCCGGTCACTTCTCCGGCACCTACAATACCACCACCCGCTGACACCACTTCACCGCCACCCGCCGCCTCAGCGCCACCTCCAACCACCCCTGTTTCTCCCCCTCCGGCAGACTCTTCTCCACCATCCCCTGTTTCCCCTGTTTCTTCTCCGCCGCCGCCGGACACTCCGTCTCCGTCAATCTCCCCGCCGGCGCCACCCACATCCGCCGCACCACCTCCCTCCACCAGTCCCACTCCCCCGGCGCCACCCACTTCAAGAAACACCCCGCCGTCTCCGCCGTCTCCGCCAGGTCGATCTACGCCGTCTCCGCCGCCGCCAAGAGGCGTTTCCGTCAATCCTCCGGCGACATCATCGGATAATTCACCGGGGATTTCAACTGGGGTTGTTGTTGGGGTTGCAATTGGTGGGGTTTTGATTCTTGTGGTGTTCAGTATCTTGTTTCTTTGCTGTAAAAAGAGAAGAAAAAGAAACCAAGCTCCGGCGGGTTATTATGCTCCGCCACTGCCGCCACCACCTAAAGGTCGGAACTTTTCACTACCCCTCTTCTCAATTTCATATTTTTCTTATCTTCCATTAATCTTTTTCATATTTTATTCATACAATTTCAAAGATCTTGAATTCTTGATCTTTATCATGTCATATTATAAGTTTGTAACTGATGATTGTTATATATTTTGAAATTTGGGGTGGTTTACAGCACCGCAGCAATGGCAACAAAATGCACCACCATCCACCGATCATCTGGTGACCATACCACCACCCAAACCTAACCCTCCACCACCAATGAATGCCCGGCCACTGCATGCACCACAGCCACCACCACCGCCGTTTATCAGCAGCGGTGGTGGTTCGGGTTCGAATTATTCTGCTGGTTCGAGCCCACTTCCACCGCTGTCACCCGGGATGTCACTAGGGTTTTCGAAGAGCACATTCACTTATGAAGAACTAGCAATGGCGACCGATGGATTTTCGGAAGCCAATCTTCTTGGACAAGGTGGGTTTGGATATGTGCATAGGGGAGTGCTTCCGAACGGGAAAGAAGTGGCGGTTAAGCAGTTGAAAACGGGTAGTGGGCAGGGCGAGCGGGAGTTTCAGGCGGAAGTTGAGATTATTAGCCGAGTTCATCATAAGCATCTTGTTTCTTTGGTCGGATATTGCATGAGTGGAGCTCAAAGATTGCTTGTTTATGAGTTTGTTCCTAATAACACATTGGAGTTCCATTTACATGGTTAGTTTTCGCTTATAGAATCATGAATTAGCTTATATACCTCATGCATTTTCAAACCAAGTTTGGGTTTTGCGTATTATGCTTGTAAGCAATCCTAAACACTTGGTACTAAAGGATGCATAAAACAAATTTTTGTTCACTTTGAATTTTTTTAAATAATTAAGGCACTAATTATGATTACATAAACAAAACATGATGTTAATAATCTGAATCTTTGTATAAAAACGATTTAGGATGTTGTAATCATCAAAAAAGGATTTTGGCGACTTGCTTGACACCAAAAACCGATCTATTCATTAATAAATGCGTAATGCTTCAGTTGTAAACTAATTTCAGAAAAGAATCGCCCGGTTATGGAGTTTCCCACTAGATTGAGAATTGCACTTGGAGCTGCGAAAGGACTAGCTTATCTCCATGAGGACTGTAAGTTCATTAACATTTTATAAAATAAAAGAAAGAATTACTAACTTAGTACTTAGTAGTTAGTAGTAATATGATTAGTTTCAGTAGTCCTTGACGTTTCTTTTGTTTTCAGGCCATCCCAAGATCATTCATCGTGATATTAAAGCTGCTAATATTCTTCTTGATTTCAATTTTGAAGCAAAGGTAGTGTATTATGATTATCTATTATCCCTCTTATTGTTATGGTGGCAATTTTGACACATTTGCTTAAACATGGGTTGATTCAGGCTGTCTTTTACTCAAACCACAAGTAAAATGGGCCAAAAGCAGAAAGGGAGATCAATTGAAATGGGTCGAATGGGTCAGGCACATTGAAAAATCATCAAAATACTATTTATCCTCACATAGAACCTCCTAAGGTGTTTTTATTCAAAGACGCTATCATAGTTATCATGTTTTATAAAAATAACAAAATGCACAAGAAAGTGTTTGCAGGACAACCCGACCCGACCCAATCTGTTGTGACCCATAATAAAAATCCGCTTTGACCCATTCCCAAAAGTGAACTTCAGATGTCTGTTATCCCTTTAAACTTTGCATGTAACAAACTCAATTAAATTTGCAGGTTGCTGATTTTGGGCTTGCCAGGATTAATTCAGACGTTGCTACTCATGTCTCCACTCGAGTTATGGGAACTTTTGGGTAAAGTTTTCTAATTTTATACTAAGGTTTCCATATGAGGTTTAGTTTATCTAAGATCCCATTTCATGTTTTTTTTGTGTGTTTTGTGCAAAACCAACATGTAATTTAGGTACCTAGCCCCAGAGTATGCATCTTCAGGCAAACTATCAGACAAATCAGACGTTTTCTCGTTTGGGGTCATGCTTCTTGAACTGATCACAGGTCGCAGGCCCGTTGATTCAGCCCAAACATTTATGGATGATAGTTTAGTAGATTGGGTAAGTTCACTTTCCCCGTTTGGCCCGTGAATTCACGGTTTTAGACTTTTAGTGTAATTCTAGAATCCTAATATATATATAAAAAAAAAACAGGCAAGACCGTTGCTTACCCGAGCTATGGATGATGGACACTTTGACTCCATCGTTGACTCACGTTTACGGAAACAATACAACCACAACGAAATGGCCCGTATGGTTTCTTGTGCAGCGGCCTGTGTCCGCCACTCAGCCCGCCGCAGGCCCAGGATGAGCCAGGTGGTTCGGGCCTTGGAAGGAGACGTCTCGCTCTCTGACCTAAACGAAGGAATACGGCCTGGTCAAAGCTCGGTGTTCGGGTCTCACGGGAGCTCAGACTATGACACGGCACAGTACAATGAAGATATGGTTAAGTTCAGGAAAATGGCTTTGGGTACACAAGAATATGCTAGCAGTGAATATAGCCGACCCACGAGTGAATACGGGGTGTATCCGTCTGGATCGAGTAGTGAAGCGCAGGATACCCGTGAAATGGAAATGGGCAAGTATAAACGAGATGGGCCGGGTTACGGTGACGGGTTCTGATCGTATAACCCGGGTTTGTGTATAAAGATTCTTACTGGTCTGGTGATATTCGAAGTATGAGGTGCTGTGAGTTTGATTGTATTTAGTTGTGATATTTTGTTTTATACAACAGATTCTTTTATTTGATGATTTTGAGGGTTTTATTAGGATTTCTATTGTCCTTTTCGCTATGGCTTTAACATGATAGTAAGTAACAACAGTCCTAGTATAGTATTAAAAGACGTTTTGTTTCGGAGTTTAATAAATAAAAGAAAAGAAGCGAAGGGAAATCTAGCAGAGCAAAGAAAGATAATGAAAAGAAAATATCTAATTTTAGTTTGTATTAAGAAAAGAGAAATAAAAATTTGTAATTTTATAACTAATTTTAAATACATTGTTTTATAATCTAATTTTAGTTTGTATTAAGAAAAGAGAAATAAAAATTTGTAATTTTATAACTATTTTTAAATAGATTGTTTTATAATCTAATTTTAGTTTAAAAGAAGCGAAGGGAAATCTAGCAGAGCAAAGAAAGAGAATGAAAAGAAAATATCTAATTTTAGTTTGTATTAAGAAAAGAGAAATAAAAATTTGTAATTTTATAACTATTTTTAAAAACATTGTTTTATAATCTAATTTTAGTTTGTATTAAGAAAAGAGAAATAAAAATTTGTAATTTTATAACTATTTTTAAATAGATTGTTTTATAATCAGTTAAGTGAAAGGAGAAGATGATAAACGAATAAGTTATAATATTTGTTTTCTTTCACTTTTCTTCCATTTTAAAAGGAAGTTAGAAGGGAAGATTATTTCACATCTTTCTTCTATTTCTTCTCGATTCCTTTTGATTTTTGTTAATTAAACTCTAGAATACATTTATACTTAGTTTTCTTCCACTTCCTTATAATTCCTCCTTGTGGTAATGAGCTTCCTAAATCCTGTTATATGAGACTTATAGATAATTTGGGTGCTAACTGACCCGTTAGCCAAACTCAGGGGGTTAAAGTGTAACTCTGTACACTAGATTTAATGATGAGAATGCGGGTGACAAGTCAACGATTCTTGGAGGGCTAAAAGTGAAGTTTCATGTTTTGGTTGTTAGCCGTTAGTTAGATATAATTAGCTTGTTCTTAGCTTGTTAATGGCATTCTTTCGCTTTGCAATTTGTATCTCAGATTCATCTTTGTTCATAGTTCTCTTTGATCAATAAAAGTCTCAATCGTTTGATTCCAATTCCGTGTTCATATCTTTGATTGATTTACAACAATTGGTATCAGAGCCTCGTGCTCCTAAATCAAAGTTAATCAGCGATTGAAATTGGGGGAAAACTCAAATTCGACTTCAATGGTGTCTTCCAAGTTCAAAATCGACAAGTTTGATGGTCGCAATGATTTCAATCTATGGCGGGTGAAAATGAAGGCGCTGTTAGTGCATCAAGGTGTTGCCGATGCTTTACTCGGTGAGGCTAACAAGCCTGAAAGTGTAGAAGACAAAGAATGGAAGGGTATACTTGAAAAAGCTCATAGTGCACTCATTCTATGCCTAGGTGATCGTGTTCTCAGAGAAGTATCCAAGGAGAAGACAGCTGCTGGTATGTGGCTTAAATTGGAATCTCTGTATATGACTAAGTCATTGGCGAATAGGCTATATCTCAAAAAGAAGGTATAAACTTTTCAAATGAGTTCAGGGAAGTCAATGGAGGATCATTCAGATGAGTTTAACAGGTTGATTCTTGATCTTGAGACTATTGATGTCAGTTTGGAAGATGAAGACAAGGCTATCTTGTTTCTTGCATCATTGCCAGGGAGTTATGAACACTTTGTTGATACCCTATTGTATGGTAGAGATAGTTTGACAATGGATGAAGTCATAGCAACTCTAAATTCTAAGGAATTGAAGAAGAAGAATGATTCCAAAGAAGAAGGTGGAGATGGTCTCTATGTGAGGGGAAGATCAGAACAAAGAGGGAGTCATAAGACATCAAGAAGTCAGTCTAAATCCAAAACCAAGTTCAAGAGAAGGTGTTTTGTATGTCAATCAGAAAAACACTTCAAAAGAGACTGCCCTGAGTGGAGGAAAAGAAAAGGGGATGTAAAGAATCAGAAAGGTAAATCAAGTCATAGTGAGCAAGATGATGGATCTGAGGGATATGAGGGTTCAGATGTCTTAATGGTTCTAAGTGATGAAGTCAAAGATGGATGGGTAATGGACAGTGGAGGGTCATATCATATGACTCCTCATAGAGAGTACTTCCAAGAGTTTAAAGAAGATGATCTTGGCACTGTAAAATTGGGAGATCATAGAGTATGTGAAGTAAAGGGAAGTGGTACTGTTACATTAAAGCTGCAGAATGGTAGCTATCATCACCTTAAAGATGTCAGGTATATTCCTAAACTTATAAGGAATTTATTATCACTTGGTACATTTGAAAGACAGGGATATTGTGTGAGTTTAAAAGATGGAAGGGCTAAAATTGTTAAAGGGTCAACGGTGGTACTGTCTGGTTCAAGGAAAAATAACAATATCTACATTTTAGATGGAAATGTAGAGGTGAACTCTGAAATGTTGAATGCAGAAAGTAGTAATACATTGGCAGTATTATGGCATAAGAGATTAGGTCACATTAGTAACCAAGGTCTTGTAGAATTGAACAAGCAACAAGTGCTTGGAAATGTGGTTAGTTATGATATAGGTTTCTGTGAAAACTGTGTCATGGGAAAACACAAAAGAGTCAAATTCAATAAAGGTAAACATGTGACTAAAGGGATTTTGGATTATATTCACTCTGATCTGTGGGGACCAGCTAGAACTGAGTCTATGGGAGGTGCTAGGTACTTTATGTCCTTGATAGATGACTACTCTAGGAGAGTTCGGATATATGTTATCAAGCATAAAAGAGATGCTTTTAGAAAATTCAAAGAATGGAAAGTCCTAGTTGAAACTCAAACTGAAAGAAAGGTTAAAAAGCTCAGGACAGATAATGGATTAGAATTTTGTTCTAATGAGTTTAATGAATATTGTAAAGCACATGGAATTGCTAGGCACCTCACCATTCCTGGGACACCCCAGCAGAATGGGCTAGCAGAGAGAATGAATAGGACCCTTCTAGAAAGAATAAGGTGTATGCTCAATGGTGCAGGAATGCCTAAGAAATTCTGGGCAGAGGCTGCTAATACTGCAACTTTTCTGATCAACAGATCTCCATCAAGAGCTATTGGTTATAAGACACCAATGGAAATTGGACAGGTAGTAAACAAGACTATGATGGGTTAAGAGTATTTGGTTCTTTATGTTATGCTCACATCAATCAAGGAAAGCTAGAACCAAGAGCTTGCAAGTGTATATTCTTAGGTTACCCTGATGGAGTTAAAGGGTACAGGGTGTGGAGAATGGATGATGTAAATCCTAAGGTAATAGTGAGCAGAAATGTCATCTTCAAAGAAGATATTCTCTATAAGGATGTTGTAGGGAATACTACTGAAAAGGTCAGGGAAGTTATTGTTGATGATTCAGAACAAAGTCAGAGAGATCATTCTCAGGTGGAGGTACCTGCAACTCAAGAAGGTAATTCTAATGATCAACAAGTTTTAACTACACCTAATCAGCCTTACTCAATAGCCAAGAATAGAGAAAGAAGACAGATTATAAAACCTATCAGGTTCAGAGATGGGGATGATGTTTCAGCTATTGCTTTTCTTGCAGCAGAACAGGAAAGTATGTTTGAACCCATGTCTTATATAGAGGCAATTAACTCTGTGGAGAAGGAAAAATGGATTCATGCTATGCAAGAAGAAATGGATTCATTAGCAAAGAATGGTACTTGGGTTCTAGTTAAAGGTCCTAAAAATCAGAAGCCAGTATCATGTAAGTGGTTATTCAAGATAAAGGAAGGGTTGAATAAGGATGATCCACCTAGATATAAGGCAAGGCTAGTTGCTAAAGGTTTTACACAAAAGGAGGGCATTGATTTTAATGAAATTTATTCTCCTGTGGTAAAACACTCATCTATAAGAATTATTCTTGCTTTAACAGCTGTCTATGATCTTGAATTAGAGCAGTTGGATGTCAAAACAACATTCTTACATGGTAACTTGGATGAAACTATATATATGTGTCAACCTGAAGGTTTTGAGGTGCCAGGGAAGGAAGATCAAGTGTGCTTGCTCAAAAAGTCACTTTATGGTCTTAAAAAATCTCCAAGGCAATGGTACAAAAGGTTTGATGAGTATATAGTTACACATGGTTTTAACAGAAGTGAATATGATAACTGTGTATATTTTAAAGAATATAGTGCAGGGTGTTATGTATATTTACTTCTGTATGTTGATGATATGCTTGTTGCTTGCCAAGATCAAGCAGAAGTGCAAGCTACCAAAGATTTACTCATGCAAGAATTTGACATGAAAGAGCTAGGAGTAGCCAGGAGAATACTGGGAATGGATATCAAAAGAAATAGAGCTAAAAGACAGCTGCTGCTTACTCAGGAAAGGTATCTTGAAAATGTATTGACTAATTTTGGCATGGTTAACTGTAAGCCAGTTATTACACCTTTGGCTTTACATTTTAAATTATGTGCTAAGGATGCTCCTAAATGTGAAGAAGAAGTTAAGTATATGGAAAGAGTTCCCTATGCTAATGTGGTAGGAAGTTTAATGTACTTAATGGTGTGTACAAGGCCAGATTTGGGTTATGCAGTAAGTATGGTGAGCAGGTATATTTCTAATCCAGGTAAGTTACATTGGGCTGCTGTCAAATGGTTGATGAGATATTTAGCAGGTACTAGGCAAGCTGGGTTGATATTTGGTAAAAGAACTAATGATATGGAATTGAGTCAAGTAGTAGGTTATGTTGACTCTGACTATGCAAAAGATTTAGATAAAGGCAAATCTATCACTGGTTATATGTTTAAAGTGGCAGGCAGTGTTGTAAGTTGGAAAGCACAGTTGCAGAGAGTTGTAGCTCTTAGCACCACTGAAGCAGAGTATATAGCTCTCACAGAGGCTATAAAAGAAGCTTTATGGCTTTCTAGGTTCCTAAATGAATTGGGAGTTTGTGATGAACCTGCAACTGTATATTGTGATAGTCAAAGTGCCATACAGTTATCTAAAAATGCTGTATTCCATGATAAGACTAAACATATAGTTGTGAAGCTGCATTTTATAAGAGAAATAATTGAAGCTAAGGAAGTTCTGGTCAAGAAAGTAGCTTCAGATGACAATCCTGCAGACATGCTTACCAAGGTGTTACCAGGGGGTAAGTTTCAGTTTTGTGTGAAGACTGCAGGAGTTGGTTGAATATTTTTGATATTAGTAGATTATGATAATTGTAGTTTGGTCACAATAGAATAATCAAGTCCAGGGACCGCTGTTATTCATTGATGATTGGACTATGATTGTCATGATTGAAATGAGAATTTTTGGAATTAAACATGATTTGAGGCTCAAGGTGGAGAATTGTGGTAATGAGCTTCCTAAATCCTGTTATATGAGACTTATAGATAATTTGGGTGCTAACTGACCCGTTAGCCAAACTCAGGGGGTTAAAGTGTAACTCTGTACACTAGATTTAATGATGAGAATGCGGGTGACAAGTCAACGATTCTTGGAGGGCTAAAAGTGAAGTTTCATGTTTTGGTTGTTAGCCGTTAGTTAGATATAATTAGCTTGTTCTTAGCTTGTTAATGGCATTCTTTCGCTTTGCAATTTGTATCTCAGATTCATCTTTGTTCATAGTTCTCTTTGATCAATAAAAGTCTCAATCGTTTGATTCCAATTCCGTGTTCATATCTTTGATTGATTTACAACACTCCTGTTAAAACAAGTCGAGAACAATTTCAACTAAAAGTAAACTGACAGCTTAATGGGCTTTCATTATAACCGATTCAACTGGTTAGTCCGATGCAAATTAAAAATAATAATAAATAGTAATAATATAAATATTGCCAAATGTTAATTTAATGTAGTCTTTCTCAATCGGCCCTTGTTTTCCAAGCTCTAAGACGGCAACAACAATTATAATCTCGACCTTTTGATATTTCTAAAAGTCGATATTGACATTTGGAGAAGAACTATAGGAATAACAAAGAGTCAACTTAATACTTTTCTAATAAACAGAACAACAAATCCAAATTCAAGACTTGGATGTTTGTTGAAAGATCAATAAATTGACATTTGTATGATTGTATCTATATATTTTAAGTTTTAAGTTCTCCGATGCCGCAAACCAGCACCGTTAATAATAATAAATTTGAATAGTTTAATTTAGAGTTTCATGAATATGTTATTATATAAATAAATAAATAATTATTGATGTTATTTTTATAAAACGGCTATGTATTATATAACAATTTTCTTTCTATCGATATTTTATTAATTATGTCCCTTTACAAATGCTTCTATTTATGCGATTAGACGTAATATAACATATTCTCATTAAAAAGATATAAAAGCCATAAATAAATAACATTTTATTAGCTAAAAAAACCTAAGATAATTAGAAAAATACAACTAAAATCTTGATCTTAAGGTTATGTAGTGGTCTAGTATTAGTGTGTGGATATGATGCTTTCTTAAAAATAAATATGGTATGTAATTATTTGAGTGGTAAAAAAAGAAAAAAGTAGTGGTGCACGCTCGCTCGAGCCATATAGATCCTTCACGCCCCACTCCCTAAAAAGACCTATATTATCGAACCTAAAACCGACCCAAGCTAATAAATGAATTTTATGAGTCGGTTTTGGTTCTAGGTGAGTAAAAATCAGAAAACCCCACCGAAAAAAATGGGAACAGTTTTTTTATAAATAACTTATAAAACAAATAATAAATGCTAATGGAAAAACCATTTTTGGTTCTCTCTTTTTAACTTTAAAATTTAGCCCCATATGTATAATAATTAATTAATCATTTTTGGTTCTCTCTTTTCAACTTTAAAATTTCAAGTGCTAATGGAAAAACCGAAACCGTGCCAACCCATTTGAACCAAAACCGAAAGGTTTTTAAAACCCGAAAACCAAATTTTCAAGCTTTATTTTGGGAACGAAAAACCAACCCATACGCACCAACCGCACACGTTTCCAATTTCACGCCCCGCATGTAAACATGTTACTATTCTTTTTGCAAGATTTTAACTCACAAGCTTTTGGTTGATGAGTTATTAACTTACCGTCAAACTATCCTTTAAGGACAAATTAGTTTTTCCATGAGCCACTTAGATTGTAATCTAGTAGTAAAGACAAAAATCCCTTTGAAATATATTATGATTCGCAATTGACATTTTGGTTCAATTACATCGAGAATGAATGTTAGAGTCGGGGCCTCTTGATATCACGTGTGACGTGTTCTATTCTGACTTTGATGGTTTTTTTGCAATTGACATTTTGGTTCAAAAACCCCCATTATTTATTTTTTTGTTACAAGTGGGATTTCAACTCGAAGACTCCATGATTAAAAGTCATACACCTTTATCATTAAGCTAAGCTAGTGGGTGTGATGAATATCTTTTTAAAGTGATAATATAAATATGATACGAGTGTCCTGATATAGAAAGTTTTCTTTAAAGACGTGACAGAGAATCGATTTTAAAGTTAAAAAGGAATAAGAAAAAAAATTAGTTTTCCCGAGAAGGAATAAATATGATGGTAAAAAGAAAAAAAAAAGTTTTCCCGAGAAGGAAACGTGAATCCCTGTCGGCCAGAGCATTTTCACCCGGACGCTAGTTTGCGTGGCGCCCACGGTATTTCCATACGAAAACAGTCACCAAAACCGTTTAAGATCTGTGCTCACAGTCGTTATAACATCCATCCACTTTATACAAACAAACTTCTCCCCTCACAAATTCAATCAATCATCTCTTCTCTGAAGAAAAAATGTCCGTCTTCTCCCAGATCGCTCGTGCTCCTGAAGATCCCATCCTAGGGGTACGTACTTTCCCTTCTTTCTTTTTTCCAACTTTTTGATGTATCTTTTAGTGATCAAGTTGATTTTTATTTAACATAAGCACGATCTGGGGGTTTTCGATCCTCTGAATTTTACGATAATATTCGAAATTGATGATTTGATGATAGTATGCGAATTGTGTATTTGGGGTTTAGGGTTTTAGATGATCATGGAGGATGGAATTGATTTGATGATAGGGGCACATGGTTTTGTTTTCTTGTAAACTAAATAAATAAATAAATACTCAAAGTTTTGTCTTTTTTTATGATGAGACAAAAAACAGGTTACGGTTGCTTATAACCAAGATTCAGACCCATCGAAGTTGAACTTGGGTGTAGGTGCTTATCGAACTGAGGTAATAAATTAATTAATTATTGTGATTAGTTTCTTGATTAGTTGATTAAGGGTTCTGTAATTGTGCTTACTTATGCAAATCAATTTGTTTGTTGTTGTTAATTAATAGGAAGGCAAACCTCTGGTTCTCAATGTTGTAAGGAAGGCAGAACAAAAGCTTGTTAATGACCCGTTAAGTAACTTATTCTCGTATACTAGTTTAGGGGCGTTCGGAAACCATTTGGAACCAATCAAACCGTTCAAACTGAAGCAAGTCAACCAGTTTGAGCCGTTTGAAATCAAGCTGTTTACGGTTTGACTGTTCAACGGTGCGGTCCGGCTTGAAACTTAGAAATATGTATATATAGTTTTTATTTTTTGAAATATGTATATGTATTAAAATTATAATAATGTACCATCTTTATTATTTTAAAGCTTCTAATACAAACTAATGGTTTTGGAAAGAAAAAAAAGGAAGTAAGTTTGAACCGTTCGCCAAACCGGATGGTTTGGTTTCGGAAATATAGTTAGCGATTCGGGCTAAAGTTTTGATCAAAACTAGCTGAACCTGACCGTGAACTCCCCTATAGTAATTCATTATAGTTTGTTGATTTATAGTTTTATAATGTTAGTATGTATTGGAAATTTATTGGAACTTAGGTCTCGGGTTAAGGAGTATCTTCCCATTGTTGGACTTGCAGATTTCAATAAATGTAGTGCAAAGCTCATTCTTGGTGCTGACAGGTAACAATTTCCATATATTTTTTTTTAAATAGTAAAGTCATCAAAAATACAAATTTTAAGGCTAAATGTTTATTCATATAACTAATTGATATTTATTTTGTGGGGAATGGAAAATAGCCCTGCGATTCAAGAGAACAGAGTGGCTACTGTGCAGTGCTTATCTGGAACTGGGTCACTAAGGGTTGGTGGAGAGTTTCTTGCAAAGCATTATTATGAAGTAAGCAAACAAATTTGTTTTCATTTTTCATTCACTCTAATAGTCTAATTATGTTTGCAAAATGATAATGATGTAATTTCCTTGTTTTTATCAGAAAACGGTATACATTCCGTCCCCAACATGGGGAAACCATCCGAAAATCTTTACTTTAGCAGGATTATCTGTAAAAACATACCGTTACTATGATCCTGCAACACGTGGACTTGACTTCCAAGGTATGAAATGATGATAATGTTCATTATGACATGTACATGTTCTGAGGTGGAGTTTGGCTTTGATTTTCGTCTTTTTGAAAGTGATGATCTGATTAGTGCATTTTCAAGTTGCAAGTAATCAGTTATTATTGTTTGCCGATAGTGAAATTATTTCTGATCATTTAGGGGTCCAGTTATCAGTCAAGGACTTTAGGAGTAGCTACAAAAACTATTTAGGAGTCATTTTAATAATCAGATTTTTTTTCGAACACTAAAAACTGGCTATTTGATCATCACAACTCCCAACTGTAGAAGGGGTAGAAGTAGTTGTGACAAAACTATCTTGATTATCTTATGTTTTGAGGTCATTTTACAAATTTTGAATAATGAGAACTTGTTGAACAATCAAAACAGTTGATGATCTTGATTATCGCAACTTCCAACAACAGAAGCTCTTCCAAGCTCTATCTTGTGTAACCCTTTGATTATTTGATTCTCATTATTCCATACATGTAGTCACTTTCAGAACACAATGCCAAACACCCCTCTTTATTATAGACTAGACATTGCTTTTTTTTTTTTTAATTTTTCTTGTAACTCTGTATATCCCTTGGGTTTTCAACTTTCAAGATATTATACATTAGATATTCCTTGTTTATACAATTTAGGCCTTCTGGAAGATTTGGGTAATGCTCCAACAGGAGCAATAGTCCTTCTTCATGCATGTGCTCACAATCCAACTGGCGTCGATCCAACCGTTGATCAGTGGGAGCAGATCAGAAAATTAATGAGATCAAAAGGGTTGCTACCCTTTTTTGATAGCGCATATCAGGTTAAGATGAATTTTAACTTGTTTTCCTGAACATAATTTGAATCCTTTTGAGGTGTGTTCATGTATCTATTAAGTTACAAAGCAATAAATATTTGTTTTTAATTGTACTCTTTTAGGGATTTGCTAGTGGCAGTCTAGACGCGGATGCACAGTCTGTTCGAATGTTTGTTGCTGATGGTGGTGAATGCTTTGCAGCTCAAAGTTATGCTAAAAATATGGGACTTTATGCTGAACGTGTTGGGGCCCTTAGCATTGTGAGTTTCACTTAATTACTTCTCTTTTAACAATAATTTCTTCTCATGCTAGAAGCTAGATAGAGTTTTTGATTTTCAAGTTCTGATAATCAGATAATTAGTTGATTGAGTGTTTGAAAATGCTTAATTTTTAAGTTGTAGATGTAAATTGAATCAACATATAGTAATATTATGTCTATTTTAGTAACCACTTGTATACCTGAACCTCATGCAACTAATTAAGCTGGTTTTAACAGGTCTGCAAAACAGCAGATGTTGCAAGCAAGGTAGAGAGCCAACTTAAATTGGTTATCAGGCCAATGTATTCCAACCCACCTCTTCATGGTGCATCTATTGTTGCAACTATACTTAAAGACAGGTACCTAATCTCTTAAAAAGTCAGCCTCTTTATTATTAATTTCTAAACTTTATAACACTTCTTGTCTTCTTTATAGTAATTTGTACAATGAGTGGACGGTTGAGCTTAAAGAAATGGCTGATCGGATTATCAGCATGCGCAAGCAGTTATTAGAGGCCCTACAATCAAGAGGTAAGATCAGAATTTATGGAAACAAAAACGGTAAAATCATACTTTAACGTATCATTTAGCTAAAAATCTGCCTGGTTTTCACATATGGCAGGAACACCTGGTGATTGGACTCACATTATAAAGCAAATTGGAATGTTTACATTCACTGGGCTAAATGCTGAACAAGTTGCTTTCATGAGAGGAGAATATCACATCTACATGACTTCTGATGGGTAAAACACATGATCTTTGACCCACTCCATAGTATTTATGAACCAAGATATGGTCATTTCAACTTTTTTTGATATAATGTTTATTTTTTTTTTTATGCAGGAGAATCAGCATGGCTGGTTTGAGTTCAAAGACCGTTCCTCATCTTGCAAATGCAATGCATGCTGCTGTTACCCGTACTGCATGAGGCACCGTGGTTTTATAGTAAGTTTACATAAATTTGTTTTCGGAAAACTTTAAGCCGGCATGTTTGTCGCCTAATGTGGAAACTTTGTTCACATTAATAAAGTGAGCTCACTTGATTTTGTAGTTATGTTTGCTCTATAAAATGGATCGAAATTTGTTTTGGGGTCAACTCAATGTCACCCAAGGAACCTATTTTGTCCGGTTACCTATTGCATATGAGCTGTCTAATTTGCCACCTCTACTCAAAATATAGTATATGTATTATGAACCATTATAAAGAATAGGAGTATATTTACATTCAATGGCATATATCTTTCTATTAATCCTAGTTTTGATCTCCATTAATGGCGGGTTGTCGGGCTTCTTAATTTATAAGCCTCTAATTTCTCCATATATGAGTTCTTTGTTCTTGCCAAAATCTTAGCCGACTTGCTCTGATACTTTTCGGTTTCTTTATCCTCTGATTTAGGGCTGTTTGTTTCTTGATCAACGCTCCACCCCATAAAATCCGATAGTGTCATTGATGTAGGCGATCCCGTTGGTGTTTGACCTGGAGTTTGACCTTTAGATTCATCTGGTGTTCGTCGTGATGACATTGTCCTCTTTTTTTCTAGCAATGATGGATCTTGTGCCACATTATCTGCATATAGTACATCCTCAATTCGGTTCATCACTGTGTTAGCTAAACTCTCCAAAACCCGCGAATAGCTTTCCAGTATAGCATGACCAACATCCTGCATAGGTCAAAGTATAAAAAAACACCATCTTTTAAGGGTAGGGAATGAAGTACGAAATTTCCGTCTTGTTCGTACCTTATTATACTCGATTTTGCTGATTTCGAGTGATGATTGAGGAAGTCCAGGAAATTGTTGTTTTAAAAGCAGTAAAATGGTTTCTGCTCTATCTTCAAAAAGCTCTCTTTTCTCCATACTTATGGATGTACTCCATGAAGATTTTGAGTCCTTATGATTCATTTTTCTTTTCCATATAACTATAGAAGCTTCTATTTTGTTCTTGAGGTCAAGAACATTTATCTCTGTTGAGAGATCCATGGTTGATAGTAATTGTGATGGGTCAAAGGAGTCAACTGTTATACATTTGTAGATAGAATCTCCAAGGCTCTCTCTTCCATTCTGGTAAGTTCAAAAAGGTTGGAGCATTTTAGTATTACAATAACAGTTTGGTTCAATCAATCTATTTGGGTTATGGGTCACCTCAAAGTTTCAAACGGGTCAAATCATAAAATTTAGTTAAAAGAAAACCTGTACCAATGATGATAATTGAATATTATTACCTTAGGGAGATTATCAATATAATTATCAGGGATCTCCATTTCTGAAAGTATTTCTGCATTTATGGCCATTGAAGCTTTCAGAACTTGATTAACACAGTCTTTCTGATACTGCATCCATTTTCTTGATTCTTCAGAGAGTCCTTTTGGCGGAACTTTAACCGTCGGTAACCACCATTTATCGCTTCTCTGAACACCCTTTTCTGATTCGTTTGCATCTTTAGACACATACCAGAACTCTTTCTGATTCTTGAAATTGTCTAGACAACCCTGGATCATACACCACCTTAATCATCTTGAATAAAAGCCGAAAAACGCTAAAATGAGGAGTGAAATGTTAATCAAATCGTTACAATGAGCATTGCGTCCAACTTTTTTAGAGCCAGAATGTTCATTCTCAGGTCACACCTTTGTCTTGTTGTCATAACCTGCAAAAATGTAATTAGGCAATAAAAATGTAAACTCAGGTAAATCCTATAACATGAGACCATGAGTAGTTGAGTACCTCCTTATTTGATCCACCTTTGGATGTTTGTTGAGAGGGGACGAATTCAACGATATAATCAGTCACAGATAGAAGCCAACCGATTTCTCTTCTCCATTTATTTTTCCTATCTTCTGGCATCGGAGCGAGTTTGCGTTGCTCGCCAAACGCAGAAGCTTTTTCAAACACGAAAATAAATTGTTTGGAAAGTGTTTAGCTTGTTTATGAAACTTATTTTGAATTATTTGTTTATAAAGAAAAAAGTTGTTTGAATAGTTTGTTTCAAACTGTTCATTTCAAACAACAAATAATGGATAATCTTATATTAAAATTACCGGCAAGATTTGTAATGGCGTTTGATAACGCCAAAGCAGATGAAACCCCTTTGCCACCGCCGGACATATCTTCTTTTAGAAGAAGCTTAGCAAACCGGTCTTTCATTTGCTCCAACTCTGCACAAACAACGAAAGTCTGATTTCTCCAAACGTATAAGGATCGAAACATGCAAACTATAGAAAACGTACCATGACGCTTCACTTTAACCCGCGAAATGTGATCATTATCACTTGCAAATGTCTCTGGTTCATCCATTGTTGTCATGTTTCCTTCCTTTCGACAAATCCAATAGAGAGGTTAAGGAGAATTTGATGGGTGATTGATAAGAAATTTGTTTGATTGGTTTTTGTGTGTATTGTTTGTATGATCTTTGTTGTGTTTATTACTATTATTACTATTGGTGTTTAGGAGCTTTTGAATGTGAGGTTCATGTTTTTTCTAAACAATGGACAAGATATGAAACTAGAGGGATTTAGAGGCCCGTTTTTTTAAACGTGAGGGGCTTAAAATGATTATCAGAAAGCGTACTAGTAACGCCCCTAGCGGGGTTGTTTTCTAGATAGGTGATGTTCACATCGAGATCATTGCGCCTACTCTCCATCACAAACTTAACTAAATGTTGTTTTGAATCATGTTGTTGGCGATTTATCATAAATTTTAAAATATTTAATCACATAAATGACGGACAATTTTGTCCCCTTTAAACACTTAATATAAAAAGACAATTATGTCCTATTCAAATGAATACCCTCAAAATTATGACATTTGAAAGCTAGAACGCTATCAATTGGAGGTTGACTCATGCTTATAAATATGTTTTGAACATCATCCCGTCTCATTATTTATCCATTTTTATTGTCGTGATAAGGTTATAACTTATAAACACATTAAGAAGGCATTAGGAGGAATTTTTCATGAGGATATAAAAAAATAAAATTAGGGGCTTGGAAAATAGTAATTATAATATCTTACATGATTGTTATAAACACTTGCGTAGTTGCGTTATTATTATTTTTTTATCCCAACTATAACAGAGCCCATTTTTTCGAGCCCAACTAATTATTTTTTCTCAGCCCAACTTCTTTACTTTTTAGCTATTTGGATTAGTTAAACAGTTTTACATTTTTATTATTTACTTTATTTCTTTTACTATTTACGATAAGTGATTTCTAACCCAAGGTGGTGACGCTTGGGCAAAGATGATGAGGTTTCAAGTATCGTTTTGGACATGACAAACTAATATAGATTTTAAAGTAGATTAAAAAATGTGAGTTTCATAATATAAAAAAATACTATACTCGGGAAGTATTCAAGAGCAAAACTAAAAACACCATGAAGCGCAACTTGAATAGACACTTTCCTTGTTGTCAAGGGGGAAGCTTTTAAGGGGCTAGACCGGGTCTCGGCCCGTCCGTTTTTTCGTTCGTAGTGTAAATTGTTATTCGCTCGGTAAAAAAAATTATATACTTAGTCCGGTTATATCCGCCTTTAGTCCAGTCCTATCCCTATTTTAGCCTAAGCTTCGCCCTTGCTTGTTGCTACATAAAAGATATATCGATAAAGGTGGTCAAGCGATAGAGAGTTTAAAAGCCATTAAGGCTATGTGTAATGGTTAAAGCCCCATAAAGCCCCACAAGGGGCATTATGCGCCATGTGGACGCTGACTGGGCAAAGGGCTTTATGGGGCTTTATGGTGTAGTGGATAAAGCCCCCATAACGCCCCATAATCATTGCTTTTATCCCCCTTCTCGGCGTTACCTGGCTAACGCCCTCCCCCTTTTTTTTCCCTGATAACGCCCCATAACGCCCCTGCGTAGTGGGGCGGGGCGTTATCAAGGGCGTTATAGGCTCTTTTTTTGCCCCATAACGCCCCATTACGGATAGCCTAATATTGGCTTTCTAGCAAAGTGATTGAGGCGTTATCTAGAAATAAAAACATAAAAAGATTCGTCCCATCACAATATTAATTTAAAAACAATTTCTTACTAAATAAAAATAAAGATTGATCAAAACTATTTACATTGATAATTAAAAAACATTACATAATAAAAATAAAAATAAAAATATAAATATAAATAAAAATAAAAACACCACTAAGAAGCTTTTTTTTACAGCTATTTCCTTTAACATTTCAGCGGCTCAAACGAGTGAATTTCCAAGTGGTATCTCTCATTAGTCGCTTAAAATATCGACTTTATTAGAACCACTTTTCTATCAATTAAAAAGCTTCTTAGTGGTGTCCATTGCAAAGAGCTACCCGGTTTCAAATACCGACATGACTTGGTCCGGGACGTCTTATTTGACATTTTCAGACGTGCCTGCAAAGAAGGAAGCCCCGGTTAATTTTTTGTCGGACCCAGCGGACGGGCGTTCCTTCCTTCGACCGGCGGACGTCCTGGATGAACGCACGGGAAGCACACTTGTGTCGACCTTACTGGGGTTTCCCCCCTCGTGGGGTTCAAGGGCTCTGGGTTTCGGGCTGGCCAGGCTGCCACGAATGCTGCTGCAAGGAAAGTGCGCAAACATGAGGAAGCGTGTCTGACGAATCAACATGTGTTCGTGCCTTTTGCGTTTGATACCTTTGGTTACCTTGCCCCGGAAGCTGTGGATACTTTGAGCCGCATCCAGAGGGTCATGCATGGGAATGTGGCGACTCCTAGTGGTCTGAATGTGGTTTTCACTCGGTTAGGCTTTGCTATTCAGAAGGGGCTGGCGGCGCAGCTTGTTGTCCGCCTCCCTTGTACTTCATGTTAAGTTTGTAACCGATGTTTTATAATGCAATATAATATTTCGTTAAACTTTGATATATTATCTCTTGAAATCCCTTCATTTTGATTTAGTTGATAGGTTATAAAACACTACGTTGTGCAAGTGATCTATAACGCGCTTTTAAGATCTAAAATGTTGATCTAAACATATGACAAAACCTTTCATCGTTTGTAGTCCAAGATATTGGCGGAGTTTGAACAAAAAATAAGAGAGAACCGAAATCAGTATATAATTTTTTTCATAGAAATAGAACAAAAATTAACACTACTAAGCGATGCGAGTAGTAGTAGTAGTGGCAGGACTTTAAATCCGTTATAATTAAAATAATTTAAAGAAAGTAAGAGATGAATGAGATATAGATAGATGTTGTATTTTATTAAGATTAAAATGTGCTTTTTTAAAAAAAATTTAAATATACTAAAGAGTAACTAAATAACTAACTAATAATAAAATTCATTTGAAAATCCAATTATGTAAATGATCAATTTCCTTTTTAAGTAAGTTTTTTAAAATTATTATTATTTTATATGATTTTATAATTAATTATTTTATTAAAACAAGGAGAAATTATAATTTTTATCATCATTTCCGTCGGTCAACTCTATCTAATGTCATCACATCATGTTTTGTCCATGCATTCTCTAGTCATATATCCACTTTATCCCTAAATAATCTAGTGAGAGGCCTTATGATTAGGCTATCTGTAATGGGACGTTATGGGAAAAAAATTTGTAATATGACGTCCCATATAATGCCCCGCACCACCCCCCGGGGCGTCATGTTAGGTTTGGAGGTTGAATGCGCCATGTTAATGGCGCCGGGCAACTCTGTTGTTTTTTTTTCTTTTTTTTTTGTTTGGTTTTTTTCCTATTGGTACACCTCATACCTCATAACCCCCATCTTCATAACCCCCCACTATACCACTTTAGCCAAGGAGCCCCTCTTGATGACGTGGACGCCACATGGCGCATAACGCCCACAAGGGGCTCCATCCACTACGAATAGCCTTATGATGCTACGAGAACATAACACATTAACTATAATCACTAGTGGGTGACCCGCCGCGCGTTGCGGCGGCCTCACCGTTTTATCAGATTTTTATGTAAAACTCAAAAAACGACTACTCAAGCATTGACACAGTGATGTTAAGCTCTTGAATGCAAACCCATTAGGTCTTCAAACAATCGATAATTGTACAGGTCTACATATATAAGAATGCTTCAAAAAAAGAATCACATTACAAATAAACCACTCACAGAAAAACTAAGACTCACCAAAATCAAAATCAGATAAACAAAAGAAAAACCACTCACAGAAAAACTAAGACTCACCAAAATCAAAATCACATTACAAATAAACCAAAATCATGAATAAGAAGAATGTAAAGGGAGAATTACAACAAAAAAGACTTAAAAACCTAAAATCCCATGTCAAAAAAATCGGAAATGGTTACACAAACTGCCGAAGAATTGTATACCTTAAGTCGAATAGGCGGAAACTCCCATTCTAATACATCAGACATGACATATCTGCTAAGGAACGAAAATCAATTGAAAGCACTTGAAATTAGGGCATTCTGAATCTAAATATGCATCTGCCAAGGAACGGAAATGAAATCAACTAACAGCTAAAATGAGGAAGGAGAAAAGGGAAGCAAACAGATTACCTGTGAAATCCTGGCAACGAACGAAAGGGAAGGCTTGACTTTTGTCTCTGGTTGCCATGACCCGACTGGAAAAGGGAAAATCCAAACCGTATCAGACTTGATGCACCGAGGGGTTGTAAGAATCTGAGAAAATGAATTATAACAACTGACCTCTCTATTTGCCTCAGGTTCGTGTTCATCGATTCTGCACTAAAACCCTGGATACAATAACAAAAGAGGAAAATGTATCATGTAAATTTTACAAAGCAAAGAGTGCAATACATAAATGGACTGCGTGTTGCGGCAAGAGCTGAAAATGAGAACATAAAAAATCAAGGAACACCAAATTTAGCCTACAACCTAAACTGATTAAAAGAAGATGACTGAGACATACTTGTATTTGTCTTTGTCCCTGTAAAGAATGATGAAACATACTTGTAGCACTACTGACCGATTTCTCCTTCTGTGTGCCTTTGGAAACCTTTGATGCTACAACCAACTGAAACTTCTTTATTGATTTGGTACAAACTGCCTCTATTAGCTACACACCAAAAAAAAAATAGTGACTCTATACCAACCAAAATATTAAGTTGGAATAGAATAGTTTATTTCCCAAAGATCAAAACGAATGGAGTTAAAAAAGCATGGTAAAGCAATCCATGGAGTAGAAACTAATTCTGTTCTTTTGTTAAAAGTGTATTTGTGATTGTGTCATCAATAAACGTAATTAGATTGGCCTGATTTCTAATAAACTCAGATTGCAAATAATAATCATATAACGGTGAGAATCACTTACATGAGAAGTTGGCGTTTCGACAGTTGTGATCAAAGCGTCCAAATAATGAGCCGCCTACACAAACAAATAGGGTAACAAAAAGAAGACTGATGGTATGGTTTATTTTGGGTGCAACCCGCCAATGATAAAAATACAATTAACGGTTCAAATTGGCATGAAAGCCTTTACACCTTGAAACATAACATAAACGCCACAAAATACAGTATACAAACCGGATAAGATCTTTACAAAAGTAGCAGCCACAATTTAGTCTTACCTAGGAAGGAGCTCGCCATTCATATATATCCTACCTAACATTACATAAGTAAACGTCCATTACATATGTATAACAACAGGCACTTAGCAAACACATGTCTCGAAAGAAAACCTGCAGCTACTGCGGTGTTTCAAGAAACTGGCCTCCAACTTTCCTAGACCAGATCTTACAAAAGTATCACTACTTCTAGGTGAATATGTACATATCCAAAATGTGATGGCTTTATCCTTCCCCTTGGCTGGTCATTCCTGATAGGTCTACTTTGTAGCAGTTTTTGTCTTTGGGGTAGTGTCCCCTGGGTCTGAACAGATTGTGCATTAGACTAACAGGAAACCTTTAAAGTTTTAGTTAAAAGGAGGTCTACAAAGAGGAAAATACCTAACTAAACCTAGTCTCATAACTTATTCATTTACATTATTCATAAGTAGTTATGTTTTTCTCCTAATTTAGAAGCCAGAGCCCATATGTCACAAACACAACCCAAAATTAATTTCCACAATAAAAATCACACAGCAGAATTATAAGTTGACGGCCAAGATATAGCATAAAATTCCTCTAAATAGAAAACAGGGCTAAGATTCATACATCCAAAATTGTTTGAGCCTTTTGACTTTAAAGTGAATTGTAGGTATGTTTAAAAATAGGACTGAGTCAAAACATACCTACAATTTCAAACTAAAATAAGTGGTAAAAAAAATTAAAAGAAACAGAAAGATTAAAACAGGACTGATTAAAAAGTTTCATCAAAGGTAGACATGTGAAAGAACTCTGTAGCATGTAAAACAACTCCATAATATACGCGAGGACTCGTGAAAAAATAAGTAATTTCTTTTAAAAATATATTTTTTCTTCTACAATTTATTTGAGTATTAAAAATATAATAAAGAACCTGCAAGAAAAGGATGGGTCTAATTATTATTATTATTAATTTTAATTTAGTATGTTAAGAAAAGAAAAGGTTAGGTCACATGTGCTTAGACATATTGGGAACGTTATGACTGAGCTGAATATTTAATCTAGTATGAAACCAACACATTCCATAAATCTTGGGAAAATGTCTTCACAATAAAAAAAATACAGAGCAAATTTCAAGCAAAATTCATAAAAGAAATAACTTACTAAAAACCTGATAACATTGATTAGAACCAAGGTAAAAGTGGCTATGTGAAAGATCTGTTGTATAAATTATAACACCACTTGTTCAGATAGAAAACCTATGCTGGTATACTAAACAAAAACAACTCTATAGCATATAATATTTCCACTAAAGTAGCTATCAGAAAGATCTGATGTATAAATCATAACCCCACTTGTTCATAACTTTAAAAGAAACCAAAGAAATAGAAAAACAAATCGAAATACAAAACAAAACAAAAATACCTTTGCTACTACTCTTTCCAAACGAAGCCTATAAGAAAACAAACAAAACGTGACAATGCAGTAAACAGATCAGAGACCGAAGCCTGCGAGAAAACAAACAAAACGTGCCAATGCAGTAAACAGATCACAGACCTTCGTATTAAAAAAAAAACAAAGACAAAAGCAGATCAGTCAGTAGACACACCTCTTCTATTGCACTTTCCAGCCACATGCTACATCTGCAATGTCAATTCCATATTAAACATTTAAAAGCAACTACAACACTCTCAAGGCAAACATATTCAAGTGTCAACAACATTTAAACAAAAACAACCTGTAATCAAAACATGAACATAAAACAACCCAGGATTTAAACAAAAACACAGCATGAAAATGTGACAGATGAACTGCTAGAAACTTCACATTTATGAAAAACTAAAGAAATGACAAACATGGCCTGAAACAAATTATCGAAACCAATAATAGAGACAAATTTAACGACAAAGAAGTTATGAATAGAAAACATGACCTTAACCTTTCGATCTACATAATGTAGTACAGTTT
This sequence comes from Deinandra increscens subsp. villosa, assembly GCA_039602395.1. NCBI lineage: Eukaryota > Viridiplantae > Streptophyta > Magnoliopsida > Asterales > Asteraceae > Deinandra > Deinandra increscens. Next base: position 24,671,099 of record JBCNJP010000020.1, on the reverse strand, counting down.
ATAAAATACACATAAGAATAAAAAAGAATGTGTACTCGCGATTAGATCCGCTGACACTTGAACCCATATGTCGGAAGCATCATCGCCAAATAAAACCTAAGTTAGAAACCTTAAAATCTCCAAATGCCTAAAAATTTTCAAGAAAAAGCCGATTTCTTGCTCATCAAATCGCAGGTGAACAAAAAGATGTAAAAATATCGAAGAAGAAAAGTTTACCATAGTCGATGCCCCGTAATAACCCACCAAAGCAACCAGGAAGAGCAGGAGCAAAACATAAGAGAAAAATGATAAAATCAAAGCTGTCACTCACCAGGTCAAAGAAAAGATAAAGAGAGAGATCTTGAATCAAAGCTTCACCTTTATACGTTGCCACCGTCGCATCCACTTTTAGCGTCGTCCTCCGGCGACCCTGCTCTTCCGGCGAGTCCACAGCAGCAGTGGCGACCCCTCCGGCGATCCCTTTCCTCCCCCTTTGCTGGTTCGCGACCAATCGAACATGGAAGACGGAACGGAATTCGTTTTTCTGGTTTGAGAGAGAGAAGTGCGGCCGTGAGAAGGAGGAATAAGGTGTTTTAGGGTTAGAAGCAATCTGATTTTGGTCCCTCATGGCAGACAGAGAAAGTCAAGAACCTGTCAGTTCATCCCTTTCCTTTTTGCGTGTTCAAATGAAAGAGATGATTCAATCCCTAATTTTTTGGGATTTCCTGATGGGGGAGGGAGCTATAACATAAATATATGAGGGGAGTAAAAAGTAAAATAATTTGTGGTCAAAATGAATAAAGTGTATACTTCACTATTTAAAAGATGATTCTTTATATTTAGTTAATAGCATATAGTTTGATTAAAAGATAGATTTAAGCATAATAAAAAAATAAATTCTTACTTGATATATCTTTCACTTTTCCTCCCCTCTTTATTTTATAACAAAATGTTCGTAATTTTGTTTTCTCATCATCAATGTGAGATGAATAATTAAAATAAGTTTAAAGTTTTACAAGATTGTATCATATGGTTTAAACGCTCTAATTACTTAAAGTTACATAAAATTATCATATTATTAAATCTTAAATGCATTATAATATACTAATTATAATATTTTGAACTAACCAATTCTCGACACTACACTTGATTATAATATAGTATATATAGACGACTAAAATATAATAAGAAAAACCAATAGAGATAATAATAAAAATAACAGTACTACCAATAATAAAAAATAATAATATTGTTATCTTATAAGAAATATAATAATGCTAACAGCATCTAATAGCATAACAGATATATATATAATCATATCATATAATAATATATAAAATAATATATATATATATATATATATATATATATGTCTGTGTGTTACTAATAACTATACAAAGTAATATACATATATATAAAATATAATAATACGATTTAATCATTTTAGAGGCTAAAAGACAAAAGTTAAAGAGGCGATGTGTGTAATTAAATGTGACTCAATTATTTTATTATTTTAGAGGCTCAAAGACAAGAAAAACTGGAGTCTGTTATCATTTTTTTAGTTCGTATTTTTTATTTTTATTTAACATGAAAATCTACTTCTATTACCTAATAAATTATAAATTATTACAAAATGGGACACTTAGACCACATGCAACGGTGGTATTTAACCACGTACGTACGTACGTACGCCGTACGTACGCGTTATGGCGTACGTACGTGGAGGCGTACGTACGTAACCACGTACGCACAAATACGAGATCAAGTGGGCCCCATCATTTCTTTTTCCTTTTTTTTTTATCTTTAAACGGCTATTTTTTTTAAAATTCAAATATTTTTGTTTTATTTTAATATTTAATAATTCAAATAAAATATAAATAAATTTGATAAAAATCTGAAAAAATTTCTAAAATTCATAATTAAATAAAACATTAATTTTAATAATTTTTTTTAAAAAAACGGCTAGTTTTTTTTTTTGTCTTATTATAACGGCTAGTTTTTTCAAAAAATTCTATAAATACAACTTCATTTCTTCATTTCATTCACACATCAAACCTCTCATTTCTCTCTCAAATTTCTGCAAATCTCTCATTTCTCTCTCAAATTTCTACAAACTCAAGCTTCCAAATGGATCACAACAACTCAAACTCAAACTCAAACTCAACCCCAAACAGAAACTCAAACCGAAACCCACCATCATTCATGTCTATGTTTCCAGACTTTGATGCTACAAACATGAACCAGATTCTTCACCAATCTTCACCACCTTCACAAATGTATCCACCACCTTCACAAATGTATCCACCACCTTCACAAATGGATCCACAAACATACTTTCAGATGCAACAAATGTGGATGTTCCAACAACAACAAATGGCGGGGATGCAACATCAACAGCAGCAACAACAACAACCCCCACAAGCAACTCAACAACCTCCACAAGCAACTCAATCACAACCACAACAGTCCGAGGATGGCCCCTCACAGGGAAGGGTTAGGGGAAGAGGCAAAGGCAAAACTACTACCACTACGGCTTCTCGTATTAAATGGCCACAGTCAGATGAAGTCTTGATGGCAGAGGCCATATATGAGTGTTCGGAGGACAGTGTTATTGCCAACAACCAAAACACTCATGATTTTTGGTTCAGAGTAACTCAACACTATTTGGGATCAAACCCCAAAGTGCCTAGAGATCAAAACAACCTGAAAGCTCATTGGCACATGGTCAAATCAAAGGTGGCCAGATTCAATGAATTTTACTTGAGTGTGAAGAGTTCTTACTCAAGTGGGTGGTCTGATGACATGGTCTTGAGTGAAGCAAGGCAGCGCTTTAATGCTGATCAAGTTACAGTTTTCAAATATGAACATGTTTGGAATAAAGTCAAAGACAAGTTGAAGTACAACAGTGCTGAAGCTTGTGGGGCCAACCAAGGCCCCAAAAGAAACAAATCCAACACAGGTGGATACACTAGTTCTCATTCATCTACAAACTTTGGTGAGAACGAGTTCAATTTCCATCTTGACGACGATGATAATGTTGGGGATATTCCAGAGGAGCAGCAGCCTCCTCGGAATGAGGAGGAGCCTCCTCGTTCAACTGTTCCTAAACGCCCACCCGGTAGAGAAGCGGCCAAAGCAGCTGCCAAGGAAAAGAAAAATAAAGGTACTGCTGGTTCCTCAAGTACTGAGGAAAGTCGAAACCGCTTTTATTCAAACCTTACTTCAGTAGTCGATGACAGGAAGGAATATCTGGATAGGTTGTTAGCTATTGAGGAGAACAAGATGAAGCTTAAGTACTACAAGTTGGCTAACATGGATATCTCTCACTTGAGTAAAAAAAAACAGGAATCTCATATCCAAACTTGTGCCCGGCTAAAGGTGCAACTGAACATCGAAGATGAGTCTGAGGAGGAATAAGAAGATGATGAGGCTTAGGGTTTCCATGTTTAAATTTTTTAGGATTTGTTGTGTTGTTTAAATTTGGTTTGTTTTAATAAAAGTAATGTAGGATTTCCATGTTTAATTTTTTTTATTAAATATAAAAAATTTTAAATTTTAAATAAAATAGCCGTTAACATTTAATAATAATTTAATATTAAATTATTTTTTTAATAAAAATATAGCCGTTATAAATAAATAAAGATTAAATAAAATGGTGATGTGGAAATAAAAGGTGGTATGTGGGGAAGTACTTGATGTGGAAAAAAAGTGGGTTTTGTGGTATGTGGTAAGTACGTGACGTGGCATGCTGACTGGACCAAAAAGGTGGTATTTAGTGGTATTTAGTGGCTCCTTGATGTGGGTGGTCTTATCAGTTATCACCACCATATTCCAGCTCACAAAAGTTTCCCCGCCCAAATCCTTTCACCCCGATGTATTAAATTACTATTTTGATTTCTTTTTATGAGGTTGTTTGTTTTTCAGACAAAAACTCTCTGCAGTCTGATTTCATCTGATTTCATGTCTGCAACTGAAGATGTGGTCTGAAGATTTGTAATATAAAAATATAAGATTGTTTATTTTATAAGTTTGACACTGTCTGAAAAACATATAAGTGTCAAACTTATCTTATTAAATAAATGTTATTTAATGTTCACTACGATATAAATACAATAATAAAATCAAATATCAATAATATAGATGGTGGTGGTGGTGGGTCTTTTGTTTTTAATCCTGTGAGTTGTAATGTAAAGATGAAATAAGCATAGGATTATAAGCTTTTTTTAAGAGGTTTTAAGCTAAAATTAGATCTTTATAATAATAAAAAAAACAGTCTTCAGGGCATATGTTTAGCACCTGCAGATATAACCTCCCCTAAAGATGTTTTTAGCAAAACAAACAGCCCCTAACACATAAAGTTTTAAAGATTTGATTTTCTAACATCTTATTTATATATATCATTCATTCAAAACATTCAAATATAAAAAACACTAAAAATAAAAACTTTATCATTAAATGTTATATAATACATAATTCCAAAATTAAGAATAATATAAATATTATCAGTTGTATTTTATAATGATTTAATCCGTGTTAATACACATGATCTATCCTAGTTACTAAATATACACTTACAATATAGTTGTATAAGGATATTCGTAGTGGATGGAGTCTCTAGTGGGCGTTATGCGCCATGTGGCGTCCACGTCATCAAGAGGGGCCCCATGGCTAAAGTGGTGTAGTGGGGGGTTATGAAGATGGGGGTTATGAGGTATGATGTGTACCAATAGGAAAAAAGCAAAAAAAAAAAAGAAAGAAAAAAAAACCAGAGAGCCACACTCACAGGGGGTGGTGCGGGGCGTTATATGGGGCGCCATATTACAAATGTTTGCCCCATAACGCCCATTACGAATAGCCTAACACCTAATCAATTTATTAACTAGATAATAAAAGTTCTAAGATTTTTATCACTGGGGCACAAAATGAGTCACACTCACAGAAGAATTTGGAGGCCTAAGGCAGGTACCTTTTTTTTAATCAAGGTGGGTTGGCCACTTGGCCTTGGTTCAATGCCCATTGGGTTGTGAAAAGATTACAGAAACACCACCCTTCATTTGCGAGGATATTGGATGAATATAGCCACACAATTACATATCATCTTGGAAAAATTATTCCAATTAATTTTTTTCTTAATTAAAAGGGTGTAATGATCAAATAAATTATTGTCACTTTTACTCTTTTTCTCTTTTTCTTCAAAAGTAGCCTTTGATTTAAGAAAGTAAACCCAGAGGTGGACGTTTAATCATCACACAAAGTTGTGTTTATCCTTAAATTTACAATTAGAAATAATTTCATTAAATCCTAATGATATGTTCTATAATAAAAATATTTACGGTTTAAATCTCATGAGGTGTAAGTTTTGATATATCTATCCTATAAAATATACAACTATGTATCAACACAATACCAAGACAAACCAACTAGTCATTTTTTATGTGTTGACCTAACATGCGTTAAATTAATGTGATTTTATGATCAATTTGGGATTTGGTGTAATAAAAATAGTCGTGGGGGTTATAAATAATTAAAAATGAAAAGAGTACAATTTGTTAAAAAGGTTTGGTGAACCAACTGCGTGTGGGGTCAGCAACGAATCAAAGCTTAGATATGATATAGCGTCGGTGATTTGGGGCCTTTATCATTAACGGTAGAAAGACTGAGTAATCAAGATACATATTCTATTCTTAATGGGCCCAATGGGCCCTACAGCACTATTTCATTTAATCCAATCTAAACTCCTATGAATCTAGGGTGTTCATCCAATCCAAATGCAATAAGTCTCAATTTTCGGGTCTATTAGTATAAATCGAAAAAGCAAAAAGATCAAAAGAATCAAAATCATAAGAAAAAAACCGTGTAGTTCATAAAGTATATTATATAAAAATAAAGAACTTATATATTATTTACGTTGTTATTCAGACGAGTTCAGTTCGATTCTAGATACCTAAACTCGAGTTGAAATTTATAATCTGGTCAAAAAAGAACCCGAACATGATTGGCTATACAACATGTAATCATCACCTTGTAAGATTTGTTTCATTTACTTTGGACAATGGTGTTCATGATCACGTAATTGTTCACAATTGCGTTTTGTTATGACTTTTTATTGATTTGAATGATTATTTATTTGTAGATCAATAATGGTCATTGCTCTATGGAGAGACTCTATAGGGTTGTATTTGTGTCATTCGTGATTGAGTTGTGATAGGTTATTATAGGTTGCCACTTATGACTGAATCATCGAAATGTCATTCCATTTTGGAGATCCTTCATAATGTTGAGGATCGAAATATCAATCAATCTTATCAGTTATTGACCGATGAGATTGATTGATATAAAGCTACTTGATTAATGTGAAACTTATACCGGTTATGTCTATACAATCTTGTTAAATATACAATCTTATTTAAAAATGTCTTTTAAACTGTTTAAAAAAAACCGTTTAAAAACATTTTTTTAATTATTTAAAATGTTTTTTGAAAAATCGTTTAAGATATTTAACTGTTTAAAAAAAACTTTTTGAAAAACATTTTTTTTGGAAAAACGGTTATTTTTAAAAAACTTTTTAAAGAGAAGGTTAAAAAATGTTTTTTTAAAAAAGAAGGTTAGAATATGTTAGAAGTGGTTGGGCCACATCTGCGTCAAGAAAAGCTCGCGGAGACAATTTTGAATGAAATGTCTTCGAAAAAACAAACAGTGTGGAGTTCTAAATGAGATGACAAGATAAACTTTTTAAGAAAAATAAACACCACATTAATGTCTCTGAATACCTCACTTAAACTATTAATTTACGAATAATTGATAATTATATTTTTATGTGTTATCCGATATCTAATAGTACAATAAAAGTGCAACTTCCATTGTGGTGTAGTGGTAGGAAGCCTGTGTTCTCTGTTTGAGACACAGGTTCGATTCTTACGGGCAACACTTTGGAAGGGCATTGGCGATGAGGGGAGATTTGGGGCTGAAAGGTCAAAAGTTCGATCCCTGAGCTCCCAGGTTTTACCACCCGGCCGCTTGCGGAGGTGGATTTTCCCTGGAATAAGCTCAATTGGTGTAAATAGTCCCCGGGTTTTCCGAAACATTTGTTGGCCGTTAAAAAAAAATAGTACAATAAAAGTGACCGGTTACCGAGATAGTTTGGAAATGAAGTTCAAATTTAAAATTTACGTGGGCAATGCACCATAAATTAAAGTAAGATTTGTAATTGATGTCTAACAAACAAGAGGCAAACAAAAGATTGGTAGGGATTAAATTACATTTAAAGCTCCACCTCAAAAAGATACTAAATTCACCCAACAAGACTCTTGTGATTCTATTATTTATTTTTTATCTTTATTTATAACTAAATATTTACATAATATATTTTTAAACCAATAGCCTTTTTATGTTTAATTATTTTTACCATTTTTCTCATTTTTATAAAGTGCCCAATAACTTTGTTTTACATACAAAAAATTAAAACATAAGAGTTAGATTTTTATTGTACAACATTGTCATATTTAAAAAAAAAAATTAAGCGTCTTGAACCGGCTACATACAATATTACGTTAAGATTTTTCTGATAGCGTGTCATAGTGTGTCAAGACCTTTTGATTGCATAGAATGACAATACACTGATTTTTTTGCTACAAATTTTTTATCGATACTTTAACTAAAAAGAAATAGACACATGTAACCCTTAGATACGTGATAGCTTCTTCTTACACTTTTTAGTTTTTCTTGTGTTTAGCATAACTCCACTCATATAAATTATATCGAATTTTATACATATTGATAATTTAGATCATACATTAAATCTTAAATTTCAAATAAAAAAGTGTAGTAGATAGATGAAGTACAACATTAAAGAAACGAAATATGGACACAAATACTCTTTACACTATTGGGACTATATTTTGTTCAAAAGAAGGTAGTTGTTTGTAATAGAAATTGCATTAATTTGACATTAATATTTCTTCATTCTTTATTTATTTACCTAACATTTGGAAATTGTATAAATCTTATAGGTGAGTTAATTCGAACCCAAGCTCGTCTAAATATAAACTAGGCTGTATAGTTTAAGAGATGTTAAACATAACGTTTTTTTTTTTTTTGAAAGCTTGAGTTTGACAAATAAAAATAAGTAGCTTTTCTATACTTTATATTGACTCACGTTTAACTCATATATATAACTATTTCAGTTATAATCATGTACTATATGTATGGTAATAATTATATAAATATAATAACATGTTAAATGAAAATCACACAAGTAGCATAGACACATAGGTAGTGGGTGTGGTGTTCTTACATCTACTAAGGCTGTTTTTGAAAATTCCCACTTACCTACAAGTAAGTGACTGAGTCAGCGGTATTTGAATGGGGGACCGAGTAAGAGGTTAGTAAGGGCACGGGTCCAAGTTTCGGACTGAGTCAAAGGTTATTTTCTACAAAATCAAACGAGCGAACCACTTACCGAGTCAGTGGTCAGCTCTTATCGAACCCGGTAAAAACTTATCAAACAACCTCTAAATGTGTGTTATGATTAGTAAGTGCGATAAGACAATAAGATGACATAACATGATTGTTTGATTATCAAAAAACATTAAGGGTGGGCGGTATGGGGGATAAATTTTTTAGGATGAGTAATATAGGATAAGTTTTTTGGCCAATAGGAGAGTGACACAGGAGAGAGAAAAAAGTATATGTCTTGTGTTTTTTGAATAGTATGGGTGGGATAAGTTGGGTGGGATAAGTTGGATAGTTTTTTTTTATTTATTTTTTTTATTTTAATTTTTATATATTATATTTAAAGAAAAACATTATATTTCATAAAACATAAAACTAAATTTTTCATTAAAAATAAAAAACTTACATAAAATTAAAAAAAACCACTTTCACAAATTTTAAAACCAAATCTAAAAATCACATTCCCAATTATGCAAAGCGGCGATTCGACGTTTCTCGGCGAGAAGGGTCGGTAGTAAGCTCGTAGGGACGTTCTCGGTCGGTCTTAAAAATATTTCAAAATCGCGAGCTCGTTTTTCGTTTTCCATCGTTTCTTTCACCGCCGCGTACATCATCGCCTTTCTCTCGGCGGTTTTTTCTCGAATCGCCGCCTTCGCCTCTTTTTCTTTCTCCCATTAGCTTTCAAACCTATTCATCACCTCCAAAGCATTTGAGGACCCATCCTTCGACGATTCACCCGACTTCGTTCTAGATTTTCGTTGTGGAAGTGGAGGCGTTGAGTCCTCGTTTAAGTCGGGCAACCGACTTGGCAATTGGGTAGAGTCGACTTCGTTTGACGTTGTGTACTCACCCGAGACCGAGGTCTTTGTCCTCTTGGGCTCACTAACCCCACCAACCTTCCTCCTCGGAGCCTTCCACTTTGGGTGATCTTTTACAACTTCTCAAGCCGAAACATGAGTAAAACCTTTCTTTTCATAGATCTTTTCGTACTCGGTATTAGCCAACTTCCAAACATCAAGATCCCCCGCACCACTAGCCCTTGCATGTTCCTAAAAATTATATAAAAGAAACAAGTTAAAAATAATATAAATTTAACAAAAATTAACTATTAAAAATAAAAACTTACAAATTGAGCAATGAGACCTCCAAAGTTCATCAACTTCTTGTTCAAATTCTTCCATTTTGTGGCAATTTGATGAACGTTTCGATTTGTTTCGCGACCAATTAAACCGTTAAAATGGTCCACAACTCTTTGCCAAAAAGATGAAAACCTTTGTTGGTCACCTACTTTTTTGTCTTCGGTGACGTGAATGTAAGCTTGTGCCAAATACTTCTCTTCGTCGGTAGTTCATGGAGTTCGATCCGCCTTTGTTGTCGACTTCTTCTTGTTTTTTCTAGCTTGCGTCCGACGAGCCGGTGGTTCTTCCTCCATCTCTTCTTCTTCTTCTTCCTCTTCTACTTCTTCTTCAATCTCAACATGTTGTTCCTCTTCTACTTCTTCTTCATCTACTTCAATCTCCTCGTCCATCTCTTCGCTATCACTAGCTTCGTCGACAAGACGACGGGGTTCTCGGAATTGAGTATTTTGATATGATTGTTGGGCCGATGAAGCGTATTGTTGGAAGTAGTCGGGATGTCCGAATCGTAGTAGATCATTAAAAGATTGTTGTTGTGGTGGGTAATAAACGGGTTGGGGTTGAGAAATTATAGGTGGAGAAGGTACGTAGAAAGGTTGTTGGTTTCGGTTTGTCGAACTTTGTCCGGTATTCGACCGGACTTTGGGTCGAAATTTCTTCGGGGCGGATGTGGAGGCATTCTTTTTCCTAGGATCCATTGTTGGAGAGAAAAGTAGAAGAAGAGAATGAAATGTGGTGTAAAAATTTTAAAGTTTTGGGGGGTTTATATAGGAGAAAAAGTTGTAAAAAAAAAAAAAAAAAAAATTGAATGCTACTAGCCGTTGGCTAGTAGCCAACGTTCGAAATCACCCCAACGGTCCTCGGCATTTCTCGGCAACTACATGCCGATTTTTCTTTTTTTTTTTGCCGAAAAATGGTTGCCGAACATGGGGGTATGGTGGCCAAACCATTGCCGAAAAATCCTCCTTGCCGAAACATGGTTGCCGATTTTTTTGGTCACCCATACCGCCCACGCTAAGAAATAAGCTTCGTTACCCCCACGCTAGAGGACCCTCTCACTCCCCTGGTCACTAGCATGCAACAAGATGTTTCTTCTTGGGGTTGAGTGGCATTAAATGGGTTGTGTTTGTGGGTTGACGGGTCAACCCGACTTGAACCCAAAAATTATGTCACACATATCAAACCGAACATGACAGGGATATTCATGGATTAACTTGAATACGACCTGTTTGACCTATTTTCTATTTATTTTATTTGATCAAATATATAATTCCTTTAAAATTGTAATCTACAACAAAAAATACACATGTATATAAAATAATAACATTCTAAATATAAAATCTTATGTTAGCTTGTTGTTTGAGTTTTATACATTAATAAAAATTCAATACCGATTTAATTTATAACACAAAACACTTTAAAAAAATATAAAATAAAAAACAAATGGGTTTATACGGGTCAATTGACCAACCTGTCATATTGACACGGACACGATCCATTTAGCTAAATGGATTTGTGGATTTAACTGAAAGTGACCTGAATCCGTTTATAGAAAAACTTAAACTCATAAATTTCATATTAGGTTTGTATCAGAAATTCACACCCCTAATCACATACATTGATCACATACCATAAAAGCCCTTACATAAAATTGAACATAAAAGATAGCATTAGCCCTTAAGCTGTAAGAGTGTATTTTGTGAAATGCCACTATTCCATGGGTCCTTTGAAATTTTATTTTTTATTAATATTTAAATCACTACATCTATTTTAAATTTTAAACTCATAACCTTGATCAAAGTAGTTTTGTTTTAACAGCAATGTATTCACTTTAAAGACTTTTCAATTTTCAATAACATGCTAAGGAACCTAATGGTAATCATTTCATCACGTTGAAATGATGAAAACATGATTATGCAAATAATCATCCTCTTTTCAAGGCAGTATAATTTCTTGGGATACCCATCCATGAGAACATACACCACAGCTTTCCTTAAATCTCCACTTATTACTCACCAAACGTTATGTTCTTTTACCATTCATACTTCGCCATACAACCATATTTTCTTGCCCCCTTTTCTTGAATTCGCCATTAATTTCTCATCAAACTTGTTTGCTTCACCTCCAAACTTGCTCTTACCGTCATCAAGATTCATAAATCCTTAGTTTTTTTAACAGTTTACCTCAACTGAAATCACTCACATTAGCTTCTTACTTCCATGATTCATCTACTGTTCAATCTTTTAGTTTTTGTTTTTGTTTTCTTGGTGGAAGTAGGGGCAATCAGTGGTATATAGAGGTGGGATCCCCACAGAAAGTCAAGATTCACCTGCTATTTTGTTTTTCATGTGCGGATCTACTCTGCTCTCTTTTCATTTTCTCAATACCAAACTTACAAGAAGCTTAATCTGGTGTTCATTAATGGCGGTTTTTGTACTTCAAGTTCACTTTTTTTCCATCTGGGTGTGTTTCTTTTAAGCCAATTTTTTTAAAGATATTTAAGAGAGAATTTGGGTTTGGTCAATGGTGATTCCTGTTTCAGGTGGCAAAATAAACACTTAAAAAGGTACTCACTCATCTTCTTGGATTTATTTGCTTATTTAACCTAATCTGTTTCTAGTTTTCATTTGGAATCTTGTTTAGATTACATTCTTGTTTCTTTAATGATGGGGATTGATGATGATGATTCTTTAATTTTGCTTTTGTCTTGTTTGGCATGAAGTGGTCAAATTCTGTAAATTTTGTCTTTTTCTGGATTGAAAATTGTTGATAAACTTAGCAACAAATGTAACCCAAATGAGAGATTTCATAATTTTTTATAAAATATCTGACCTTCTCAATCTGATTATTTTGTAAACAGAATATGCCTCAAGAAAGCTTAAGATCAGTTGTGTACAGATCATTTGTCACTTGTGAAGATCCAAGAGGTGTAGTTGAAGGGAAAACAATCAGAATATCCAAAACACACCCTACAAAAATGAAGAATTCAAAAGAAAAGGAAAAGATGTCTCTTGTTGAGGTGAAAAATGGAACTCAAAAGCTCAATGAAACTATCGATTCGTGGTCGAAAGGGGTTAGTTTCAAAAGTCAACAGAAAGATATCGCGAAAGATTTACTAAAAGGGGCTCTTGATCTTCAAGAGTCTCTCTTGGTGCTTGGCAAATTGCAAGAAGCTTCATGTATGCCAGATTTCAAAAAGAAACAAGAAAAACAAAGTGGAGATCCAATTAGCAGAATTGGTTCAGACCGTTTTGAAAGTTTTCGAGTTAACGATTCAGATCATCATAAGGGAGCAAAATTAGCAAATGGGTCATCAAGAGATTGTTTCACAGAACTTAGAGATGTAATTAAAGAAGGGCTTTCAAAACAGAATCTTTTACCACCAAACAGATTTTATCAACAAAATGCTTTTGCAAGCACGGGCTTAGACGAATCAGCAGGTTCGATTGCCTCTCTTCAACATTTGTAGAAAAGTATATAGTTCTGGTATACAATGTTAAATTTGATTATATTTTTCTCCCATTTCATAGTTTTTTTGGTAGTGCAGGTAGAAAGAAGATGCAATTTTCTCCTGATGGAGCTTCAACAAGCTCAAGTAGATCATCTTCAATGGTGTATTCGACTCATGAATTCACTTCTTCCGAGTCTTTTTCATCAAGGGCTACGGAGGAAAAGTCAAAAAGGTCAAACTTGATTGCAAAACTTATGGGATTAGAAGAGTTTCCCTCAAAACCACCCCGAAAGCAGTTGGATGTTAGTAGTAAAACAAGGCCTGTCTTCGATGTTGACTTGCCAAATGCAAAGACGCCACATTCTTTGGTTCAAAAATCAGACCGAGAACATATGTCATTAGATGAAATCATTATAATGATGCAATCTAAAGGTCTTCTGAGAAGCAACAAGCGGGAAATCGAACAAACTAGCACAAGATTCATGGATGATGCGCCACCGATTGTTCTAATGAAACCTCAATGTTTAGGTCCGGATGATCACAAAGTTAAAGTTTATGATAATCCAATTAGAAGGCTTCATCAAGAAAAGGCGAAAACAGAAGATAAAAGTGTCAAGAATAGAGGGAAATCCAAACCACCTTCTAATAAGCAGAAAACATCTGTTCCTGTTGTCACAAAACCACAAAAAAGGCAAGAAATTGAGAAGAAAATAGACAAGATTCAAACGATGGCACCACCAATTACGAAAAAGACAGTAGAGAATGCAAAATCAACAGATCTAATTTCAAAAAACAGTACTTTGAAGCAAGTGAAGGCACAGAGAAGTGTTCACCAGAATCCCAAATTGTCTTCTATTTTATCTACCAACAAATTGAGGAATCAAACGAAGGGCATTAAAACTGAAAAGCCCGCCAACGAGAAGTTGTCTCCCATTGTAAGTTCTTTGAAATTTCAAATGGAGATAAGATGCCAAAAGTAAAGTTTGATCTGAGTTTTGATACATGTCATTGCAGTTTCATGAAGTTTTGCAGGTAAATTCGCCTAATCAGGAGGAAACTCAGGATTCTGAAGCTACAATAGAAGGTGAATCACATATATAACCATAAAGATTCATACTTTCTTATTAATTAGATGATATAGCTTTTGAAAGTTTTAGTTTATATCATAAATTAAAAGGCTAATTGCATTAAATTAAATCCATTCTCTTTTCTAGCTCTGCTACAGGTAACGTTTATGATGCGTGTGCTTTGATATTTACACAGTTTAATTTTCTTTTCTGTACAGAAAATGAGAATCTGAGACATCAATCTCTTTATGAAGCTTTTGAAAACGATTCATATCATGTTAGAGATGTTGATACGGGTATGGATCAATCTGAAACCAGAAACAATCAAGAAGAAAGTGGTGCTAATGATGTCCATGAACATAAAGCAAGATTCTTGAAAACAACAAGTGTTGTTCAAGATTGTAAACCAACCAATTTCGTGCTTTTTGATGACTGTGTAAATGAGTTTTTGGAGTACGAAAACCAAAGAAAAAATCCATTGATTCCAAGATCCATTTTACCATTGAGAGCTTGCATTTCTGAGGATCATACTATGATGGAGATTAAGAAAAGAATTGAAAATTTAAGAAATTACAGCAAGTTTTCTGAGGAAAGTTCATATGCAGATACAGTTTCTGGGTTGTTGGAACGAGATTTGAATTTGACAACAACTGGTGGAGCATGGGGCACTGCTGGTTGGAAAGATGGTTGTACTGTAAATGAAATTGAGGAAGCTGTTCTGGATTTGGAGAAGATGGTTTTGAGCAGATTAATTGATGAAATCCTTTTGGATCTTTTAAGCATGAGAAGATTCGCTTAGGAAACATGGTAAGATATTTAAAGTTATAGTTTTTTTGTAGCGTATGAAAGGAAAATGAAAAAAAGAAATGTTATAGTGCATTCGTGATAAATCATGCATCCACAATTAAATTCTAGTAGATATATATACAAGTTCTGTAGATAAATTCTAGGTGAAGGTGTTTTTCTGCATGTTGACTTTTTTACCTTTTTATTTACTTTTTTTTTTTGTAAAAAATGTACATCATCACAATCTAACTATGGAAGTATTACAAGAAATGCATAATGTATGGGTCTATTTATACATATATCCGCCTGCTTGATACATTACCAATTTTAAAAAATATATAAACTTCTAAGGGTTTTTTTTGTCTAAAAAAATTGATTACTTAAAACACAAGTTAAATAAGAGTTTGATTATTATTTTCGTTTATCATACCATCTTTTAAAATAACTCATAATGTCATCATTCTTTCTCTGATTCACATTGACATGCTGAAGCTTTTATGCATAAAGTACAATGAGATGATGCATAAAGATTAAAGATTGGTTTATAATTACTGAAATGAAGGTTATGGCCAATCGAACAGGCTACAAAAGTAAAATTCTCCAAGGGATTTGAAACAATCAATTTAAAATAAAAATAAAAAAAAGATAAAGAAAAAACCCTATTTCTTGATTAAAGAATTCAATAAGCACTAAGCAGCACCTTTAAAGATGAGAAAATTAAGTGTCTCCAATGAGAAATAAATGAAAGAACCTTGTGAGTGGGTGAAAAAGCAACTAAAATTTGAACCCACAACACATTGCCATCCACCACCATAAACCCTATCAAATTCCTGCAAATTTAGCAAAACCCCACAAATTAAACACAAAAAGCACATGGAGGTTAAAAAAGAAAATCTTTCAGTAAAAAAGATACCTTCTTGATATGTGCAGCAATGGAGGTGCATTCAACAACATCATAAAGATCAAGAGCTTGAGATGCAGAATTCATGGCATGAACCTGCATCTTCAATTGCATATCTGTATCTTTCACATATGCTTTCCCTTCCAACATTCTATCTTTCTGACAGTTTCTTGATTATACCCTCAAAAATCAAGATTCTTTGTATCTATAGTTTCTTGATTATACCTTTAAAAATCAAGATTCCTTGAATTTATAGTAATTCATTGGAAAATTGAACTTTGAAAGTTGGAAGAAGGGTGTGAATGTAGATGAGAAATTAGTGGCCATAAACTTCATTGGCCATTGCATAGGTGTGGCAAACTATGTATGATGGCATGTTTTGTTGTTTTGCACAAGAGTCTAACATCTACCAATCTTGTTAGTTATCAAAATGACACATCTGCTTGTGAGTTGTATCTTTCTGACACTTTCTTAATTATATATACCCTCAAAAATCAAGATTCTTTGTATCTATAGTTTCTTGATTATACCCTTAAAAATCAAGATTCCTTGTATTTATAGTAATTCGTTGGAAATTTGAACTTTGAAAGTTGGAAGAAGGGTGTGAATGTAGATGAGAAATTAGAGGCCATAAACTTCATTGTCCATTGCATAGGTGTGGCAAACTATGTATGATGGCATGTTTTGTTGTTTTGCACAAGAGTATAACATCTACCAATCTTATTAGTTATTAAAATGACACATCTGCTTGTGAGTTGTGATTGTCGCTTTTTGTGTAAAAAGTACACATGTTTTGTTCTTTTTTTCGTTAGTCATGTCGACACGTAACATTTTCGAAAGAAAGCTGGAATGAGAGAGTATTATTTTTTATAATGTAATTTTACGTTTGTACTATTCAACTATTCAAGTGGTATTTAAATGGTAAACATAGAAAACTAGTGAAAAAAGAATTCAAACCCAATAGAAATGGTAAATTAGAAGTTTAGAACCCATCAAGAAGCCCAATCATTCTTAGTAAAATTCATGAAGTCTTGACTTCAAGGGTTCATGAACATAAAATTTAAATCTTTATTAATTTTAATTAGTAATCATATACCAATGAGATATAGTGAAATATTGGTATGAATAATATTTCATAAATTGTCATAATATAATTACGTGACAAAAGCTTCAATTATATTCTATGATATTTTTATTTTATAATTGTATGACATAATAGTTATGAACTTGATTAACATTAGTGACTTTTTCAAGTATAACCTAAATTAAAACTAAATCAAATTAAAAAGTTGCAGAATTTATGTGTTAATGCCTTGTATCATAGGAATCAATACGTAATAACTAGAGGAGTGCCCGCTTGATGTGTGCATACGACGGACAACACAACACATTAACATAAATATTGATAAAACACTTATTAATTGGTGAAATATTATATAAATTTGAAGGTTTAATTAAATTTATAAAATAAAATAAATATGAAATGACATAAAAATTTAAACAAGAAATTGACTTCATAAAGTGCACATGTATTTTTAATATGTATAGTGATGGTGATTTCCACACTTGAAGCCTTGAAGGGACCATCCAAGATGTTTGTTACTATAGATGAGGAAAATATGTTCATGTAATGTGGATCTTCACACCAAGAAAGTTCTGTTTGGTATGATGTAATAGCATGGACGTGGAAATGAAATAATCGAGGGAATGAAATGTTGTTTGGTTCCTATGCGGGAATGAAATAAATAATCGATTTTTGTTGTTTGATAGTTAGTAAAAACGAGCAATCAAATACATTTGTATTCAACATTTTTCATTCAAAATTAATATATCTGTTTTATATTTATGTATTATATATTTTTAAATTTTTTACATTTTAATATTTTTTTATTAAATATATTAATTTTGTGGTTTTATTTTTTATTTTTTTATTTTACTTTAGTTTTTTATTTATTAGTTTATTTTTATTCTATTATTGTTTTCATAATCATTTTCTTTCTACATTTATGTTCATAATTTTTTTATTGTTTTCATCAAATTTTAAAGAAAGATCAAATTAAATAAAAATTTCCATCCCATTACCTTTTTTTTAACCGTAGTTTTTTTTTTCTTCTAATTTCACCCATTTTACACCAATCCAATGTTAAGAAATGATAATCTTTATAAGTAGAAAGGAATCGCATTCCTTATGTAATGGTTTATTCCATTCCAATGTACTATTTCATTTCAATCTAATGATCCATTTCATTTCACCATCCAATCCTCCATACTAAACACTACCTTGGGTTTCATCCTCCAAAACATAAATTTTTAAAAGAAATCAAATACAACATCGTTTTTAAAACATTTTATTGATTTTGTGATAAAGATGCAAAATGGGATTTAATTTTTTTCTAAACTTATTGTTTAGTTCTATAATTTTGAGTTAATTAAAAAAAAAGTCTTTCAAGTCTTTAAAATATTTAAATTTACATAAATAGTCCTTTATCTAAACGAGACTTGCGACCCGCACGTTGCGGCGGGCGAGACGTTAGCCTCAGTATTTATGTTGAAAGAATAGCGATATTAAACAGACCTTATATGATTACTATCTTTGAGTAATATCGAAGTTGTTGCCTTCGACCCAACCGATGCCGCTGCTGAGATCCGTGTTTTAGTCTTTGATTTTCCAAAGAGAAAAAGACTCTCTTTTAATCATTTTATATAAACACATTTTAAAGTTTGAATAAAAAAACAAAGAAAAAAACAATTGTTTAAACTTTTTTTCGTTTAGAAATCTATTTTGTGTTTTTCCAACAAATCTATTTTTTTCCATGTTAATTAATTTTTTAAAAAGCATAATAGAAAGTTAATTGGCTTCATTTTGAACACTCACTTAATACTTTCCCTTTAATGCCTCTGAACTATTATTATGACTACAAATGTAATAAGATTAAGAATCAGTAACATAGAGTAAAATTATAACTACAAACGTAAGTGAAAACAAAAAGAGTATATGAATTTTGGTGTGTGTTCTGTGGTGTATTTATTTTGATATAAACTGTCAACATGTGTCACCATCTTCACCCTTTTTTATTCTGCTCTGTTGCCCTGCTTAATGTCCTTCCTCTGTCTCTCTCAAAGGTTATGTTTAATCACAGTGTAAGAAATGTTATGGTCAACTCTTTTACTTGAATATATTTCTTACTACTTTTACCAAATTGGGTAATCATATTTCGGACCAATTAAAAGTTTAAAACCACACGAATCTAATTTTCAAACATTGATTGGAATTATTATTTAGTTTATTTCAATTTTTATTTTTCTAAGAAAAAACGTGGCCATTGAAATGGCAAAATAATCCAGCACCACAAATCTCCCAATTTTACTGGCCCGATTTAAAATTGCTGCAATAAAATTCTGGTGCCTAAAATCGATTGGAAAAATGTCGGGTTTGGTTTACAAAATTTAAATGTTATCTCCATGTAAAACAAAAACAACAAAAGAAAAACAACCAAAAAAAATCACCACAAAAAATATGTAAGGCTCAGATCGTAGTTGTTCATCAAATACTGGTAAGGGGTCTCGGTGATGGCTGCAATAATTTCTATCGCCTCCGGCTCACCATAACTGTCACTTCCAGATCAGAAACATATATGTGAAAGAAAATCATCATAGCCTCCGGATAAAGAACAACCGACATCAGTGTCTTTGAAAAACCCAAATCCAACGTTAAAGAAAACGTCAACCATAAAAACCAAAACCGGGAGCACCGCACAACGGTCCAATAACATAAGGAAAACTGTGATGAACAGTGTCTTTCCTGAGTAGAACTCAGCAAACTCAAATGAAATATATATAACTGTTAGCAACTTTTGAAAACGATCTCAGATCTGTACATAAAAAAGATAGGAACAAAGTCTGTAATAACTCAGATCGAAGACCACAAAACAGTCTCGTAATGGAGTAACGACGGCGGCGGCCGCGACTGGCTGTTAGGGTTCCGCCGCAGGCGGCGGCGCCCTTTTCTAACACTTAGAAGCCAAACAACCTAAAACCGACAGATCCTTATACCGTCATCGGGACCACGTCAGTAAGAAGTCTGGAAAGTAACCAATGGCGGCGGCTGCCGCAACCGGCGGCTAGGGTTCCGCCTCATCCGGCGGCGACGCGCTTTTCCGCACGCTTAGAAGCCGCTAAAGTTAAAGCACACAGATCGTCAAACAAACATCGGGACGATGTCACAAAACAGCCTCGAAAGCGACCAACGGCGACGGCGACCAGACGTCGTTAACTCGACGGAAACGGAGCAACGGAGTCGTCGCTACGACGTTACCGGAGCATCAACGTCGCCGACACCATAGATGAACGTCGCCGGACATCGAGGACGTTACCGGAGCAAATCCGGCGTCTGGTTTTCCACATGAGAGAGAGAACAGCGGATATTTGAGGGAGAGAGAAAGGAGTCTGGTTTTAAATATGAAACCGCATACACGTGTTTGAAGAAAGAAGAGTACATATGTTTTGAAGTGGTTTATAGCCCATGGTTTTCTAGGAATAGGAATGGAGAGTAGGCACATTGAAAAACCAAAACCGTGAGCACCGCCCAGCGGTCCAATAAAATAAGACAAACTGTTATGAATAGTGACTTTTAAGAGTACAACTCAGCAAACTTAATTAATATATATATAATAGTCCGTAGAATAAATAAATAAAAAATTAAATAGTCATTTTGGTTAAAAAGATAAAAGTGGCCTCTTATATGGTACACATGAGTGACACGACTAAACATAACAAAGTAAACTAATTTACAATCAAAATGTCATGGACAAAATTGAGATTTCATTAAGAAATGAGGTGTAGTTTCACATAAAGAAACTTCAAATCCTCTGTTTGTAAATGTGACCTTTGTTTTTTATGAACTTGTAATTTTTATATCAAATTTTGATAAAAGTTATCCAGTTAAGGTTATCGAGTTGTCAATTAATATTTTAAAAATATTGTATTTTTTTGAACACGTAATAAAAGAATATCTGTCATTATCACATTATCATGCTAGACCATCAATCGTTGGAATGGGAAAAAGGTCCCATACGGTGATGGCATTGAGTGCTCTATAATCAACGCAAAAACACCATGACCCGTCCTTTTTAACTAAGAGAACCAGAGAAGAAACATACTATGAGTCGGCCTAATAACCCTAGCTTGGAGCATTTCTTTGATCAACTCAATAATTACTTGTTTATTAAAATGGGGGTAGCGGTAATGTTTGACATTAACTGTTTGATTCTCGTTAAGTAGGGGAATGTGGTGGTCATGTGGGCGATTTAGTGGTAGGGAATGAGGGAAAGAAGTGAGTAAATTGGCAATTTGAAAGCCTGGATGAACGGGTTGGAAATTTGAAGTGGAAGAGGGCGGTGAATTTTGGTAAAGCAGGTAGAGCCAGGGGTTCACAAATCAACGTGCATTCATTTCTGTATTGTTTAAAAGAGATTTCAGACACACAAAAATCAGCCGATAGGTGGTCTAAGGTACCCAACCAAACGACCCGTAATATGACGTCAGTCCCTTTGGCGGGGATAATAAAAGAACGAAATGTTGGTGTCTTTATGGGGAGGCATGGAGATCTCAATAAAAACATCAAATGGAGGGATTGCAAAGAGATTGGGGTAAATTTTGGATAAGTTTTATTCAATCATGCAAACTTTAAATAGTCAAAAACTAAAATAGGTAACAATCAAACTAAATGGATACCATTAGTAAAATATAAACTTAACAAATGTATAATCCTTGTCATACGAGAAACAACTTCTTTTGCAAGTTAGATTAATCCAATATCCTGTTAATGGTTCGCTTAGACCTCTCGATAATCGATACAGGTTGAAGTACATGGTTTGAGATCACCATTGTCATTAAGCACATATTAAAAAAATGTAGATATATAATCGTCAGTTTACATTGATTTAGTAAAAAAATCTAAAGACACTTAAACACTTAACTTCAGAAACTAAAACTGTTATAAATGTCCAAAACCTAAGATCATAACAGTAATTTTTATAAATAAAACATAAAGAACTAAATATAAACAAGACAAACAAAACCTTAATTTTCTTTAATTTACTCGAAACTAAAAAAATGTTATAAAGTAGATCGTGACTACTCTTTATATACATTCTGGGTTTAAGAGAGTTACACTCTGGACACGCAACCCCCATTCCCCAAAGAAGCTTCTTTACAAAACTGGATACAAATTCCACAATTCAACGTGCAAGATTGTAAGAGGATTTCAACCAAATCCCGCAGAGGAGAAATGGTTGATAAGAAATCATCCATTATCAGAGACAGAGATCGGGAGCTGCTTCTGCCAATTTCCAATGACCAACCAAAACCCTCCTCATCTGCGGCTTCTTTTTCTCATCACACCAGCCGCGAGGTTTAACTCTTTATAATTTCAGAATTTCGTATCTATTTGCTCAATTTCGGTCAAGTGATTCATCAGGTTTTTTTTTATTGAAACAGCTTTTTGTTTTAGGCTTCTCGGTTCAGTAATTAGTTTGATTTTTGATGGGTTTTACTGTTTTAGTTGTCGAAACGAAAAATCGAATCTTGATTAGGGCTTTAGATCCAGGGTTTAAAATTTAAATGGAATTGGATGGTTGTACAATCAGGGGGTGTTTGCCATTGATTTTGGGAGGTGATTGTTTGATCATTACTTTTGGTGACTTGGTGTTTGGATATAGGGAATTGGGAAATTATTTCAATTACTGTATGTTAATTTATGGGTCAAATAGTCAATTTTGAAGTAGCTGCAACAAAGCTTTGTATTCTGGCTATTCTGTATCACATGATCACCTTTAAAATGCAAATCCATACACCTCCTTAAACTTGATTACAGTATACGGATTGAATCGAATCTTGATTAGGACTTTAGATGAAAAGTTTATGAGGATTAACTTTAATAAGTATACAACAGTGAGCATGTTTTCATCACTGATTTTATTTAACATCATTCTTTTCATGTAGACTTTCTCTAAAGTTCTAAGGAGTTGGGCTTCTAAAAAGTTCATGACTGGATGGTATGCAAAATTTTCCTTCATAGTCTTTTTACCTTTCTCAACATTCTTGAAAGTTGAAACTACTTTTTTATATAAATTTTGCTGTAAAATTATATAATTTTATGAATATTTAAATTTGCTATGGTAATAATCATCTTTTTCTTGCCTTTTGACCCTTCTTGCAGTGTCATCCTATTACCGTTAGCTATTACTTTCTACATAACATGGTGGTTTATACGTTTTGTGGATGGGTTTTTCTCTCCTATTTATGCTCAACTCGGCATAAATATATTCGGTAAGCATACTATGTTATCATCCTGTTGGATGTATATGTTTGACTTCACCTAATCTTGTAAAAATAGTTACATTTTTTCTTATAGCTTTCAGTAATAATTTATGTATTTGGAGTGTGTTTGGATGTGTGTGTTCTTATGTGATTAAAGGTTCGGATGGTTAGGTGATCTTAATTTCAATCTTACAATAGTTTCTCCAATTACATTTTTTAGGTCTTGGGTTTGTAACTTCAGTCACTTTCATATTTGTGGTGGGAATCTTCATGTCATCATGGTTGGGCGCATCTGTTTTAAGCCTTGGAGAATGGTTCATTAAGCGCATGCCGTTTGTTCGCCATATTTATGATGCCTCAAAGCAGATCAGCACAGCCATATCGCCAGGTTGGCAGCAGTTAACTTATTTATTTATTTATTTTACTGAATTTCCATCCCACAAATCATTAAACTATCTACAATGCAGATCAAAACTCACGAGCTTTCAAGGAAGTTGTAATTATAAAGCATCCTCGTGCTGGTGAATTTGCATTTGGGTTCATTACTTCATCCTTCGTTCTCCAGGTGCGTCTTT
Source organism: Deinandra increscens subsp. villosa (assembly GCA_039602395.1). NCBI lineage: Eukaryota > Viridiplantae > Streptophyta > Magnoliopsida > Asterales > Asteraceae > Deinandra > Deinandra increscens. Next base: position 24,647,433 of record JBCNJP010000020.1, on the reverse strand, counting down.
AAGGGGGTGTTTGGGAATCAGGATTGCTTATTTAAACGGTTTACCTATTCATTGCCTGCTTTAAAAGCACACAAAAACACTTTTGTGTGTTAGGATGAAGAAAACTCCTTATGGTTATCTACTTATTTTAGGATAAAATGTCTTTTCAACAAAAACCAAAAGTTAAATAAAATTAAGCAAAAGTTTATCTTTCCTTTTCACTTTTCTGGGTTTTATAAAATTAAACCATGTTTATATGTGGATTACAAGAGAGTGGAGAAATTTGATAACCCATTCCATGATGACAACCACAATACTTCATTTTTATTTCTATTTTCAAAACTTATTGCTAAAGATGGAACTAAACATGTGCTTTTTATCATAAAAAGATGGGTTTTTATTTTTTATTTTTTATCACAGTCGTTTTTCTTTGACCTGACAGGCTTGACGTGTTTTTCAATAAGCTGTTTGAGATTGATTATTTCAAACTGGTTATTCTTGGTAGACTAAAAATTACTTGTTTACCTTCAGAGTGAAATAAGCTGATTATCTGCTTCTGATTATAAGATAAGCATCATCTGTTTAAATAAGCAATCCCAAACACATCCATTGTCTTGAACCATTGTTAAATGTTTTCGCTGATACATGTTCACAGTTCATATAATCACTAATCAGACTTATATGTTTTATTTTTATTGAAAAACAGAGTTATTCCAGAGAGGAAAAGTTGTATTCGGTATATGTCCCGACAAATCATCTTTACATTGGCGATATATTCTTGGTGAATTCAACAGATGTTATCAGACCAAACTTATCTGTTCGTGAAGGAATAGGCAAGTTATCATCTTATTCATGTTATTAAAATTGGCAATTTTGCCCTTTATACTTATGAAAAAAGAAGGTTAATTGATGATGTTTTGTTTTTCTTGCTGCAGAAATTGTGGTATCAGGTGGCATGTCGATGCCACAAATTCTAACAACATTCGATTCGGGCATCAACGAATATGGACCTAGAAATAATAACCCAAGTTGAGAGTTATGTGAATATTTTAGTGTTTTAACTTAACTGTTCTTGCAGTTGATAACAAAATGTTTTAGAGGAACATTAAAAGTAGTGTTCTATGATAAATTTCAGGTTCATAGTTAAGTTTATGTGGTCTTCTTGGTGGGTTTCATTTGGCTTATGTATAGCAATTTCTGTTTCTTTCCATCATATGAATGCATAGACCACCAATTAACTTATTTATACAATCCTGCTTATAGAATTCTTGAGTGAATTTGGCGTCTGTTTACGAGTTAGAGTCGGGTACTTTGTATTTACAGCTCTGCAAGCTGATGAGTCTACAAGATAATTCCTTTGTGCAGCAAAACACTAGTTGATCCTAGTCTTGTTATGCATAGATATACAGGTGGACTGATGAAAGATGGTGATAGTAAGGTGTTAAACACTGCATTACATCTTGCGGTTAATATGAAACGAGACTGGATGACGGGAAGGAAACCGAGCAGGATGTGTTGTGGCTGCAAGAAGGTGTGGACATTCTTTAGAGTCGATTATCCTTCCCTCCGTAATTTTCATGTGTCATTATTATGTTATTTCATGTTATTTCATGCTTCTTCAACTCATTTGCGAACTGCTTACAGGACTGCATTTCGTTTTGAAAATCCATAGCATTCTGCATAAACTCTTCGATTGTTAAAGTCTCAGCTTCCGTGTTCTCGTACTCAATCAATCGCTTCGTCAATGTTGCTTCACATACGTGTACAGCTTTACCAAAATCTGTTTTCCAGAATATGTATCCATTTTTAAGTATAATTCAGATATCTTTGGACATCGACTCTAAAGAATGTCCACACCTTACAGCCCCACCAAGTTAATTATGTTAAGCTCCCACGGTCCTTGTTATCCTAACCCATTACCAACCAAGACTCGTAAGATGAATCCTAATCGTACTTCCCCGATGAAAAGTGTTCACCTAGCACAAGATCTCAATTCCCTGAAATATCATACCACTGAACAAGAAATCACTTCACAGTTCCACAATAGCTAATAGGCAAACGCTTATAATAGCAGTAGAGCTTTCATGGAAAGCAAGCGATACCAAGGGTTCTATGACCGTACAAACGATCAGGTTAAACCCTAACTGAAAGATTTTTCGAACGAGCAACCGTTCACATGATTTGCCCAAATTATATATATAGATTGTGGTGTTTAAATTATAGACCCAAATTATTGAAATCTTGAATATACCTGCAAGGCTGCAAATTTAAATAAGTACAGAATTTTGGAAAGAAAATTTGTAGTGTGAAAGAGTATCTGAAATAGTCAAATGTAATAATATGGATATCAAATAGTCAACACTGATTTTGAGCTTCATAGCTATTGAACCCTTTAATACATAGTGAAGCTTGATAATTGATTGTCTTGCAAAAACAAACTCAGGATTGCTAAATCAATGAAGCTATATTTCCTTAGTCACAAAATCAAGGCTGTACCAAGTCATGTATCGAAACAAACAAGTGTATGCACTGTTCAAAACACTGATGGGAAGAAAACACAAGAAAACCATGAACCTTGAAACCAAATCCGACCCAAATCAACCTATTAAAACCTTAACATTTCCCCAACACACGTTTTCGTGCAATCAAACGTCTAGATTTTGAAGCACCCTTTTCTTCTTCTTCACTATCTTCACTGTCCAACACAATCACTCCAGAATCACACAATCCTTCTTGTTCAGAAGTTTCTTCATCAAATCTTGCTCCATTGTTTGAAACATTAGTATCTAGAATTTCAGAATGTGCTCTCAGATTCATGTCACGATTACGGTTTTTTTCAAGTACTTGAAACGGCTTTCGTGGAAGTTTTATGACAGGACTTGGAATAGCACCTTTCCCCCCTGCTTGGACTTTATCATCAGTTTTTCTGTTATGGGGTATGGCTAAAAACCCTAAAGATGGTTTCTTTCCAGTCAAACCTAGCTTCTTGCGTTTCAGGTTAGTGCAGCCAGTTCCAACAATGGGTTTCTTTTGAACCTGTAACAAGTTCTCCTTTTGTGCATCAAGATCATGAAGAACGGTTGAATCCAATATTTCATGTTGTAGATTCTTACTGGAAAGACATAGTCTCTTTGAGCTAATGGCCGGTGGTTTGTTATATTGATCATGATCGGTGCTGATCACGGTCAAAGCACGATTTTTACCATGCTCAAATGATATATCTTCTGAATCTTGTTTTGGTTCTTGAATCCGCGACTGAGATAAGGTGCTTGAAGTGATTTCATTCCTACGCATATCACATTCCCTTGTGCTTCCCAATATTTCATGTTGTAGATTCTTACTGGAAAGACCTAGTTTCTTTGAGCTAATGGCCGGTGGTTTGTTATATTGATCATGATCAGTGCTCATCATGGTCAAAACATGATTTTTACCATACTCAAATGACATGTCATGTGAATCTTGTTTTGGTTCTTGAATTCGTGACTGACATAAGGTGCTTGAAGTAATTTCATTCCTACGCATATCACTTTCCCTTGTGCTTCCCAATATTTCATGTTGTAGATTCTTACTGGAAAGACATAGTTTCTTTGAGCTAATGGCTGGTGGTTTGTTATATTGATCATGATCAGTGCTCATCACGGTCAAAACATGACTTTTACCATGCTCAAATGACATTTCATCTGAATTTTGTTTCAGTTCTTGAATCCGCGACTGAGATAAGGTGCTTGAAGTGATTTCATTCCTACCCATATCACTTTCCCTTGTGCTTACCAATATTTCATGTTGTAGATTCTTACTGGAAAGACATAGTTTCTTTGAGCTAATGGCTGGTGGTTTGTTATATTGATCATGATCAGTGCTCATAACGGGCAAAACATGTTTTTTACCATGCTCAAATGACATATCTTCCGAATCTTGTTTCAGTTCTTGAATCCGTGACTGACATAAGGAGCTTGAAGTGATTTCATTCCTACGCATATCACTTTCCCTTGCGCTTCCCAATATTCCATGTTGTAGATTCTTGCTGGAAATACATAGTTTCTTTGAGCTAATGGCTGGTGGTTTGTTATATTGATCATGATCAGTGCTCATCACGGTCAAAACATGATTTTTACCATGCTCAAATGACATAACTTCCGAATCTTGTTTCGGTTCTTGAATCCGTGACTGACATAAGGTGATTGAAGTGATTTCATTATTACCCATATCACTTTCCCTCGTGTTTGATCCTGAACATGAAGCATCCAATGACAGCTTTCTACCTGTCCCCGAAAGCTTTCTAAAACTTACAGCATACTCATCCAGATCCTTTTTCACCGGTTCTGGTGGTTTATCTTCCCTCTACAAGTAAAACTGACAAAATTAACACACCTATGCATTGTTTATATAATCATACTATACTTCTCAAAGAACACATACATACCATGATTGGATCCGTGACCAATTGAACCCCGCCATGATTTGGACTTGCACCAGATCTGGCGTATTTTTCGGTCATAGATCTTGCTTTCTGCTCAAAAACTTGTTTGTTGTATTTATACTCCCTACTCTACAAATTGCAAAGAATACATATCATGATCAGCATGTTAAATGACATTATGTCAGTCATCGACAGAATAGGATCTAATCGATTGAGGACTATTTACTCACGGCGTCACACATTAGTCCGTCATCAGGGTTGGGTTCACTCAGTAACAACCCAATGCTAGTGAGAACAGTTGAAATGTTTAAAGACGGCTGCCATGCACCCTGATTAAGTATCAGATAAGCAACTCAGACAATCATTTAAGGTTAAATATAACAAAGTAAAACAAGATTCAATCAGCAGCTTTCTTGAAGTGAAAAAGGGATTAATTTACTTTGCCAAAGAACTCACCTTCGGAGGGAGGTTAAGAATATCAAGACAGATTCGCCCTCCTGTATCAATATTTGGGTGGTATATAGGAGTGCCAAATGTTACAATTGGGGGCTGAAATGGATACCTACAAATGCACACACAATCCATACACACAGTTCACACAGACAAAACATCAAACAGTTGGTGGGCATAAAATAAAAGCAATTCAATCATTCAATCATATCACCTCCTGGGTATCTAAATCTTTATATTATGTAAATAATTGACACAGACAAAATATCAAACAGTTGGTAGGCATAAGACAAAAACCATTCAATCAATCACCTTTCAGGTATCTGAATCTTAATCTTGAAAACCCCCTTTTCATAAACAGTACCTTCAGGACCCTCGATCTCTGTTACAGACACGAATAAAACAACAATTATAAAGTATAAAACCGGCAGAGCAGGAGGGTTTAAGTGAACTTACGGGCATCAATGGCGGCGAGCGAGAAGGAAGTAAGATCGGAAGTAGGAGAGAGGTCGGGGAAGGAAGCGCCGGGAGGCGGATCGGTGAGGAGGAGCTTCAGTTCTTTTTGCATTCGGAGATTCAGCCTTGCAGCGTGAGCCATTAGCGATCGGAATACGATGTCACAGTTTTCCGGCGAATTTTTTGTTGATTGAATCTGGCGTTTGTAACTTCTGTGTGTTCTGCTATTGATTTTGAAATTTTGGAAATCAAATTCAAGTTTTGGGGGTAAAGTGTTTAGCGCGGGTCAATTGAAGACTCAAATATAACTAATGTGCAAGTTGAGTAAAAAATCAATCAAAATCAACTTAACTACTAGTGCAACATTTAAAAAAATTTATATAAAAACTAAGAAAAACTAGAGTGCCTACATATGATATAACTATTAGAAACAGTTTTTGAGTTTTTACGATAAAATAAAACTGATTATCAAGAGAACTCAACCCTTACAACTATTACATATCGTTTTGTTACATGTATAAGGGTAAAAGTAATACCCCTGCCGAAGACGTCGGGAGAGGCATTCGGTGGCTTCGGTGGATCGGGAACACCAGAATCCGCCCATCGGGGTCACCGATCGGGAGTGGCTCATGGGGTACCGACGCCGAAGGAGAAGGGATCGGGAGTGGCTCTGGATCTGGTTGTTGGCGACGGAGGAGCGGCGGCCGGATGCCACCGGTGACGGCGGCGGTGCACGGAAATCGACCGGCCACCGGATCCTTGTTCCGATCTGGTTTTGCGATGGAGATTAGATGAAATTGAAAGGTATTTTTTAATGAATTGTGTAATTAAAAATTAATAAAAAAATGATTGGGAAAATGGGGAAATGGGGAAACCATTACCCACAAAATGGGGAAAAATGGGAAGGGGTGGGGAATGATGAGGTGGCACAAAAAATGGAGTGGGGAAATGGGGAAATGGGGAGAGTATTACTCTTAACCTAAGGCTATCCGTAGTCATAACCCCCCACCCTTGGGGGTTATACGCCACGTGGAATCCACCTCATCAAGGGGGGGTTATAAGCAAAATGGTGTAGTCATAACCCCCCATAACCCCCCTCTAATTATTACTCAATTGTTATATATTAATTAAAAAGAAAAAAAATAAACCAATTAAATCTGGAGAAAAGGAAGGCAACCAATGAGAAATTAGGGGGAGGGGCGTGATAAACATAACGCCTATGCATATTGTATCTAACATGGCGCCAAAGGGGGTGGAGGAGGGCGCCATAGGGGCGCTATGTTAGGTGTTTTTGTGGAGATGGCGCCCCACTACGGACAGCCTAAGAACCAAGAACTGAACCAATTTTAACATACCGATCAAATCAAGCAAGTTTAGCTGGCCAGTTTCACGGATTTTATTGATTGACCCATGAAATGCACACTCCTACAGTCCTACACACATGAACACATACTATACACACATACTTTTCTTAAAATGGGTTTCACGGGTAATATTTGAAACCGGACGGTAAGCCTAGCCGTTTAGGACTTAGGCTGTGTTTGATTTCTGGAGTTGACCGAGCAATTGGCGGACCGAGTCAAGAGGTCTCAATTGACTGATCGAGTAAGAGGTAAATTGGGCGTGAGTCAGTCATGGCTGAGTGGCTGACCGAGTCAAAGGCTTTTTTAGTGAAATTAAACACAGTAACCAGCAAAAACTTCTGACCGAGTCAGTGGGTAAGAGGTTTTGATTGGATCAGAGCAAATGACACAGCCCCTTACTTGGTGAATCAAGAACCGCATGATATTAGCATACGGGTCAAACCGAACCAGTTTAGCAGGTCGGTTCCCCAGGTTTCACAGGTCGACCCGTAAAATTCATACCCAAAACAGAATTGCTTTTAGCCTAGCGATATCAAGATGTTAAGGTAGATTTATGAATATATAAAAGCGGTTAAAAAATAATTAATATGTTATCAATTTCAATACCTCTACAAAACTAACACCAACAACTAACCCAACTGTTTTGTGCAATTGTATCTAATTTCACTTGAAATGCCTCCCACCCACCACCCATTTATTAACCTCCCCCTTCAAATCACACACACAAACAGTCACACATCAGTACTACAGTGAGGAACATGAAGGGTACTTCTAATCTAATAATGTTGTTAACAGCTTTTCTAGTCATCAGTCTTGCCATGATTTGGTGCTTAGTTTTCCTTCTACTCGCCGAGCTCTACTGTTCTCCGATCATTCCCTGCAATCGCCGCCGCCGTCAACTTAGAACTCCGGCCAGCCCTGTCACCACCGGAAACAACTCTTCATTGGTTTACATTTCCAACCCGCTTTATGTTCACGAAAATGGTACTCCGTTTGATACGACAACCGATGGTTCGCCGTCACGGCGGGCGGCAGAGGATTACTCCGGCGATGATGAGAGAGAGGAGACGTGTTCCGGGGCGATGAAGAGGCCGCCGGCGGTGGCTGTGTTCGGTGTGTCGGAAAGATAGTTGCCGGGTGAGTAATGTTGAGTCTTTTTTAACTTGTACTTCACCTTCACTTGTATATATTAAATACTAGTTTTTTATCCCCGTGTGTTACACGGGTGACTTAAAGAAAGAAAAAACTATAAATACAATCATAATCTACGACAATTATGTATTTTTATATCTTTAGTAATTAAATAATTGGTTATTAAATAATTTGGAATGCAATAAATAAAAAATTGGAAATACAATCACTTCCATAATTAGGAGAATTTGAGGGAAAAATTTGTTGAGGATGAATGTGGTGGTGCCACATGGCAAATTGTGATGCCAAAAAACTTTTCTTTTATTATATATATAGATTTGTTGCATAATTGTACAATTCTATTAAATAATGATTTGATTATAAATGTTTAGGTTAGGGGAGGGGGTATGGTTGCCACAAGGCTTCAAGAAGCCATGCCCACCAACCAATAGGAGGATGCCAACTCAAATTGCCACATTTTGGAGCCATTTGAAGCCACACCACATGGTATGGTTGTGGTGTGGCTTCTTGAAGCCATGCTAATTTTTTTTTTAATTAAAACACTTTTAATAAATAATCAATAATAATAAAAGTAAACAATATTCATTAAAACAAAAATAAAATTACAACTTTAACAACATTCACTAAAAAAAAAATTACAACTTTTATTAAAAAAAAATTACAAATCTAGGGTTGAGGATTTGCGTTCACCTCCTCCTCGGTTAAAAACACTTCCATTTTGTTTTGGATGTGCTCGGTGATATCGAATCTGAGTTTAAAATGAGTCTCACTATCTCGCAATTCGAAAATAACATTCAGGTCTATTTTTTTTCTTTCATTTAGCTTGTCCCACATTGGTGTGTGAACTAAAACATTGCTAGCTTATATATGAAAACTTACATGACATGTTAACTTCTTATGTTGTGTTTTACTCGAGTATCTACCCGCGCGCAGGGGGGGTGCAAATTTGGCAAAATTTGCTTTCCCGTACGTACGACCTGCGGGCACGAATGCAGCTCCAAACATCGGGGTCGAGCACAAAACTAGTTTTTGTTTCGGTAGTTATTTTTTTTATGTTTAAAAGTTAGTTTTTTTTAAAAAAAAAAAAAAAAAGAGGTTTTAACCCGGCTCAGACGGGCTTCTGGGTGCCATGGAGAACCGCGGAAGAAGGAGCCGGCGGAGGAACCGGGTGGGACGGTATGGTTGCCGGGTGGAGCCGGCCGGCTCCCCTTAGAACCGGGCGCGGTAACCCCCTCCATACCGCCTCCCCTTATAGATTATTCATGTTTTTTAATATGAAGAAATATTAAAATTAGATTTTTAATGAGTTGATGAATTGAGTTGATATATTTTGAGTTTACTTGAAGAGACATGATAATGTAAATCAAAATATCATGTTCAACAACGGTGCTTTTTTTGGATTTGATTTTAGGTCAGCAAAAGTTTGAGAGCTACTTCTTAGATCATCAGGCAAACAAATATATGACTAATTGATAACATATACTTGAAATAAAAAAATAAAAATTTGAAAATAACTGGGTTTTCTTTGCATATCTATGTATATATTTACTAGTAATTAAAATGTTCTGGGGTTAAAATTCTAAAGAATACAGGTTGTGATATACTTATCCTAAAAAAATATAAAGAATTGTTATTTAAAAAAAAAATCTAAGAACTAGCATAATAAATATGATTACAATAGTTATATGCTAAGAAATAAAAAGGTATGCATGCACTAAAAATACACATGTTTGGCTATTTTTAAGTTTGGTTTTTCTTTTCTTAAATTTTACACATTTAAGATTAAACATATCCCAATTCGCGTTTCACACCGTGCAGCAATATAAAGTTTTTTCATTTTCATGTACTAGGGGTTGTAGTTTCATTCCACCGACTGTTGAAGGGGCAACTTGTGCTACTCTCTTTGCTGCAAAACATGCAACTCTAACATCATTAAAATGGTCAAATGAAATGATTTGAGGAAATGCAGGTTGATTACCTATCTCATAGAAGAGCTCATGTATGTTTTCTGCTGTTTTAGCAGAAGTCTCAAAATACTGCAAGCCATTTTCTTTAGCATACCGCTTCCCTTCCTGCAAAGACCAAGGTTTTGCGTCAATTGCGCAAATTAGGGGCAGATCAAGATTTTGCGCAAATTGACCCAAAACAAGGTTTTGATGATGTGTCATTATCTGATTGGCTTGACACATGTACATTGACGCAAAACTTCTACTTTTGCGTCATATGATGATGTGTCATTATCTGATTGGTTGCAACATATCCATTTGTGAAAAAGTTGTCATAATATGCATAATTTTTCATGATCTTGAAACACATGGGTTAATTGCTATTTGGGTAAATTAGCAAGTTTTATCAAGAAACACTATATACCTCAATCCCAACCTCTCTGTTTGTATTCAAATCTGCTTTATTGGCCACCAAAACAATAACCAAATGTGGGTTACCCTGTCTTTGTAGCTCTTCAATCCATTTTATTGCTCGTCGAAATGAAACCTGCAACCATCGAAATGAAACATATGTTTTCCTCTTTCTTTTCTGAGAATCATTCGAATCAGAAGTTGCAAAATATACCAAGTTAGTACCATAGTGGTGATATCATACACAACAATGGCTGCAGCTGCACCGCGGTAATACATTGGGGCTAAGCTATGATAACGTTCTTGGCCCGCAGTGTCCCATATATCAAATTTCACAGTAGCTTTGTTTATTGATACAATCTGTGTGAAGAATGCAGCTCCAATGGTGGATTCCTACATCAATCAGTCAGTGTAATCATAGAGCTTAGAGCATTCACGGTAGGTTCCTTATATTTATGTGAGTGTAAACCTTAAAATTTGAGGTTTGATTGTGAGTGGTTGTTATGGATATAACCCGAGCCCTCGTTTAGGCTTGAGCTAGGCTCGTTTAACTTTTTAAGCTTGAGTTAGGGTTGTTTAAGTTATAGGGTGTTCACGGTCCGGTTTAGCGTGTTCGGTGGATATTTTTAGGCGGGTCATTTGCATATATCCCCCTCTAAGCTTGAGAAATTGCATAGATCCAAAATCATGCTTAAAGACCATTGTACATTATGCATTGAAAACTTGTATTTTAGGGAAATATGCAATTTTTTCCGAAGTAGAGGGATATATGTAATTTTCCCTTTAGGCAAATTACGGTTTGGTATAAATATAAGCCAAACTGGCCGCGGGTTTTGACGGTTCGGCTTTTTGATGGTTTTGATGCGTTTTGACATATCATTTTTAAGAAAAAAAATATTGATGGATCATGAATTTGAACCTGGTAGTCATAAAATTGGCCTTTAACAAATCTCAGTACCATACTTGTTTTCCCGGTTCCCATGTCTCCGAGAACTACCTGAGAATCAACACAAAAACTAGTAATCGAAAAGCCCAAAATCATCGATAAACCCTCCGATTGAGGATGGTGTACTTACTAGCTTTGCTTGTATGTTCTTACTACTCTTGCCTCCCGCCATTGCCGGAATTTTAAGACGGAAAAGGGAGAAGAATACAAGAAGAAGAAGATGATAATAATGTCGAATAATAAATCGAGAATGGGGGAGAATTAAGTAATGTTAGGTTTTTTTTTTTGGCGTATTTAAACTGGAAGTCTGACTGGTGGGTTGGAGCTATTAGGTTTCTGCTTTGTTTATAACGGGTTTAACGGATAAATCCGGACGGCTACGGCGACGGCTGCCACTACCATTCAAACTTCCATTTTTTCTTTACTGGTTCTTAAAGAGTTAAAGCCACAAAAGGTGCGTTTGGTTATAACTTTTTAACTCTATAACAATTAGAATTTCAATTTGTCAAAAAAATAATAATTGAGTTTGATATAATCATAAAGGAAAATGAATCAATCATTCTCCTTGCCGCCACTCCGTTACAAACTGGGTGGGGTTCGCATCACCAACTGTTTGTCGTATGAGTGGTGGGTGGAGGAATCTATGAAGGCTGTTGTATGTTGGCCCGTAGCGAAGATGCCAAGTGTTCGTCACTAGTAGGTGGCAATGGTTGCGAGCAATGACTTGGTGGAGAAGATCAACGACATGTAATGGAGATGTTGATGGTCTATGACAAGTGGTGGTGATGAGCAGTTCAACTTTCGCTTGGATTGAAACGATGAGGAAATAAGTAATTATTGTCAATACCATAACACGTCATTTGTTGTTACAACCAACAAACAAAGTCCTGGCCCGTAGGAACCCCACTAGACAAACGGTGCTCCCTACGGGAGTCCGAGTAGTACTTTTTTTACAGTAAAAACATGGGTAAAATTCATGTAAAAACCATTATCTATTGTATAAACTTGCAAGAACCAAATGAAACTATATCAAATGAAGTTTTTTTTTTGTAATGTGATATTTTTTTTTAATTTAATTTCATGTATATCCGCCTGATGACCAATTTTTTTTTTTTTTTGCCTGTCCGACTATGTTATGTAACATACGATGTTGCATATATGTAACATTATATGTTTCATATGTTGCATATATGCAACAAAGTCGGACATAATAAAAAAATGATTTTTGTTAATTTTTTTGTTTTTTTAAGTCGTTAAGTTGCCATTATGTGTATAGATATGAAAGAGAAAAAAAACACAAAAATTATCTAAATAACCTTCATTCAATTGGAATTTAATGATTTTTACATTAGTTCTTAAGTTTATACAATAAAAATAGTTCTTACATGGTAAAAACATAAGAATCTTTAGTTTTTGTAACCAATTCATATGTTATTTATGCACTTTATTTCAAAAACAGGAGATACGCTATTAAAGAGTGACATTGAAATGATATAATTCAGTTACAAAAAAAGATATTAAACATACAAGATGATTTAGAACATATAGGAATCAAATTGCATAGGAGAAAGAAAGAAACTAAACATATTATTACTGTCTCATGGTAACTCGACTCACACGACGACCCCAAACATACTCCGTCCGATGAATTCTGCATCGAAACGAGCCTGGATGGCTTGTTGGCGAGCACAAACACCGCTTCATTGTCCCTCCCGTTTCACCTCCTCCGTAGGCATCTTGTGCCACCACGTTTCGTGGTGGTCGAGAAGCGTACCACCTTGTTTTCATAAGGTTCTCCACGCCGGAATAACAAGAGCTTTGATAACACATGTTCTCTTCCTTTACAGCTTTTGAAATTTTAAGGAAAGAATATGTTTGATTTATATATCATGTTAAAGATAGGAAAGAAAGTTGGGCAAAAAGAGAAGGTTTTAGAACAAATTCTTGCTAAGGAATTGCTTTATGAAGGCAAAAGGTAGTGCTTTTGCAAGACTATATTTGGTGAGAGACATGAGCCATACTTGGCTCACTTGGCCAAACCTTTTGTCTCGTAAGATTTATGTTGGGGCAGCCCACATGAGTCCATAAATTTCTAGAATATTAACCGGGTGTAGAGGAGAAAAAAAAAAGTTAATTTTTATTAAGTGGTTAGTAATTATAAATGGTTATTGGTTAAATTAGTTAGGTCAATAACCGATTACACACGTGTCTTAAAATGTTTAACGTTTTCACCGGTTACAGTTATTAACCTTACCGCTTATTGGTAATAACTGGTTATTATAAAAAAGAATTTTATTAATTAATTTCATTTTATACTAGAAATATAAAATAAACTTAATAACGTCCTTTTTTATTTATTTTCAAGCGTTTGTATGTATATTAATATTATTTTTATATATATGTGCATATTAGAGGTGTTAAACAAAAATCTGAATTCGAAACCGAACCCAAAATATCTAAAATTCGGATATCTGAAGTTTCAGGTTCAGATAGTGATTTTTAGAAATTTTGGATATTCATATATCCGAATTATCAGATATATATATTTTTATTAATTTTTTATGCTTTTATATGTCAAAAATAAGAAAATCCAAATCCAAACAGTTATATATATTTCATTGGTTTTTAAGTTTTTTTTTCTTGATTTTCATTTTCAAAGTATTATTATTGAATAATTTTTTTTTTATTTTTTTCAGATATCCGTTCGAATATCCAAATCTGAATTCGAATAACCGAAATTTCAGATTTGAATTTTGAAATCCACTATCCAAAATTTTTGGACATCCGATTTAAACACCCCTAGTGTATATGTATGTGCATTAGGGTTGAAAGGGTTAGTAACCAGAATTACACCGTCAATCGTTAGGTTAGGCCCATGGCTCGTGAATCAAACGTATATATATAAATTACCAAGAAGCATCAGCAATGACCTATAAGGATGTATAACACGTGGGAGTAAATGTGGTAAAATAAACAGGTCGTATCTTTTAAATAACACGTGAAAGACGTAATTTTAAAAAAATAATTATGTGAGAATATGATGCCTTTTTTACATGATTGAACGTGTGATTCAGGTAGTCCTAAACTTGTTTGGTAAGGTCGTGTTTCCGAAGAAAATTCTAAAATTGGAATATCTTTTCTATAATTTAATTTAATTGAACAATTAGCAATTTAGCATAGATTGCCAAAGACAACGTGACAAAATGAAAATATGTTAAACTATGTGGTGTATATGCTTATTCACTTAATAAGTTTTATATTATTTTAATACATGCAATTACGCAAATGGATGCAAGAAAAAAAAAATCACCCTCCACTCTCTCTTTGTTATTTTATTCTTAGTTATTTTATTTGTTTATTTATTTTAATTTATTTAGTTATGTTTAATTTTAGTTTGAGAGACTTTTATTAATTTTATTTAAAAAATTCTAATATAGTTTTTGGTACCAGCCTTTAAAAATATTTAAGGTACTTTAAAGTAGTTTAAAATAAAAATAACATAAAACATAGACACAATAACCAAAGATCCAAAATACCTTTTTAAAAAAATAGAAAAACATATATCATGCTCAGAATTCTTCTAAAATTTAAAAAGCTTCTTATTTAACTGAACCTAACTCTTATTTAATTTTCTTTTCCTTTTTTAGTTTATGTTTTATTCATTCAGAGGTATATGAGCGAGGTATATGAGCCATTCATTCATTCATTCAGGGGTAGATAAGGGTAGAGACGGTTTCTGTAACATTTTATAAAACTGTGGACGATCCTTACACTTTTTTTATAGTCGGGGGACTGCTTCTTTAATTCCAATAAACCCGAAGACCTTTATTTCGCGTAGAAAACGAGTGAGCTGACTCGTCAAACTAATCACCCTTTACGCGTGTCTTCCACTTTCCTTCTTCTTCTTCTTCCTTAGTTCCCTCTGGAAATTTCACTTCTGCCTGTTTGCAGGATCCTACTTATTATTTATACCAATTCCATCCTCAAAACCTCTCAAATCACCAAAACCCTAATCGCAAAATTCATAACCACTCCACGATCGAAATTTTATAAAATTCGATTCGAAAAAAAAAACGATGAATTCAGTAGCAGCAGCAGCACTTATCGGCTTCATATTCATGGCTGTATTCGATTTTAGCCAGGCTCAAGAATTCGCCCCCTCTCCTGCTCCGTTTCCTTCAAATGATGGTGCGGCGATTGATCAAGGGATAGCCTATCTCCTTCTGCTTCTCGCTCTCGCTATCACCTATCTTGCTCACTGATTTGATTTAATTACCTCTATATTATTAGGAACGTCAACGTCGGAACAAGCCTGTGTGCTTGCTTCAAATGTTGACTTTTCCTTTATATAATATACCATGTTTAACGAGTTTATTCACGTTCACAGACCTGGCCCAGCGGCGACTCTTTGGTGTTGCATTGTCGGGCTACCCGGGTTCGATCCTTCCTTGCGCTGCCTCGATGCACTTCTCTTTTTTAAATCTTATATATTTTGTTGAAAAAAATACCCACCAACAAGTTTAGGTTTCTTCCACCTCCTGCCTAGAACGCTTCTTCTTCTCGACACCAAGCCTTGATTTTTACCACCTCCTGCTTCGATTTGCTCCTCTTCTATCTTTCGGCCGCCAATATCCCTCCACTCTTTCCTATGTTCCACCGATTCAATCTCATATGCAGCAGAGAAGGTAAACCCTATTTTTCTGTTCTTCTTTCATTCTTTCTTTTTCTTCAGTTAACCTTCATATCATGATTTATGCTTTAGTTTAGGCTATGGATCTGCGTCTGCTCAATGTTTTTATACATATAAACAGGGTGAATTTTGGAGATGGATGTGCGCCTACCAAATATCGTTTGCCGTTGATTACAATAAAGGGCACTGCTAATCGTGTAAGTTTCCTCTCATTTTGTTAATTACAGTTAGTATTTTTTTTTTCTTGAGTGAAATTTATAGGTTTCTTCGCCTGGCATCACTGTTATCGTATGCAATTTCTTTTTTCCTACTCAGATTTTGTACTTCTATGTTTAACAACGCAATATAGGTTTGGAGTATTGCTATTGGTTTGTAAAAATATTTAGTTTACATCATATTTAAGGAGTTTATAGTTTTATATGTGGTTAGGAGATTAAGAGTTGTATGTAATAATAGGATACGTATTTGTGTTGAATTATAGTTTATATTTAAGGATCAACACATGTTTAGCATTATATGTCTTTTACTTTAATTAGAACTCTCTTATCAAGGATAGAACAACCTCCTTTTTGCATCATATCTAAGGGATTTATAGTTTTATACGTTGAATTACAGACAACAACCCTTTTCAGGAGTATACGACTTCAGATGTTAAGGTATTTTGACCATTACTTTGAGTAGCAACAACAATTTAAGGCAAAGACACTGTTCTAATTGGAGACTGGTCAACTGAGTCTAAACCATAATGCATAAAACCTGTGGAGTCGTTACGTTTAGTATTTATTCCACTAAGCCTTCATCGGGTTGCTGTTGGTAAGCAAAAAAATTATAAGAACCCATTCAGGATGTGAAAGCCATCATAAAGTTGTTGTTGGTAAGAAAAAAAATCCTAAGAAAGCATTCGAGATGTGAAATGTTTATAGAAGCAAATTAGTCAATAGGCTTGAATGCAATCGGTCTATGGTTTTATAGGTTAGGCTTAAATTATCTTTGGGTTAAATCAGTATGTAATTGTTTAGCTGACATTTTATCACACAGCTCACATAATCCACACAAATCAGATACATAAAACGAAAATCAGAAAGAAGACGCTAATCATATTGAAGTTTCAAAAATAGCTAATTGATTAAACAAATTAATATAACATCTAGGCTTTAAAAACAGCTATTTGATAAATTCTTTGATGAAGTTTTGTATAATTTAACAAAATAGTTCCATCTGTGTTTTTTTTTTTTTTACTTTTTGATGATGGTTCATCTTATGCTCTCCATGTGTTTCTGTTAATTTCTTTTTAATTGTTTCTGAAACTGACTTATTTAGTTAAGTAATGTGTAGGATATGCTGTTTACTCTTGCTTTTTTGTTGTGGTCGACTTTAAAAAGTTGCTAAGGTGTGTAGTTGACTTTAGGAAAGAACAAAAAATTCATGTTTAAATTGATAGCAGACTCAAGTTATGGTGCATTATGTAATGACATTTTTTATCATCATCATTGTCATTTAATCCATGGATCTAAAAAAGAAACCCAATCAAATTACAAAATTTAACAGAAAGGCAAATAATAAATAGCCACACTAAAAACAATATATCAAGATATGGAGAATTAGGAAAGCTCTTTTAAGGTAAGAAAGATATGAAGGGCAAATACATGATGTAATATGAATGAATAAATATAATACCTGTTGAAATGCTCATATTGAAGTTCCTTACTCAATAATAAGTGTTGAATAGTAGGTGAGCAAGGTCATGAATCTAAATAAAATTGCAGCTCTTAATTTCTGTTTGCATAATCCTCACTAATTAAAATTTGATTTGATGTTCTAGGTTCGAATCATAGGTTCTCATTTATTAAATTCACCTAAAAGGCATTATTTTGGTCTCTGAGGTAGTTGATTGAATTTTTTTACACTGCGGTAGCTTTCGTAGTGTTACTTTCACTTGAGTTCTGGCGCTTTTGTTACAAATATGGTTTCTCTTTTACGGTGTTTCACAGAGCCGTGAAAGATCAATGATATCGATGAGATTGATATTCAAATATTTCTTCTTAGAGCGTATTGATTTGACCCCATAAGTGGGACCATCACACAACACTTAAAATCTTTTATGTTATTTTAAGGTTTTACACTTTTGTAGCCTCATCTGATTGTACAAAAATGTTCATCTCACTTATAAAAAGGATCATTTGATTAATTTGGGGGTAAAATACCTGAATTAGTTGGGATTGGAGTTATTGAAATGGTCCTTCATGGATTTGTTTTATTCATTATCAACTGTCATTGTATTAGCAAAACAGGTTGAAAGTTACAAGTTTGCATTCAAGATTTAGATAGTTTAAACTTGGTGTTGTGAAACATTTCATAAGCTACCTTTGGATGATATTTCATTAATGGATCTTGCAGATAACTGAAAAAAGGATAAAGTGCTAAAATTGTAAGCTTTTGTGGAAGAGGTTAATGGTTGTACGTCTGCTATCACTTTCACTTATGTTTTTGATCTGGCCCAATATATATATATATATATATATATATATAGACAAACACACACACTAATCTTCTTGATTTTGTAAACCAGATTAATAAAGTAAAACGACACAATTTCTGCTAAATATGGCTAATATAACCCTGACTCGGGATATGAAACGTGAACTAGACCTAGCCCATTCAAAGATAAAAGAACTGGCACAAAGGTGAATTGCTTATCTGTGTAATGGGGAAACAAATAGATTGAATGTCAAGGGACAAGAAGTTATCGTATGTAAAAAACAGGTTTCGATGCTTGCAGTATTTGCATTGCTTTTTAAACTGTGGCGTGCGCAACGCGCCGCAGTTTTAAGCCTAGTTAAATTTATAGTATTAGTTTGTAGAGTTGATATATTGTTTTTCGTATTGAATTCCAGATTCTTTCGATTCTTCTTCTTTACATTTCGAATCAATTAAATTACTAATTACTAATTTACTATAACAACAATATTCATCCACCTTTTTACAACTTTCGTTTCGTGTTCTGCGATTAATTCTTCAACGGATCTGTTTAAAAATACAAAATAAAATAATTAAAAAACCGGTTTGATCCCGAATTCCCGATCCTATTAGGGTCTAAAAATCAGTTTCCGGTTCGTTTCATAAATGATTACCACGGTTTTGGTTTTTTTCTTCCAAAAACCAAAAAAAAAAAAAAAAAAAACCGATTACCAAACCGCAGTACAATCTTGACTCAAGTCAAGCTTTCAAGGAGATTTGATTCCGATGGGCTACAAGTCTACAACTCGATAATTATTATGAATCAAGAAAGTTATTGCAAAGCCAATTATTACTTTATAATAATTCATTTGTCATTATTCTTGAAATTATTAACTCATCATAGATAGATAGATGAAATTAGGTACACAAAAATTAAATAAAATGGACCGATCGATGTGGCAATATGAAGGTTAATTTAGAGCCATGGGGAATCATAGATGGGCGTGGCCACGGTCTTAACTTGAAGGTAATGTTCAAGAGCCTCTAACCCTTGTTCTCTCCCGAACCCGCTCATTTTATATCCCCCATGAGGCGCGTCCCGGTCAACGGCTAAATAACAATTGATCCACACCGCACCCGCACGAATAGACCTTGAAACCGTGTTCGCAATGTCGATGTTTTTAGTCATCACCCCCGACACCAGCCCGTATTTTGTCGAGTTCGCCCTCTTGATCACCTCTTCCATCGTCCTTTATAAAGCACCCTTTTCGTTAGTCTTTTAGATAAAACTGACACTCAAACTCAACCGACCGGTCATATAGCCGGTCGGTTTGGTCTGGTCTGGTTTTAATAACATTAAATTTTTAAAACCAGACGGATGCATTTACAAAAGTGCATAAAGAGGAAGTTGAAATACGCATACTTGAATTTTAGTACCGATATAACCGGGCCGAAAATTTCATTCTTTGCTATGGTCATATCATCCTACAAAACCAAATAACAAAACCTGATCAGTTTTGTTTGTTTGATTCATGAATAATCATGATCATATATACTAGCTAGCTAGCTTTAAACAATTTGAATGTAGCTAGCAGTTATATAATATATACCGTAACATTGGTGAATAAAGTCGGTTCGATATAGTATCCCTTGTCTCCAAACGGTTTACCACCGGTTACCAAAGTCGCACCCTCCTTCTTGCCATGCTCGATGTATGAAAGTACTTTCTCGTATTGTTTTTTATTGTTCTACGCGAGGAGCAACAGACTAATTAAAGTTGTGACGTTATACGCAACATGAAATTAAGTTATAAATTAAATGTTTAAAGTTGTACATACCTGAGGTCCGTGACGAGTTGCTAGGTCAAAAAGATCGCCCTTTGGCCAACCTTTCACCATTGCTGTCAATTTCTCGACGAAAACATCATGGATTCCTTCCTGGACAAAAATACGAGATCCCGCCACACACATCTCACCCTGTTAGAATATATATATATATACATCAATCAATTGTGGTAGATTCGATTCGACCTATATGAATATTTTGTTAGATGGATATTTTAATCAGTCTTTGGAGTCGCACGCACTTTGTTGGTTAGATTTCCTATAGTAGCAAGCTCGACAGCTTTATGAATATCAGCATCATCAAAAACAATGAAAGGGGATTTCCCTGAGAGTCCAAGATACACTGGTTTCAGATTGCTCATCGCTGCAGCTTGCATTACCAAACGACCTACTTCTGTGGATCCCGTAAAAGTAACCTACAATATATATATGATCAAACAAACATGAGTTTTGTATGTATATATACCTTAGAATAATATATGTCACATTCATTCTATAGCTTAATTGTTTAAGTTGGAAATTAAAATAAAATTTTATATCACCGCATCAATGTCCATATGCGAGCTAACTGCGGCACCTGCGGTTTTCCCAAACCCGTTAACAACGTTAATCACTCCATCAGGAACACCAGCCTATACATCAACAAACAAGACTTGGAGAATCTCAACTATATATATATAACCTTGATGATCAGAAGTAGGGGTGTAAACGAGCCGAGCCGAGCCCGAGCTCGTCTAGGCTCGTTTAAATTTAACAGAGCTCGAGCTCGGCTCGATTCGAACTTTAAACTCGAGCTCGAGTTCAGCTCTTGAAAAATTATTTAAGCTCGAGCTCGGCTCGGAATCGGCTCGTTTAATATTAATTATTATTATTTTTATATATTTTTACAATTAAATTTGTATATATTTATAATTATACTTTTTTATATAGAAAATAATACATATTATTTACTTATTTTATCATAATTTTATATATAATAATCATTTTTATTTTAAATATATTTAAAAAATTATATATATAAAAGCTCGTTTAGGCTCGCGAGCTGGCTCGAGCTCGATATGTAAAGCTCGGGTTCGAGCTCGTTTATTAAACGAGCCTTATTTCAAAGCTCGAGTTCGTTAAGGCTCGGCTCGTTTCGAGCTTTTTCTCGAGTCGATCTCGAGTAGTTCACGAGCAGCTCGGCTGATTTACACCCATAATCAGAAGAATATATATATATATATATATATATATATATATATATATATATATATATAGGGTGAGGTTCATTGTAGACACTTTCGCATGTGAAATAGCTCTTTTCACATGTGAAAGTTTCTAATTAATGAGAAAAAAGAAAAAAAGAAAAAAGAAAATTAATCACAACCATTAGATCAAGAGATCTAATGGTGAAAAAGGGTGTCTACCTGTCTACACTTATGGGGGTGTCTACAATGAACTTTTCACTATATATATATATATATATATATATATATATATATATATATATATATATATTATATATGAAAATGAACACCTACCAACTTTGACAAGTGAGCAAAAATGAGAACCGTAAGAGGTGTGTGTTCAGCTGGCTTGATCACCATGGTGCACCCAGCGGCTAAAGCCGGTGCGACCTTGGTGGCGAACATGTAGGCCGGACTGTTCCAAGCAGTGATGTGGCCCACTACACCGATGGGTTCACGTAACGTGTACGCTTGAATGTTTTTAGACATTTTGAGCGTCGCTCCACGAACTTTATCTGCTGCTCCAGCAAAGTAACGAAATGTTTCCGATGCAATCGGGACTTCGAAGTTCTTCACCGGCCCAAACAACTTTCCACCGTTCATTACTTCTAAACTTGCAAATTCATCTGCGTTTTCCTCGATCAAATCTGCAAATTTCAACAGAACCTTTCGCCTTGCCTATATATACATAATACCATTTCATTGGGTTAATTAGGAAAATTGAACCAATACTATAAATATAATACATAATACGGTACTCTCTTAAAGCATTTATGGTAGAGTATTTATAAATCTGTGAGTACAGTCCTTAAAATTTAAGGTGTGGTTGTGAGTGGTTATGAGTGGATGAGAGGAAAAAGTTACTGTTAATCTGTAAATTTGATAAAAAATTGTTGATTTGGTAAAAATTGAGGTTTGATGTAAAAAAAAAGAGAAAAGGTAATAATAAGAATATAAAAAAATATTACCTAATTGTGGTTGTGAATGAAATAGAGAAAAAAATAATTATAAAAGTATAAATTATAAGGATAAAGATAAGAAACCTATTATGAATGCTCTAAGAACATTCACAGCAGGTTACCTATCTTTATCCTTATAATTTATACTTTTATTATTATTTTTTTTTCTTTCCAATCACAATCATAATTAAATAATATTTTTATACATTTATCATTACATTTTCTGTTTCTTCCAATCCCCAAATTTTAGCAAATCACCAAACTTTTTGTCAAATATACAGATTTTGTAAAGTTTTTATCTCTCATCTACTCACAACCAAACCTTAAAATTATACAGATTTACACTCACATATTTTTTAATGAACCTACCGTGAATGCTCTAAGTAAATAATTAACCGTTTTGAGAATGTACTACCTACCTCGCCAGACAACCGAGGCCAGGGTCCATTGTCGAAAGCTTCACGGGCAGCCTTGACGGCCAAATCAACATCTTCCTCTCTTCCTTCAGCCACTGTTGCTAACACTTGCTCGGTCGCTGGATTTATCGCCTCGAATGTGTTTCCTAATATATAATTTCAATCATATATATGTATATATAATTTGTAATTTGTGATTTGTAATGAAACTTATTAGCACATGTAATGAAACCCATGTTATAAAAGGAAATTAACCTGAAACTGAATCAACAAATTCGCCATTAATAAAGAGCTTGGTGAACTTGATCTTATGAGTGGCTGCAGACTTGGAACTTCCGTTGGTTGCTGAACTCATCTTTTAGCGACGGTTTTAGTTTGTAGCTAGTGAAGTTGGAATGAGATAACTATACAATAAGGGGCCTATTTATAGCCAGCCTTCATGGCAACAACGTACCTAAATTTTGCTAGGGAAAATGGTGAGAGAGTCATTGACAAAAACATTTATGGATTACATTTTACATTCACAAAACTCAATTTATATTTAAGGGAAAATAGTTTGTATCTATTTATTTAACTAAAGTGGTGGTGTATTATAATTTTGTATGTAAATCAACAAATATGACATGATTTTGCATGGAAGGATCGCACGGAGGAGGATCGATTTTGGGAGGGAACAATTGACTTGGGAGTGACGGGAAGGGACGATAGGGATTTTAGGGCTTTTTTTAAATACATATTTACATCCATTAGGTATATAAATCCAACTAAGCAAAAAAATAATAATAAAAAGTTGAAAATGATATATTAAAGCCAACTAGGATGCCATGTAATAA
This sequence comes from Deinandra increscens subsp. villosa, assembly GCA_039602395.1. NCBI lineage: Eukaryota > Viridiplantae > Streptophyta > Magnoliopsida > Asterales > Asteraceae > Deinandra > Deinandra increscens. Next base: position 24,623,884 of record JBCNJP010000020.1, on the reverse strand, counting down.
AAAACTTAACGGAGTTAAGTTTTAGTTAGTTTTGGCTCACCGGAAGAAAATAGTGTTAAAGTTCGGATCGTTAAAAACCAATTCTTTAGTTGGGATTATTGTGTGCCAATTGTTAATATTTGAGATTATTTAAAACCAATAAACTTAAAAATATACATGTTTTATTTCAAATATTCCTCTTTTTTCGACCATTTTCTGATTTTATTATATATTTATGAAACAATATAATATTGTTTCATATTTAGTTTTCAGATTGATCCAATGTCAAAATCACAAAAAGACAATAATGCAAGAAAAACGAAAAAAAAACCCAAAGACTTCCAAATTTTGGACCAAATTATTAGATATAGTTGATAGATATATCGTTATGTTATGTTGACAATAGTCTAAGGGGTAAGTTGCGTATCTAGTGGTATTATATATAGGGCTTATTTATTGTATTATTGGAAATCATGAGAGTAATCATATTCACGAATAATTATAACCTAGGTACGTATTCTTCAAAATAAATTTAAAAGTAATGTAATTATTTTGTTTTACAAAGAAAAAGTGACCAGGTTTATAAGACTTTCTATAGTGTATCTTGGTTTTTAGAGCTAAGTGTATATTTATATTTTATAAAATACTAAAATGGTACTAATTTAAAGAATAACTAGATTATTTTGAAGTATAAATCGAATAAAAGAAATAAAATTTTCATACATCGAATTGGGTGTATGAGAATTCTCTAAAATTCTTGATCAAAAGTCAAAAAGAGATGGTAATGAATAAAAAATAAATGAACAATAGAGTTAGCAACCAATAATAAAACTAGTACTGAAAACAGCCTCTAGACTATCAATAACATACATTTAATGGATTTAGAAGTATTTGCAAGAAGATATTTGATAACATTTGTATAACTAACCATCCAATCTAGACCATTGTGCTTTGCTTACCTAAAGGCACAACACAATATAAAATCCTTTAAATCTTGTTATGTGTAAAATTAGATTTTTTAAGTCGTGCGATATTATTTTCGTTGGTTAATTGATTATTTGTAATGATTAAAACTCAGTGATTCTTAATTTACCAAGTATTTTAGGATGCGTTTTAGGACCCAAGGCGTAGTAAAAGTTTGAGACCCCTTATGAAGTGTTAACTAATAAATTTAAGACTAAACATTATTTACATATGTATGCAATTTCAGGTTACATCCTTTTATCTTTAAAATCCGTTAGTATCATCCTTTAAAATCCGTTAGTATCATCCTTTATGTATTAGTTTCACTTTTCATTATTTAAGCTAACTTTTGATAAATATTTTAGTTAACTTTAATAGTATGAGAAATATATATATGTTGTAATTCCATTTTCATTAAGTTATAGATTGTGTTTGATAACATGGATATGGGCTGACCGAGTAAGGAGGGGAAATGAAGTTGATCGAGTAAAAGGGTGTTTTAGACGAAAACATATTGAAAATTGCTCACCGGTTAACAATAATCTCTTAATTATTCTTGTTTCTTGCATAAATTAATTATTATGATGAATGAAATTCAAAGCAAAAGACACTACTACTGTACTACCTAGAATTTAACTGCTATTGTTAGCTTTTGTCTAGCATAAACAAAGGGTCTGATAGAGACACCAATTTTTTTCTTCTGGACACCACCCTTATCCTGGCTTTAAGGCCTTTTAACGTTGCGTTTGTTCAACCCTAAATGCCACGTTATGCTCTAAACGACGCGTTTAAACCTGACACCTCGTTTAACCCCCGTTTCATAGGGATCAATGCTAATGACTGGGGTAGAAGTTGACCTAACCGCCCAGTTAAGCCCTAAATGAGACTTTATGAACCCAAAAATTTTACGACTTGTTTTAGACCCTCTTTTGCTTCTACCTTATATATATTTTTTTAAATAAAGAGCAAGTATTCTATAAAAGTTTACAAAATTTTTGTTTAACTTTTTAACAAGTTACAAATATAAACGATCGTATAGTCGTATAGTATAACTTTATTTTTCTATTTGTTTTTAATAACTCGTTCAACTTTTTAATAACTTACATTAAAACGTTAATTATTTTACATTCGTAATTATAAGTTTATAAAGTTCTCTCGGGAACACAAAGCGTAAGAACTCAACGGATTCATCACTGTAGTAATCAGATGAATTGAGTTGTAGTAATCACTGTAGTATGGTCGTATACTATAAGTTTTTAATCTATTTGTCTTTAATAACTTGGATTGGGTTCATCACTGTAGTAATCAAATGAATTGAGTTGTATACATGAAAGCGTAAGAACTCAACGGATTCCCTTCTTTGTTTGTCTGATTCGAGGGAGAGGTCCCGTTGAGTTCTTAATAATTAGAATATTTTTTTGATAAGTTCATTGAAAAAGTTCTATTTACTCAACAAATTTTTTCCTCTTCTTTTGTTTGTCCACCACTTTTCTTCCAATTTATCATTCCTGGGTCCAATGGAATTCATAGAGAACCGCTTTTTTTTCCGATCCAGTCCTTCCACCACCGCGGACCCCAGTTAGATTCATGCATGCTACACTTTATAGTTATTGGTAGAACCTAAGTACTCTCTTTCGGATTCAGGAAAGAACTCTCATAGATCTTTTTTCCTTTTGGAAGATTTAACTTTTTAATAACTTACAAATATTAAAACGTTATATTTTTTACATTCTTAACTATAAGTTTATAAAGTTCTCTCGAGAACACAAACATACAACCAAACAAACAAATCACCAATATAATCAAACAAACGAATCACTAATACAACCAAACAACCAAAATGCATATATAATAAAATGAGTTTGTACACATAAACCAAAACGTACAACTCTTTATAAATAACATATCTAGCCCACCAGCATCTCCTCAGCATCATCATCTCCACCATCAACATAGTCTCCGCCAGGTGCGGTGGCGTTTACGTAAATATCCTCATGTACGGTGCTGGACGTGCCAACATCATCATGTGCAGTGCCAGACGTGCCAGCACCGTCGTCAAAACGATGTGTAGTGTCGGACGTGTCAGCATCGTCATCAAAAAGAGGTGGTGGCGGAAACGGCCTACCGTCCTGCAACAGCTGATTGGTCAAAAATGAGAGCTAACCGTCGCGTTAAGCCCTAAACGCGACGTTTAGGGTTTAGGTTAGCATATTCCCCTCGATATTGGAGATTATTCTCTTGTACGTTGTCAAATCGAGACCTAAACGCCCGGTTAAGCCCTAAATGTGGCGTTTATGTTGCATCCAGATTACTCCCTCGAACTCAAATATTATTCAATCGTACGCTATCAAACCGACCCACTAAATCTCCGCTTTAAGCCCTAAACGGGATGTTGTGCTACCAATGATTGGCACCGCATGTTCATAGGGATCAGTGCCAATCATTGGATGGATAGAATCTAACCTAAATACCATGTTAAGCCCTAAATTAAACTATAAAGACGGTGTCTAGAAAAAAATTGAGTTGCTCAGAGAAAGGCTAAACAAAACTCCTTACAGGATAGCTTCTTTGTATTCCGCTCTTCTCCCTGAAGGGAAAGATATCTGAAAGGAGCATTCCCACAGCAACACAAGAAGGAATTTAAATGAAATTTATAAATTTAAAGTACAATTTCATAGACGGCTAGGTTGGTACTAGGCTCCTAGACGCTCTCAGTTGACCAAGTTTTGTTTTATTTTTACTTTTTATTTATTTATGAAGAGTTAAGAAAATATTTATGAGTCTTGTTTTCTTTTTATTTATTTATCAAGAGTTTATTTATCAAGTCCTGACTCAAATATCATTAAAACGCGTTGGTGATATTTGAGGCAGGACATTCTTTATGAACCACGAATCTCTCTTATCCATGGCCAATGTGAGATTTGTCTAGAGTATCCACAGCCAAGTTCTCATTCTGTGTGAGCTATACAGCTAGCCCTATTAGATAAACTATTGTCAAACCCTCGACCCCTTTGTTAATCTCTGCAAAAAGTTCTTGATCAACTAAGGGGATGTTATAGTTTATTCAAATGAATGAATAAAACCATTAATAAAGAAAAAAGCACAACAGAATGTTTCTATTCAAATGAATAAACCGTAAACATATACTTTCTATTCAAATGAGTTGCTCTAAGAGTCAAGATTGCATATGTGAATAGTCTTCACGTGGACTACTAGCAACCTAAGATGAACTCACGGTATGGTATCCATACAAACAAACCAATTTTCATTTCATTGTAACTCTTCATTCCATTCGATTCGGGCTCTTATTTTGCGTATCAAACAGCTACCTTATTCACACAAACAGTATTACAAATATTTATAATATATTTGTAATGATCATTTAATTGCCAAAATAATATAGAACTGTATTGAAATTAGCTTAAAGTGTTTCATTTCACATTTTGATTGGAAAATCAAACATCCTTCCAAATGTTTTGTATAAAACCATATTTTTTTTTTTTGAACAGCTAATTTTTTTTCCCCACATTTTCACCATGCCAAGGTTTGAACCTTGGTCTTTCCCCAAAGGAGCTTTGACCAAACATTTTCATATGAAATAAAATATACTATCTCGATCTATTTAAGGAATTTCAAAATCTAACATTTTGAATTTAAGAAACTCTTTTAAAATGTTAATTAATTTCTGTGACATATTTAGAAACGTTGAAAAAAGAACAAATAAAGAGCAATTTTAGGTAATAAATATTCGCTTAGCCTCTTGTTTCCAGTCATACAATACCACCTTTCTTTCTTTTACACCAGTTGAAAAAAGAAAAAAAATTAAGCAATTTTAGGTATTAAATATTCTCACTTCTGAATTAAATGGGTAAACGATACGATGCAGAGGATGATGCCGATGAGGAGGTGGAGGAGGAGGAGGAAGAAGATGACGAGGAGGAGGAAGAAGACGATGAATACGAAGAAGATGACGATGAAAAAACAAGCAGGATTAAGAAAAGCAGAGAGCTAGGGTTGTCGTGCATGTTGAATACAGAGGTCGGGGCAGTGCTAGCGGTGATCCGTCGTAGAACTGACCCGACCTCCCAATTCTATCACCAAGACGACGCCTTGGATTCCGCCATACCCCAATCTTTAAAATCACTAAGAACGCTTATATTCAATAATCGACAACCATGGAAACATGTCGATGCGTCCATCTACCTCTCGCCGTTTCTGGACGTGATAGCGTCAGACGGTGTCCCCGCCGGTGCCACCGCGGTGGCGCTCTCTTCGGTTTTGAAAATCATGAGACTTGATATGTTTGATAAGAAGACTCCCGGTGCCCGGGAGGTAATGTCTAATGTGGTCATGGCGGTCACCGGGTGTCGTCTGGAGAAGACACACCCGGTCACCGAAGGGGCGGTGATGATGAGGATTTTACAAGTTTTGGCCGCGGTGATGAGACACCCGGCCTCTGTCCTACTCAACGATCATGCCGTTTGCACCATCGTGAACACGTGTTTTCAGGTGGTGCAGCGGTCTGCTCACCAAGGTGATTTGCTACAACGAACCGCGCGACACACGATGCATGATATTATTCAAATTGTATTCTCCCGCCTCCCGGAGATTGAAGTTGGTGATTGGGAGAATTCTGAATCCGACACCGAAGACTCCGTTGATGAAGCCAGTTACGGGATCTGTTGTGCGGTTGACATATTCCATTTTCTTTGTTCTTTGTTAAACGTTGTCGGGATTGTTGAAACTGAAGGGTCGCCGGCACTGACCGCGGATGAAGATGTCCAGGTTTTCGCACTGGTTTTGATCAACTCCGCCTTAGAATTAAGCGGCGAAAGCATAGGAAAACACAAGAAACTCCTACGAATGGTTCAAGATGATCTTTTTCATCATCTGATCCATTACGGGACAGCTACCTCGAGCCCGTTAGTCTTATCGATGATATGCAGCACCGTTTGGAACATTTACTACTTCCATCGTGAATCAATCCGGTTACAGCTCGAAGCTTTCTTCGTATTCGTCTTTTCGAAAACCTTAAACCAAGGTTACTCGATTTCGCTACAAGAACTCACGCTTGAAGGGATTATAAACTTTTGCAGGCAACCCACGTTCTTAGTAGAAGTATACATTAACTATGATTGCGACCCGTTTTCGTATAACGTTTTTGAAGGCATCGGAAAAAATCTTTGCAAAAACGCGTTTTTATCCGGTGGCACCGCTACCACCTTACAACTCCATGCTTTCGAGGGTCTCATGGTTCTAATCCACAACATAGCTGATAATGTTGATAAACAACACAACTCAAGGCCGAGGGGACCTTACCCGGTTGAGATTTCGGAATATAAACCGTTTTGGGAAGAAATCAAAATCGCGAAAGATACGAACTTTGAAGAATGGATAGAATCGGTACGGGTTCGAAAGGTGCAAAAGAGAAAGATGATGATCGCGGGTAGCCATTTTAACCGGGATGAAAAGAAGGGGATGGAGTATTTGAAGATATCGAAACTGATATCCGACCCGCCTGACCCGAAAGGACTCGCTATGTTTTTAAGGTACACACCGGGACTTGATAAGACAAAGATCGGTGACTTTTTAGGTGACCCGAGTGAGTTTAACCTTGAGGTACTCAAAGAGTTCACGGACACATTCGAGTTAACCGGCTTGGTTCTAGACACCGCTTTACGATCCTACCTAGAAACTTTCCGGCTTCCGGGAGAGTCGCAAAAGATTCATCGGATCTTAGAGGCGTTTTCCGAACGTTTTTACAAACAACAATCATCCGAAATATTCGTGACTAAGGATGCAGTGTTCATATTATGTTATTCCGTGATTATGTTAAACACTGATCAACATAACCCGCAAGTGAAAAAGAAAATGACCGAAGACGAGTTTATAAGAAATAACCGAGCAATCAACAACGGTCAAGATCTCCCGCGAGAAATTTTAACAGAGCTTTTTCAGTCGATCGCATCAAAAGCCATCACGATATTCGGTCAAAACGGGGCGCCGGTTGAGATGAGCCCGAGTCATTGGATTCAGCTGATTAACAAGTCAAAACTCATCCAACCCTACATCACATGTGATTTCGACAACAGGATCGGTAAGGTCATAGGGTGAGCACCAGTCGCTTTTGAGCTAAAACCGAACCAAACCGAACCAAACCGAGCCGAATCTTCAGGTTTTCGGTCTTTTAAAGAAAACCAATAAGCTTCTTATATATTACTTAAGAAAAATTATAACCCATATATTTATTAAAAAGACCATTCGAGCAAAACAACTGGACTGTACTCGGTTTTTCGGTTATCATACAATTCAGAACCGAAACTGAACTAATTCGGTTTTCAGAAAATGGTCAGTAGGTTCTTGATCGGGTTTGGCTGTTTGTATACGGTTTTATCGGTTAATTCGGTTTTTCTTCTTGCCCTCAGGTAGGGATATGTTCGCTGCAATCGCGGGTCCAACAGTCGCAACACTTTCCGCCATCTTCGAACACACGGAAGACGAAGAAACAATTCATGAATGCATCGAGGGACTATTTGCGGTCGCTAGAATCTGTCAGTACGGACTACAAGATTCTCTGGATGAGCTGCTTTCATCTTTTTGTAAATTCACAACTTTGCTAAACCCATACGCTTCAGCAGAAGAAACCTTGTTTTCATTCGGACATGATCTGAAACCCCGAATGGCGACACTAGCGGTTTTTACCGTCGCTAATAACTTTAAAGATTCGATTAGAGGAGGGTGGAGGAATATTATCGACTGCTTGTTAAAGCTAAAACGACTTCAACTTCTGCCTCAATCGATAACCGATCTCAGCGGTTCAGGTTCGGGTTCAGGTTCTTCGACTAAACATAAACGCACCGAATCAGAATCCGTACATGAGCATACCGGAAGAATAAACACATCGAATCTAATGGCGATCATTTCTCACTGTTTATCGATGGAAAACGTAGAGGAGTCGTTAAACCTAGGAATAACCGAATTCGAACAGAATCTAAAAGTCATCCAACAATGTAAAATCGGAAGCATTTTTAGCAAAAGCTCAACGTTACCCATCGACCCGTTGCTAAATCTGGGCCGGTCACTAATCTTTGCGGCCGCTGGGAAAGGTCAAAAGTTCAACACTCCCGCGGAAGAAGAAGAAACGGTTGAGTTCTGTTGGGAGTTGATTCAAGCAATGGCTTCTTGTAACGTCCACCGTCTTTCTTTGTTCTGGCCAACTTACAACGACTACCTTCTTAACGTGATTCAGTTCCAACTCGCTTCCCCGCTTCCATTTGCGGAGAAAGCCATTGTTGCCTTAATCAGAATCTGTCTGAAGCTTCTTGCATCGAACGCAAACGAGAAGCTCTCGGAAGAACAAATCTTCAAATCTATTAACTTAATGTGGAAACTGGATGGTAAAGTGCTGGAGATTTGTAACGAGTTTGTTATCAAATCAGTGACAAAGATACTAAACAAGTACTCAGGTAACTTACTATCACAATTAGGGTGGAAGACAGTTCTTCATTTGTTAACGAGCACCGGACGACATGCCGAAACATATGAACGGAGAGTTGAAGCTCTAATAAACCTAATGGCGAAAGGTACCGCGATTTCTGCGATAAACTATGCGTATTGTATTGACTGTGGATTTCGGTTTGTCGCGTTGCGAAACAGTCCGGTAGATAAGAACATGAGGTTGATGGATTTGATGGCGGATTCGGTTAAACTGTTAGTCGAATGGTTGAAAAACGGGTACTCAGATCCAGGAAGTAGTACCACTCTTACCTCTGCTGCTGTTACCACCACAAACATGAATATTAGTTCGTTTTCGGTTGATGATAACACAAACACAACAGTGTCGATGACTCTTTTTCTGAAGCTTGGGGATGTTTTGAAGAAGACGAGCTTAGCGAGAAGAGAGGAGGTGCGTAATTATGCGGTTAAGTCGTTACATAAAGCTTTTATACATGCGGAAGAGCTTTGTTTTACTCCAGGGAATGTCATAAACTGTTTCAATCTTGTGATATTTGCAATGGTGGATGATCTGCATGAAAAGATGTTGGAGTATTCGACTAGAGAGAATGCAGAAAGGGAGACGAGGAGTATGGAAGGGACTTTAGGGTTGGCATTAGAGTTTTTGGTGGATGTTTATCTACGGTTTATGAAGCTGCTGATAGAGAATCCTGGGTTTAAGACGTTTTGGTTGGGGATATTGAGAAGGATGGATTCGTGTATGAAAGCTGAACTTGGTGCTTATGGTGAATCGAAGATGAAAGAACTGGTTCCTGAGTTGTTGAAGAAGATGATCACAGAAATGCAGGAGAAACAAATTTTGGTTCCTCAAGAAGGGAATGATTTGTGGGAAATCACATATATACAAATACAATGGATTGCTCCTTGGCTTAAAGATGAACTATACACATGGCATGAATATCTATGATTTGATTCTACTTTGTAAACCTCAACCCGAATAGTTCTAGCATGTGAGACACTGTTATAGAAATCATAATCAAAACAACAATTCATAATATAAGGGTCAATGCTCACAATTCCGAAACATCTAACATCTGTTCAAAACGCTTAACTCAAATATTCGTTACATAAGTGAAATATAAGTCCTTTAGTAAATCTAATGCATTTTGAACTGCACGTTACGGATGTACCGGTAAACCTGACGTGCTTTAAGAAGAATAGCACGCCTAGGCAATTGCCCAATGAACACAGATAAACAAAAAAAAAAGCCGGAACGAAGACATAATCAGACGACGAAATAACAAACATAGCAGAAACATTATAAATAACATATTCAGGAATCAGGAGTAACACAATAAGAAATATTGGAAATAACACAAATGCTGATACGATAACAAATTCAGAGTATACATAAGTATCATATGGATGTTACCCAAAGCATATCAGAAATACATAAACAGTAACCTAGTGAAAGATATATAGGTAGCTACTCTCATATATTAGTCACATGAGATGGTGAGTGTTTGCCTATACTAATCAATCCCCTAGAAGTCGGAAATAATATCCTACAACCAGTCCATATGTCTCCTAAATCCTAATATATAACGTGTCCAATATACCATTAGGTAACCCCCATGTAAGAGCATTTTCGGGTTACAAAGTATATTAATAAAGTAGTAATAAACTAATACTACAACCATATCAAACTTATAATATAGGGGAACATGAAATAATGAGTCTAGTCTCAAATAAGGTCTGTTGCATGGTAAAGTGTAATAAGGGAAAAATGGAATACGATATCAATGAAACATCATATCAGAGAGGAGTTTCAAATTGCAGTACGATTTTGCGTAAGCATACAATTTCTGTAGAGGGATACAATACTCGTACCTTAGGCAACTAGCAAGAGCAACAATAAAGGCTATGCCGCCCTCAAATCTCACAAGGACCTGCTGAATAGTTACATTACGAATCAGACTGACTGAATCTTAGTTACTCGTGTCATCTAGTGGTTTTCCTGCAACCAAAGGCTTTTGGGGTTACTTAAGTATAAATAAGGATCTGGTTTTATTTGTTGTGTGAATGATTAAAGTTATGCATTATCATTAGTTGCATATTCATAGTGTTTAGTTAAGCAATAGTGATTGCATACTCATAGTATATGGTAATGATACAATTATAGGGATTTAAACAACTTCGTTTTCACTGGTTCTGCAAATATCTCGTTTGAGAATTTTAGAAGATCCTGTTACGCAAGCATACCAGTTATAAGTTATTAAAGACCACGAAATATGGCTTAAATTTGCATTCTTTCCAAAAGTTCACAGATAACAGAAAGACCATGAATTCATAGTGGGGTGCTCAAGTCTATGTTACAAACGCGCAAAAGGCGCGCACCTAGCCACCCAGGTGCAGCCCAACTCTATCACATGGCTTCAAAATCCCCACTTTCAGATGTACATTCATGTCAAGTTCCGGTCAAAATCGTGCAAACATGCCTTAAACAATTACACTATGCACTAAACAAGCCTGTAATCAACTTCAAAAAGTCTAAACTTACCCAAAACAAGCCTAAAACATGTCTAAAACCCTTAGAAGTATATACTCTACGCCTCGCTTAAAATGATAAGGCTTAAGTAGTTAAGTGCGGTTACAGCTATAGTTGACGTATGCGTTAATCAGTTACAATCGCCCGGAAAAATAACTCGGAATCATAAGCCATATTTGAAAGGAAATTACGAACACTTAACAACTTGCAGATGTGGTTAATAGATGGGCAAAATTGAGCACCTCAATAGCCGTAGAGAACGAATCGAAGATAATTAAACAATTTGGAGTACGTAAGTATGATTCAAAAAAGAGAAAATTAGGTTGATTTTGGTACCTGATATTCGCACAGACGAAGACAAACGAAGCTGAAACACCAGAAGTGCGCGACGGTTGTACAACAGACGACGGCTGAACTAGTATGAAGCGGTGATGGTTCGCCGGCGGAGGGAATCTCGCTGGAATCGTAGTTCGAGGGGGGGGGGGGGGAGAAGGGATCCTGATTTGGTAGGAAAATGCAGTATGATTAGAGAAAGAAAATTCGGGCGGGTCGGATTACCCGGATATGGGTCGTTGAATTGGATAGGGTAATATTCGGTTTCGATTCGGTTTGGTTTTTAGTTTTTTACCCTTCAATGAAACCGAAACAGCCTAAAGAAAATAAAAAAGTTATACATCTTAAAATAACAAAAAGACATATGAATCAAAAAAATAAAAATAAATAAATAAATAAATAAATAAATAAAACTATACATAAATAACTAACGGTATAAAACTAAACTAAAACAAAGTAAAAAACCCCACGCCAACACGTACCAAAATTTAAACACCCAAAAATAACGGTGTAAAACTAAATTCAAACCATGTAAATAATCCACGGAAACCACCAAAAAATTATACACCGAAAAACAACGGTGTAAAACTAAACTAAAACTAAGGTAAAAAAATGAAACGGGAACTACCTAGATGGCTGACACGTGGACGACCCTAGATGGCTGACACGTGGACGGCAATGTTACTGTAGCGAACCATGTTTGTCTTTGTTTATAGTATAATAAATGTTGAAAACATGTTTGTCTTTGTTTATAGTATAATAAATGTTGAAAACAGCTATAATGTCGAGCATAATTATTAAATGGGTAACGTCTAAGATTCTCATGAAAGCGTATAAGGGCATGGGATATACCCACTGTTAGGAAAAAGTATTGTCATGTGGGTGTCATGTCATCATCTCCATCACATTCACACCACTCATATAGAGAGGAGTATGGTGAGTGGAGTATGAGTAAGTGTGAACTTTAATTAATAGGTGTAATAAATTTATGGAAAATTGGATTTTAATAATACGAGTTTCACCCAGTTGGCGGATAATAATACGAGTTTTAAAATTTCATCACAATAATACCAATTTTATAGGTATTGGATTATAATGATACACCGTTAGTTTTTTTACTAACGGTGTTAGTTCCTTGCTGACGTGGCAAACTATGTTCTTTTTTAACAAAGTTATTAATGTGTAGGGGTTGATTTTGTAATTACTATAACATGGGTTAAAAGAAGGAAAAGGGGGAAACCCCTAAACGCGGGCAGAAGAGAAGAGATAGCCGCCGGCTCTCCGGCGACCGATTTCCGGCTGGCTCTCCGGCAACAGCAACAACGCGCATTTCATCTCCTCCGACCACCGGCTTCCACCATCATCTCCTCCGGCGTCCACCCCATCTCACTGTCGCCTTTCACCATCCACTCTAGAAATCTCTCTAATGTGTGTTGCCAACAAGAACCACGGCTGAACCCTAGATGGGTTTGCGCCACCTTAATCGATCCAGATTGATTCCGTCTGGTGACGACGATCTCTGGCTAATCACATTCGGGCCAGTCCGCCGCCGTAATCGCCATTCGCGTAGATCTGAACCAGCAACGGCAATGGGAGTGGGAGTGCCATCGCCGGCAGGAAAATCGGAGGAGGAAGGGATCGCCGACCAATGTTTTAAAACCCGGGTCGAACCGGCCGGTTCAACCGGTTCGACCGGGGACCGGCCACCTTTCCGGTTCTTTAATGCCCGGTTTTTTGGGTTGAACCGACCCGCTTCGAACCGGCCGGTTTTCCGGTTTTTTCCGGTTCAACCGGTTTTTTCCGGTTCAACCGGTCCGGTTCAACCGGTTTTTTCCGGTTCAACCGGTTTTCTGATTTTTTTATTTTATTTTTTTTAACTTTTTTTTTTATTTATTTTTTTTTTTAAGTTTAAAACTTATATTTTCTTATGAAATACATATTTGATATTATTTTTGAGTGGATTATAATTGTATTTTAACTACTTTTGTTGGGGTGTACAAGTTTATTAGCATTTTTATAAAAAAATATATATAAATCCCCTAACCGGTTCAACCAGCCGGTCTAACCGGTCCGACCGGTCGAACCAGTCCCGGAAGGTTTTCCGGTTCAACTAAAAAACCGGTTTTTAAAACATTGTCGCCGACAGGAAAATCGGAGGAGGAAGGGGTCAACGGCAGGAAAATCGGAGGATGAAGGGGTCGCCGACAGGAAAACCGGAAGAGGAAGGGGTCGCCGGAGTTTGGTCGGGGAAGGGGAACGGGGCTGTTGTGTTTTCTGTTTTTTTTTTCTTTTTTAAAATTATTTTATAGATATTACAAATAAGCCCCTCCATTTTTTAAAATTATAAAATAATCCCTCAACATATGCCACATCAGCAAATGACTAACACCGTTAGGGTTCAACTAACGACAATTCATTATAAGCACCTACCTCATTAATTGGTATTATTCATAACAATTTTTGAAACTCATATTATTTTCCGCCAATGACATAAACTTGTATTATTAAAATCCAATTTTCCTAAATTTATTAGAAGTAATTTACACAAAAGAAAAAATTTAAAAAGAAATTAATAAAGCATCTCTCACACCCATGATGCCCGTCACGCCAGCCTCTCACATCATAGGGGTGTGGTGTTTCACGCCCTCATACCACTCACGAATGCTCTCACTGTTGGGTGTGAAGGCCTTTGGGCCGGTTTAATTATTAGGGGCCCATCCTGGTTCCTAGTTTGCCCTAAATTTTCTTTTATATATATCACATCATGTATTGTAATCTCCTGTACTGTTTTGAGCTAATAAGAAAATACCTAGTTGCAGCCCGTGGACGTAGGTCACACCGACCGAACCACGTTAAATCTCTCGTGTTCGATTATTATTGCTTTCGTGTGCGTGTGTGATAGTGTGTTCCGCTGCGTCTCGCTCGTGTTGATTCCTAACAAGTGGTATCTAGAGCCAAGGTTCTGTCATACACAAGTGCACTGAGACGAAAGTTGGTTCTTCGCTGGAGGTTATCGTTTCGATCGACAAGAAGAAAGAAGAGGGTTGTTTTTTTTTATTCCTTCGGATCCGCTACCAAGATAGACAGGAAAGTAATTTTCTTTGACTTTGTGGTTTGGTATTTTTTGTTGTGTGGACAGGATTGTTCACGTACAAAAAAAAAAGTTTTTATTTAAGAAAGTTCAAAGGAAATGGAAGGTGGGAATTAGGATTAATTATTTTGGATCCTCTTCATAAATTAGGGTGTTGGAGGGAAAACCCTTTTGGTCGTCGTTTTTTTTTGTTTCTCCTACAGCCGCAAGTGAAAGAAAAAAAATATATATATTGGGTTATTTTTTTTGGTTCGTAAATCAAGATCAGTTGTACCGAGTGAGTGAAACCGATTGGGAACGTCGTCTACAACTATTTTTTGTCAAACGTGATCAGGAGAGACAGGTTCACTTGTTTCTGTTTTCTGATTAGTGTTTTGATTGGGTTGTTTGGGTGTCAAGTTTCGGGTTTTATTCGGGGTGCTCGGGTTTGATTTGCTTTTGCGGTTGGGTATTTGTTGACGGGAAGATCGGGTTTTTGGCCGTGTTTGTCTGGATTTTTTTTTGACAGTGATTATCAACTGTTTGTCTCTCGTTTGTTATGGCCGAAGACGGGAAGGTTCAGATTGAGAAGTTCAATGGGACCGATTTCAGTTGGTGGAAGATGCAAGTAGAAGCTCTGTTGTGTCAAAAGGATCTAGACATGGTTATGGTCAAGGATAAGCCTGCGAAGATAGAACAAGCTGATTGGGAATTGAAGGATAAAAAGGCTAGGGCGGTTATTACATTGGCACTTACTAAAAGTGTGGCGTTCAATATCATGAAGGAGACTACTGCGTATGGTATGATGAATGCGCTCTCGAATATGTATGAGAAGCCGTCTGCTGCATATAAAGTATTCCTAATTCGAGAGCTTGTGAACACGAGGATGAATGAAGGAAGCTCAGTAACTGCTCACATCAACAACCTTAATTCAATCTTAGCTAGACTTGTATCAGTTGGGATTAAGTTTGAGGATGAGGTTCAGGCTTTACTGTTGTTGTCATCTCTGCCTGACAGTTGGTCTGGAACTGTGACTGCAATTTCAAGTTCTGCGGGGACAACTGGTTTCACTTTTGAAGGTATTCGAGATCTCATTCTGGGTGAGGATGTCAGAAGGAGGAATTCGGGTGAATCATCAAATAGTGGGTTACTAAATGTTGGTAGAGGTCGGGAAAGCAACAGGAGCAGTGGGAGTCGGGGAAGGAGTTCGTCTAGAACTCGAAAGAATGTGAGGTGTTGGAGCTGCAACGAGGTGGGGCATGTGAAGAGTCAATGTCCGCAGAAGAAAGATCTGAATACAGTTTCTGGGGATGTCTCTGAGGATGAGGCATTGATACTAAGTGTGGAAAACTGTGTAGACTCTTGGGTCATGGATTCAGGTGCTTCGTTTCACGCTATGGACAACGGGGAAACGATGGTGAATCTGAAAGAAGGCGATTTTGGAAAGGTACGATTGGCAAATGACGAGGTGCTTGAGGTAACGGGCATGGGGGATATTGATTTGGTCACTTCATTGGGAACTACATGGAATCTAAAAAATGTCAGTGTTATTCCGGGGCTGAAGAAGAAACTGATTTCTGTTGGTCAGCTGGATGAACAAGGACTTGAAGTTAGGTTTGGTAGTGGCAAATGGAGGGTGGTCAATGGTAATCTGGTAATTGCTCGTGGTATGAAGCGTGGGTCATTATATATGGTTGAGGTACCTGCTGAGGGATGTATGACCGTCCCGGTTAAGCATAACAAAATCGGGTTCACTAAATCTGGTGCTAAGAGAGTTCATTTTGCAAACGTGAAGTCTGGAGCAGAGATGTTAGCTGAACGAGCTAGAAAGTCTAAACCATTCAGGGGATTCGGTGACAGTGGGAGCATGAGACATGTTCCAGGTACAGTTACGAAGAGTCGTTGGGTTTCGAAGACTAAAGCTGAAGAATTCTCTCCTGGTGATTGTTTGCTGAGTTTGGAGAGTGTATGTGGTCCTCGGTGTATCTCTGGATCCGGTGGAATGTCCAAGCCGGTTGAGACAGAGGATGTGTCGTTGACTGGTTTAGTCACGACTGAGTTGGAGCTCGATGGAGCTTCAACTTCTGGTACTTGATGATGGGGGGGGGGGGGGGGGCTGCTGCAACTAGGTGATATTAACTGAAGTCTTGGCTTGTTCTCGGGAACTGGAAGCTTGGAAGACTTGTCTGATTGGAGATCACTGGTTTACTGGATGGCTGTGGATGTATAAGCTTGGATGGCGGGCTGGAGTTTATCGCAAGGCCTTCAAGTGGGAGATTGTTGGGTGTGAAGGCCTTTGGGCCGGTTTAATTATTAGGGGCCCATCCTGGTTCCTAGTTTGCCCTAAATTTTCTTTTATATATATCACATCATGTATTGTAATCTCCTGTACTGTTTTGAGCTAATAAGAAAATACCTAGTTGCAGCCCGTGGACGTAGGTCACATCGACCGAACCACGTTAAATCTCTCGTGTTCGATTATTATTGCTTTCGTGTGCGTGTGTGATAGTGTGTTCCGCTGCGTCTCGCTCGTGTTGATCCCTAACACTCACAACATGTATATCGGATGTCCTAAGTAGCAATAGTCTATCACTGGTAAAGTAACTTAATAGGAATTCACACATGAACAAGTCTATTGTCAATCATTTGTACACCAATAAAAGATTGGTGTACCTAAATGTTCTAGGTTAATTAATCTTTTTATAATGATAAACTTATTTATAGTTTGAAAAACATGTGTCAAAGCTTGGTAAAAGGATTTCTAATGTTGTGACAAGGGGTCATAAGGATCGTGTTCTATGCGCCATATGACCCGTGTTGGCTACAACCATAAGGCTCGTATCGCAAGAGTCACTGAGCCATGCATGTAGGCCATAGATCGGGTCATACGACTTGTATTGTTTGTATACACCAGACCATACAACCTGTATTGCATGACAAACACATGATTAGCAACTAAGTACTTCACGGAAAGGTGTTCAGATCACGCTCGTTGCATAAGGGGCAGGTGATCAAATCGGTTATAACAATATTCCACCAAGTAAGTGCATCCACCGTAGGCAAACGGTCGGTTAAGGTCCGTTCTCCAACTGTGAATATTAACTTTGATGGGCACAAAGTTTTTCCAATCATGATTAAGCAGTCCAAATAAGGCCTAATTGAAGATTATCAAATAACATTAATGCCGTATGACATATACTCTCGTTATATTTTAAATAAACCAAACATTTTTCATTACTCTTCAAGGTCATTTTTGATGAACTCTTTCAATCAAACGGTAAACACCCTTTGATAAAAAGAATAGCCACACCTCTTTCTCAAATCATGTAATATGGGGTCTAGGCTTCAAAGTAGGGACAATATGTTGTATAAGTTGTGACTCCATAACCTCTTAGTGCTTATAGCATTAGACTTATGATAGTAACATCATAAATTACACTTGGTATATATTTTTTTATTTATAATTCATATAGAAAACATTTCTTACCAAAGTATGTAACAACATTACGTGAATACGAGTTTTGTTGAAGACTATTTTTCATCACTTGTAACGGAATAAAACTATAAAAAACTAAGTCAACCGATCGAACAAACAAGCCTTTCAACTACTCTTTCTCGTTTCCGATACACCCAACCATTGTGAGTTCAACCAAGATGGTTAATTTTCTTTATTTTTTCTTTATTTTGTATTATATATTTATATTTAGACGGGCTTTTAGTGCATTTAGCTATTTGGAGTGATTATAGGCATAGATACGCTTAAAAGATTATATAAATCATATGAAGGGTAAAAGTGGATACTCCACAAGAAAAGGAGATGTTTGGATTACGATCATCAAAATCTGAAATGGACTCATTCTCAATTTATGTTAAATTCATTTGACTTTTGGAGCAACCAAAAGCCGATTAACGATGGTGACATAAGCATTTGGGTCCACATAGATTGGAGAGGAAGACGGCTTCGAGGTTTTATCATGTGACGATCAAAATTTTGGATTTGTGTTGATCAACAAAACCTTTTATTAAAGTTTTAGCGTAAACAATGCAAATTTAAAAATTTTAATATAGTTTTCAAGGCTGATTACACCGATGATTCCTATTGTAAAAGTTATATGTTATATTTAGTGCTTGTTTTATTTATCTTATCATGTTAAAATGTTAAGATCAAGCTTTGCTTGTAAAAACTTGGGTCATCGCAAGACTCGTTTATTAATTAAATTTATACAAATATTCTCTCTATATGATAAAAGAGATTTCTATTTTTTGTTTTGTGATTTTGGCTTTTTCTTTTCTTTATAATTATTCTTTTGTTTCCTTTTTTATTATTTTTTTGTATGGTTTTTATTTTTTATCCAAGCACAATGAGTTTAGCAAAAGATTAAATGGTGTAATAAGTATAGTAATGTAACATAGATTATTTTTATGTTTTTAATATTTGAGACACAAGTCAGTGGTATTATAGTACAGTCATGTAACATAGCTTTTAAGTTCTAGACACGATAGTTTAAGCGTTTGGGTTTTCCCACAGTTATTTTTATTTTGTTTTTCTTTACGTAGCGTTATAACAATGCAACTGTTTTGTGTGTTAGCGTATCCCCGTGTCAACACCTTTATTAGTATTTTTTTATTCTTTTTAAATTATTTTTAAACGTTTCATTGGTTTTAAGTTTAGTTCCACCTCATAGTAATATCTAGTTGATATATAAAACAACAAAAAAATATTTTTAACATACACATAATACAAAAATTATATTAATAAATACCTTTACCATCTAAGCTTCATTTTCACACATATATAGTTTGTGCGATTATCAATATAACTTATGTGATTATCAACAAACACGCACGGACAATTTTACTCTTACTTCATACGTCTACACGAAAAAAGACTTTTCTACTACAACTTTCCTATATATATACGTGTAGTATCTATATATTTAAATTCAGACTTCAAATTAAAATCAACAAGCTGAATTTACTTTGATTTGGGCATAATTTATTTGGTAATCAAACCTATTTTTTAAACAAGCTATGGACTGCAAGCTTTTTAAACAATTTCATTCACATGTAAAATACATTTTCAATAAAATAAAAATATTGTTGAGTAATCATCTACGTATCATCAAAAGTCTAAAAACTATAACAATGATATTTTCAACATTAAAAAGACTTCTACTTTTTTTATAATTTTTGAATGCATTGCACAAAGAGATTAGATTGTGCTTTAGAGCTCTGAAATATTTGACTATATATCCGTGGTGGACACATCATATGTGCTTATACATTGTATATCTAATCATTCATAATGCAGGCCTTGAAAAACTTGGAAGAACAATCTGCTTAGGAATTCTCCATTCAATTTCACAAAAGAAAATTTGAATTTGCATTCTATCAAGAAATATAACAACTTAATATATAATTATATATGAAAGAGTTTTAGCATGTTACGACTTTATCTATTATTTATATGTTAGCAACTTTTATATAATTGTAAAATGTAAATAATATTTGTAATTAACATGTGGGTTTTCCGCTCCATCATCCTACGAAAATTCTTATTAATTAAAAAACCCCTGTTATATTTTTAACTAACATTTACAGTGACTTAAATATAATCTTCATACAAATTACATTATCTAAGGATGAAGGGGTGGAATTCGGCTTCACCCTCGGTTTGTCCAGCTTTCACAGTTTCACGGCTACACCGCCACCACTGATCCGGCTTCGCTTTCAGTTTCATTTTTCGGCTAGAGGTAGCCGATCCAAAGTTGGTCCGTAGGCTTCCATTTTTTCAACATTTGAATATTTGAATGGTCATCTCCATTAAAAGAAGTTTTTTTTTAACTTATAAGTAATCACCCAATCAAACATTGATCTCATGAAAAAAATAGGGAAAAAGACAGAAATAGCCCTTTTGAAAAAAGATTCCCCCATTATAGCCGTTTGAAAGTCAACAGCCCCATTATAGCCCCCTTGCACGGTCGGACGACCGTTGTCATCCGTCGTCACGACTCCACCAACCTAAAACCGCCACGTGTATATTCCAGTCGCCACGACCCTTTTTCACCGACAACGACCGTCCCCTGTGGGTCCACGACCGTCCCCTGCCTGACACTTTCTAGAGTCGTCCGACATCCATCCACGGTCGTCTGACACTTGTCGGGGCGTCGGGACGACCCCGACACACAAAAAAAGTTTTTTTTATGAGGGTCGTTGACCTTCACGGTCGCCACAAACTCATGCACGGTCGCCACGGTCGCCACAACCCCGTTTTTTCTGTTTTGTTTTTTCTTTAAATTTTTTAAACCCGTATTAATTACTTCCACGAAACCACGAACCTGTATTAATTTCTTTTCTTTCACTTTCTTTATAAATCAAATTTATGCCCTTTAGCTGCACGAAAAAGGAAAATGGAATTTCACAACATTGTTGTATGCGTCGGTGGCAAGTGGGAAGAAAGAAATAATGTATACGAGTACGCAACTCCAACAGCAACAAAAGCCATCTCAAAACGACCATCCTCATCATGTAAGATATCAGTAATAGTTCCAGGATTTAGTTTTTGTAAATTATGCAAGTATAAAGGTAATTTAGCAAAAGATTCAATAGGACACCCGGCTATAAGATGTAGCGCCTCATTCTTACCACGCATTGCCTGTTTGTAAGATATGTTTATTTTATATCTTTCATTGATATCCTTAATAATTTCTTTACCCACACATATACAAACATGTGTAGGTACTTACCAACACATTTAAAAGTGTAGATAAATTTTGTGTGGGTAAATATCCCAATTTCTTGTAGCGAATGCATGCATTTATACAATGTATTTATGACACATGAAATGTGAGGTGGAAGAGAGATGGTAAAAATAGGAGAGATGGTGTGACAACCCGTAAGTTTTCTAAGTCAAATCACATGATAATACGTGTAATTAACTGTTTCTATGCGCATAAATATGTGTTTTAGTTAACGTAGATAACGTAATATGCATCTATCCGTTAGTCTTGGTGTAACCCTAATTTAATATCTCGACAATCGACCTTGAAAACAAGAATATTATATATATGATCGGTGGAACTTCAATAACAAGAAACATTTCACAACAATATATGTGATGTAATATAGAAAGAGTTTTTATATTATCTCGTCACCTTTGTAGTATTTTGCATACGTTCAAAGTTCATGTCACTATTTGACGTAAAATAATCATTTAACGATAACGTTTATCCATTTATTTACCGACTACGTCAAATAATAAATCATGTTAACGTTTAGTATTTTTATAACGAAAAACCATTAGGTTTTTATATAAAACAATCAACGTAAACGTTTTTCACCATTTAACACCC
Source organism: Deinandra increscens subsp. villosa (assembly GCA_039602395.1). Classification (NCBI taxonomy): domain Eukaryota; kingdom Viridiplantae; phylum Streptophyta; class Magnoliopsida; order Asterales; family Asteraceae; genus Deinandra; species Deinandra increscens. The sequence continues at coordinate 24,602,184 of JBCNJP010000020.1, read as the reverse complement.
TTTGACTTTACACAAGACTTGGATCCTTTATTTTCTTCAACCATGATTTATTATCTTTCATGCACATTTATTTCCATGCATGATCAAATCCAATTGTCACCTTTGATCATATCGTCTTTCGTGATCAAAACCCGACACCCGAACCTCCCATTAATCGATTTCTAGTAGTAATCCACCACCTTTATCTTAACCTACTACTAATCTTCTACTAATTAAACCATGCACTATTCACTTGTACCACGAACCAACATAATCATCATGTAGCCACCCTAAAACTTCTTACACACCCACCCTACATGTACAAGAGATTCCCTTTGACTTCTCTCCTCCTCTCCTTGCTTCCCTAGAACCCCCCCCCCCCCCCTTGGCCTCTCCTCCCTTCACGGTTTTGAACCAAAACCGTCACCCCCATCCTCCTTCTTTCTTTTTATAAACCAAGCATTTTACTTGCACCTTTTTGTACCATATATAAACAAACCAAAAGAAGAAACCCTAGTATCCTCATTCACTTCCACAAAAGAAAAACACACCCTTTCACTCTCTCCCTCTCCTAACCGTCGACCCTCTCTCTCTCTCTACTCTCTCTCTAGCTTTTCTTCATCAAAACACTATAACACTGGAAGATCAAAGCTACTAGGAGACTCAAGGAAGCAAGATCAAGCCTCCATCACCCTCATTTTCGGTTTTCTCAAGTTAGTAGACTTCATTTCTTACTTTTCTACTAGATTTCATGTTAGATGAAACCCTTGTATGCATCTAACACTCCTACATCAAGTCTTGGTTAAAATGGTGACTTTAAACTTATATTTTCTTCTATGATGATAATTACTTACATGTTTATTCATACTCTTGCTAGATCTAGTAAATATTATGGTTCTACTAGAGATTTCATATATTTTGAAACCCTTGTATGCTACATTATGCAAATCCATAGAAAAACATGTGTTGATATGCTAGTATGTGTATGATATGCCTTGGTTTTATGAACAAACCACTAGATCCGAAATTTATGACTCTTGGAACCATAGGTCCAAAATTTTTAACATGTTGGAAGGTTGTGGATAGAACCATACGACTTATTGATATGTTTGGACGGCTAAATCTATAAAAATAACCTACTAAAAAGATCCGGAAACTATAGATAAATTAGGGCTAATTTAGGTCAGAAACTTTGACCCCTACTAAAGTTCATTTAAAATATGTTTTTAGTCATAAAAACCCTAGTACAAGATCCCTTTTGAAAATAGCTAAATTTGGGAAAAAACGGGACCAAAAACGGACACTTTACGGGCCCGAAAAACCTATTTTTGTAAAGGTATACAAATAAAGGTTACAACTGATCTTGAACACCTTTAGGGACTTTAGATGACTTATAATGAGTTTACAAGGTGTTTTGGTAGTTTACAAAGCCTTAGAACGAGTCACAGGATTGAAACCGGCTAAATCGAACGCATACCGGCAAAAAACCGACAAAACTAGGAAAGCGAACTCTTGAACTTGTACATTCTGATTTCCTATGGACCTTATGATGAAAATAAATGTTTATTTATTTATTTGGTCAATTGCTATAGTCATTTTTGGAAAAACCGTGAAGTACGGCTAAAACCGGCAAAAAGCACGTTTTGACCTAAAACTGTCGTTTCTTCCTTTAAAAGTCTTATGAACTCATATGATAATCACTTGGAAGTATAAGCTATTTCTAAACTAATATTTATCATGGATATAATTAATATTTTGATTATCAAGTAATAAATATTTATTTGCAATAAATATTTCCTTAAGGTCAACAAAGTCATATCACATTAACGGGTTACCTTAACACCAAGACTTGACCAACCAAATTGGAATGACTTAGATGTCAACCCAATTTCTATGTTCTAAGTTGTCTTTTAACATTGCATAGGACTGCTTACTTGCCTACTTTACTGAATTACTTGTATTCAGGTGAGTTTTCACGGCCCCTTTCATTTAAATGTTTTAATACTTGGGGGAGAATTCATTACAAACATAAATCATTGCCTGACAAATAGATTACTTGTTGCCTTATTGATTACATGATCTTTTCTAGTCCAAATCATATTGTATCATGCTTGTTCGTGATATGATGAAACCCCACTATTAGTTGAATCCGATTAATTTACAAACAGAAACGATGACTCGTGGATAGATCTATCGGGTTAACACCCCTGCTCTGATTGGTAGCTCCAATCCTGACTCCGTGTTAATAGTCAAAAGGGTACATACAGTTATATTTGGCCATGCGGTACTGTTGGACATAGTATCATGAGTGGGTAATCAGTTAGTTTCAGAATTCAAGGTTCATGGTAATTTATAAAACAGTATCTAAACGAATTGTCAAACGATGGAATGATTATATCAAACTCTGCTTATCAAACTTTACTTAAATAATATCTAAACCTGTGAACTCACCAACTTTATGTTGACTCGTTTTAGTATATGAATTCTCAGGTGATTGAACGTGCTGCATTCAGGACATCATATCATTTAGGACCTGCATTTTCTTATTCTGGAGTCATAGTCAAACTGAACTGCTCTTTTGGAGATTTCATTGCATAACGCCTAATGGCGTGATGTTCTCAAATCTTTTAAAATATGATTGTTTTTGTAACAATTAAGACAAATATACTTTCACTACTATTTCCGCTGCAACTTTGAATGAAACTCCATATTTTGAATTAACTTAACTTTTTAAACGACACTAGTTGTTGAATCATCCAGAGGTCGTTCTATGTAATCTTGACTGTGATCCATCTCGCTCGCACACGACACAATAATTACCGGGGTGTAACAGATGGTCATTGGGTAAATACATACACTTAAGGAGAGATAAATTGATTGTAAAAATAAAAAAAAGAGAAGAATAAATAGAGGGAAAAAAATATAAAAAATAATCCATATAGAATGCATTTAGAGTTTTGCATTGGATAAGGTATAAGATTAAACTCTAAACTTGTCGGTTTTTACGTGTCGTTCTTTCTCGTATAACTATGTGCGACCTTTAAAAAACTAGTTTCTTTTATACATGAAGTGTTTCTATATATTTTCTTGATTTAATTACACATAATATGGTAATGTAGAATTGTTTTTATGTGACAAAATAATGTTGACATTTTCTGAAAATAAAATATTCTAAAGACGCTTAGTGGAAGTTGTTCGAAAAGTAATTTGACCTTTGGGAAATATAACACTCCGGGAAATTTCGAGTCGGCAGGCAGGAGACATGCCCTACTAATTCACTATTGGAGTGGAAAATTCATAACTTTCTTTTCTTTCTATCTTTTCTTTTTCTTTTATACAAAACCCATGTTTTGTTTTTTCTCATATAACTCTTAACTTTTGATAATTATACTAACAATTCCATTTGTATACGATTTGTAAGAAATTACCGGTATAGTCCCATCTTCTTCTTTCAATTTTCTCTTTGATTTTTATAATTTTTTATCAACACAAATAAACATTCCTAAGTAATCTAAAACACACACACCAAAAAAAAAACCTCGCTTTTTAACATGTGTTACACACTCTTCGTTAATATTGTGGTAACTATTATGTTGGAATTGGTGGTCGTAAAATAAAGATCCGCCAATGGTGGTTTTGAAGTCCACACGCGTGTTGACCCAAAGTAGCGGGCGGTTGAAAAGATGTACACATTATTGGTACACGATGCATATTTTACCATAACACATGTTAACACTAGAAATAATCTATAGTATTTTTTTTTCAATAAAAAACCTTCTTATTAGAACCACCGCTATATATAGTCTTTCATATTTAGATCCGGCCCTTGATTGTTTGGTATATGAATGAACATTAATTAATTTGTATTATACTAGTATGTAGTGTATAGAAAGACAAATATGAAACATGCTTTATCAAATCAAGTCGCATGTTTGTTAGATAGTTTTGTCAACTTTGAAATTGATCAAAACTAAGGTAGGATAGTCGCATTTCCAAACAAACATAATCATGAAAGAAAGAAAAGTATGGTCAAATTCTTGAAAAGTTAGAGCATGTATACGTGTATGATAAATCTAGTTGAGTAAGTGGAATAAAAGATTATAACAATAATCAGTTTTGTTTACTGAATTGGTAAAAGAGTAATAATTTCCAACAAACTTACAATGAAAGCAACACACACGAGGTCCATCAAGTATAGTCGTATATAAGTAAATAGGGATCGGATGTTCTTTTTTACGTTTGTTTAGTTTTTTATGTTCACCGGCTATAGCCGCTTTTCGAGCTTTTTGAGGTTAGACCGATATTGATCCAAATGGGTGATGTTGCTGGCTCAGGCCCCAATTTAACACTCAAAACTCATAAACAAAAGAATAATTTTACTGTTCAAAACTCACTACTTTATTCATCCTTAAGAAAGCAACTTAAATACTACAAACTCTATGACTCCCACATAACCCAAGTAAACATACATATATTTAACTAACTCCTACAACCTAGCAATATAATCCACGTTTCTTTTGACTCAACAAAATGACTAATGAACAAGTCAACTAAAACTGCATAAAATCAGCAAATCATCCATGACCCATACACCCAAGTTACAGATCCAACTCCATGACCCGTACTTGACCCGAACCATCAAGATTAACCCAACAGTTGTCTAGCTATTACACGGAACCTGATCTTAAACTTTTTTTAACGGCCATTTTATTAATAAAAAAAAGAGAGAACTAAAAAGCTAAATTACATTTACATGATTGAAACAAAAAAAAATTTAAAAAATTACACCGATTATTCCAATTAATGCATGACATCTTGCTCGTGCGTTGAAAATCCTGTCATTTCTCGCCTTTCAAATACACAATTAAAAAGTCATCAAGAAGATACCATCATAAACCTTCTTTATAGCCATCTTATGAGTCCACTCGCCCGTGGTCTTAAAACTTATCTATCATTTTAATAATTTAAAGTTTCTAATAACTTAGAACATATTATAATTTTATCATTATCATCTAATATCACACACTTTAGAAATCTGTAATTTTTAAAAAAATCTGATCTCATATCTGGTCTCATAATCGAATATATATATATATATGCATCTCATTACTCCTCGTGAGAAGACGTACACACATGACACATTTATAGGACTTTACACTTTGACCCGAAAGTGTGAATTATAGAAGTTTAAATCTTCAATTTTGTAACATGATTATAAAAAGAAGTTACACAAAAAGAAAGTAGTATGAAAACTATGGAGGCATAATATATAAATTAATAGAAATAATTGAGGTTGTTGAAATAGTTACCACATGCAAAACGAAAAGCAAAAGAATTCCATTTTTCTTAAAATATGATTTAGAAAAAACAAGAACTAAGGAAGGTTTTATCTCATGTACATATGTTTAACCAAGGGAGGTTTATATGGGCATTAAAAGACCATTATTTCATGTTCTTTTCCTTTGAGCATCCTACTAAAGTTTCTCATTGTTTTCAACTTTCAAGTAATTAAAACTTTTGAATTAATAATTCCACATATTATATTTATATCAATGTAAAAAGAATAGATTATGATTACTTGAAAAAATTGAACTCTAACAAAAACAAAACAGATCAGGTTGATTGTAAAATAATAACTCTTCAACTAAAAGATATTTTTCTTAAGATCCTACTAAAGTTTCTCCTTGCTTTCAACTTTCAAGTAATTAAAACTTTTGAATTAATAATTTCACATATTATACTTATTATCAAGGTAAAAAAAGTTATGATTACTTGAAAATATTAAACTCTAACAATAACAAAACACGTTATTTTTAAGGGAAGAGTTTGATAGTAATGTAATAACTTAACTAAAAAATTATAAGTTTAAATCCAGTAAAATATATATATTTGTTGATTGAACTCTTAGAATTTTAGGTTTACTAATAAGGCATACATCCTTTAAATCTAAAGGAAGCATATGTCTATTAATCGCATAAAGTGCATATCATAATCGGAATATTTAACCCCTTCTCACAAAAGTTACTCCTAATAGAAAGACGATCCAAGAATACCCGTCACATAAAAATATTAACTATTTTCGAAAATCAACATTATCGACACTTGATAAAGTCTTCCTTTTAATCACTTTTCTAACCCATTTCACCACATAATCGTCATGACCCTTGAAATCCCAAATCCAAGAATCTAGCCCCCCCCCCCCCCCCCCCGCGTCTTTGAATTAAGAAGTAACAAAAGTCTATGCAGCTGCATCTCCTCAATCCCGCCTCTAATGTGATGTCTCAAATCCCATTTTCCACCCAACCCCCTCTCTACGGTCCGAAACCCTACAACTTTTATTATTTTCAAGAGCAAAAGCGCGCCTCGAGAATTTACAAGCAAGCGTTTCATCCTATAATCACGTGTCTTTCCAAAAAATAGTATTATCAACCTTCCCACCACCTTTTTCATAGCATTAAATGAGATCACATCATCATTGAAATTAAGAATCGTCTTAACTATTCTATTCTAAACCCCGTCACCTTTACCCGCAAGAACTTTGCTAAAAGCATCATCTGATATATATGGATCGAATCAATTATTTTCACCCAAAATAAGTCTTTACACTTTAGAAAACGCCATCTCCCCTTCAAAATAAGAGCTTGGTTTAACGCTAGCAAGCTACCAATACCCAAACCTCCTTTATCTTTATCGGCCAAAATAAGATCTCATTTAACCCAATGATTTTTTTTGATATTTTCACTACCCCCAATAAAAGAAATCTAGCCCTTAGGCCTTCGAAAATCCTACACATCTTTTCAGAATCGGAAAAACAGAAAGATAATAGATAGGAATCGAACCTAGGACCGAAGAAATCTGAAGGAATTCTTCGATGTCTCTGGTCTTAAGGTGAATATTGCTAAATGCAATATGTACGGCGTGGGGGTTAGCGAGACGGATGTAATTCGGTTAGCGGGGATTGTGGGTTGTGGCGTTGGTCATTTTCCTTTTAAATACTTGGGTATTCCGGTGGGGGATAAAATGAATCTTGTGAAATCTTGGGACCCGATTGTGGAAAAACTGAAAAACCGTCTTGCAAAGTGGAAAGCGAACCTGCTCTCTTTTGGTGGTCGACTGACACTGATATCTTCGGTTCTAGGTGCGCTTCCTATTTATTTTTTATATGTCTTTCGTTTACCCAGAACTGTCAAAAGAATTTTGGAAAATATTTGGGCTCGGTTTTTTAGGGGTGGGGGGATGGTCATAGAGACTTACATTGGGTTAATTGGGACAAAACGTTGGGGGAAAAATCTAAGGGGTTTGGGAATTGGGAGTTTGGATGCTTTGAACAGGGCTTTATTATTGAAGTGGAAATGGAGATTTTTAAAAGATAAGAAACATTTATGGGTTAGGCTTATCGAGTCAATTTATGGTGATGACGGGGGTTTGGAGGATCATAACATTACGGAGAGGGGGGGGGGGGGGTTGGAATGGAATTAGAAAGTGTGCTAGCGATTTACAGGTTGGTAACATAATCCCAAGAACCGCTTTCGTTCGTAAAGTGGGATTGTGTGATAATACTAGCTTTTGGGAGGATATTTGGATCGGGTCTCAAAGTCTTTCTTGCAAATTCCCTAGACTCTATGCTCTTGAGAATTTTAAAGAGTGTAAAGTTGCGGATAGACTTGTGGGAAACATTAGAATTTGGAATTGGCGGAGGGACATTAGGGGTGGGTCGAGGAAAGTCAATACTCAGAGCTTAGATTATTGTTATGGTCTTTCGTGGGTAGCTCGGACAATGATGATTGGGATTGGAACCTTGATGGTAATTCGGATGTTGAAGTTAAACATATTCGTAAGTTTATTGAGAAGAAAGTACTTCCTAATAGTGATATTGTGACTAGATGGAATAAAAATGTTCCAAAGAAAGTTAATATGTTTATGTGGAGGCTTATCCGCGACAGGTTACCTACAAGGGACAAATTAATAGAAAAAGATATTCCGGTTGAAAACATTCGTTGTTCGTTCTGTATTCTTGCCTGGAGAAAAGAAAACACCTTTTTGGAGAGTGCTTGGTGGCTGCCAATTTGTGGCAGCAAGTTCGACGTTGGCTTCAATTGGATCTGGATGTGCGTGGTACTCCAAATGAGGTTATTAATAGGTTGGATGCTACGGTTATCTCGGCTAAAAGAAGGGTCGTGGTAGATGGGATATTTTGTGTTACTTGGTGGTGCTTTATAAGACAAGGAATTATATCATTTTTAATCATAACGACCTTTGTAATTTTTCTTTAATTGAGTCGGTTATGCGCTTTTCTTATAATTGGTTATCGGTTAGAAATAAATTTATTTGTATGTCGGCTAGCAATTGGCTAGACAATCCTTTATTGTATGTTTGAACTCTGTTGTGCTTGTTCGGTTAGGCTTTTCTAACCGACAAGTTGTTTGTTTGTTTAATATATTGGCTGTTCAAAAAAAAAAAATAGATAGGAATCGAACCTAGGACCGAAGAAATCAAAGTCAACCTGTCACCAATAGATAAAAGATCTGCCTTCCAAATAGCCAACTTGGACCTAAAGATTTGAACAACCGGGTCCCAAGCTTTACCCGAAACCATTCGACCACCTACCGAAACCCCCAAATAGCAAAAAGGAAAAACGCCATATGAATTCGATTTTTCATTGTTAAAAAAGCGTTGAGCTTAAAAAATGATATGTGTAATTTCCTCATCTAAAGTGTCTAAGGTTGTGTCTAGTTGGTGTTATGCCCACCAAAATCCCTAACATAACGCCCCTAGCCCAAAACCCACCCCCCGGGGCGCCATATTAGTAAAATGGTTCTCCGGCCTGAAGCACATCACGCCCCTCCCCTCCTTCTTCATTGGCTGCTTTTTTTATTCTTTTTTTAATTGGATAGATTTATTGTTTGCTTTTTAAAATAATATATATAATATAATTGAGTAATAATTAGAGGGGCGTTTTAAGATAACCCCTTCGAAAGGGACGGGGTTTTAAGATATGAATCCACAATGACATGGGAAAAAATGACGTGAAGTCCTCTCAAGCCATGGAAGAGTACTCCGTTTGGTCTGAAAGTGGCGTGAAGACTCCAACCATGAGCATCTGACGGATCTGACGTGAGCAAAAATCTAATTTCTTTGAGAACCAATCATTTCATGCCAACTCAGATGTATTATTTTTTATTTTCTTTTCCACCGATTAATTTAAAGCATAAAGTGATTTTTATGAAATAATTTATGCATTTTAATAAATAAAAAAAATGCGGACTCTAGCTTGTTTATTTTTTACACCCCGATATAAATTTGAAAACAAACGAAATTGTTTTTTTTCTTAAATATATTATTATTATTGTTTTCTTTACTACTGCTATTTGTATTGTCATTTTCATGTAAGTGATGGTAATAATAATTAGGAGGATATGTAGCAAATGCTAAGAATACTTTGCGATACCAAGTTTTGTCCCAGATATGTTACGAAAAATTTACAACAAGGTTTTTTTACTACAAAACGTTTCGATAGAAAATTTGTTGCAAAATCTTGTTTGCGACATATTTGCTACCCAACATAGCATCCTAAATTCTTCTTCTAGCATTGATGACATGTAACACGTTTCTATTCGGATAATCGATTCGTATGCTTAAAACAGGCATCGTGTCCCCAAAGAAAACATGAAAAAAATAAGCCCCATTATCTTGTAGACCTATAAAAGAAAGGGCAAAGAATATAACAAAGTGACAAAATATGAAAATGGCGTAGAGCCGTTCTTTTAGTCCATCATGATTAATGTTAAGTTAATTCTTGATGATATGTACATATTAATCTATTACATGATTGGTATGCGTAGACGTGTGTCGTTTATTCTTATGGGAGAATCTTAGATATATTTAAGAAATCATCTTTTCACTAAAATAGCAAAAGCTTTATGAGAAAAGAACCTCAACGAGTGGATGTAGCGATATTGGAGATAAACTTTAAAAGATATATATCAATATAGAGGAGTTTAAAAAAGGAGGTTTAAGGTACCACCATATGCATGATTTCTTTGGATCCTTGTTTATTAGAGACAAAACCTACTCTGGATGAGAATTGTTAAAATTTATATTACATTTCTTCTCATTCAGCTTAGTTATAGTTTTGTTACCATTTGTAAGTTGTCTTATTACGTTTTTATACTTTTCATGTGTTTGGGTCGTGTTAGATTATTCCACTTGGATTGGAGTGGGCTTGCTAGATGTGCTAGAGCACTGGCTTACTTGATGGGCTGGAGCAGCTGTGGAGTATACTTGAAGCTGGTTGGCATCGAATAAGTCTCGCGGGTCATACCCGCTCAACTGACCCATCTGGTGACCCACATGAGTACATAGTATCTCACTTTGGGAGATTAGGGTTAGTTGCTTCATGTTGGTTTTATCCCTTTCTCTCTCTACGTCGTTGTATCATCTTCTCTTTATTCTCTACCTAGGGTTTGATTCATCGTGTTGATGAGCAATTCTTCTTGGTTGATTGTGAGTTTGAGAGTGTGCAGATCATCGTGTTGATGATCTGCTTCTTGTGTTGATAGTATTTTGTTCATTCTACACATTTGTGTTTTCTGGTTGTTGATTCATTGAGTTCTTGTTTGTTGTTGTTATCATCGTTTTTGAGCTCTGATTACCATTTGACAAGAATAAGTTGTAACATCATCAAGAACGAGAGTTCACCACAACAGATCTAAATTCATTGGAAACATAAACAATGTCAGTCTCGTCATAAGAAGAATCCGAATTGAAGGTTTTTAGTGTGACCATCGAGTATAAGAGTAGTGAATGCGTAAGCATATAGAGGTAGTTGAGGGGAATTTTGATGCACCTCTCTTGGAGAAGAGATGCTAATATATCTTGGAGTGGTCGTTTAAAAAAGAGAAAAAATATATATTATCTGAAACAATACTGTTGATAACCAATGACTGTTCATATGGTCTTATCCAGGGGTTCATAGCGGGGATAATGGAAACCTTGTCGGAACAAGTCTAATAAGCTTCGTTTTTAAGGTCTATGGCCCTGATCGATGACAGTCTCCGGGTTTGGGTGTTATTCTACATTGTTCATGTATACCTTTTTGAGAACAAAATATAAGTAAAATGGATATTGTTTTGATAGATATCGCGAATTGATTCATTAAGGTTTAAATCAAAGATAAAACAAAGAAATTCAATCTTCTTCGCAAGAAATAAGATGAGTTTATGCGACCTTCACGAAAATATCAAGATGACCACCATGACTATAAGTATTGAGGAATGATCAATAGCTGGTAATGATGATGTATGTCCAGACATGTAGAAGCAAACATCACAACACAATTAATATCTACAGTGAATTACAAATTTTCTCCTTTAAGTTTGCATGTTTTGTCTTTTACATTCACTAATAACACTGGATGTCCTTTATATTGCATAAAATTTCAGTTAATGTTCTTTGGCTTAACAAACCTTACATCGAGTGTCCTTTATATTGTACAAAAGTTACACGAACAAAATTTGACAAAAGGACACTGAGCTAAACTTTGTGCAATATAAAGGACATCTAGTGTTATTAGTGAAGGTAAATGACAAAACTTGCAAACCTAAAGAACAAAATTTAGTGAAATTTGTGTCTATCCCACGCTGATCAATTTATAAACTTGGCAGTGGTTTATAACTATAAGGGCATATTTGGTTCACATAATTCCTTGGAATTAAGGATGGAATTGGAATGTATTTCATCACATATTATGTTAATTCCTTTGAAACGTTGAAATTCCTTTTACAACATTCTATGAACCAAACAACCCCTAAGTTTCTTTCTAGATAGTTGCATTCTCATGTAACAAGAGACACTCAGTCGCAGTTGGCAGGGTGCAAAGCACCTTACACGCCTGCGCACGAGACTGGGGCGAGGGCATAATGTGGCGTTTTGATTGCGGACTTTGCACTGCGCACGCTTGAGAGCCACCCTTAGATTTTTTTTACTATAGTTGGTTAGTCGGCTGGCTCAAACCATTGGCTCTACTAAAAACACGAAACAAACTGACTCTTCAAAACCCTGATTAGTCACGAGCAGTTAGTTGGAGTGTTAACTCCAACTAGTTAGTTGGAGTGTTAACTCCAACTAATCCAACTAACTGATTAGTTACGACGAGTTAATCAGGGTGTTAACTACAATTGAATGAGGAGTTATGAGTTGTTAACTCCATTGAAGTCAGGCCGTGTTTCTCAAGCTCTCCTTTACAACAAACAAACTGGTTAATCATTCAGAAGAAGTTCATACATTCTCCCTCTTACAAGCTCTTGTTTTAGGTGTATTCTTGATGCTAGGTTTATTGCCTGACAATACACCCTACTTAGGCTATTGTACATTAGTAGACATACAAGTTCACCTAGATGTCAGTGAAATTTGTTAGAAGAAGTCTATGTGGAATAGAAAGCCTTACACTAGTACAAAAAATACATTATATACAACGGGTTTTTTAATTTATTGAACCGTTGTCTATTACTACGTTATTTAAAACTAAAGAACCGTTGTTTAAAATTAAACAACCGTAGTTTAAGATATTTTGTTTAATTTTAAAAATCGTTGTTTAAAATCAAAAGAACCGTTGTTTCAGAAAATAACGAGCGATCTTTAAGAAATTTAGAAGACCGTTGTTTAAGACGTTTTAATTAAAAAAGTTTCTAATTAATTTAAAATACAAATACACAAAAACAGCGGTCAATAAAATAATATTTTTTGTCAAAATCATCGGTCATTATTTAATTAAAAAAATTGTTTTTATGGCCAATATATAATAGATTCCCAGCATCCCCAATTCACCGATAAATTCATCCGTAGCAATTTGCAATTTGTAATGAACCAATTTACAAATTTAAATTGAAGAACAAAATACATAAACCAATCAATCTAAAATATATTATCACCAATCAAATACAATAATGTTGAAAACAAAATACAACCAATTTCAAACACTGTTTAATACAACAAATATAAAACAATATTATGCAAAAAACCAAATACCATGAATTACATGATTAGCTGCTATTTCCTTGAGTTGCTATTTATAGATTCAAATCTCATTTTGACGAAGAGCCATATGATCGTCCATCATCTAAAAGGATAAGTATATAAAACCATTAGATTATAATTCAATATATTCTTTCAGTTGGCATAAAAAGTTTAAATCTCCAAATATGCTTACAAGATGTCCATGCCTCCTCCAATCCTAGGAATCCCCCTCAACGTGTATGAGAATGTTTTGTTCCTCACTTATCTTGGCTTTTTAACTTCTTACCTTTATAAAATATCAAAAAAATTGTTAGTACTGATCATGACATATATTAATAAAAGCTAGTTAGTTACCACTAGCGAGTTGAGGCAGGAATACTATATTTGCACAAATTATTAACCATGATACCAACACAAAGATAACCTAACCTATCTGTTTCCTTTATGTCATGCTAAAAGCCCGTTTTTTCATTGAATTGTACCTACAAAGACAACACATAACATGATATATAAGCAATAAGAAAACATACTTATGAAATACAATTAAAACATAGCTATACATTACCAAACACAATCAACAAACAACACCCCGCGAGTTGATTTCAAGAAGTAGCCTGCAAATAAAATGACGCAAATGGGTCAAATAAGATAACAGTCATCTAATTTGTGACTGCAAAATGAATGCACTTGCAAACAACACCCCTGTAACCCAACAATACAATTCCAAATCGCACATGTTTTATTTCAATCCATAATGATGTAATTTATAATATTTTCTAAAAATCAAAGGAACACCACATGTAATTATTATAAAACATTTAAAAATGTGTGATTCGATCAATGTACTAAATCAAAGTAGTTCTGTGCAAATAACATCACTTTGACACCCTACAACACATTTGCAATTAATATTTTTTTTAATTCAATCCATAGTGATGTTAATTATTATATTTTTCAAACAATCAGAGGTACGCCTCATAAATGTACCTTTCCATGTAGAATGATTGAGCTCTTTCAGAAGATTGCAATTCAAGCATTGTCCTTTTCTTTACCCTTCTCTTGTTTCCATCTCTAACGGGTCTAACATGTAAAAAACTTAGAACATGGGGTTGAGATCCAACAAAGTGCATTTATATTGTATATTACCAGCTAAATAATTAAAAAAAAAATCGTCTGAACTCTGAACTTTAGTACCACATAGAGAGTGCAAGAGCTTTACAAGAGACTAGAAGACAACATTTGAACAATAATTTAGTCACTTCGCCAATTTCTCCTAAATATTTACCCAACCTGCTGCAATGGCACATAAATGTTCCCCCTTTCTGGGCTGAACAGGTCATCCTTACCTGATATTTGGCTTGTTAAAGGCCGACTGCTGCAGGATATTTCAATTGCATGTTCTTTTTCAATGCATTTCAATTCCTTTAAGAACCCTTCTACATTTTGTTCCAACAAATGAAATCAATAGCAACAGATTATAATTCAATAGTATAAACAGTTTCATTTTCGTATTGAATACAAGAAAAAGATAGCTATCTGCTGATCTGCTCACCTTTCACCACAAACTTCATAACCGTGTCATGTCTTTGACTTTTGCACCAACAAATTGAATAACACCGTTCTAAATAACCAACCACTGAAATTGAAGAAAAAATGTTGATGCAAAAAAAAATCTAACCACAAAAGCTCAGCTATATTAAATGAAAGCACACACAGCTAATGATTTTGAACATACCTTTTAACCTTTCATTTGAGTACTTGACCAAACTACATTCACCGGAACTGTTATGCCACATGATATGTGCATGTTTTAGTTGCATATAGTATTAACCACAAACTCAATAAATCCACAAAACAATCTCAGAAAACAGGTTTTGTATGATACCTTAACATGTGAACTTTGGTTTTTATCTTCCATTTTGTATTCTATGTGTTGCAAAACAACTAATTCTTGCCTTCCGATAGCGGCAAATCATTCTCCTAGACCAGACCCTGTGCTTATCGAATGTTGGAAGAAAAAAAAGTGTCCAGCCCTATCAATTTAACCCACACTTATAGTTTTTTTATTTTCAGATTCATAATAGGAGATTAACTGTAGGCAAATGGTAATAACAAAATCAGCTAAAGAAAATCTAAATGGGTCGTTTATCATAAGACATAAATGAAGTAACGATTTGGTTTACGATCTCAAAGGAACTGTAGAGGAGAGCTAGGAATCAAATTTTTTAGGAATATGAAAAAGGTATGTACGACTTACTTGAGAACATTGAACCCTATACACCAGCAAAAATCGAAATTGAAGCCTCTTTATCTTTAAATTTGGAACTAGGGTTTACATGTGAGAAAAACGGGCAGGTCGAGAATTGAAGATGATAGATTCATCCCCAATTGAGTCTCTCTAAAAATTTAAAATAATAAAAGGGTAGGCAGGATTCAGGAACAATCCGAAGAAATTAAAATTTAGGAAACGAGGGAAAAGGTTTAGGCGGGAACAATACGAGGGAAATAAAATTTAGGCTACGAAAATTTTTAGAGATTGGACCTTTAAGATCTATATGTATAAATTTTATTATAATAATATATAAATAAAGCCACGTTTGAAGGAGTCAAGACTAGTATTGCTTGGATGTTTAATGAAATCAAGTGTCTTTGTTTCCTTTGGGTTAAGAATAGGGGTAAGTGGTCGAATCTTGTGTGGGATGATTGGGACATTTTCAATATGTAAGTCCCCTTCTCGTCGTTTGTGTGTTTTTGTCCTCTCCTGGCTTCTTTCTAGGTAGGGCGTTTCGTTTGGTGGTAATGAAGTAGCTGTTCAAAAAAAATAATAATAAATAATAAAAATGAGCCAAGTCGAGCTCGACCTTAGATAATTCTCTATGAGCCGAGTTGAGCTTCGAAAATAAAGCTCAAATTAAGTCGAGCTCGAGCCTAAAGGAGCTCGGGTTCAACTCGGCTCATTTGCACCCCTAATTGTCCAACAGTTACTCTAACTAACTATCATTGACCAATACATGTTTCATGACAAGAAACTTAATTACATAACAAAATATCGTCACGGGACTTCTTGAAAACGAGTGATCGGTTGCCGCCAAACTTTGATTGTATCCGGGTTATGCTTTGCGTTCCCCTGCACATTACCCACTTCACATGTGAGTTTCTATGCCAATAAACAAGTAATCATTGTTAAATTATGAAGAAAAACATAATTTTACAAAATTAGGTTCCAGGTGTAGCGCCTATAATAAACTTAGTTCCGAGCGATTAATATTACTTATTAACCGAATCATGTTTAGAAATGATCTATTGTTCCTATGAACCATTTGTGATCAATTATCACATGGCACATGGTAATGGTTTCCTTGAACCATTTTCATCCATTATTGTCATACTTAACTATTTTATGGTTCCTATGAACATATTATAGTCAACCTCCACAATTCCATTTGCCATAATTCTTTGAATCATTTCACTTCCTTTGTAACACATTTACTAAGTTGTGGTTCCGAAGAACCATTACATAATAATTCACTACTATTAGTTTGTGAGTTGTTCTCAACTCCCTAATTGGAATTTATGCATATTTCATACACGTGCAACAATTTTAACAATAATGTGTTACCTCGCGAGTTTGAGCCTCCGCTAGTAGACTTCCCTTGGTTGTGATCTTGATCACCTTGAATGCCTAATGGGTCATTAAACAAGTTAGGACCATTTAAGACTATTATCATAACACATTAATCCATTACCATGATTCTAATGTAACACATAGTTAAATCTTCACACAACCAACTAACAAGCATTTCATCATGATTTTTACTTATGTTGGTTCATATGTTTAGGCATGATATTTTATATATGCATACAACCGTAATTCTAGCAAATTGGTCATATTTCAAGTAATAGAGCTCATATAGGCATTTCATCGAACACCTTATGTGCACATTAACATAACTCCATATAAGTTCCATTTTCTAAGCATTCCAACATATCATTTAGCATGTTTAGGTTGAATCACATCCAACCCATCATCATACATCAAATTTCATCGTGAATTACATCTAATCATATTATAACTACCAATTCACATTTCATTTAGGTAACTTTATAACAAGTGTTCACCTTAAGTATTTGGTGACTAAACCATCAAAGTGATGATCATACATGGATACTACATAGCAATACAAGATCCTAACATCCAGAGATGCAAGTATTACCAACCAATTTCAGATTTATATATACAAAATTTGTGACATATACATGCATGGGTCTAGGGATTCACTTGGCAGATGGAGAAATACACCTCCAATCACACCCTTAATAGCTTAAAATCGCATATTGTCTCTTGGCTTTGAGAAATTTGACATTAGGGCTTGGAATGAGAGCTTAGGTCGATCACCAAGAGAATGGCAACCTCCCTTCCCCTTTCCAACTCTTTTGATTAATCAACTATATGTCAACAACTAGATTAACCATTTTGTCATTAGTGATATAAAAAGTCACAAGGAAACATCATGTGTCACTACAAGCCATAATGGTCAACAATAAGTCTTGATGGACCAACTTTTTAGCTTGGTATAAGGATACAAAAAACTCATTATCTTTGGGAAGCATGTAATGCAAAATCTCTAATAGACTTGTAAAACCCTTATATCTCCACTCGTAGTTTGACTTTAGGTTGAACAGGTTCAGCACGAGAGTACGTATAGAGAAGTTCTCACAACTAGCATATATTTTTTTATGAATCGACAAATATCTGTTGTAGTTTTTCTTGATCATTGTCAACAATACTAGTTTCACAATTACTAACATATGCCATTTAATTCGTCATTGCCCCGATTGAAATTGCCTTTATCATTACTAGTGTATGGATCATGATTGTTCTCATCATCGTTCTTGACTATACTTGTCAATGTTGTGCTCCAACTAGCAAGTGATTCCATATGTCTTGACCAACAATTGTATTTATACATAAAACCATGTCTAAGCAGTTGATAATCGATATCTTTTTTATCTTTGAATTCCTTTGAATCTTTGCATTCCATACAAAGACATACAATTTATTCTTCTTCTTTTATCACACGTTCATCTCCAGGAAATTTTACACGCTAATCAAATATTTTTGATGAATACGTCAAATTTCATACATCCAGTGACTACGATCCATCTGAAATTTAACAATAAACAAAAAAGCAATATAAATCCATACACACATATATATACGTATATTACAGAACAATAGAAACAAAAGAAATAAAATCTAGCCAATCAATATTTATATTTGAATTTTTAATTTTATATTTAACTGTAATATAAGGGTATTACAATATTTATTTGTTTAATATTAAAAAAAACCATTAAAATGTAAAGATAATTTGTTTTTAAAATTATCAATATTAATAAACAAAAATTTAAGTTTAAAGAATCACCACTAACATAACAAAATCTAAGTCATTGGGGTTGTAGCCCAATGGTAAAAGACAAAGTCTCTTTGGAGGAGACGAGGGTTCAAACCTTGACATTGATGAAAAAATGGAGAAATAAAAAATTTGCCGTTAAAAAAAAACATAACAAAAATCTAGTTTCAAAAAATTAATCTCTAGTAGTTTTGAATGAGAGGAATTTAAGAGACATGTGACTTTAATAACTTGAATCAAATCAAAAGATGACTATGAATGAACCTTATTAAAAAATAATATATGAACATAAATAGGTTAAAATACAATCTTTAAGAGTAGAAGATTAACATAATTTTTAAAGAGTTGTTATATAGACACCCAAGGTTTTACTAAATTCACCCATTTCTTACGGTCGTTTTGGTTGAAACTGTCGTTTCAAGGTCGTTTTAGTTGAAACGGCCGCCACATGTCACGACGACGAAACCTTAAAATTCAGAGGGGCCCCCTTTATATTGACCGTTTCAAGGTCGTTTTGGTTGAAACTGTCGTTTCAAGGTCGTTTCAATTGAAACGACCGTTTGGTTTTGGTGTTTTTAGTAAAATCCTCGGGTGGATATAGCAGGAGCCTTTTTAAAACAAGATAAAAGTCAAAAAAAAATGTGAAGATAATTTATTTAAAAAACTAATAAATAATCAAATAAATATATAAACGTAGATGATTAACTTAATTTTCAAAATAATATAAAACTATAAAAATTTAGAGATAATATATTTTTAAAAACTTAAACTTAGAAAAAGGTGCATCATTATATAATACTATGAAACAATCGATTATAATATAATATTAAAATTTGAACTAAAAGAAATATAGAATATAAAACGTTGTTTAAAACTCAACCACAAACGTTGTTTAAAACACGACCGCTGTTTAAAACATATTCCCCTAACCGTTAAATAGAATTTAATCAAAATAATATATTGTCTCAACCGCTGTATTTGTTTAACCGTTGTAATTGTATTAAATAATACTTAAATAAAAGAATATATTGTTTTAACCGTTGTTTAAAATCTATAATATACAACGCCTTTGTTTTAACCGTTGTAATTGATATTAATATTATTGAATAAAAAAATTCATTACGTTAACCGTTGTTTATATTTTTACGACCGTTGTTTAAAATCATTTTTGTAGTAGTGTTAGCCAAGCCTTCTCCTATTTCCTATTTTTTTCATCTTGTAAATAAACTGTTTTTGTAGTTCTTGTGATCTACTTATTGTTTTTTCTATTTTCTTGTTTGTATTGTAGTTCAAATAATGCTTTAATAATACTAGTATGTTTATTTTGTGAACGATGTAATTACAATCCCAACATCGAGTAGACTAAGTTCATAACGGACCAAAAAACCAAATAGACCAACTCATATGGGCAACCTTAATAAGTATTGGTAGTCCGCATCTAAACCGATTTGAAACAATCCACGACCACTATTTAAAGAACTTGACATATAGTCTGTGATCATCTTTAAAAGAATGAAATTTGATTTCAATAATCTTAACTATTGTCTATTATTCATATTTCGTTTTTCACCTATAATGAACCCCTTTTTAATCATGTTGGAAAATAAACAGACTGCCGCTAAAATGACACTAACTCCGTTAAGAAAAAAAATCGCTTTTTGATGATTGGGCGTCACAATGACATCTCATGTTACATGTTTTAGATGACCGAGCTCAAACACAGATGTTTTTTGTACGATTTTTGAATGTTTTGATGCCATGAAGACTGTTTTTTTATTCAGTTGTAGAGGAGTTTTATGTGTGTATGGTTGTTTTATGAAAACTTTTCTTCAAAGACATCAAAAGCATTACACATAAGACTCGCCCATGATTCTCAATCATCAAAAAGTAAAATTTTCTTAATGGAGTTATTATAATTTTAACTAGGAGTGAGAATTCCTGATACGACCCGAACCCGAGACGAGAAAAAACATGTTTTGGGTCAGCCTATATGACTCGTTTTTCTTAAACAGGTCAACCCCAACCCGACCTGTTTAAAATATAGGTCAACCTGAACACGACCGGTTAAATATACGGGTCGACCTGTTAACCCGTTTAAGGGTTTTTGAAACCCATCAACCCGCCAACCAGCCAACCAGCCAACCCGACACGATTACACCCCTAATTTTAACGATAGTATATTTATTTCTAACATGATAAAAATGGGTTCATTACAAGAAAAAAACGAAGTATGAATTATTATCGGCCAATAGACAATTAAAATTAGATTTCCTAAAAAAATAAGCTACATATTACACTTCTAAGAAATCCAATCTTTGAATCATTATATGTATATGATGAGTACAACTTGTCAAAAACAATTGATTTTGATCGTATATCTTCATCCCACTAAGAATCATTCGGATGCATAATTCTTGATTTTGATCCTATATCTTCATCCCACTAACGATGATTAAAATTTGTCAAAAACAATTGTTTTGATGTCTTCAATGATGATGTCATGAGTTTAGATTTGTAAATTATACCTTATGATATGATGATTTTATCTTACAAAATTTAGAAGAAAAAATCTATGTAAGATGAAAAATTAAAAAAAATTAATAATGCCTTTCATTATTACATCATGTTCGTTTTGTAGGGAAATCTATTTTTCACATATTTGGCCAAATCCTGAAGTAAAGATAAAAGCAAAAATAAATGACAAACTGTTAAATTAGACAAAAAAAAAGGTCAAATGTTTGAAATCCGGATTTCTATAAAATTACTGGGAAAATGTCACAAAAATATAACTAACTTTCAATTTTGTTTCAATTAGAAATGGGTCTAATATATAGATGCGTAGAACTAGTTTAATTTGTAGAGATGTAAGACTCTTAGGCTATGTACAGTAATAACTCTATTTGAGGAGCGTTAAGCGACATGTATCAACCCGTCAGCAAGAGAATTATAACTGAAAAAAATATAGACCAATGAAAATTGAGAAAGAGGGTGAGAAGGGAGGTCATCACCATTACATCGTGGACCTCATTTTGGGTTATAGCAACCCAGGGAGCGGTGTAGAGGCGATGTAGAAGCGCTATCAAGGCATCACGCCCACTTAGGATAGCCTTAAAGTTAAGGTCATCGGTTTGAATACAAGATGAGAGCGGTTGTGTTTGCCGTTAAAAACGATGGTATGTTAATAGTGTTTCTTTAGGAGTGGATTAGTGGGTGGGTATAGTAAAATACTTTGTTATCTAAAGGAAATCGAATACTAGTTTACAATATGGTATGTTAAACCACCCGGCCGCTCACGGAGGTGGATTTTCCCTAGAATGAGCTCAACTGGTGTAAATAGTCTCCGGGTTTTCCGGGACATTCGTTGGCCGTTCAAAAAAAAATATGACCTTAATTATGTTTCACCAATCATTGTTTAAGACTAACGCTTTAAATTATTGTAGTAAATATAAATGCATTTAAAGTCAAAGAAATAGACAAAAGGTCAATAAAAGTCAAAAGTTAAGCTCATTTGTTAGTAGAATAATTAGTTAATTACATAATTATCCATAATCCGGATTTATTTCAATATATTCGCCTTCCTCATCGTCTATAAATACCCAAATTCCACCACCTTTTCTGATACCCCTCTCTCTCTCTCTCTTCCTCTCTCTCTCACTAGAAATTAAAATGTCGCCGGAGAAGGTAGGAGCCACCGGAGAAACATTTCACAACGTGATTTTCGCCGCCCCGAGAAGCTTCGGGGCGGCATTGAAGTCGGATTTGAAGGAGACCTTGTTTCCGGACGATCCTTTTCATGATTTGAAAGGGAAGCCGTTGCCGATAAAGGCGAAAAAGGGCTTGGAATACTTTGTTCCGATCTTTGAGTGGCTTCCTAAATACAACCGGAAATTGTTTATGCATGATCTTTTGGCCGGAATCACAATTGCTAGCCTTGCTATTCCTCAAGGCATTAGCTATGCTAAATTGGCTAACATACCCCCCATTATTGGTTTATGTAAGTTTCTTCTTCTCCAATATTAATGCACACATAGCGGTGGATCTTGAATATTTATATAGAGGACGGAAGGATTGAAATTTAAATAGAGGGCCGACTTAGTATGTAATTTTTTTTTTCAAGTGAATGGGTAAAATTCAACACTATAAACGAAAAAACAGGAGGTTATACCCCGGGCTCTTAAGAAGACCCGTCCATGCGCGCACGCACACACACATAGAGAATGAAATATAAAATAACCTCTCTACAAAGACATAACCCAATAACTCATTTCTAGCCATCAGAATTTTGACACATGTCCTTATTATAAAGGGTATTTTGGGTATTTTACCCAAAAGAAAATTAACCCTCATTTTTAAAACAGCTATAACTTTTTTTTCGAAATCGGGTTTTTTATAAATGGACTACCATTTGAAAAAAAAATGAAATGTTATTTGATATTTGAAATATTACATCAAACACTATTTTATAAGGAAATTTTAAATTTAACATAACAAATCGTCAAAATTGACAACCATTAACTAGAAACTAAAAACTCAAATAATACCGAAATTAACGCTAAAATTTATTTAATCAAGGATTCATGCTTTTAGGTAAAAAAAAAAAAAAGGAAAGGAAGTCAAATTAAAAAAAAAAATTAATAAATAAACAGAGGAAATGTTTCATAGCAAAGTTAAGTCTCTTTTAAGTTGGACCTTTCATACTACTTTTATGTTTGTCTACTAAACCAAATAGCTATAACTTTTTTTTTCAAAATCGGGTTTTTTATAAATGGACTACCATTTGAAAAAAAAAATGAAATGTTATTTGATATTTGAAATATTACATGAAACACTATTTTATAAGGAAATTTTAAATTTAACATAACAAATCGTCAAAATTGACAACCAATAACTAAAAACTAAAAACTCAAATTAATACCGAAATTAACGCTAAAATTTATTTAATCAAGGATTCATGCTTTTAGGTAAAAAAAAAAGGAAAGGAAGTCAAATTAAAAAAAAATTTAATAAATAAACAGAGGAAATGTTTCATAGCAAAGTTAAGTCTCTTTTAAGTTGGACCTTTCATACTACTTTTATGTTTGTGTACTAAACCATATAAAAATCCCTCGTCCCCAATGTATGTCTTTTTTTATAGTGATCATCGGAGTTTAAAAATTGGAAGTAATGTAAATTAATGTGTAATTTAGTTATTAAAAGAACCTATCAAGATTTAACATTTTAAGTATATTCTTTCAAACCGATTTATATTTTGATATATCTTTTTTTTTCATTTTACACTTTTATTGTTATGTTTGCGTTTTATTACGTTCTCATGGTGAAGTCTATTTTATAATAGTGACGTAAATTTGTTTTGTCATAGATTCGAGTTTCGTTCCCCCACTCATCTACACGGTTTTTGGGAGCTCAAAACATATAGCCGTTGGAACTGTAGCCGCTTGCTCTCTAATCATAGCTGCAACCATTGAAACAAAAGTGAACCCGGTTGAAGAACCACAACTCTATCTTAATCTAGTCTTCACGGCTACACTCGTCTCCGGTGTCACTCAACTCATACTTGGTGTTTTCCGGTAGAGTTCATTTATTATATATCAATAATATATGTTTAATCAACTAATTAATTATATATTATTAAATTGATGTAATTAGGCTGGGAATTTTGGTGGATTTCTTATCACATTCTACGATAATTGGCTTCATGGGAGGGACAGCAACACTAATTTGTCTTCAACAACTGAAAGGAATTTTGGGTTTGAAGCATTTTACTACGCATACTGATATGGTCTCTGTTATACGTGCTATCTTCAAGAATAGAAAAGAGGTAATTAATTAAAATATATTTAATTTCTTTTTGAAATTAATAAAAATAAAAAATATGGGTTCCACAAGTCCCGTGATCTACTTTGTTTATCCTTCCCTTGTGTTAGCTTCTAGTCTTCTACATGTTTCCTTTTACTTCCTTTACATGTTTGATTTCAAACTTTGATTTGGCTTCTTATAAGTCACTCAATGTTAGTATAAAACACTCATTTCTTAAGGCCCTATTTTTATTATGTACTTTCACAAGACGCCCAAAATTTAAAATTTGAAGACGCCTATAGGTTGTTGTGAGTAACACATTTTTTTCTTATTTTTCACGTGCGATGTATGAGGGTAAACTTTTGGTAAAAACAAATTTATATAAACTTTTTGCAAAATTATACATTTGCAATAAAAAATTTAAAAAAAGTTTCTTAAAGAATTTGAAAAATTGAAGAATGTGTAAACCTTATATATTTATATATTCATTATAAAAAAACTAAATAGTTGATTATATAAACAACTTAATTATGAAATTAAATGTAAAAATAGATGATAATGTAAATCCACAGTTATGTTAGAATAAATAGGTTTTGTGAGAAGAAACGTATATAAATAAAATTTGTGCCTATTAATGATGTCATCTCAAGTGACAATGCATGTTTTTAGACGTTTTTAAAACTCCATATCTATAGAGAACATACACAATGCATGCCTAAACGGGAGAGGTGACATGTGCTATGTTGTTAGCTATAAAAATCTTAATCTATGTCCACCATTAGTCGATCCATAAGTTCTCTTTCTTCTTTTCTTTTCTTTTCTTTTCTTTTCTTTTTTTTTTCTTTTTTTTTTTTCTTTCTTTGAATTCTTATTTTTTTTCTTATTTGAAACGGCAATTTATTAACTAACGCTTAACACCTCTAGCAAGAGGCTAGAGGCTACAAGGAGACAGAAACTTACTTATTAAAAGAACACCAAGTCCCCCCCCCCCCCCCCCCCCCCAACCCCAACGTTTGAAGCATGCATATATATGTTCTTATCTTTAATTGGTTTTTCAGATAAGATGGGAAAGCACGGTTGTGGGTGTCATTTTTTTGGTCTTTCTCCAGTTTACAAGATTTGTGGTAAGTGATCGATCACATTACAACATATAGTTATCTTCTGAAATATTATAAATGTGGTTTATTAGGGACACCCCACTTTTTTATAATACACTTCTTCTATACGTGAAGGATATGGCTATCCTTCACGTATAGAAAGGGTGCATAAAAATGGTCATGTTTAGCTCCCCATTCATCCTTTAAAACACTAACTGCTAGTTCCACGTCAGTATTATATGGGCATTGTGGGGTCACTTTTTTTTTCTATTAATCCTTCACAAACATGTACAAGATTCCGTTTGTTCAATTTATTGGTGTGACGTCGACCTCGAAGTCGTTTTGTATCGCGCACACATTTATATCAAAGGAAAAAGAGGATAACTTCACATGGGTCTTTGAACGGATTAAAGATTTGATCAATGGGTGTGTGGAGCCACGCGTACGTGAAGGATAAAACGAAAAAAAAAAATGACCCGACAATACTCAGACAATACTGACGTAAAACTAGAAGTTAGTGTTTTGATGATGAAGGGGGAAGCTAAAGGTGACAACTTTTTATGCACCCCCACTATACTTGAAGGATAGCTCTATCCTTCACGTATAGAGGGGGTGTATTACAAAAAAGGAGGAGTGTCCCTATAAGAACCTTTATAAATTGCAACTCTAGTGATCGATGTCATAAATATTTCGTCCCTATATTTGCAAACGCATCGACATATTTCAACCGACTATTTTGAAACAAATTTTTAATTAAATACGTTCATTCGTGTTAACGTTTTCAAAACGATAAAAAGATATATGTATTATCAACGAATTAGCTAAGTAATCTGTAATTTTGTGCTAAACTTTTTGACGTCATAAATTGAAAGCTATTGTTATTATCTACTTTATTTTCTATTTTGATGTAAAATCAGCAATGTTTATATAATTTTTTCTGCAGAAGCAAAAGAAACCGAAGTTATTTTGGGTGTCGGCAATAGGTCCAATGGTGGTGGTCGCAAGTGGATGCATATTTGCCTATCTAGCCCATGCAGAGAAACATGGCATCGCTATAGTAAGTAAAATAATTTTTCGTAGCAATTAAAGTAATAGTTAATAAATTTTGAAGTACTAGAATGCAAATGTAAAAAATATGACTAGTTAAATTTGACTTCAATAAAATTTAAAATAAATTTTGTTTTATCTAAAAAAAATATATTTTTTCACATCATTATTATTTAGTATATATGTATCTAATAGAAGAGATAATTATTATTTAATATGAATGAGAATTTAATGTTATTATTTTAATAGTAAAAAGATACGGAGAAGAAAAAAAATAAGAAGACAATTAGAGAGTGATAAGTATTCCATAACTTTTTTAATTAAAAACCGTCCAAGTTATTTGAGTGTCACGTTTTATATCGTGGGTCCAAGATCGACGCTAGCTTTTACTAGAAAGTCTTCCACCAAATCACTATTTTCTTAATTGGTCGCATGCCTCCCTTTAGTTAATTGTCAACCAAGAATGTAGCACTAAACATGAAAAATAAAGCAAGGAATAAAATGAATAGACACGTTGATGTGAATTGAAAAGGGAATATTATATATATAATATATTAAGATAAGACTAGTCAAAAGTTCATTGTAGACCCCTTAAAAAGTGTAGAGCCCGTAGACCCCTCTATTTTTTATAAATTTACTAAAATTATAAAACTTATTGTTGTTTAATTTGGTCTTTATTTTTATTTTATTTTATTTTCTCATATTTCTATCTTTATATTTTAATTTAGTGTTTATTTCTTATGTTTTTAGTTTTTTCTTTATTTTTGATTTTCTTAATTTGAAATTATAATTTTCAGTGAGTTTTAAAAACAATGAGTTCTAAACACAACAGTGAGTTTTTAATCTAAAGAGTGAGTATTATAATTCGTAGTGAGTTTTATAATTTTCAATGAGTTTTAAAGAACATCGATTTTTAAAGTTGTAGTGAGTTTTAAACACAACAGTGAGTTTTAAAACTCAGCAATGAGTTTATAATTTCTACTGAGTTTTATAGAATAATATATTTTTTTAACAAAAATTATATTTCATTGTCTCCAACAACTTTCTAGGTTTTTTTTTTTATTTTTAAAAATTATCGCATAAAAAAACCAAACTAACAAAAATGAGTTTTATAAATTTTAGTGAGTTTTATAGAACAATATAGGGGGGTCTACAGGGTCTATACTTTTTAAGGGGTCTACAATGAACCTCACCCATTAAGACTAAATATTTAAAATGTAGACTCCAAAACCATTTAATTTTGTTATTTTATTGGTTAAAACCATAACATATGTAATTTTTTGATTTTGAACTTAAAATCTCTTGGTTGAAACTTTAAGAACATGTTAACCTTTAATTTTGCAATTAATTTTATATTTTTGGGGTACAAAACATCGATTCGTACACATGATTTACACATG
The DNA here is from genome assembly GCA_039602395.1 of Deinandra increscens subsp. villosa. NCBI lineage: Eukaryota > Viridiplantae > Streptophyta > Magnoliopsida > Asterales > Asteraceae > Deinandra > Deinandra increscens. The sequence goes on along the minus strand of JBCNJP010000020.1, from coordinate 24,574,437 downwards.
TAGGTTATATATCCATAAAATTTATATTTGTTTCAAATTTCAGAAATAATAATTGATATACATACAATACACATTACATTATTACATTCATAGTTTCATACTATTTTCTTCGGTCTTTTTTGGAAATTTTGTTATAGATCTCTTCTCTCTATATATAAATAAATTATAAACAAATACAAATTATATCATATATCATTATAAAAGAAAATAGAAATTATCTCGTCATATATGATTATTTATTAATGAATTATTGTGAATTAATAGATGGAATATATCTGGAAAATTACAGGTGGGTCACCTGAAAAAAGGAATTAATCCTTCTTCTCTAAACAAATTGGATTTTAATCCGAAATATATATCAGCACCAATTCAAGCAGGACTCATAACAGCCGTGATTGCTCTTGCTGTAAGTATATATAATAGAGGAAAATTGGATTTTAATAATATGAGTTTTAACTCATTGGCGAATAATAATACGAGTTTTAATGTTGGCGGATAATAATACCAATTAATGAGGTGGGTGTCAATAATGAAATGCCGTTAGTTGAACCCTAACGGTGTTATTACCAATTTGAAACTCGTATTATTATTCGCCAATGAGTTAAAACTCATATTATTAAAATCCAATTTTCCTTATATATAATAGTACCACGTCAGCAAGATTCTAACACCGTTAGTTAAAAACTAACGGTGTATCATTCTAGACACCCACCTTATTAATTGGTATTATTATCCGCCAACATTGAAACTCGTATTATTATTCGCCAATGAGTTAAAACTCATATTATTAAAATCCAATTTTCCTATATATAGATCATTCTTTTCCTAATTAATAACATTTAATTAATTGTATTATATTCTTGTTAGCTTTTCAAACCTATGCTTCATTCGCATATTTGCCCTTATAATATAACTAAAACTACTAAAATCGGGCGTGTTGGCGTGATCGCTCTCCATGTTAGTTGGCAATGTTTTACAATTGGATTTTTAAATCGGACTGGACTTGTATAAAACCATCAACCCGGAAAATCGAATCAGATTGACTATTCAAACCTGTAAATTTTAATATACATTTTATAAACTTTCAAACACGACACATATAAAAAAACTTCAATAAAGTCTTAAAGAAATTACAATTATACAAAAAAATCAATATAAGTTTTAATCAAACTATGTTTATCAAGAACAAACTAAATTGTAGTGTTGTATGCATCAAGTTCTTAATCATTTAATAGATGGGTTTCACTACATTTTTATCTTCATCAACAAGAGAATAACTACTTTTGTTATATACAATATCAAATAAGAGGTTTTAATGACTAAATAATAATACACTTAATTTATATGTTTTGAGAATCTTTTAAAAACTGATTTAATTAGCAGGCCGGTTTTAGGGTTTGGGTTGGTTAAACCGTAAGAAATGTCGGGTCAAAATTCAGATCGAAAGAAGACTAAACTAGACACACCTGAACCGCCTTAGCCTCTAGCCATCGATTCGACCAGTAGAACCGGCTAGGTCAATCTGGGTTTTAATACATTGGTGGTTGGTTTGCAACAATGATGATTTTTTTTGTTTTTGTATTTTTTTTCACCAATCAAATAATTACACATAATCATCTCTTTTTAAGTAAAATCTCAAATTCACACAACCATAATTACACAACTAAACCACTACAAAAAACATCAGAGATAGAGATATACTATGATAATTGTAATCTAAATAAATTTATTATTATTTTGATAAATCATTATTCAGAATATATTTTATGGTTTTGCAGGAAGGTATAGCAATTGGAAGAAGCTTTGCCATAATGGAAAATGAACAAATTGATGGTAACAAGGAGATGATAGCATTTGGTCTAATGAACATAGTTGGATCTTTAACTTCTTGCTACTTAACAACAGGTTTTCCTCTTCTGTTGAGTTGCTTAGAAAAGGTTCATATGATCAGCTTGTTCACCTCTCCATTTGTTTATTTCAGGACCGTTTTCAAAAACCGCGGTGAACTACAACGCAGGGTGTAAAACACAAATGACTAACGTAGTGATGTCGATGTGCATGATGTTAACGCTATTCTTCTTAGCACCGCTCTTCAGTTACACTCCTCTTGTTGCCCTATCGGCGATTATCATGTCAGCAATGCTTGGTCTTATCGAATATGAAAAAGCATACCATCTCTACAAAACCGACAAGTTTGATTTCGCCATTTGCATGGTCGCTTTCTTTGGTGTTGCTTTCATTAGTATGGATGTTGGCCTCATGTTATCGGTATATTATTCTTCCCATACTCTTAAATGTGTATATGCGTGCATATTGTGTTTTGATATATCGTTGAATAAGCAGTTTGGAAGAAACAATAAGTATATTGTTTCTTTCTTCAAAGTGCTTATTTTAGAAAAAAAAATAATCATATATGTTTATAATATAATAAGCGATTACAAATGCGCACTCCTATAATTAAAACATTATTTTTATGTAGGTGGGATTAGCATTGTTAAGAGCCCTTTTGTATGTTGCTAGGCCACCAACTTCAAAACTTGGTAACATACCAGAAACCTATTTATATCGTGACATAGAACAATATCCTAATGCCATTGACGTTCCAAAAACTCTTGTTTTACAACTTGGTTCTCCGATTTACTTTGCAAATTCCGGATACTTGAGAGAAAGGTTAGTTAAACATTGCTACATAAATCAAATCTTGATTTCTAATAAAGTAATTGTAGATATCTAGAATTGAAGAATGACCTTTTTTTTAATCATTATTTGGTCTTTTGAAGGATTATGAGATGGGTTAGAGATGAAAAGGCCATTAAAGATTCTCAAGGAGATGATGTTGAGTATGTTTTTCTAGACTTAGGAGGTAAGATCCTTTTGGCTTTTACAAGTCCTATCAAATTTATGATTATAAACTTAAATTACCATATATGCATGCATGGTATATATTGTTTTTCTTCCCTAATTTTTATGGATTATATCTTCATTTGTTCATGTATTATATGAACATTAGTTATACTTATATCCTTATTTTTCACACAAGACTCACTAAAACATATGTGTGACTAGAACTTCACTAAAGAAGGTCCTACAAAAATCGGGATTTTAACACTATCACTATACTTACCAGGGGTTACATCTATCGATATCACGGGTGTGGAAACCCTAGTTGAAATTTATAGAAGTTTGGAAGCTAAAGAAATCAAGGTAACTAGCTAGTAAACAGTCAATTCATAATGTTGTCTAGTTTGCAACAAAACTTGCATTTTAAGATGATTTGTGACCAGATTGTTTTTGTAATAGGTTGTCATAGTAAATCCAAGACTTGAAGTCATGGAGAAGTTAACTCTTACGCACTTCATAGACAAGATCGGGAAAGAACGTGTGTTTCTTTCTATCGAAGATGCGATTGAGGGGTGCAAGTTTTCACTCACTAGTGCAAAAGATTATGGGAGTGAAGAATGTTGATATAAGAGAAAGGAGAATTGTTTGTGTTGAAGGAATTTGATGGAAAGAACATGTTTGTATCTATCATCTTTATGGTTAATTGTAAATGTGCATTTATCTTGCTTGTAATAGAATAGTTTGTATCAAATAACCATAAATGCAAAGTGCATTTTTTGGGTTGTTATTGGTAGAAAATGCCCTTAATATAGTGATAGTGTTGAAAGCCCGATTTTTGTAGGACCTTCTTTAGTGAAGTTCTAGTCACACATATGTTTTAGTGAGTCTTGTGTGAAAAATGAGGATATAAGTATAACTAATGTATGTTACATGGATGAGTGTTAGGAAAGTTTAATTGCTCGAACTGTCAAGTTAATGGAAGCTCAGGGGGTTAATGTGTCAAGTTTTAATTCTTGTTTGTTAGTTGTTAAGTGGCTGTTATAAGTTGTTGATCAGCTCACTTTAGTTCTTAGTTTTTCCATTAACGATTTTTGATTCAATAAAAGTTTCTCTGCTTCTCTCAATCACTTGTGTTTGCATTGCATGTTTACGATCTTGATTTCTGATTCAATTGGTATCAGAGCGCTTTAGGTTCGTGTTCTTCACCGGCGCTCTATCTGATTTGGAATTCAATTTTGGGGATCTTTGATCCTCAAATTGTTTGTCAAAATTCATCGGTTTTTACTTTCGCCAAGAAGGTCTCTCTTCATCCCCGCGAAGATTTCGTCCTCTTTCTAGTGTGAGATCAACAATGGCCGAGGGCGATGCTCAAAATCCAGGAGGAAATCGACCGAAGGAAACCTATGTCACAATTCCATTGCAGTGTCCGATGCTAAACCAGATGAATTACACTATATGGGCGGTCAAGATGAAAGCAATTTTCAAGGTACATGGCCTATGGGAGGTGATTCAACCTGCTGAAGACACAGAGGTAGTGGATGCAAGGAAGAATAGTGCTGCTATAGCATATCTGTATCAGGCACTCCCTGAAGAAATGGTTCTGCAAGTGGCTAGTTTGGAATCGGCTAAAGATGTGTGGAATTCGATTAAAACCAGATACATAGGTGTTCAAAGGGTGAAGACAGCAAGATTGCAAACCTTGAGAAGTGAGTATCAGTCTCTAAAAATGAAGGAAAGTGAGACTATAGATGAGTTTGCTGCCCAACTAAGTGCAATCTCATCTAAGTTTACTGAATTGGGAGAGACAATTGCAGAATCTGCATTGGTAAAGAAGTTGTTAGATTCGGTACCAGAGAGATTTATCCATTTGGTGGCTTCTATTGAGCAGTTTGTGGAATTAGATACTGTCTTGTTGCAAGAAGTTGTAGGTAGGTTAAAGGCCTATGAAGAAAGGACTGGAATGAAGGCCAAGAATGGGGTTGGGAAGGAAGAACAACTGCTTCTAACCTACAATGAGTGGCAGTCAAGAAAGAAGGATTCCAAATTCAAGGGTAAGAATGGAAAAGAGGGAAGTCAATGGAAATCAAATAATGCAGATTATAAGAACAATCAAAAGGGGAAAACAGGAGATGGAAATTCAAAAGAATTCAAGAAGTGGCAAGGAAAGCCAAAAAAGGATAAGTCCAAAATTAAATGCTTCAAGTGTGAAGAATTTGGACATTATGCAAGTGAATGCCCCAAAGGAAAGGTTAAAGAGGAGGAAATAAAATTGGTGGAATGCCATGATGATGAACCAACCTTGTTTCTGGCTTCTTGCAGTGAAGAATTAATTGAGGAGATCAACCTCAATGAGGTCAAGGTATTGCCCTCTAAATTTGTAAATGATGAGGATGGTAAAGAAACTTGGTATTTAGATAATGGTGCATCAAATCATATGACAGGAAATGAGAAGTGTTTTTCTGTATTAGATAAAAGTATAACAGGAAATGTGAGTTTTGGTGATGGATCCAAAGTTAAGATAGGTGGAAGAGGTTCTATTCTATTTGAAAGTAAAATTGGTGAGCAGAAGCTTATGTCTAATGTCTATTTCATACCTCAATTGAGAAGCAACATTCTCAGTTTGGGTCAAGCTACTGAAGGAGGTTGTGAAGTTAGAATGAAGAATGATCAATTGTGGCTCTATGAGAAGACTGGAAGATTATTAATGAAAGTTCAGAGGGCTCCCAATAGATTGTACAAAATCAACTTGAAGACTGGTGATCCATTATGTTTTCTATCTAATGTGAATGATGAAAACTGGAAATGGCATGGTAGACTTGGGCATATGAGTTTTCAAGCCATGGAGTCTATGGTTAAGAATGAGCTTGTTGATGGAGTACCAAAGTTAAGTCACACAAGCCAGTTGTGTGATGCATGTATGGCAGGCAAGCATCAGAGGGACAAGTTTCCAAAGGAATCAACATATAGAGCAAAAGATCCACTTGAGCTTATCTCTATGGACTTGTGTGGCCCTATAACACCTGAGACTAAGGCAGGTAACAAATATTTTATGTTGATAGTGGATGAATATACTAGATATATGTGGATTTATTTTTTGCAAGGCAAAGATCAAGCATTTGCAGCCTTCAAGAAGTTTCAGATTGAGATTGAAGGGCAGTTGAGATATAAAATCAAAGCCTTGAGATCAGATAGAGGTGGAGAATTTGTATCCTCTGAGTTTAGCCAGCATTGTGAAGAAAAAGGCATCACAAGATTGCTCACAGCTCCTTATTCCCCTCAACAAAATGGAATCGTGGAGAGGAGAAACAGATCTATTATGAATATGACAAGAAGTTTAATGAAAGCTATGAATGTTCCTGATGAATTATGGGCAGAAGGAGCAAGACATTCTGTTTATTTACTAAACAGAATTCCTACTAAGGCTCTAGGTAACTCTACTCCTTATACTATGATAAAAGGTAAGAAACCAAATCTGGCACATTTAAGAATTTTTGGGTGTGTTGGGCATGTAAAAGTGACCAAACCACACTTGAGAAAATTAGAAACCAGGAGTTATCCCATGGTTTACCTTGGTACAGAACAAGGTACCAAAGCTTATAGAATGCTTGATGTCTCTAATAACAAAATTGTTGTTAGTAGAGATGTGAAATTTGAAGAAAATAGAAAATGGGATTGGAAGGGTAAAAGGGCAGAGGTGGTAGATAGTTGTAATAATAATGATGTTATTGTAACTTGTGAAGATCAAACCACTGTTGTATTAGAAGATGCAGGAAATACTGCAGATAATAATCATGGTGCAGGAGATATTGATAGTTCACAAGAATCAGACACTGAAGAAGAGTTGGAAGTGCCTAATAATGAACCTCAAGTTGATCAAGTTAATTCAAGAAGATCAGGAAGGGTATCTGTTGCTCCTGCAAAGTTTAGTGACTTTGTGTTAGACAACAGGATCAGGATTGGCAATCAAAGGAATGAAGTTGCAAATCACATTGCTTTGTTGTTGGTACAAGAGAGTGAACCTCTAAATTTCAAGGAAGCAATTGGTAATCTGAAGTGGAAAGAAGCCATGAAAGAAGAAATAAGAGCAATAGAAAGGAATGAGACTTGGGAATTGGTGGACCCTCCTGAGAAGTGTAATCCAATTGGGCTTAAATGGTTATTCAAGATAAAGAAAGATGCTCAAGGTAAAGTGACTAAATATAAGGCAAGACTGGTGGCAAAGGGCTATGTGCAAGAGTTTGGGATAGACTATGAAGATGTATTTGCCCCTGTAGCAAGGTTTGACACAATCAGATTGATACTATCTTATGCTGCTAAAATGAATTGGGATGTGTATCATCTTGATGTGAAAGCTGCATTTTTGCATGGCAAGCTAAAGGAGGAGGTTTATGTCAAGCAGCCAGAAGGGTATGTGGTCAAAGGGTCAGAGAATAAAGTGTATAGGCTTGTGAAGGCTTTATATGGTTTGAAACAAGCTCCTAGAGCTTGGAACCTGAGATTGGATGAAGTCTTGAAGGAACTTGGTTTTAAAAGATGTAAATTGGAACATGCAGTTTATACCAGAAATACTTCAGATTCAAGCTTAATACTAGCCGTATATGTTGATGACTTGTTAGTAGCAGGTAGTAATCAAAAGGAAGTTGATAACTTCAAAGGGCAGATGCAATCTAAATTTGAGATGACTGACTTGGGTTTATTGAATTACTATTTGGGTTTGGAGGTAATTCAATCAAAAGTGGGAATTGCAGTTAAACAATCAGCTTATGCTAAGAAAATTGTGAAGCTAGCAGGAATGGAAGAGTGCAATGAAGCTAGAGTACCTATGGAGCAAGGGTTGAGACTAAGTAAAGAAGAGGGTGGAGTGGAAGTGGATGCTACCAACTACAGGAAACTTGTTGGTTCATTGAGATATCTTACTCAATCAAGGCCTGATTTGTGTTACAGTGTTGGTTATGTCTGCAGGTTTATGCAGGTTCCAAAAGAGGCACACATGAAGGCAGTTAAGCATATTATAAGGTATGTAAAGGGAACTATTGAGCATGGAGTGGTCTTTAAGAAAGGAGAAGGAAAGGGTCTAGTTGGCTATAGTGATAGCAATCACATGGTGGACTATGATGATGGTAAAAGTACATCAGGATATGCTTTCTTTTACAATGATGCTCTGATTAGTTGGAACTCTCAAAAACAAAAGACAGTTGCCTTATCCAGCTGTGAAGCTGAATTTATGGCAGCAACTGTTGCTGCACAACAAGCTGTCTGGTTGGTTGGAGTTTTGGAAGAAATTACAGGGAAAGGTCAGCTTACACCTACATTGTTGGTGGATAATCAATCAGCTATTGCCTTAATGAAGAATTCTGTGTTCCATGGGAGGTCTAAGCACATACATATGAGGTTTCATTTTATAAGAGAACTAATTGAAAATGATCAAATTGAAGTCAAGTATGTGAGTGGAAATTTGCAGCTTGCAGATGTAATGACAAAAGCTGTTGGAAGAGTTAGATTTGAAGAAATGAAAGTGTTGTTGGATGTTAAAGATGTCAAGACATGACTATTGTCTTAATTTCTAGTTTTGAGTGGTTATAGCTAAGCACATTAGCATACAAAAACTCTATGAGTCACTGGTGTGTGATGATGCAAGGTTATAGTTGCTTGAAGCTGGGAATTGACAAGAGAAGAGAAGCATGGCAGTTTGACAGTTTTGCAATTAGGGGGGAGAATGTTAGGAAAGTTTAATTGCTCGAACTGTCAAGTTAATGGAAGCTCAGGGGGTTAATGTGTCAAGTTTTAATTCTTGTTTGTTAGTTGTTAAGTGGCTGTTATAAGTTGTTGATCAGCTCACTTTAGTTCTTAGTTTTTCCATTAACGATTTTTGATTCAATAAAAGTTTCTCTGCTTCTCTCAATCACTTGTGTTTGCATTGCATGTTTACGATCTTGATTTCTGAT
>JBCNJP010000020.1:24438584-24565151 GCA_039602395.1 Deinandra increscens subsp. villosa | reverse complement strand
ATTTTTGATGGGTTTTACTGTTTTAGTTATCGAAACGAAAAATCGAATCTTGATTAGGGCTTTAGATCCAGGGTTTAAAATTTAAATGGAATTGGATGGTTGTACAATCAGGGGGTGTTTGCCATTGATTTTGGGAGGTGATTGTTTGATCATTACTTTTGGTGACTTGGTGTTTGGATATAGGGAAATTAGGGAAATTACTTCAATTACTATATGTTAATTTATGGGTCAAATAGTCAATTTTGAAATAGCTGCAACAAAGCTTTGTATTCTGGCTATTCTGTATCACATGATCACCTTTAAAATGCAAATCCATACACCTCCTTAAACTTGATTACAGTATACGGATTGAATCGAATCTTGATTAGGACTTTAGATGAAAAGTTTATGAGGATTAACTTTAATAAGTATACAACAGTGAGCATGTTTTCATCACTGATTTTATTTAACATCATTCTTTTCATGTAGACTTTCTCTAAAGTTCTAAGGAGTTGGGCTTCTAAAAAGTTCATGACTGGATGGTATGCAAAATTTTCCTTCATAGTCTTTTTACCTTTCTCAACATTCTTGAAAGTTGAAACTACTTTTTTATATAAATTTTGCTGTAAAATTATATAATTTTATGAATATTTAAATTTGCTATGGTAATAATCATCTTTTTCTTGCCTTTTGACCCTTCTTGCAGTGTCATCCTATTACCGTTAGCTATTACTTTCTACATAACATGGTGGTTTATACGTTTTGTGGATGGGTTTTTCTCTCCTATTTATGCTCAACTCGGCATAAATATATTCGGTAAGCATACTATGTTATCATCCTGTTGGATGTATATGTTTGACTTCACCTAATCTTGTAAAAATAGTTACATTTTTTCTTATAGCTTTCAGTAATAATTTATGTATTTGGAGTGTGTTTGGATGTGTGTGTTCTTATGTGATTAAAGGTTCGGATGGTTAGGTAATCTTAATTTCAATCTTACAATAGTTTCTCCAATTACATTTTTTAGGTCTTGGGTTTGTAACTTCAGTCACTTTCATATTTGTGGTGGGAATCTTCATGTCATCATGGTTGGGCGCATCTGTTTTAAGCCTTGGAGAATGGTTCATTAAGCGCATGCCGTTTGTTCGCCATATTTATGATGCCTCAAAGCAGATCAGCACAGCCATATCGCCAGGTTGGCAGCAGTTAACTTATTTATTTATTTATTTTACTGAATTTCCATCCCACAAATCATTAAACTATCTACAATGCAGATCAAAACTCACGAGCTTTCAAGGAAGTTGTAATTATAAAGCATCCTCGTGCTGGTGAATTTGCATTTGGGTTCATTACTTCATCCTTTGTTCTCCAGGTGCATCTTTAAGGGGGTGTTTGGGAATTCAGGATTGCTTATTTAAACGGTTTACCTATTCATTGCCTTCTTTAAAAGCACACAAAACCACTTTTGTGTGTTAGGATGAAGAAAACTGCTTATGGTTATCTACTTATTTTAGGAGAAAACGTCTTTTCAACAAAAATGAGAAGTTTAAATAAAATTAAACAAAAGTTTATCTTTCCTTCTCACTTTTCTGGGATTTATAAAATTAAACCAAGTTTATATGTGGATAACAAGAGAGTGGAGAAATTTGATAACCCATCCCATGATGACAACCACTATACTTTTATTTGTATTTCTATTTTCACGACTTATTGCTAAAAGATGCAACTAAACTCGTGCTTTTATATTATAAAAAGATGGATTTTTTTATCACGGTCGTTTTTCTTTGACCTGACCCATTTGACGTGTTTTCAGTAAGCTGTTTGAGGTTGCTTATTTCAAACTGGTTATTCTTGGTGGACTAAAAATTACTAGTTTACCTTCAGAGTGAAATAAGCTGATTATCTGCTTCTGATTATAAGATAAGCATCATCTGTTTAAATAAGCAATCCCAAACACATCCATTGTCTTGAACCATTGTTAAATGTTTTCGCTGATACATGTTCACAGTTCATATAATCACTAATCAGACTTATATGTTTTATTTTTATTGAAAAACAGAGTTATTCCAGAGAGGAAAAGTTGTATTCGGTATATGTCCCGACAAATCATCTTTACATTGGCGATATATTCTTGGTGAATTCAACAGATGTTATCAGACCAAACTTATCTGTTCGTGAAGGAATAGGCAAGTTATCATCTTATTCATGTTATTAAAATTGGCAATTTTGCCCTTTATACTTATGAAAAAAGAAGGTTAATTGATGATGTTTTGTTTTTCTTGCTGCAGAAATTGTGGTATCAGGTGGCATGTCGATGCCACAAATTCTAACAACATTCGATTCGGGCATCAACGAATATGGACCTAGAAATAATAACCCAAGTTGAGAGTTATGTGAATATTTTAGAGTTTTAACTTAACTGTTCTTGCAGTTGATAACAAAATGTTTTAGAGGAACATTAAAAGTAGTGTTCTATGATAAATTTCAGGTTCATAGTTAAGTTTATGTGGTCTTCTTGGTGGGTTTCATTTGGCTTATGTATAGCAATTTCTGTTTCTTTCCATCATATGAATGCATAGACCACCAATTAACTTATTTATACAATCCTGCTTATAGAATTCTTGAGTGAATTTGGCGTCTGTTTACGAGTTAGAGTCGGGTACTTTGTATTTACAGCTCTGCAAGCTGATGAGTCTACAAGATAATTCCTTTGTGCAGCAAAACACTAGTTGATCCTAGTCTTGTTATGCATAGATATACAGGTGGACTGATGAAAGATGGTGATAGTAAGGTGTTAAACACTGCATTACATCTTGCGGTTAATATGAAACGAGACTGGATGACGGGACAGGAAACCGAGCAGGATGTGTTGTGGCTGCAAGAAGGTGTGGACATTCTTTAGAGTCGATTATCCTTCCCTCCGTAATTTTCATGTGTCATTATTATGTTATTTCATGTTATTTCATGCTTCTTCAACTCATTTGCGAACTGCTTACAGGACTGCATTTCGTTTTGAAAATCCATAGCATTCTGCATAAACTCTTCGATTGTTAAACTCTCAGCTTCCGTGTTCTCGTACTCAATCAATCGCTTCGTCAATGTTGCTTCACATACGTGTACAGCTTTACCAAAATCTGTTTTCCAGAATATGTATCCATTTTTAAGTATAATTCAGATATCTTTGGACATCGACTCTAAAGAATGTCCACGCCTTGCAGCCCCACCAAGTCAATTATGTCAAGCTCCCACGGTCCTTGTTATCCTAACCCATTACCAACCAAGACTCGTAAGATGAATCCTAATCGTACTTCCCCGATGAAAAGTGTTCACCTAGCACAAGATCTCAATTCCCTTGAAATATCATACCACTGAACAAGAAATCACTTCACAGTTCCACATTAGCTAACAGGCAAACGCTTATAACAGCAGTAGAGCTTTCATGGAAAGCAAGCGATACCAAGGGTTCTATGACCGTACACACGATCAGTTAAACCCTAACTGAAAGATTTTTCGAACGAGCAACAGTTCACATAATTTGCCACCAAACTCCTCTTTATGATTTATGATGTCATCAGCTCATTCGCTGGTTTCATTTTTTCTTGTTTATCCATTGTCAATACCACATCCAAGTTCCTTTGTAGACTATACCAAAGTACATGAATGAAGTGTTTGTTTGTATTAAAAAAAAAGTGACGAAGTGGAAATGCGAGTGTTGGTAAGGATGTTTGTAAGGTTAGAAAAATAAGTGTTTTAAAGAGTTAGCAAAACATTATATAACTTACTATATGCATTTGTGATACATTTAGCTCCTTACTCTGTAATAGTCTAAAGTATGTCACAAGTATCTCGCCTACTTCACACCGCTAAAATTTTGTTTTGAGAAAAAAGATGTAGTATGTATTTATATATACAGATTGTGGTGTTTAAATTACAGACCCAAATTATTGAAATCTTGAATATACCTGCAAGGCTGCAAATTTAAATAAGTACAGAATTTTGGAAAGAAAATTTGCAGTGTGAAAGAGTATCTGAAATAGTCAAATGTAATAATATGGATATCAAATAGTCAACACTGATTTTGAGCTTCATAGCTATTGAACCCTATAATACATAGTGAAGCTTGATAATTGATTGTCTTGCAAAAAGAAACTCAGGATTGCTAAATCAATGAAGCTATATTTCCTTAGTCACAAAATCAAGGCTGTACCGAGTCATGTATCGAAACAAACAAGTGTATGCACTGTTCAAAACACTGATGGGAAGAAAACACAAGAAAACCATGAACCTTGAAACCAAATTCGACCCAAATCAACCTATTAAAACCTTAACATTTCCCCAACACACGTTTTCGTGCAATCAAACGTCTAGATTTTGAAGCACCCTTTTCTTCTTCTTCACTATCTTCACTGTCCAACACAATCACTCCAGAATCACACAATCCTTCTTGTTCAGAAGTTTCTTCATCAAATCTTGCTCCATTGTTTGAAACATTAGTATCTAGAATTTCAGAATGTGCTCTCAGATTCATGTCACGATTACGGTTTTTTTCAAGTACTTGAAACGGCTTTCGTGGAAGTTTTATAACAGGAGTTGGAATAGCACCTTTTCCCCCTGCTTGGACTTTATCATCAGTTTTTCTGTTATGGGGTATGGCTAAAAACCCTAAAGATGGTTTCTTTCCAGTCAAACCTAGCTTCTTGCGTTTCAGGTTAGTGCAGCCAGTTCCAACAATGGGTTTCTTTTGAACCCGTAACAAGTTCTCCTTTTGTGCATCAAGATCATGAAGAACGGTTGAATCCAATATTTCATGTTGTAGATTCTTACTGGAAAGACATAGTCTCTTTGAGCTAATGGCCGGTGGTTTGTTATATTGATCATGATCGGTGCTGATCACGGTCAAAGCACGATTTTTACCATGCTCAAATGATATATCTTCTGAATCTTGTTTTGGTTCTTGAATCCGCGACTGAGATAAGGTGCTTGAAGTGATTTCATTCCTACGCATATCACATTCCCTTGTGCTTCCCAATATTTCATGTTGTAGATTCTTACTGGAAAGACCTAGTTTCTTTGAGCTAATGGCCGGTGGTTTGTTATATTGATCATGATCAGTGCTCATCATGGTCAAAACATGATTTTTACCATACTCAAATGACATGTCATGTGAATCTTGTTTTGGTTCTTGAATTCGTGACTGACATAAGGTGCTTGAAGTGATTTCATTCCTACGCATATCACTTTCCCTTGTGCTTACCAATATTTCATGTTGTAGATTCTTACTGGAAAGACATAGTTTCTTTGAGCTAATGGCTGGTGGTTTGTTATATTGATCATGATCAGTGCTCATAACGGGCAAAACATGTTTTTTACCATGCTCAAATGACATATCTTCCGAATCTTGTTTCGGTTCTTGAATCCGTGACTGACATAAGGAGCTTGAAGTGATTTCATTCCTACGCATATCACTTTCCCTTGCGCTTCCCAATATTCCATGTTGTAGATTCTTACTGGAAATACATAGTTTCTTTGAGCTAATGGCTGGTGGTTTGTTATATTGATCATGATCAGTGCTCATCACGGTCAAAACATGATTTTTACCATGCTCAAATGACATAACTTCCGAATCGTGTTTCGGTTCTTGAATCCGTGACTGACATAAGGTGATTGAAGTGATTTCATTATTACCCATATCACTTTCCCTCGTGTTTGATCCTGAACATGAAGCATCCAATGACAGCTTTCTACCTGTCCCCGAATGCTTTCTAAAACTTACAGCATACTCATCCAGATCCTTTTTCACCGGTTCTGGTGGTTTATCTTCTCTCTACAAGTAAAACTGACAAAATTAACACACATATGCATTGTTTATATAATCATCCTATACTTCTCAAAGAACACATACATACCATGATCGGATCCGTGACCAATTGAACCCCGCCATGATTTGGACTTGCACCAGATCTGGCGTATTTTTCGGTCATAGATCTTGCTTTCTGCTCAAAAACTTGTTTGTTGTATTTATACTCCCTACTCTACAAATTGCAAAGAATACATATCATGATCAGTATGTTACATGACATTATGTCAGTCATCAACAGAATAGGACCAAATCTATTGAGGAGTTGAGGACTATTTACTCACGGCTTCACACATTAGTCCGTCATCAGGGTTGGGTTCACTCAGTAACAACCCAATGCTTGTGAGAACAGTTGAAATGTTTAGAGACGGCTGCCATGCACCCTGATTAAGTATCAGATAAGCAACTCAGACAATCATTTAAGGTTAAATATAACAAAGTAAAAACAAGATTCAATCAGCAGCTTTCTTGAAGTGAAAAAGGGATTAAATTACTTTGCCAAAGAACTCACCTTCGGAGGGAGGTTAAGAATATCAAGACAGATTCGCCCTCCTGTATCAATATTTGGGTGGTATATAGGAGTGCCAAATGTTACAATTGGGGGCTGAAATGGATACCTACAAATGCACACACAATGCATACACACAGTTCACACAGACAAAACATCAAACAGTTGGTGGGCATGAAATAAAAGCAATTCAATCATTCAATCATATCACCTCCTGGGTATCTAAATCTTTATATTATGTAAATAATTGACACAGACAAAATATCAAACAGTTGGTAGGCAGAAGACAAAAACCATTCAATCAATCACCTTTCAGGTATCTGAATCTTAATCTTGAAAACCCCCTTTTCATAAACAGTACCTTCAGGACCCTCGATCTCTGTTACAGACACGAATAAAACAACAATTATAAAGTATAAAACCGGCAGAGCAGGAGGGTTTAAGTGAACTTACGGGCATCAATGGCGGCGAGCGAGAAGGAAGTAAGATCGGAAGTAGGAGAGAGGTCGGGGAAGGAAGCGCCGGGAGGCGGATCGGTGAGGAGGAGCTTCAGTTCTTTTTGCATTCGGAGATTCAGCCTTGCAGCGTGAGCCATTAGCGATCGGAATACGATGTCACAGTTTTCCGGCGAAATTTTTGTTGAATGAATCCAGAATCTTGTGTTTGTAACTTCTGTGTGTTCTGCTATTGATTTTGAAATTTTGGAGATCAAATTCAAGTTTTGGGGGGTAAAGTCATTAGCGCGGGTCAATTGAAGACTCAAATATAATTAATGGAAATATAATTAATGTGCAAGTTGAGTAAAAAATCAATCAAGATCAACTTAATTAAAAAAAACTAATAGTGTATCCACTACTATTGATACTAAAATATAAAGTTAAATAATAAACTAAGAAAAACTTGAGTGCGTATATGCAATATAACTATTAAAAAGAGTTTTCGAGTTTTCACGATAAAATAAAACTGATTATCAAGAGAACTCAACCCTTAAAACAATTACATATAGTTTTGTTACATATATAAAAGTTATTATTTTTTTTTTAAAAATATAAAACCATACAACTCTAAAGGTTACAACTCAGTCCGACATATGGGGCAAGCGGGCAACAAGCTGCGCCGCAAGCCCTTTTTGAATAGCAAAACCTAAGCGGATAAAAACAAGTTTCTTAGCTCTAGGAGTCACTATATGTCCATGCATAACCTTCTGGATCCGCCCGAGCGTGTCCGCAGCCTCTGACGCGAGGTGCCCGAACGTGTCAAAAGCAAAGGGGACAAACACATGTTGATTCTCGAGACATGCCTTCTCGTGCTTGTCCACCTTACCTGCAGCCGCCTTAGCAGCAGCCTGTCCCGCCGTGAAAACTCCAGAGCCAAAGCCCACAAAGGGAGAGACCCCAGTCAGATCGATGCACGCGTGCTTCCCCCTTGACCACCCAAACACCAGGATGTCCGCCGGTCTAAGGGTTGAACGCCCCTCTTTTGGGTCAGTTAAGAAGTTGACGGGGGCTTCCTTCTTGGCTGAAATCCCAGCCTTTCTGAAAATGTCAAATAGCACATCCCGGACCCAGTTATGACGATACTTGAACCCCGGGAGATCTTTACAGTGGACCGCGTGCTCCCCAAACGAGTCCAAACACGCCTTGCGGCAAACAGGGCACCTCTCGTCCACTGGAAAGAGAGGTATCATAAGCCGGTACTTGAGGATAGATCGGTATTCGACCGACGACATGCGCTGCCCCAGCCCGTCAATGGGGAGAGCATGGAGGAAATCTTGGGCATGTGGTTGACGAAGACAGCTCCACACCGCTTTTTGCCTGGCATTCATATTAAACCGGGTTTCCATATCCAACACGATTTTGCTGGAAAGGGCATTCGCCAAAACATGTTGGGGTTTTGGGGGGGCGGTGTCCTTGTCAGAGAAACCGCTAAGATCAAAACCCGGTACGATGTCACGCAGGGCCGCCAGAGCGAAAGTATAATCCGAGTCCATGCCACAGACCCCGCTCTCCCGCAAGATGTGGTCCTGCAGCCCCCAGGATTGGGCCCTAGACGCTACAAACGCATAAGACGAGGCCTCCATAGCCAAAGAAACCCCGAGCCCTCCGTGCCGGATAGGCAGGGAAGCGAGCCGCCACTGAAGGTCCCCAAAATAAGCCCCTCCACAGACCACAATGTTTTCAACTGTCTCGCGTAGGGTCTGATCAAAGCAGGAGGCCGCCCCATGCACGTGGGCGGGGGGACAGGTCCGCAGGCCGAAAAGGAGTTTGGCAACTCCCATGCAAGAGCGAAGCATGAGGAGTTCGCATTGCGGGTCCCGAATCTTGGGAAGGAGGTGCATTAGAGCGGTAGCGTTAGAAGCCCGCTTGGACGCCAACCTCTCAATGAACCCACCATCCCTACTGACAGCCCCTCCAAGGAGCTTTACCCCTAGGGCCGGCCTACTGATGCCCGAGGGGAAGAGGCCCGGCCGATTCTTTCTCCCATCGCAAGACGGCCAGAACAGCTCTGTCTTCTTGATATTGAGTTGCAAGCCCAGGGAGGGGCCGGTCTCCGAAATAATCTGCAAAGCTTTGGCCACTTCCTCGGAATCCCCAATGAGAGTGCCATCATCAAGGTACCACGCGTGGAGGAGGAGGCGATAATTTTCACGAATCTGGTGCGTAAGGGGGTGAAGAACAAGGGCAAACAGGAGAGGCCCCAAAGGGTCTCCCTGTTGCACCCCAGTAGTGGCCCAAATATGATCTCCCCCTAAGTATAGCCGCGCAGACTGACCGTAGAGAAAGTCGACCCATGGAGATAAAGACGGGCACCTTAATCGCACTTCCCGGAGTAAGGCCGATCTATCCACTACGTTAAACGCATTGGAGAAATCAACCGTAAGCATAGCCAGCGAGTTGTCGTCATGTTTCCCCGCAACCAACCGGTTAACCGCATGCAGAATAGCCTCAGCTCCCCCAGGCACCCCAACCCCAAACTGAAAGTCCCTAAGATATTTAGCCATTTCCTTCCCGACTCCTTTCATAGCAATTTTAGAAACCAGCCGCCGCCAGATGGTGCCGACAGCGATGGGCCGGATCCCGTTATCAGGTTTTAGCAGAGGTGTGAGAGGGGCCGACGCCACAAACTCGGCCAGGCCGAGGGGGCACCTCCCCCCAACCACAAATTGACTACCAAGGTAATAGCCCCGAGGAGGTCGTTAACAACGGCAGACCCTTCCCCGCAGAGGCTGTCCAGAAGGTGCTGGGCCCGCAACCCGTCCCTCCCGCACGAAGTCCCCTTGGGAAACGATTTAATGCAAGCCAAAACAACTTCGGTGGTAGCCACAAGTGGGGGCTCGGTATGGGGCTCAGACGGCAAGGAGGGGGGTGGTAACACAGGATGTTTCTCCTCCAAAACCCGAGTTGACCCATGCCAGTTTAGTAGGCAGGTCTCACGGATTTTATTGATCGGCCCGTGAAATGCACACTCCTACACACATTAACACATACTATACACACATACTTTTCTTAAAATGGGTTTCACGGGTAATATTTGAAACCGGACCGTAACCGTAGGCCTGTAGCCGTTTAGGAGTTAGTGAACCAAAAACCAAACTGATATTAGTATACGGGTCAAACCGAACCGGTTTAGCATGTCAGTTCCATGGGTTCACCCTAAGCAAAAGTGCTTTTAGCCTAGTGATATCAAGATGTTATGGTAGATTTAGCTGTTAAAAAATAATTAATATGTTATCAATTTCATGACCCCTACAAAACTAACACCAACAACTAACCCAACTGTTTTGTGTAATTGTATCTGATTTCATTTCACTTGAAATGCCTCCCACCCACCACCCATTTATTAACCTCCCCCTTCAAATCACACATCAGTACTACAGTGAGGAACATGAAGGGTACTTCTAATCTAATCTAATAATGTTGTTAACAGCTTTTCTAGTCATCAGTCTTGCCATGATTTGGTGCTTAGTTTTCCTTCTACTCGCCGAGCTCTACTGTTCTCCGATCATTCCCTGCAATCGCCGGCGCCGTCAACTTAGAACTCCGGCCAGCCCCGTCACCACCGGAAACAACTCTTCCTTGGTTTACATTTCCAACCCGCTTTATGTTCACGAAAATGGTACTCCGTTTGATACGACAACCGATGGTTCGCCGTCTCGGCGGGCGGCAGAGGATTACTCCGGCGATGATGAGAGAGAGGAGACGTGTTCCGGGGCGATGAAGAGGCCGCCGGCGGTGGCTGTGTTCGGTGTGTCGGAAAGATAGTCACCGGGTGAGTAATGTTGAGTCTTTTTTAACTTGTACTTCTCCTTCACTTGTATATATTAAATATTTGTTGCATAATTGTACAATGCTATTAAATAATGATTTGATTATAAATGTTTTAGGTTATAGATTATTCATGTTTTTTAATATGGAGAAGTATAAAAATTAGGTTTTTAATGGGCTGATGAATTGAGTTGATATATTTTGAGTTTACTTGAAGAGACATGATAATGTAAATTAAAATATCATGTTCAACAACGGTGCTTTTTTTGGATTTGATTTTAGGTCAGCCAAAGTTTGAGAGCTACTTCTTAGATCATCAGGCAAACAAATATACTTGAATATAAAAAAACAAAAATTTGAAAATAACTGGGTTTTCTTTGTATATCTAATGTATATTTTTACTAGTAATTAAAATGTTCTGGGGTTAAAATTCTAAAAAATACAGGTTGTGATATACTTATCCTAAAAAATTATAAAGAATTGTTATTTAAAAAAAATCTAAGAACTAATATAATAAATATGATTACAATAGTTATATGCTAAGAAATAAAAAGGTTTGCATGCACTAAAAATACACATGTTTGGCTATTTTTAAGTTTGGTTTTTCTTTTCTTAAATTTTACACATTTAAGATTAAACATATCCCAATTCGCGTTTCACACCGTGCAGCAATATAAAGTTTTTTCATTTTCATGTACTAGGGGTTGTAGTTTCATTCCACCGACTGTTGAAGGGGCAACTTGTGCTACTCTCTTTGCTGCAAAACATGCAACTCTAACATCAGTAAAATGGTCAAATGAAATGATTTGAGGAAATGCAGGTTGATTACCTATCTCATAGAAGAGCTCATGTATGTTTTCTGCTGTTTTCGCAGAAGTCTCAAAATACTGCAAGCCATTTTCTTTAGCATACTGCTTCCCTTCCTGCAAAGACCAAGGTTTTGCGTCAATTGCGCAAATTAGGGGCAGATCAAGATTTTGCGCAAATTGACTCAAAACAAGGTTTTGATGATGTGTCATTATCTGATTGGCTTGACACATGTACATTGACGCAAAACTTCTACTTTTGCGTCATATAATGATGTGTCATTATCTGATTGACTGCAACATATCCATTGGTGAAAAAGTTGCCATAATATGCATAATTTTTCATAATCTTGAAACACATGGGTTAACTGCTATTTTGGTAAATCAGCAAGTTTATCAAGAAACATTATATACCTCAATCCCAACCTCTCTGTTTGTATTCAAATCTGCTTTATTGGCCACCAAAACAGTAACCAAATGTGGGTTACCCTGTCTTTGTAGCTCTTCAATCCATTTCATTGCTCGTTGAAATGAAACCTGCAACCATACGAAATCAAACAGATGTTTTTTCTCTTTCTTTTTCGGGAATCATTCAAATCGGAAGTTGCAAAGTTATTACCATAGTGGTTATATCATACACAACAATGGTTGCAGCTGCACCTCGGTAGTACATCGGGGCTAAGCTATGATAACGTTCTTGGCCCGCAGTGTCCCATATATCAAATTTCACAGTAGCTTTGTTTATTGATACAACCTGTGTGAAGAATGCAGCTCCAATTGTGGATTCCTACATCAATTAATCCGTGGTAATCATAGAGCTTAAAACATTCACAGTAGGTTCCTTATATTTATGTGAGTGTAAACCTTAAAATTTGAAGTTTGATTGTGAGTGGTTTTTATGGATATAACCCGAGCCCTCGTTTAGGCTTGAGCTAGGCTCGTTTAACTTTTTAAGCTTGAGTTAGGGTTGTTTAAGTTATTGGGTGTTCACGGTCCGGTTTAGCCTGTTCGGTGGATATTTTTAAGCGGGTCATTTGCATATATCCCTCTCTAAACTTGAGAAATTGCATATATCCCCAAATCATGCTTAAAAACCATTATGCAATTTTGGGGAAATATCTAATTTTTTCCGAAGTAGGGGGATATATGCAATTTTCCCTTCAGGCAAATTGCGGTTTGGTATAAATATAAGCCAAACTGGTCGCGGTTTTGCCGGTTCGGCTTTGATGGTTTTGATGTGTTTTGACATATCATTTTTAAAAAAAAATTATTGATGGATCATGAATTTGAACCTGGTAGTCATAAAATTGGCCTTTAACAAATCTCAGTACCATACTTGTTTTCCCGGTTCCCATGTCTCCGAGGACTACCTAATAATCAACACAAAAACCAGTAACCGAAGAGCGTAAAATCATCGATAAACCCTCGAATTGGGGATGATTCATAATCTGAATTTTGCTGGGTGAGATGTTGGTGTACTTACTAGCTTTGCTTGTATGTTCTTACTACTCTTGCCTCCCGCCATTGCCGGAATTTTAAGACGGAAAAGGGAGAAGAATACAAGAAGAAGAAGATGATAATAATGTCGAATAATAAATCGAGAATGGGGGAGAATTAAGTAATGTTAGGTTTTTTTTTTTGGCGTATTTAAACTGGAAGTCTGACTGGTGGGTTGGAGCTATTAGGTTTCTGCTTTGTTTATAACGGGTTTAACGGATAAATCCGGACGGCGAGGGAGACACTACCAATCGAAGTTTCATTTTTTTAACTTTATAAGAATTAGAATCTTTAAATTTGCAAAAAAAATAATAATTGAGTTTGATATAATCATAAAGGAAAATGAATCAATCATTCTCCTTGCCGCCACCCCGTTACAAACTGGGTGGGGTTCGCATCACCAACTGTTTGTCGTGTAAGTGGTGGGTGGAGGAAGGGTGGAGGAATCTGTGAAGGCTGTTGTATGTTGGCCCGTAGCGAAGATGCCAAGTGTTCGTCACTAGTAGGTGGCAATGGTTGCGAGCAATGACTTGGTGGAGAAGATCAACGGCATGTAATGGAGATGTTGATGGTCTATGACAAGTGGTGGTGATGAGCAGTTCAACTTTCGCTTGGGTTGAAACGATGAGGAAATAAGTAATTATTGTCAATACCATAACACGTCATTTGTTGTTACAACCAACAAACAAAGTCCTGGCCCGTAGGAACCCCACTAGACAAACGGTGCTCCCTACGGGAGTCCGAGTTGTACTTTTTTTACTGTAAAAACATGGATAAAATTCATGTAAAAACCATTATCTATTGTATAAACTTGCAAGAACCAAATGAAATATATCAAATGAAGTTTTTTTTTTTGTAATGTGATATTTTTTTTAATTTAATTTCATGTATATCCACCTGATGACCAAGTTTTTTTTTTTTTTTTTTTTGCCTGTCCGACTATGTTATGTAACATACGATGTTGCATATATGTAACATTATATGTTTCATATGTTGCATATATGCAACAAAGTCGGACATAATAAAAAAATGATTTTTGTTAATTTTTTGTTTTTTTAAGTCAGAGAAAAAAAAACACAAAAATTATCTAAATAACTTTCATTCAATTGGAATTTAATGATTTTTACATTAGTTCTTAAGTTTATACAATAAAAAAATAGTTCTTACATGGTAAAAACATAAGAATCTTTAGTTTTTGTAACCAATTCATATGTTATTTATGCACTTTATTTCAAAAACAGGAGATACGCTATTAAAGAGTGACATTGAAATGATATAATTCAGTTACAAAAATAGATATTAAACATACAAGATGATTTAGAACATATAGGAATCAAATTGCATAGGAGAGAGAAAGAAACTAAACATATTATTACTGTCTCATGGTAACTCGACTCACACGACGACCCCAAACATACTCCGTCCGATGAATTCTGCATCGAAACGAGCCTGGATGGCTTGTTGGCGAGCACAAACACCGCTTCATTGTCCCTCCCGTTTCACCACCTCCGTAGGCATCTTGTGCCACCACGTTTCGTGGTGGTCGAGAAGCGTACCACCTTGTTTTCATAAGGTTCTCCACGCCGGAATAACAAGAGCTTTGATAACACATGTTCTCTTCCTTTACAGCTTTTGAAATTTTAAGGAAAGAATATGTTTGATTTATATATCATGTTAAAGATAGGAAAGAAAGTTGGGCAAAAAGAGAAGGTTTTAGAACAAATTCTTGCTAAGGAATTGCTTTATGAAGGCAAAAGGTAGTGCTTTTGCAAGACTATATTTGGTGAGAGACATGAGCCATACTTGGCTCACTTGGCCAAACCTTTTGTCTCGTAAGATTTATGTTGGGGCAGCCCACATGAGTCCATAAATTTCTAGAATATTAACCGGGTGTAGCCGTGTAGAGAAGAAAAAAATAAGTTTATTTTCATTAAGCGGTTAGTAATTGTAAATGGTTATTGGTTAAATTAGTTAGGTCAATAACCGATTACGCACGTGTCTTAAAATGTCTAACGGTTTCACCGGTTACGGTTACTAACCTTAACGCTTATTGGTAATAACCGGTTATTAAAAAAAGAGTTTTATTTATTAATTTCATTTTATACTAGAAATATAAACTAAACTTAATATATATTATCCTTTTTTATTTATTTTCAAGCGTTTGTATGTATATTTATATTATTATATATATGTGCATATTAGAGGTGTTAAACAAAAATCTAAATTCGAAACCGAACCCAAAATATCCGAAATTCGGATAGTGATTTTTAGAAATTTTGGATATTAATATATCCGAATTATCCGATATATATATATATATATATATATATATATATATATATATATATATATATATATATAGGGTTCTGATCATTTGAGAACCAATTGGGTTTGAGAACTTTTGAGAACTATTTTAAGTTACTAGTTTATATATATGGAAAACCCTCTCATGAATTATAGTGGTCCCACCTAAAATTAGTGATTGAGATTTAGTTATTAAAAGTTCTCAAAATAAAAAGTTCTCATTTGAACCTAACCCTATATATATATATATACAATTTTTTTTATGCTTTTATATGTCAAAAATAAGAAAATCCAAATTCAAACATGAAGTATATATATGCAGTTATATATATTTCATTGGTTTTGAAGTTTTTTTTCTTGATTTTCATTTTCAAAGTATTGTTTTTGAATAAGTTTTTTTATTTTTTTTAGATATTCGTTCGAATATCCAAATCTGAATTCGAATAACCAAAATTTCGGATTTGAATTTTGAAATCCACTATCCAAAATTTTTGGACATCCGATTTAAACACCCCTAGTGCATATGTATGTGCATTAGGGTTGAAAGGGTTAGTAACCGGAATTATACCGTCAATCGTTAGGTTAGGCTCATGGCTCATGAATCAAACGTGTATATTTTATCTTAATCATAATAAAGCACTAAAATGGTTGCCACATGTCTTAATTTTAATGATCCACTTCACCAATACCACATGTCAAACTCACAATCAATTACAAATTTAGTAATCATCAATTAAAGTAATCACCAATTTTGTCCAAATTAAACTTTTATCTCATAAATTTTTTTTGACAAAAGTTTGATAAAGTTACTAAATAATTTGAGTGTTTGTAAGAAAATTAATCAACAATTCAAACTTAATAAATTTCTTTAATTTATTATCATTTACTGTTTTATAATAATTTTACGTTAATCATAATTTTCAATTCTCTTAATCGTTTTTTTAT
The DNA here is from genome assembly GCA_039602395.1 of Deinandra increscens subsp. villosa. NCBI lineage: Eukaryota > Viridiplantae > Streptophyta > Magnoliopsida > Asterales > Asteraceae > Deinandra > Deinandra increscens. Next base: position 24,548,990 of record JBCNJP010000020.1, on the reverse strand, counting down.
TTTGTTTAAAATTATGAACCTAAATTCGGTCCGTGCAGTACACGGGTTACTAACCTAGTATATATATAAATTACTAAGAAGCATCAGCAATAACCTATATAAGGATGTATAAATAGGTGGGAGTAAATGTGGTAAAATGAACAGGTCGTAACTATTAAATAACACGTGAAACACGTAATTTTTAAAAAATAATTATGTGAGAATATGATGCCTTTTTTACATGATTGAACGTGTGATTCCGGTAGTCCTAAACTTGTTTGGTAAGGTCGTGTTTTAGAAGAAAATTCTAAATTGGAATAACTTTTTTTAATTTAATTTAATTATTATAAAATCCTGTCCATACAAAAGTTCAATATTAATATCCAGCAACTGTCCTAGTGGTTAAGGGGGGGGGGGGGGTGGTAAGGCTTTGTCTTATCTGAAGGTCCTGGGTTCTATCCTAGGCATTAATAGTTCTTAAAGAATTTATGAAGTTAGTTTAGAAGTAGAATAGATTTAGCAGTTAAAAAAATATATATATATATCCAGCAATTGAACAATTAGCAATTTAGCACAGATTGCCAAAGACAGCGTGCCAAAATGAAAATATTTTAAACTATGTGGTGTATATGCTTATTCACTTGATAAGTTTTATATTATTCTAATACATGCAATTACGCAAATGGATGCAAGAAAAAAAAATCACCCTCCACTCTCTCTTTGTTATTTTTATTTTTAGTTATTTTATTTGTTTATTTATTTTAACTTTTAGGTTTTAATTTTTTTAGTTATGTTTAATTTTAGTTTGAGTGACTTTTATTAATTTTATTTAAAAAATTCTAATATAGTTTTTGGTACCAGCCTTTAAAAATATTTAAGATACTTTAAGGTAGTTTAAAATACAAATAACATAAAACATACACAATAACTAAAATACATTAAAAAAATAGAAAAACACGTATCACGCTCAGAATTCTTCTAAAATTTAAAAACTTCTTATCTGAACCTAATCTTATTTAGTTTTCTTTTTTTTTCTTTTTTAGTTCTATGTTTTATTCATTTAGGGGTATATGAGTCTTTCATTCATTCAGGGGTAGATAAGGGAAGAGAAGGTTTCTGTAACATTTTATAAAATTGTGGACGATCCTTACACTTTTTAATAGTCGGGGGACTGCTTCTTTAATTCCAATAAACCCGAAGACCTTTATTTCGCGTAGAAAACGAGGGAGTTGACTCGTCAAACTAATCACCCTTTACGCGTGTCTTCCACTTTCCTTCTTCTTCTTCCTTAATTCCCTCTGGAAATTTCACTTCTGCCTGATCCTACTCATTATTTATACCAATTCCATCCTCAAAACCTCTCAAATCACCCAAACCCTAATCGAAAAATTCATAACCACTCCACGATCGAAATTTTATAAAATTGGATTCGAAAAAAACGATGAATTCAGTAGCAGCAGCAGCACTCATCGGCTTCATATTCATGGCTGTATTCGGTTTTAGCCAGGCTCAAGAACTCGCCCCTTCTCCTGCCCCGTTTCCTTCAAATGATGGTGCGGCCATTGATCAAGGGATAGCCTATCTCCTTCTGCTTCTCGCTCTCGCCATCACCTATCTTGCTCACTGATTTGATTTTAATTAAATTTATAGTATTAGTTTGTAGAGATGATTGTTTTTCGTATTGAATTCCAGATTCTTTCGATTCTTCTTCTTTACATTTCGAATCAATTAAATTACTAATTACTAATTTACTATAACAACAATATTCATCCACCTTTTTACAACTTTCGTTTCGTGTTCTGCGATTAATTCTTCAACGGATCTGTTTAAAAATATGTTGGGGATTTCTGATTTCATTGAGCGATTTCCGGATAGAATCTGAAGTCGTGTTGAATCACTTTCAGATCAAACAATTGGAGTGGATACCAAAGATTTGATCGGATAAAATCAGATCGATTTCTAGATTTCGGTATGGATTTTGATTGTTGTGTATTTGCCAGGGAATCATAGAATTGGAAGAATACGTATTCTTCTGAATCCAAAATCTGAGATCCCTCGATACCTCATAACTGTAGGTTATTTAATTATTTATTTAAAACCAATTTACACATTAAGTCCTTCAAGTTTCAATAAATGCAGTTTTGTCCGAAATAAAATTCTAGTGCATTTTCTTTGAAACAATTGGTTCAAAATAAATAATTTCCAAGCTCTATCCCATCAAGGGGACCGCCCCTTGGACCTCACTTCTTCCCCGTTAGTCCCGATGACATTCAAGCAAGCGTGCACTCTTGCTTGAATGACATACGCAATCGTAAATTACACTAAAATATCCAACAAACCTCCCCCATTTTAGTGTAATCATAGATTAACTAACTTGTTCACAACAATCAAACAAACTAATGCATAAATGAAATGTCGCGACGATTGAATTTCACATTAGTATATTACACATTCCAAATATTCGAATATTAGGGTGTCACTTAGGATTGAACCCATAATATCCATTTTGAATACATGAAGATAATATACACATTAGTTTACATACATAAATCTAACTTGACACTATATTTTACTAGCCTGTGTCCCTATCCTTCATAAGCATATCAAAGCCAAGTCCCAGCTTCTTGAAGCACCTAAACTTCATGCTTATATAGGTAGTTCTATTATTCTTGCATCTGCATATGCAATTTTTCAAAAGAACTATTAAGAAGATGTACTTCAACCTTCCTCAACTTGCAGATCTGAACACATACCCTTGGGATGATACTACTAATGTGTTCCAATCTCTAGATGTTAAGCTTTCCACATTGAATTCAGCACCTAACGTCATATTAGGTGGGAATTGGGTATCTTAACATGAGAGATTTTAGGTGGACTTTAAACCCATCCCTTTAGCTGATTTGTTCACGAGATCTCTTCCTAACCTTTTGGTTACATGATCAGCTACATTTAGCTCAAATTTTACAATCTCAATAGATATCACACAATTCATGATTAGTTTTTTTTTAATCATATTATGTCTAACACCTAAGTGTCTAGACTTCTCATAGTTCATTTGACTATGAGCCTTGGCCAAGGTAAATGCACTATCACATCTGATAGAAATAAGTGATATCGCTATTGACCACAATGGAATCTCATATATTATATTTTTGAGCCTTTCAGTTTCTTTACTGACTATTTTTGAATCTATAAATTCAAATTCCATTGTTAAACTCATGATGCAAGTCTACTTCTTAGAAGCCCAAGAGATAGGTCCTTCACCAAGAAGGTATCCAACTCACATCAAAACTCCTTTCTAAAATTGAAAGAAAACCTGAGTGACACAAACCATAACCCATGGTTCCTCTCAAAGTACTTAAGCAATCTATTCACTTTTTTCCAGTGTTAAGCACTAGGATTACTAGTTAACAAGCTCAACTTATTCACATCATAAGTTATATTAAGCCTTATGCTAATCATAACATACCTTAAGAATCCAATAACTTTGAAATACTCCAATTATGAAACTGGATCACCCGAATTAAGCATAAAGCTAATACTATGATCTATGGGAAGACTAACAAAAGAATAATTAAAGTGTTGAATTTCTTCAACACATTGTCCATGTAACAAGACTAGGTCGTGGTCTTACCACCATCATTCCTTTTAATCCTTATTCCAAGGATAAATTCTACCTCCCCCATAACCTTCATACCAAAGTTAGACAACCAAGATTTACGTGTCATATTAACCTGATCTTGGTTAGTACCAAAATTAGATTCTCTATACATCTTAGGATTCTCCTCAATATTAAAGCATTATTAATATTATATTCAACATCTTACTTGGTTCCTTCCATTAAAATAAACATGAAAGTCAGAACATAAATACTTAGTTTTTCTAGCTCTAGTATTCTCCTTAGGTCCAGTAGGAACAACAACACTATCAATTTTACCATATGCTTCATCCGTATCAACAGATGCATTCTCAATAGGATTAAGAATCCTACCATGGGAATACCAATTGACATCTCTAGATCTAGGCATACAAGTTATCCTAGCTTCATCAAAATTAGCATCCTTAGATTTTATGTCTTGCTACAATCAGAGATCTAACAAGCATACTATGACAGTGTTTATAGAAACATAATTATTAGGTTCTAGAACATAAAACATAAATTCTTTCACTTATTCTCAGTAAGATGTACAACAATCCTACAACCCTAGACTTTAATGTAATTCACATTTGGATGCTTACTTTTCCAAAACTCATAGAGAATTACCTTCTCCCTAGATACCATCACTCAAACCCAAGTAAATGTGATAACATATTTCTTATTACCTATAGAAGTCATGCTATGAAAGTCACATAATTCAGAATGAACATTTCTAATATCTTAGAAATTCTCTTAACATTTTAAATGATTTCCTTGTAATCTTAGTTGATTCACAAGTAAGCAATTACAATGTTCCATATCAAAATCCAATGTTAAACACATTTTAAACATGCCTTTCGTTCTATAAAATTATAACATGACTTAATCTAGCATGTCAAAACTTGTAGACATGTTCTACGTTGCATTCAGAAGATGATGCAAGATATACAAATTCAACAGCAAACGGGACAACAATATTAAGTTTAATCATTCCATTTCGTATATATTTAAATCCAATAAATGTTTCATATCGAGATAAGATAAACTTATTCGACTTAGTGACATGTTTAAAACACAAATTTTTTTTTTTTTTTAAATACAATCTCAAATAATCGAATCCCGAAAACATACAACACATTATCTAATGATGAATGTTTTCCAAAATAAGTACAAGTCTAACTTTTCCTACACCCTTGATAGGCTCGGTTACTACTTTCCCCATCCATAGTACAGATCCATCTTCAAGTGGTTAAAATTTTCAAACCATTTAGATCCTTGCATACATGACTCGTAGTACCCGAGTCTACCCACCATGCAAGCGTATCATCCTGTACATAAAGGATTCAGAAATAAATAATACATAATTCTCAACCGAATTAACTTCAGGAAACATTAAACTTTTTGAGTCCAAAAACCCAAACCCGAAGACCGGATTTCTTTTCCTCACAATCCAATGGGTTTTCTTTGACTTGTAACTTCCCAGTGATTAATTTAGTTTGGGACAAAACCCAGCAGCCCAGTTCGAGAACTTAATGGACGTAAACAAACCGTCACATGATAAAGCCCATTTGGGCAAAAATCACATTCATCCCACAAGACCCATTTTGATTATGGAAAACATATATATATATATATTTTTATTATTGAAAAAATCAATAACATTTATCTCGTTTCAAAATCACATTTATAAAAGATAAACAACAAATCAAGGCCATGACAAAAGATCTTTTCTTTACTTAAAATCAAAATCAGATTTTAGTATAAATTATCATGTCCCGAAATACTTGTTGAATCACCTACAAAACTCATAGGCTTTTGTCAAATTTAAAGTAGATTTAAAACCGTACCTTTTGGAGCATTCAGGTCTTTCAATCGAACTGAACTTGCCACATTAGTTGTGCTTTTCCATCTATAATCTTTATTGGATAAGCTTTCTTGGGATGACCCAATTTATCACATCTCCAACATGACATTTGAAATTGAAATTGATACTCATTGGTCAAACCAAAAGACTAAACATATTCTTGACATATGCTTCCTTTTGTATTTCCATTCGATCTCAGAAAATTTGTAACATATTCATATTTGAAAAATAACCTTCATTTAGTCCATGCTTTATTCACAAAGAAAATAACTTTCATTTAAAACACAATTAAATAACTCCATCAATTATGATGATTTAAATAACTTCATTACTATAGTATTCACACGAGACAAAGTAGATCCTTTATGTCCATCTGAATTATTTAATTGTATATGAATGACAATGCTTGAATCATCTAAATTAAGCTCATTCCCCTGTCTTGATTCAAGTTAATTGAATCGTAGAGTGGCAAACATAATGCATCTAATGAGCAAATTAAGTTAATGCATCTGATGGTTTCACAAAATGGTCAAACAAATTAAACCTAACTTGTTGTAAACGTAATTTCTCTATAAATGGTTCCACAAATTAACGCATCTGATGACCAAATATTTCTGTAGACATCATCTATACCGATGACATCATCCAATTAATTCAACTTTTTCTCAAAGTTCAATCAAGCAAATCATACATGCGTTGAAGTCCAAATTCATATTAGTCATGCATTAATTCACTAGATCCAATTAATCATTATTCAAACCATTTACAAATTTCGATTATTAATTTATATATTACCAACCAATTTGAAAACCATCTTTTGTTTAAAACAAATGATAAATCGGAAATTTTGTTACAAGATACACTTCTCAAAATCAATTTAACTGGAATAAATCCAGTCATTTTAATAAACAATTCACAACACAATCAAGCCCTAAAATTAGGTTTTTCAGTGTTGTGTTTATGTGACTTTTAATAAGAAAATCAAATCAATTGCAAACCTGGATGTTAGAATTGAAGACCGAAAGTCATATCCCTTACAGATTCTTCATCGCTCATCATCTTCACAAAAATTGTTTGATCTTGTTGGGGATTTCTGATTTCATTGAGCGATTTCCGGATAGAATCTGAAGTCGTGTTGAATCACTTTCAGATCAAACAATTGGAGTGGATACCAAAGATTTGATCGGATAAAATCAGATCGATTTCTAGATTTCGGTATGGATTTTGATTGTTGTGTATTTGCCAGGGAATCATAGAATTGGAAGAATACGTATTCTTCTGAATCCAAAATCTGAGATCCCTCGATACCTCATAACTGTAGGTTATTTAATTATTTATTTAAAACCAATTTACACATTAAGTCCTTCAAGTTTCAATAAATGCAGTTTTGTCCGAAATAAAATTCTAGTGCATTTTCTTTGAAACAATTGGTTCAAAATAAATAATTTCCAAGCTCTATCCCATCAAGGGGACCGCCCCTTGGACCTCACTTCTTCCCCGTTAGTCCCGATGACATTCAAGCAAGCGTGCACTCTTGCTTGAATGACATACGCAATCGTAAATTACACTAAAATATCCAACAAAATACAAAATAAAATAATTAAAAAACCGGTTTGATCCCGAATTCCCGATCCTATTAGGGTGTAAAAATCAGTTTCCGGTTCGTTTCATAAATGATTACCACGGTTTTGATTTTTTTCTTCCAAAAACCAAAAAAAAAAAAAAAAAACCGATTACCAAACCGCAGTACAATCTTGACTCAAGTCAAGCTTTCAAGGAGATTTGATTCCGATGGGCTACAAGTCTACAAGTCGATAATTATTATGAATCAAGAAAGTTATTGCAAAGCCAATTATTACTTTATAATAATTCATTTGTCATTATTCTTGAAATTATTAACTCATCATAGATAGATAGATGAAATTAGGTACACAAAAATTAAATAAAATGGACCGATCGATGTGGCAATATGAAGCTTAGTTTAGAGCCATGGGGAATCATAGATGGGCGTGGCCACGGTCTTAACTTGAAGGTAATGTTCAAGAGCCTCTAACCCTTGTTCTCTCCCGAACCCGCTCATTTTATATCCCCCATGAGGCGCGTCCCGGTCAACGGCTAAATAACAATTGATCCACACCGCACCCGCACGAATAGACCTTGAAACCGTGTTCGCAATGTCGATGTTTTTAGTCATCACCCCCGACACCAGCCCGTATTTTGTCGCGTTTGCCCTCTTGATCACCTCTTTCACAGTCCTTTATAAAACACCCTTTTCGTTAGTCTTTTAAATAAAACACTCAACCCACCGGTCATATAACCGGTCGGTCTGGTCTTGTTTTAAAAACATTAAATTTTTAAAACCAGACACATACATTTACAAAAGTGCATGAAGAGGAAGTTGAAATATGCATACTTGAATTTTAGTACCGATATAACGGGGCCGAAAATTTCATTCTTTGCTATGGTCATATCATCCTACAAAACCAAATAACAAAACCTGATCAGTTTTGTTACTTTGATTCATGATCATATATATATATAATATACTAGCTAGCTTTAAACAATTTGAATGCTAGCTAGCAGTTATATAATATATACCGTAACATTGGTGAATAAAGTCGGTTCGATATAGTATCCCTTGTCTCCAAACGGTTTACCACCGGTTACCAAAGTCGCACCCTCCTTCTTGCCATGCTCGATGTACGAAAGTACTTTCTCGTATTGTTTTTTATTGTTCTACGCGAGGAGCAACAGACTAATTAAAGTTGTGACGTTATACGCAACATGAAATTAAGTTATAATTAATGTTTAAAGTTGTACTTGTACCTGAGGTCCGTGACGAGTTGCTAGGTCAAAAAGATCGCCCTTTGGCCAACCTTTCACCATTGCTGTCAATTTCTCGACGAAAACATTATGGATTCCTTCCTGGACAAAAATACGAGATCCCGCCACACACATCTCACCCTATACGTAAATAGGTTAGAATATATAGATATACATCAATCAATTGTGGTAGAATCGAGTTATATGAATATTTTGTTAGATGGATATTTTAATCAGTATTTGGAGTCGCACTTTGTTGGTTAGATTTCCTATAGTAGCAAGCTCGACAGCTTTATGAATATCAGCATCATCAAAAACAATGAAAGGGGATTTCCCCGAGAGTCCAAGATACACTGGTTTCAGATTGCTCATCGCTGCAGCTTGCATTACCAAACGACCTACTTCTGTGGATCCCGTAAAAGTAACCTACAATATATATATATGATCAAACAAACATGAGTTTTGTATGTATACCTTAAAAAATATATGTCACATTCATTCTAGCTTAATTGTTTAAGTTGGAAATTAAAATAAAATTTTATATCACCGCATCAATGTCCATATGCGAGCTAACTGCGGCACCTGCGGTTTTCCCAAACCCGTTAACAACGTTAATCACGCCATCAGGAACACCAGCCTATACATCAACAAACAAGACTTGGAACTATAACCTTGATGATCAGAAGAATATATATATTAGAAAATTATGTATGAAAATGAACACCTACCAACTTTGACAAGTGAGCAAAAATGAGAACCGTAAGAGGTGTGTGTTCAGCTGGCTTGATCACCATGGTGCACCCAGCGGCTAAAGCCGGTGCGACCTTGGTGGCGAACATGTAGGCCGGACTGTTCCAAGCAGTGATGTGGCCCACTACACCGATGGGTTCACGTAACGTGTACGCTTGAATATTTTTAGACATTTTGAGCGTCGCTCCACGAACTTTATCTGCTGCTCCAGCAAAGTAACGAAATGTTTCCGATGCAATCGGGACTTCGAAGTTCTTCACCGGCCCAAACAACTTTCCACCGTTCATTACTTCTAAACTTGCAAATTCATCTGCGTTTTCCTCGATCAAATCTGCAAATTTCAAGAGAACCTTTCGCCTTGCCTATATATACATAATACCATTTCATTGGCCGGGTTAATTAGGAAATTGAACCATTCATGGTAAAGTACTTATAAATCTGTGAGTACAGTCCTTAAAATTTAAGGTGTGGTTGTAAGGGGTTATGAGTGGAGAAGAGATAAAAAGTCACTGTTCATCTGTAAATTTGATAAAAAATTGTTGATTTGGTAAAAATTGAGGTTTGATGTAAAAAAAAAGAGAGAAAATATAATGATAAGAGTATAAAAAAATATTTTTTAATTGTGGTTGTGAGTGAAAGAGAGATAAAAAATAATGATAAAAGTATAAATTATAAGGATAAAGATAAAAAACCTACTATGAATGCTCTAAGTAATTAATTAACCGTTTTGATCGAGAATGTACTACCTACCTCGCCAGACAACCGAGGCCAGGGTCCATTGTCGAAAGCTTCACGGGCAGCCTTGACGGCCAAATCAACATCTTCCTCTCTTCCTTCAGCCACTGTTGCTAACACTTGCTCGGTCGCTGGATTTATCGCCTCGAATGTGTTTCCTAATATATAATTTCAATCATATATATATAATTTGTGATTTGTAATGAAACTTATTAGCACATGTGATGAAACCCACGTGTTAAAAGGAAATTAACCTGAAACTGAATCAACAAATTCGCCATTAATAAAGAGCTTGGTGAACTTGATCTTATGAGTGGCTGCAGACTTGGAACTTCCGTTGGTTGCTGAACTCATCTTTTAGCGACGGTTTTAGTTTGTAGCTAGTGAAGTTGGAATGAGATAACTATACAATAAGGGGCCTATTTATAGCCAGCCTTCATGGCAACAACCTAAATTTTGCTAGGGAAAATGGTGAGAGAGTCATTGACAAAAACATTTATGGATTACATTTTACATTCACAAAACTCAATTAATATTTAAGGGAAAATAGTTTGTATCTATTTATTTAACTAAAGTGGTGGTGTATTATAATTTTGTATGTAAATCAACAAATATGACATGATTTTGCATGGAAGGATCGCACGGAGGAGGATCGATTTTGGGAGGGAACAATGGACTTGGGAGTGACGGGAAGGGACGATAGGGATTTTAGGGCTTTTTTTTTAAATACATATTTACATCCATTAGGTATATAAATCCAACTAAGCAAAAAAATAATAATAAAAATTTGAAAATGATATATTAAAGCCAACTAGGATGCCATGTAATAAAAAACTTAACGGAGTTAAGTTTTAGTTAGTTTTGGCTCACCGGAAGAAAATGGTGTTAAAGTTCGGATCGTTAAAAACCAATTTTTTAGTTGGGATTATTGTGAGCCAATTGTTAATAGTTGAGATTATTTAAAACCAATAAACTTAAAAATATACATGTTTTGTTTCAAATATTCCTCATTTTTCGATCATTTTCTGATTTTATTATATATTTATGAAACAATATAATATTGTTTCATATTTAGTTTTCAGATTGATTCAATGTCAAAATCACAAAAAGACAATTATGCAAGAAAAACGAAAAAAAAACCAAAGACTTCCAAATTTTGGACCAAATTATTAGATATAGTTGATAGATATATCGTTATGTTATGTTGACAATAGTCTAAGGGGTGCGTTGTGTATCTAGTGGTATTATATATAGGACTTATTTATTGTATTATTGGAAATCATGAGAGTAATCATATTCACGAATAATTATAACCTAGGTATTCTTCAAAACAAATTTAAAAGTAATGTAATTATTTTGTTTTACAAAGAAAAAGTGACCAGGTTTATAAGACTTTCTATAGTGTATCTTGGTTTTTAGAGCTAAGTGTATATTTATATTTTATAAAATACTAAAATGGTACTAATTTAAAGAATAACTAGATTATTTTGAAGTATAAATCGAATAAAAGAAATAAAATTTTCATACATCGAATTGGGTGTATGAGAATTCTCTAAAATTCTTGATCAAAAGTCAAAAAGAGATGGTAATGAATAAAAAATAAATGAACAATAGAGTTAGCAACCAATAATAAAACTAGTACTGAAAACAGCCTCTAGACTATCAATAACATACATTTAATGGATTTAGAAGTATTTGCAAGAAGATATTTGATAACATTTGTATAACTAACCATCCAATCTAGACCATTGTGCTTTGCTTACCTAAAGGCACAACACAATATAAAATCCTTTAAATCTTGTTATGTGTAAAATTAGATTTTTTAAGTCGTGCGATATTATTTTCGTTGGTTAATTGATTATTTGTGATGATTAAAACTTAGTGATTCTTAATTTACCAAGTATTTTAGGACGCGTTTTAGGACCCAAGGCGTAGTAAAAGTTTGAGACCCCTTATGAACTGTTAACTAATAAATTTAAGACTAAACATCATTTACATATGTATGCAATTTCAGGTTACATCCTTTTATCTTTAAAATCCGTTAGTATCATCCTTTATGTATTAGTTTCACTTTTCATTATTTAAGCTAACTTTTGATAAATATTTTAGTTAACTTTAATAGTATGAGAAATATATATAGGTTGTAATTCCATTTTCATTAAGTTATAGATTGTGTTTGATAACATGGATGTGGGCTGACCGAGTAAGGAGAGGAAATGAAGTTGACCGAGTAAAAGGGTGTTTTAGACGAAAACATATTGCAAATTGCTCACCGGTTAACAATAATCTCTTAATTATTCTTGTTTCTTGCATCAATTAATTATTATGATGAATGAAATTCAAAGCAAAATTAAGACACTACTACTTTACTACCTAGAATTTAACTGCTACTGTGAGCTTTTGTCTAGCATAAACAAAGGGTGCTGCTAGAGACACCAATTTTTTTCTTCTGGACACCGCCCTTATCCTGGCTTTAAGGTCTTTTAATGTCGTGTTTGTTCAACCCTAAATGCCACGTTATGCTCTAAACGACGCGTTTAAACCTGACACCTCGTTTAACCCCCGTTTCATAGGGATCAGTGCTAATGATTGGGGTAGAAGTTGACCTAACCACCCAGTTAAGCCCTAAATAAGACATTTATGAACCCAAAAGTTTTACGACTTGTTTTAGACCCTCTTTTGCTTCTACATTATATATATTTTTTTTAAATAAAGAGCAAGTATTCTATAAAAGTTTACAAAATTTGTTTAACTTTTTAACAAGTTACAAATATAAACGTTCGTATAGTCGTATAGTATAACTTAATTTTTCTATTTATTTTTAATAACTCGTTCAACTTTTTAATAACTTACATTAAAACGTTAATTATTTTACATTCGTAATTATAAGTTTATAAAGTTCTCTCGGGAACACAAATACAGATGATCGTATGGTCGTATACTATAAGTTTTTAATCTATTTGTTTTTAATAACTTGGATCGGGTTCATCACAGTAGTAATCAGATGAATTGAGTTGTATACATGAAAGCATAAGAACTCAACGGATTCCCTTCTTTGTTTGTCTGATTCGAGGGAGAGGTCCCGTTGAGTTCTTAATAATTAGAATATTTTTTTTTATAAGTTCATTGAATAAGTTCTATTTACTCAACAAATTTTTTCCTCTTCTTTTGTTTGTCCACCACTTTTCTTCCAATTTATCATTCCTGGGTCCAATGGAATTCATAGGTATAGGAAGAAGCCCTATCAAATAGAGAATCGCTTTTTTTTCATCCAGTCTTTCCACCACCGCGAACCCCAGTTAGATTCAAGCATGCTACACTTTATAGTTATTGGTAGAACCTAAGTACTCTCTTTCGGATTCAGGAAAGAACTCTCATAGATTTTTTTTCCTTTTGGAAGATTCAACTTTTTAATAACTTACAAATATTAAAACGTTATATTTTTTTACATTCTTAACTATAAGTTTATAAAGTTCTCTCGAGAACACAAACATACAACCAAACAAACAAATCACCAATATAATCAAACACACGAATCACTAATACAACCAAACAACCAAAATGCATATATAATAAAATGAGTTTGTACACATAAACCAAAACGTACAACTCTTTATAAATAACATATCTAGCCCACCAGCATCTCCTCAGCATCATCATCTCCGCCATCAACATCGTCTCCGCCAGGTGCGGTGACGTTTACGTCAATATCCTCATGTACGGTGTTGGACGTGCCAACATCATCATGTGCAGTGCCAGACGTGCAAGCACCGTTGTCAAAACGATGTGCAATGTCGGACGTGTCAGCATCGTCGTCAAAAAGAGGTGGTGGCAGAAACGGCCTACCGTCCTGCAGCAGCTGATTGGTAAAAAAAATGAGAGCTAACCGTCGCGTTAAGCCCTAAACGCGACGTTTAGGGTTTAGGTTAGCATATTCCCCTCGATATTGGAGATTATTCTCTTGTACATTGTCAAATCGAGACCTAAACGCCCGGTTAAGCCATAAATGTGGCGTTTATGTTGCATCCAGATTACTCCCTCGAACTCAAATAATATTCCATCGTACGCTATCAAACCGACCCACTAAATCTCCGCTTTAAGCCCTAAACGGGATGTTGTGCTACCAATGATTGGCACCGCATGTTCATAGGGATCGGTGCCAATCATTGGATGGATAGAATCTAACCTAATTACCACGTTAAGCCCTAAATTAAACTATAAAGACGGTGTCTAGAAAAAAATTGAGTTGCTCAGAGAAAGGCTAAACAAAACTCCTTACGTGATAGCTTCTTTGTATTCCGCTCTTCTCCCTGAAGAGAAAGATATCTGAAAGGAGCATTCCCTCAGCAACACAATAAGGAATGTAAATGAAATTTATAAATTTAAAGTACAATTTCATAGACGGCTAGGTTGGTACTAGGCTCCTAGCCTCTCTCAGTTGACCAAGTTTTGTTATATTTTTATTTTTCATTTATTTATCAAGAGTTAAGAAAATATTTACGAGTCTTGTTTTCTTTTTATTTATCTATCAAGAGTTTATTTATCAAGTCCTGACTCAAATATCATCAAAACGCGTTGGTGATATTTAAGGCAGGACATTCTTTATGAACCATGAATCTCTCTTATCCACGGCCAATGCGAGATTTGTCTAGAGTATCCATAGCCAACTTCTCATTCTGTGTGAGCTATACAGCTAGCCCTATTAAATAAAGGAAAATTGGATTTTAATAATCCCAAGTTTTACTTATTGGCCGGTAATAATCCCACATATGAAAATCATTTCCAACAGTCCCAACTTTCACTCATATTTTTTTCAATGGATCCGTCGTTAATTTTTTTTTAACACCGTTAAATATATGATGACGTGGCATGATGACATGTATTTTTTTTATTCTTTAATGACATGTAATTTTCTAAATCACATATTACTTTAATAATCAATTTAAAAAATCCTCAAGCTCCTTAAACCTGGATCGATATCTCTGCATAACCACATGGAATTGTGAGTGTGGAAATTAAAGCTCCAACAATCAAAATCAAACTAAACAACTAAAGTAAAGTCCATCTGCTATACCTCAATTGTTTGAATTCATTCGGTAGATCATCGTCAAGAAACGCATCCTCCTCATCGATCTCACTGCCACCATTCCCCAAAACTCTAGATTTGGACAGTCTACCGGATTTCTTATCCGTCTCCGGCGAATCCATCAATCTAGACTTCGTCTTTGTCCACATCAAGCTTGATCTCCTCCTAAACGAAGCATTCGCGGAGCAAATCATCACTTCTTCACCTCCGTCGCCGTTGCCGACGGCTGTACGGCTGCTACCGTTTGAGCAGTGACGTACCTGCTGCGGCCCTTCATGAAACGAAACCGTAACGTCCTTCTGCATAAGGATGTCGTAGTTGTTGGGGGTCTCGGCGATCCTCGATAACGTCGGAGACTGCTGAGGCGACGTCGTTAATTCGGTGCATAGGAAATAGGAACAACGACTGTTGTTTTAATCGATCCAGTTTTTTAGGAGTTTGATGATTTTTTTAAATTGATTATTAAATTAATATGTGATTTGGAAAATACATGTCATTAAAGAATTAAAAAATAAAAAAAATACATGTCATCATGCCACGTCATCACATATTTAACGGTGTTAAAAAAAGTTAACGGCGGGTCCATTGAAAAAAATATATGTGAAAGTTGGGACTATTAGAAATGATTTTCAAATGTGGGATTATTATCGCCCAATAGGTTAAACTTGGAATTATTAAAATCCAATTTTCCTTAAATAAAGTATTGTCAAACCCTCGACCCGTTTGTTCATCTCTGCAAAAAGTTCTTGATCAACTAAGGGGCTGTTATAGTTTATTCAAATGAATGAATAAAACCATTAATAAAGAAAAAAAGCACAACAGAATGTTTCTATTCAAATGAATAAACCGTAAACATATACTTTCTATTCAAATGAGTTGCTCAAGAGTCAAGATTGCATATGTGAATAGTCTTCACGTGGACTACTAGCAACCTAAGATGAACTCACGGTATGGTATCCATACAAACAAACCAATTTTCATTTCATTGTAACTCTTCATTCCATTCGATTCGGGCTCTTATTTTGCGTATCAAACAGCTACCTTATTCACACAAACAGTATTACAAATATTTATAATATATTTGTAATGATCATTTAATTGCCAAAATAATATAGAACTGTATTGAAATTAGCTTAAAGTGTTTCATTTCACATTTTGATTGGAAAATTAAATATCCTTCCAAATGTTTTGTATAAAACCATATTGACCAAACATTTTCATATGAAATAAAATATACACTGCATCGATCTATTTAGGGAATTTCAAAATCTAACATTTTGAATTTAAGAAACTCTTTTAAAATGTTAATTAATTTCTGTGACATATTTAGAAACGTTGAAAAAAGAACAAATAAAGAGCAATTTTAGGTAATAAATATTCGCTTAGCCTCTTGTTTCCAGTCATACAATACCACCTTTCTTTCTTTTACACCAGTTGAAAAAAGAAAACAAATTTAAGCAATATAGGTAATAAATATTCTCACTTCTGAATTAAATGGGGAAACGATACGATGCAGAGGATGATGCCGACGAGGAGGTGGAGGAGGAGGAAGAAGATGACGAGGATGAGGAAGAAGACGATGAATACGAAGAAGATGACGATGAAAAAACAAGCAGAATTAAGAAAAGCAGAGAGCTAGGGTTGTCGTGCATGTTGAATACAGAGGTCGGGGCAGTGCTAGCGGTGATCCGTCGTAGAACTGACCCGACCTCCCAATTCTATCACCAAGACGACGCCTTGGATTCCGCAATACCCCAATCTTTAAAATCACTAAGAACGCTTATATTCAATAATCGACAACCATGGAAACATGTCGATGCGTCCATCTACCTCTCGCCGTTTCTGGACGTGATAGCGTCAGACGGTGTCCCCGCCGGTGCCACCGCGGTGGCGCTCTCTTCGGTTTTGAAAATCATGAGACTTGATATGTTTGATAAGAAGACTCCCGGTGCCCGGGAGGTAATGTCTAATGTGGTCATGGCGGTCACCGGGTGTCGTCTGGAGAAGACACACCCGGTCACCGAAGGGGCCGTGATGATGAGGATTTTACAAGTTTTGGCCGCGGTGATGAGACACCCGGCCTCTGTCCTACTCAACGATCATGCCGTTTGCACCATCGTGAACACGTGTTTTCAGGTGGTGCAGCGGTCTGCTCACCAAGGTGATTTGCTACAACGAACCGCGCGACACACGATGCATGATATTATTCAAATTGTATTCTCCCGCCTCCCGGAGATTGAAGTTGGTGATTGGGAGAATTCTGAATCCGACACCGAAGACTCCGTTGATGAAGCCAGTTACGGGATCTGTTGTGCGGTTGACATATTCCATTTTCTTTGTTCTTTGTTAAACGTTGTCGGGATTGTTGAAACTGAAGGGTCGCCGGCACTGACCGCGGACGAAGATGTCCAGGTTTTCGCACTGGTTTTGATCAACTCCGCCTTAGAATTAAGCGGCGAAAGCATAGGAAAACACAAGAAACTACTACGAATGGTTCAAGATGATCTTTTTCATCATCTGATCCATTACGGGACAGCTACCTCGAGCCCGTTAGTCTTATCGATGATATGCAGCACCGTTTGGAACATTTACTACTTCCATCGTGAATCAATCCGGTTACAGCTCGAAGCTTTCTTCGTATTCGTCTTTTCGAAAACCTTAAACCAAGGTTACTCGATTTCGCTACAAGAACTCACGCTTGAAGGGATTATAAACTTTTGCAGGCAACCCACGTTCTTAGTGGAAGTATACATTAACTATGATTGCGACCCGTTTTCGTATAACGTTTTTGAAGGCATCGGAAAAAATCTTTGCAAAAACGCGTTTTTATCTGGTGGCACCGCCGCTACCACCTTACAACTCCACGCTTTCGAAGGTCTCATGGTTCTAATCCACAACATAGCTGATAATGTTGATAAACAACACAACTCAAGGCCGAGGGGACCTTACCCGGTTGAGATTTCGGAATATAAACCGTTTTGGGAAGAAATCAAAATCGCGAAAGATACGAACTTTGAAGAATGGATAGAATCGGTACGGGTTCGAAAGGTGCAAAAGAGAAAGATGATGATCGCAGGTAGCCATTTTAACCGGGATGAAAAGAAGGGGATGGAGTATTTGAAGATATCGAAACTGATATCCGACCCGCCTGACCCGAAAGGACTCGCTATGTTTTTAAGGTACACACCGGGACTTGATAAGACAAAGATCGGTGACTTCTTAGGTGATCCCAGTGAGTTTAACCTTGAGGTACTCAAAGAGTTCACGGACACATTCGAGTTAACCGGCTTGGTTCTAGACACCGCTTTACGATCCTATCTAGAAACTTTCCGGCTTCCGGGAGAGTCGCAAAAGATTCATCGGATCTTAGAGGCGTTTTCCGAACGTTTTTACAAACAACAATCATCCGAAATATTCGTGACTAAGGATGCAGTGTTCATATTATGTTACTCCGTGATTATGTTAAACACTGATCAACATAACCCGCAAGTGAAAAAGAAAATGACCGAAGACGAGTTTATAAGAAATAACCGAGCAATCAACAACGGTCAAGATCTCCCGCGAGAAATTTTAACAGAGCTTTTTCAGTCGATCGCATCAAAAGCCATCACGATATTCGGTCAAAACGGGGCGCCGGTTGAGATGAGCCCGAGTCATTGGATTCAGCTCATTAACAAGTCAAAACTCATCCAACCGTACATCACATGTGATTTCGACAACAGGATCGGTAAGGTCATAGGGTGAGCACCAGTCGCTTTTGAGCTAAAACCGAACCAAACCGAACCAAACCGAGCCGAATCTTCAGGTTTTCGGTCTTTTAAAGAAAACCAATAAGCTTCTTATATATTACTTAAGGAAAATTATAACCCATATATTTATTAAAAAGACCATTCGAGCAAAACAACTGGACTGTACTCGGTTTTTCGGTTATCATACAATTCAGAACCGAAACTGAACTAATTCGGTTTTCAGAAAATGGTCAGTAGGTTCTTGATCGGGTTTGGCTGTTTGTATGCGGTTTTATCGGTTAATTCGGTTTTTCTTCTTGCCCTCAGGTAGGGATATGTTCGCTGCAATCGCGGGTCCAACAGTCGCAACACTTTCCGCCATCTTCGAACACACGGAAGACGAAGAAACAATTCATGAATGCATCGAGGGACTATTTGCGGTCGCTAGAATCTGTCAGTACGGACTACAAGATTCTCTGGATGAGCTGCTTTCATCTTTTTGTAAATTCACAACTTTGCTAAACCCATACGCTTCAGCAGAAGAAACCTTGTTTTCATTCGGACATGATCTGAAACCCCGAATGGCGACACTAGCGGTTTTTACCGTCGCTAATAACTTTAAAGATTCGATTAGAGGAGGGTGGAGGAATATTATCGACTGCTTGTTAAAGCTAAAACGACTTCAACTTCTGCCTCAATCGATAACCGATCTCAGCGGTTCAGGTTCGGGTTCAGGTTCTTCGACTAAACATAAACGCACCGAATCAGAATCCGTACATGAGCATACCGGAAGAATAAACACATCGAATCTAATGGCGATCATTTCTCACTGTTTATCGATGGAAAACGTAGAGGAGTCGTTAAACCTAGGAATAACCGAATTCGAACAGAATCTAAAAGTCATCCAACAATGTAAAATCGGAAGCATTTTTAGCAAAAGCTCAACGTTACCCATCGACCCGTTGCTAAATCTGGGCCGGTCACTAATCTTTGCGGCCGCTGGGAAAGGTCAAAAGTTCAACACTCCCGCGGAAGAAGAAGAAACGGTTGAGTTCTGTTGGGAGTTGATTCAAGCAATGGCTTCTTGTAACGTCCACCGTCTTTCTTTGTTCTGGCCAACTTACAACGACTACCTTCTTAACGTGATTCAATTCCAACTCGCTTCCCCGCTTCCATTTGCGGAGAAAGCCATTGTTGCCTTAATCAGAATCTGTCTGAAGCTTCTTGCATCGAACGCAAACGAGAAGCTCTCGGAAGAACAAATCTTCAAATCTATTAACTTAATGTGGAAACTGGATGGTAAAGTGCTGGAGATTTGTAACGAGTTTGTTATCAAATCAGTGACAAAGATACTAAACAAGTACTCAGGTAACTTACTATCACAATTAGGGTGGAAGACAGTTCTTCATTTGTTAACGAGCACCGGACGACATGCCGAAACATATGAACGGAGAGTTGAAGCTCTAATAAACCTAATGGCGAAAGGTACCGCGATTTCTGCGATAAACTATGCGTATTGTATTGACTGTGGATTTCGGTTTGTCGCGTTGCGAAACAGTCCGGTAGATAAGAACATGAGGTTGATGGATTTGATGGCGGATTCGGTTAAACTGTTAGTCGAATGGTTGAAAAACGGGTACTCAGATCCAGGAAGTAATACCACTCTTACCTCTGCTGCTGTTACCACCACAAACATGAATATTAGTTCGTTTTCGGTTGATGATAACACAAACACAACAGTGTCGATGACTCTTTTTCTGAAGCTTGGGGATGTTTTGAAGAAGACGAGCTTAGCGAGAAGAGAGGAGGTGCGTAATTATGCGGTTAAGTCGTTACATAAAGCTTTTATACATGCGGAAGAGCTTTGTTTTACTCCAGGGAATGTCATAAACTGTTTCAATCTTGTGATATTTGCAATGGTGGATGATTTGCATGAAAAGATGTTGGAGTATTCGACTAGAGAGAATGCAGAAAGGGAGACGAGGAGTATGGAAGGGACTTTAGGGTTGGCATTAGAGTTTTTGGTGGATGTTTATCTACGGTTTATGAAGCTGCTGATAGAGAATCCTGGGTTTAAGACGTTTTGGTTGGGGATATTGAGAAGGATGGATTCGTGTATGAAAGCTGAACTTGGTGCTTATGGTGAATCGAAGATGAAAGAACTGGTTCCTGAGTTGTTGAAGAAGATGATCACAGAAATGCAGGAGAAACAAATTTTGGTTCCTCAAGAAGGGAATGATTTGTGGGAAATCACATATATACAAATACAATGGATTGCTCCTTGGCTTAAAGATGAACTATACACATGGCATGAATATCTATGATTTGATTCTACTTTGTAAAACCTCAACCCGAATAGTTCTAGCATGTGAGACACTGTTATAGAAATCATAATCAAAACAACAATTCATAATATAAGGGTCAATGCTCACAATTCCGAAACATCTAACATCTGTTCAAAACGCTTAACTCAAATATTCGTTACATAAGTGAAATATAAGTCCTTTAGTAAATCTAATGCATTTTGAACTGCACGTTACGGATGTACCGGTAAACCTGACGTGCTTTAAGAAGAATAGCACGCCTAGGCAATTGCCCAATGAACACAGATAAACAAACAAAAAAAGCCGGAACGAAGACATAATCAGACGACGAAATAACAAACATAGCAGAAACATTATAAATAACATATTCAGGAATCAGGAGTAACACAATAAGAAATATTGGAAATAACACAAATGCTGATACGATAACAAATTCAGAGTATACATAAGTATCATATGGATGTTACCCAAAGCATATCAGAAATACATAAACAGTAACCTAGTGAAAGATATATAGGTAGCTACTCTCATATATTAGTCACATGAGATGGTGAGTGTTTGCCTATACTAATCAATCCCCTAGAAGTCGGAAATAATATCCTACAACCAGTCCATATGTCTCCTAAATCCTAATATATAACGTGTCCAATATACCATTAGGTAACCCCCATGTAAGAGCATTTTCGGGTTACAAAGTATATTAATAAAGTAGTAATAAACTAATACTACAACCATATCAAACTTATAATATAGGGGAACATGAAATAATGAGTCTAGTCTCAAATAAGGTCTGTTGCATGGTAAAGTGTAATAAGGGAAAAATGGAATACGATATCAATGAAACATCATATCAGAGAGGAGTTTCAAATTGCAGTACGATTTTGCGTAAGCATACAATTTCTGTAGAGGGATACAATACTCGTACCTTAGGCAACTAGCAAGAGCAACAATAAAGGCTATGCCGCCCTCAAATCTCACAAGGACCTGCTGAATAGTTACATTACGAATCAGACTGACTGAATCTTAGTTACTCGTGTCATCTAGTGGTTTTCCTGCAACCAAAGGCTTTTGGGGTTACTTAAGTATAAATAAGGATCTGGTTTTATTTGTTGTGTGAATGATTAAAGTTATGCATTATCATTAGTTGCATATTCATAGTGTTTAGTTAAGCAATAGTGATTGCATACTCATAGTATATGGTAATGATACAATTATAGGGATTTAAACAACTTCGTTTTCACTGGTTCTGCAAATATCTCGTTTGAGAATTTTAGAAGATCCTGTTACGCAAGCATACCAGTTATAAGTTATTAAAGACCACGAAATATGGCTTAAATTTGCATTCTTTCCAAAAGTTCACAGATAACAGAAAGACCATGAATTCATAGTGGGGTGCTCAAGTCTATGTTACAAACGCGCAAAAGGCGCGCACCTAGCCACCCAGGTGCAGCCCAACTCTATCACATGGCTTCAAAATCCCCACTTTCAGATGTACATTCATGTCAAGTTCCGGTCAAAATCGTGCAAACATGCCTTAAACAATTACACTATGCACTAAACAAGCCTGTAATCAACTTCAAAAAGTCTAAACTTACCCAAAACAAGCCTAAAACATGTCTAAAACCCTTAGAAGTATATACTCTACGCCTCGCTTAAAATGATAAGGCTTAAGTAGTTAAGTGCGGTTACAGCTATAGTTGACGTATGCGTTAATCAGTTACAATCGCCCGGAAAAATAACTCGGAATCATAAGCCATATTTGAAAGGAAATTACGAACACTTAACAACTTGCAGATGTGGTTAATAGATGGGCAAATTGAGCACCTCAATAGCCGTAGAGAACGAATCGAAGATAATTAAACAATTTGGAGTACGTAAGTATGATTCAAAAAAGAGAAAATTAGGTTGATTTTGGTACCTGATATTCGCACAGACGAAGACAAACGAAGCTGAAACACCAGAAGTGCGCGGCGGTTGTACAACAGACGACGGCTGAACTAGTGTGAAGCGGTGATGGTTCGCCGGCGGAGGGAATCTCGCTGGAATCGTAGTTCGAGGGGGGGGGGGGGGAGAGAAGGGATCCTGATTTGGTAGGAAAATGCAGTATGATTAGAGAAAGAAAATTCGGGTGGGTCGGATTACCCGGATATGGGTCGTTGAATTGGATAGGGTAATATTCGGTTTCGATTCGGTTTGGTTTTTAGTTTTTTACCCTTCAATGAAACCGAAACAGCCTAAAGAAAATAAAAAAGTTATACATCTTAAAATAACAAAAAGACATATGAATCAAAAAAATAAAAATAAATAAATAAATAAATAAATAAATAAAACTATACATAAATAACTAACGGTATAAAACTAAACTAAAACAAAGTAAAAAACCCCACGCCAACACGTACCAAAATTTAAACACCCAAAAATAACGGTGTAAAACTAAATTCAAACCATGTAAATAATCCACGGAAACCACCAAAAAATTATACACCGAAAAACAACGGTGTAAAACTAAACTAAAACTAAGGTAAAAAAATGAAACGGGAACTACCTAGATGGCTGACACGTGGACGACCCTAGATGGCTGACACGTGGACGGCAATGTTACTGTAGCGAACCATGTTTGTCTTTGTTTATAGTATAATAAATGTTGAAAACATGTTTGTCTTTGTTTATAGTATAATAAATGTTGAAAACAGCTATAATGTCGAGCATAATTATTAAATGGGTAACGTCTAAGATTCTCATGAAAGCGTATAAGGGCATGGGATATACCCACTGTGAGGAAAAAGTATTGTCATGTGGGTGTCATGTTATCATCTCCATCACATTCACACCACTCATATAGAGAGGAGTATGGTGAGTGGAGTGTGAGTAAGTGTGAACTTTAATTAATAGGTGTAATAAATTTATGGAAAATTAGATTTTAATAATACGAGTTTCACCCAGTTGGCGGATAATAATACGAGTTTTAAAATTTCATCACAATAATACCAATTTTATAGGTATTGGATTATAATGATACACCGTTAGTTTTTTTACTAACGGTGTTAGTTCCTTGCTGACGTGGCAAACTATGTTCTTTTTTAACAAAGTTATTAATGTGTAGGGGTTGATTTTGTAATTACTATAACATGGGTTAAAAGAAGGAAAAGGGGGAAACCCCTAAACGCGGGCAGAAGAGAAGAGATAGCCATCGGCTCTCCTCCGACCACCGGCTTCCACCATCATCTCCTCCAGCGTCCACCCCATCTCACTGTCGCCTTTCACCATCCACTCTAGAAATCTCTCCAATGTGTGTTGCCAACAAGAACCACGGCTGAACCCTAGATGGGTTTGCGCCACCCTAATCGATCCAGATTGATTCCGTCTGGTGACGACGATCTCTGGCTAATCACATTCGGGCCAGTCCGCCGCCGTAATCGCCGTTCGCGTAGATCTGAACCAGCAACGGCAATGGGAGTGGGAGTGCCATCGCCGGCAGGAAAATCGGAGGAGGAAGGGATCGCCGGAGTTTGGTCGGGGAAGGGGAACGGGGCTGTTGTGTTTTCTGTTTTTTTTTTCTTTTTTAAAATTATTTTATAGATATTACAAATAAGCCCCTCCATTTTTTTAAAATTATAAAATAATCCCTCAACATATGCCACATCAGCAAATGACTAACACCGTTAGGGTTCAACTAATGACAATTCATTATAAGCACCTACCTCATTAATTGGTATTATTCATAACAATTTTTGAAACTCTTATTATTTTCCGCCAATGACATAAAACTTGTATTATTAAAATCCAATTTTCCTAAATTTATTAGAAGTAATTTACACAAAAG
The DNA here is from genome assembly GCA_039602395.1 of Deinandra increscens subsp. villosa. Taxonomy (NCBI): domain Eukaryota; kingdom Viridiplantae; phylum Streptophyta; class Magnoliopsida; order Asterales; family Asteraceae; genus Deinandra; species Deinandra increscens. The sequence goes on along the minus strand of JBCNJP010000020.1, from coordinate 24,524,241 downwards.
AAAAAATTTAAAAAGAAATTAATAAAGCATCTCTCACACCCATGATGCCCGTCACGCCAGCCTCTCACATCATAGGGGTGTGGTGTTTCACGCCCTCATACCACTCACGAATGCTCTCACGACATGTATATCGGATGTCCTAAGTAGCAATAGTCTATCACTGGTAAAGTAACTTAATAGGAATTCACACATGAACAAGTCTATTGTCAATCATTTGTACACCAATAAAAAATTGGTGTACCTAAATGTTCTAGGTTAATTAATCTTTTTATAATGATAAACTTATTTATAGTTTGAAAAACATGTGTCAAAGCTTGGTAAAAGGATTTCTAATGTTGTGACAAGGGGTCATAAGGATCGTGTTGTATGCGCCATATGACCCGTGTTGGCTACAACCATAAGGCTCGTATCGCAAGAGTCACTGAGCCATGCATGTAGGCCATAGATCGGGTCATACGACTTGTATTGTTTGTATACACCAGACCATACAACCTGTATTGCATGACAAACACATGATTAGCAACTAAGTACTTCACGGAAAGGTGTTCAGATCACGCTCGTTGCATAAGGGGCAGGTGATCAAATCGGTTATAACAATATTCCACCAAGTAAGTGCATCTACCGTAGGCAAACGGTCGGTTAAGGTCCGTTCTCCAACTGTGAATGTTAACTTTAATGGGCACAAAGTTGTTCCAATCATGATTAAGCAGTCCAAATAAGGCCTAATTGAAGATTATCAAATAACATTAATGCCGTATGACGTATACTCTCGTTATATTTTAAATAAACCAAACATTTTTCATTACTCTTCAAGGTCATTTTTGATGAACTCTTTCAATCAAACGGTAAACACCCTTTGATAAAAAGAATAGCCACACCTCTTTCTCAAATCATGTAATATGGGGTCTAAGCTTCAAAGTAGGGACAATATGTTGTATAAGTTGTGACTCCATAACCTCTTAGTGCTTATAGCATTAGACTTATGATAGTAACATCATAAATTACACTTGGTATATATTTTTTTATTTATAATTCATATAGAAAACATTTCTTACCAAAGTAGGTAACAACATTACGTGAATACGAGTTTTGTTGAAGACTATTTTTCATCACTTGTAACGGAATAAAACTATAAAAAACTAAGTCAACCGATCGAACAAACAAGCCTTTCAACTACTCTTTCTCGTTTCCGATACACCCAACCATTGTGAGTTCAACCAAGATGGTTAATTTTCTTTATTTTTCTTTATTTTGTATTATATATTTATATTTAGACGGGCTTTTAGTGCATTTAGCTATTTGGAGTGATTATAGGCATAGATACGCTTAAAAGATTATATAAATCATATGAAGGGTAAAAGTGGATACTCCACAAGAAAAGGAGATGTTTGGATTACGACCATCAAAATCTGAAATGGACTCATTCTCGCTTTATGCTAAATTCATTTGACTTTTGGAGCAGCCAAAAGCCGATTAACGATGGTGACATAAGCATTTTGGGTCCACATAGATTGGAGAAGAAGACGGCTTCGAGGTTTTATCATGTGACGATCAAAATTTTGGATTTGTGTTGATCAACAAAACCTTTTATTAAAGTTTTAGCGTAAACAATGTAAATTTAAAAAATTTAATATAGTTTTCAAGGCTGATTACACCGATGATTCCTATTGTAAAAGTTATATGTTATATTTAGTGATATGTGGATAGGGTTGTAAAAGAGTTGAAGCTTTGCTTGTAAAAATTTGGGTCATCGCAAGACTCGTTTATTAATTAAATTTATACAAATATTCTCTCTATATGATAAAAGAGAACTTGTATTTTTTTCTATATTTTGTTTTGTGATTTTGGCTTTTTCTTTTCTTTATAATTATTCTTTTGTTTCCTTTTTTATTATTTTTTTGTATGGTTTTTATTTTTTATCCAAGCACAATGAGTTTAGCAAAAGATTAAATGGTGTAATAAGTATAGTAATGTAACATAGATTTTTTTTATGTTTTTAATATTTGAGACACATGTCATTGGTATTATAGTACAGTCATGTAACATAGCTTTTAAGTTCTAGACACGATAGTTTAAGCGTTTGGGTTTTCCCATAGTTATTTTTATTTTGTTTTTCTTTACGTAGCGTTATAACAATGCAACTGTTTTGTGTGTTAGCGTATCCCCGGGTCAACACCTTTATTAGTATTTTTTTTATTCTTTTTAAATTATTTTTAAGCGTTTCATTGATTTTAAGTTTAGTTCCACCTCATAGTAATATCTAGTTGATATATAAAACAACAAAAAAATATTTTTAACATACACATAATACAAAAATTATATTAATAAATACCTTTACCATCTAAGCTTCATTTTCACACATATATAGTTTGCGCGATTATCAATATAACTTACGTGATTATCATCAAACGCGCACGAACAATTTTACTCTTACTTCATACGTCTACACGAAAAAAGACTTTTCTACTACAACTTTCCTATATATATACGTGTAGTATTTATATATTTAAATTCAGACTTCAAATTAAAGTCAACAAGCTGAATTTACTTTGATTTGGGCATAATTTATTTGGTAATCAAACCTATTTTTTAAACAAGCTATGGACTGCAAGCTTTTTAAACAATTTCATTCACATGTAAAACACATTTTCAATAAAATAAAAATATTGTTGAGTAATCATCTACGTATCATCAAAAGTCTAAAAACTATAACAATGATATTTTCAACATTAAAAAGACTTCTACTTTTTTTATAATTTTTGAATGCATTGCACAAAGAGATTAGATTGTGCTTTAGAGCTCTGAAATATTTGACTATATATCCGTGGTGGACACATCATATGTGCTTATACATTGTATATCTAATCATTCATAATGCAGGCCTTGAAAAACTTGGAAGAACAATATGCTTAGGAATTCTCCATCAATTTCACAAAAGAAAATTTGAATTTGCATTCTATCAAGAAATATAACAACTTAATATATAATTATATATGAAAGAGTTTTAGCATGTTACGACTTTATCTATTATTTATCTTTTATATAATTGTAAAATGTAAATAATATTTGTAATTAACATGTGGGTTTTCCGGTCCATCATCCTAGGAAAATTCCTTGTTCTGTAATTATTAATTAAAAAACCCCTGTTATATTTTTAACTAACATTTACAGTTACTTAAATATAATCTTCATACAAATTACATTATCTAAGGATGAAGGGGTGGAGTTCGGCTTCACCCTCGGTTTGGCTTTCACAGTTTCACGGCTACACGGCCACCATTGATCCGGCTTCGCTTTCAGTTTCTTTTTTCGGCTAGAGGTAGCCGATCCAAAGTTGGTCCGTCGGGTTCCATCTTTTCAACAATTAAATATTTGAATGGTCGTCCCATTAAAAAAAGTTTTTTTTTTAATTTTTTTTAAACTTATAAGTAATCAACCAATCAAACATTGATCTAACGAAAAGAAAAAAAAAATTATTCATCTTCTCTACATATTTAGATCTTCTATCTTACAAAATGAGACACGGAGTTATTCTTCCACCGACCCTACCGTCTTCATTAAGTAGTTACGATTCATCGGAGTGTCAATTTCAAATTTCTTACAAACATTGTTGTCACCGCAACCAAACTTGAAGATACGGCTAATTCCAAATAAAAAAAAAGATACGTGGACCTTGACCATGTAAATGTTTATAAACGACTAATGAAATAATATTACTTTGTCGATGAGCCAAAGTAAACAAACCATAATTTTGAAAAAGTGTTTCGAATATCAAAGAGATTTTGGATGTCGAAGATTCAAAATGTTTGAATTGAGATTTCAGATATGGAAGAGATTGTTTCTAAAAATTATTTCAGACGCAAACGATAATTTTGAATGGTTTTAAGAAGGTCTTGACACGAGAATGAAGAATAGTTTCACGTAATCTGAGAAATGCACATTGGTCATTTGTCAACTCGCATACGGTAGTGTTCCCGACGAATACGATGTCTGTTAGAACCTCATGTGATTGCCTTGAATATTTTTGCAATATTATTTTTATTTTATACAAGAAATAATTTCTACGTTCACCATCTAACCACAACATTGCACTTTTGAACGAGACACATTTAGAGAGACATGACAATCTAATTCAGGGATGCTCGGTAGCATCGAATTTACTCATTGGGTTTGAAGAAATTGTTCAGCGTGTTTGCGAGGGAAATTTGACCAGGGTGATCACCAATACCCAACGATCATATTGAAGCAGTGATGTCACATGATACATAGTTTTGGAATAGGCAATGTTCTTAAACAATCTCCTATGTTTACCTTGTTGATGGGATATACCATTTTTTTTTTTTTTTTGAACGGCTAATTTTATTTTTACACTAAATTTCACCATATCAAAGTTTGAACATTGGTCTCTTCCCAAAGAGGCTTTGCCCCTTACCATTAGGCCACAACCTAAGTGGTGGGATATACCATTCTTGGTCTACTTTTGTGAAATAGTTGTAAAAATTTCAACTGTTTTGCAACCGAAATTTTTTGAAATTTTTCCCATAAATGTTTAGCGATCAATTTATGACAAAAATGAGATGTTCGTAAATTTTACCACGGGAACTTATTTTCATTTTAATTTATTTTTTCCGTAGTTCTTTTCATGCTAATTTATGACGGCAATAAGAGGATATAAGATTTTGCAACCGGTTTAAGAGTTGAGACAAAGTTTTGTGTTCGTTAATTTTTCTTCATGTCAAGCGACTCAATCTCTACTTTCGTACCACACTCTATTTTTTTTTTTGGACAGCAAAGGAACATTTATAAAAATAAAGGTTAGGAAAATCTAACTAATCAAAGCAAGAGCACTACAAATGTAAAAGATGATTTTGGAGTCATATGCTCCAAGAAAGATTAACTTTCTTGTTCCTAGTCACAATCCAATTATCAGAGAAGAAACAATAGAATTCAAAGATTGTTCTGTCTTCAAGTCATTATTGTTATGTATAGCCTCGTTTATGTTTTTCCAAATGACCCACCACATGATGAAAACAATGCATTCCACAACTTTTTTCTTCACTTTTGTAAGCCCAGATTCTGAAAGCCAATCAAAGAAACCACGCGAAGTGATGGAACTGGGCCTTGGATTGTCGAGCCAAGCCCGAGTTAGCCGCCAACATCTAGCCACAATTGAGCAATGGCCGAAGATATGGATAGAAGATTCCAATTCTCTAGAACATAAATGGCATATGGTGAAGGGGATATCCAACCCTTTATTACAAAGATTAACCCGAGTCGAAGACGATCTAAAAACAACCTCCAAATAAAGATGTTAACCTTTTTAGGCACCCACAAATTCCAGTTTGTTTTCCAATTAGAAGAAAGAAGAGACTTCTCTTTAATTGTTTTTCTCACTTGTTTGACCTTGAAATTTGATATTTCCGGCTAAGTTCCATTCCCAACGATCTAAAACATTGTACCAAGAGAAGTTATTGATCAAAGCGAGGAGGTCAACAAATTGAGCTTCTTCAATACCGCCCCGAAGCGGGTGTCTCCAGTCCCACATCCACCATTCCGAGCTTTTTCTATCAACAATAAAACAATCTTTGAAACTTTTAAAGCATGTAGCTTAGGAAATTGCAAAGCCAAAGGGTGCCCACCAATCCAAATATCATCCTAAAAACAAGTGGAATTGCCCACTCCAACCACCTTCTTGAATGCTTCATTGGGGATGTAACTTTTATCAATTAAATTATGCCCGCATTTTAAAATCCCGGCCCAAGTATCATTCTCGATTGCCAAAGAAGGACCAAGAACCTATTACACCCTATTATATTATAGGAAAATTGGATTTTAATAATCCAAGTTATTACCAATTGGCCAATATTAATCCTAATTTCAAAATTGGCCTACATTAATCCCAATTATTAAGGTGTTGGATTTCATTGGACCCCCGTTAAGTTTTCCTTAAATCCGTTAGTTTTTTGCTGACGTGGCACTGATTAAATAAATGCCACGTGGTTGCCACGTCAGCAAAAAACTAACGGAGTTAAGGAAAACTTAACGGGGGTCCAATGAAATCCAACACCTTATATATAATTGAGATTAATGTAGGCCAATTTTGAAATTGGGATTAATATTGGCCAATTGGTAATAACTTTGATTATTAAAATCCAATTTTCCTATATTATATTATATTATTCATATATTTAAAGAGCAGCCCTTAGCCCTTCTATAGTAATAACTAATTTTTTTTTTTTGACTTTTTTTTTCAAACAAAGTTTATGTTAAGTATTTAGTTTTGCTATGTATTTAAAGAGCAATCCCTTTTAGAGTAGTAACATTTTTTTTTTGTCATTTTCCAAAAACAAAAAGTTTATGTTAAATATTTAGTTTTGCTATTTGAAATCAGTTTGCCCAATAGCCTAGTAGTCTGGTGCGCCACATGCATTGTGAAGGTCGCGGTTTTGATCCCGGGGGCTCCAAAATTTTCCTCTTTTTTGTGATTTCTAGATTTGTTCCAAAAATATTTTATTTATATATATACTACTAGGTTAGTGACCCGTATACTATACGAGTTGAATTTAAAATTACATTTAGTTAGAAATTTAAGAGATTTGACCTTACATTACATTTAGTAATGCAATCCCTTTTAGAGTAGTAACATTTTTTTTTTGTCATTTTCCAAAAACAAAAAGTTTATGTTAAATATTTAGTTTTGCTATTTGAAATCTGTTTGCCCAATAGCCTAGTAGTCTGGTGCGCCACATGCATTGTGAAGGTCGCGGTTTTGATCCCGGGGGCTCCAAAATTTTCCTTTTTTTGTGATTTCTAGATTTGTTCCAAAAATATTTTATTTATATATATACTACTAGGTTAGTGACCCGTATACTATACGAGTTGAATTTAAAATTACATTTAGTTAGAAATTTAAGAGATTTGACCTTACATTACATTTAGTAAGAAATTGTATTTATTAAATGCAATGTTGAAACCTATATTTGGAAAGTTGAAGTAATATATTAAATTGATTTTAAAATTTATATATTGATTTATTCAGGTATTGACATGTGGACATGATGATGTGGATGTCCTAAAAAAGAGCCACGTGACAACCCATTTTATTGCTTTATTAGAATTAAAGATGTTGTCATATCTAATAAAATACACATTAAACTCAGTAGTTAAGGTGTTATGTGTTTGAGAGTTTCTCCGTCACTAGCTCAAATCTTCTCCTCTACAAAATGGGGTTTTTTTTTTTTTAATAGTTTTCCTTTTTTTTTCATTCATTATTTTACTCTAAACATATAACTTTAACTTTTATAAAAGAATAACGTTTTATTAAAATTATTTATGAAGAAAAAAAACTTATCATTTAGTATTTACATTTATATGAGTTTAAAATATTTTATAATTTACTAACTATAGAATTTTTTTTATATATGTGGTTTTTCTTAAATCTTTTTTGTTTATTTCTTTTTTATATTTTGTCTTGTTATTCATACCTTTAGGTGTCCATATAACAAATTTTTGTGGACATAAATTATACTATGAGATATTAAATTTTTGTTATTTTAATATGGCTTTGTTTCCCGTGTTACGTTAAATAATTTGTTATGGTTTTTTTATTTTTACTTATAGTCACCGTATGACCATCCAAATGCATGCATTTATATTGTTTTGGTCAAAAATTATGAGACAAAATTAAGTAACCAGATTCGTTTGTGAGATATGTTGTTCTGGATGTAAAGTTTGTAAAATCAAGTTTGTTGGTTAAAATCCAAGGTTTAAATAAGATGAATAAAAACACAAGTAACAACCTCCCTGAATGTAATAAAAAACACCGAAATTTGGAAGAGGGAAAAACTCTTAACCCTTGGATGTCTCCAAAGGCCGCCGGCATCAAAAGCCCTTGGCAAAGATAACACACGTTGCCCGTTTATTTCCACTTAAAGTAATTCGAATACAAGTGTTTGCGGCTTGTTTGCTAAGTGATAATGTGAGTACAATTGATCGAGAGTGTGTAAAGTAAAACCTATGCTGCGTTTAAATACATAGATAAGCCTAACTAAATTTCCGAGATTCTAGGGATCTCCTTCCAACTACTTTCGGCCATTATTTGACCAAGTTTGGTGGCGGGTCTCTCTTTCCACACGTGCTTCTGACTTTGACTAGGTCTACATGACCGTTATCTTCCTTCTCGTTCCTGGCTTAAACACACAGAATCAAAGAGAAATATTAGTAATGTTGTCCTAGCATGCAGGGTATCCGTGCATGCTGGGATTGAGTAGATAGATAGATTCACAGTACATTACATCCTGGGATAGTAATTAAATAAAATATAAGCAGAAATCCTAAGTTAGGTTACCGAAAGCGCAGTCCCTGTATGCTTGACATCCAGGGATCCTAAACTGTTGGAAGTTATTAATAGAAATTAGGGTCAGAATTCAGGATATAACATATACAATGTATTTATGACATGAAATGTGAGGTGGAAGAGAGATGGTAAAAATAGGAGAGATGGTCATTGGATAAATGCATGCACTTAAAAAGAAATGAATTGATTGTGAAAATGAAAAGAGAGAGAGAAACTAAAGAGAAGAATAAATAGAAAAAAGAAAATATAAAAAATAATCCATATAAGGTGCATTTAGAGTTTTGTATTGAAGAAGGTCTAAGGTTAAACTTTAAACATGTCGGTTTTTAAGTGTCGTTCTTTCTCGTATAACTATACGCGGCCTTTAAAAAACTAGTTTCATTTATACTTGAAGTGTTTCTATACATTTTCTTGATTTAATTACACATAATATGGTAATATAGAATTGTTTTTATGTGACAAAATAATGTTGACATTTTCTGAAAATAAAATATTCCTAAAGACGCTTAGTGGAAGTTGTTCGAAAAGTAATTTGACCTTTGGGAAATATAACACTCCGGGAAATTTCGAGTCGGCAGGCAGGAGACATGCCCTACTAATTCACTATTGGAGTGGAAAATTCATAACTTTCTTTTCTTTCTATCTTTTCTTTTTATTTTATACAAAACCCATGTTTTGTTTTTTCTCATATAACTCTTTAACTTTTGATAATTATACTAACAATTCCATTTGTATACGATTTGTAAGAAATTACCGGTATAGTCCCATCTTCTTCTTTCAATTTTCTCTTTGATTTTTATAACTTTTTATCAACACAAATAAACATTCCTAAGTAATCTAAAACACACACACACAAAAAAAACCCTGGTTTTTTTTAACATGTGTTACACACTCTTCGTTGTGGTAACTATTATGTTGGAATTGGTGGTCGTAAAATAAAGATCCGCCAATGGTGGTTTTGAAGTTCACACGCGTGTTGACCCAAAGTAGCGGCCGGTTGAAAAGATGTACTCATTATTGGTACACGATGCATATTTTACCATAACACATGTTAACACTAAAAATAATCTGTAGTATTTTTTTTTTCAATAAAAAACCCTTTTATTAGAACCACCGCTATATATAGTCTTTCATATTTAGATCCCTTGATTGTTTGGTATACGAATTAATGAACAGGGCCGGCACTGGGCATGGGCCAGATGGGCTACAGCCCTGAGCATCAAATTGGAAGGGGGCATCAATTGCGAACAGTGATCTTATTATTTTTTGAAGAGAACACAACATCATATCAGTCATCACTCATCAGGTGATATTGTTCCATTTATTCTACTTTTAAATATATTTTTATCATTGATATCATTCCTCTCATGTACAACCATCTAGTGCCCAAAATAGAAAAAGGAAAAAAACAACAAGAAAACTTACTCAATCTTTACGAGGATCTTTAAAAAAATATTTTAGACATGAAGATAATACTAGTGGAGAAAATGTTAATGAAAAGAATGTGGAAGACAATAATTTTTTTTTTGAACGGCAAAGAATATATAAAACACCACCTGCCGGCCGGAAAAAACCCAGCCAAACAGAAAAAACAGTTACAAGAACATCAGAGGATTAGCCATCCAGCTACTACTAGACATATGAACCTTACTATCCCTAGCCGAAATAAACGAAAACGAAATATGAACAATGGATTCAAAAATAGGATTAGGAGACAGATCGTTGTGGAGATGGATAATGTCGTTCCTAGCTTTCCACAACAACCAGTACATAATCCTGCACACCCCGTCAATGATACTCTTCCGCCTTTTGTTGATCCTCGACTGCTCGATCCACGTGAAAATATCCTTCGGAGACCCATGTAAAGGAGCATCGATATTCAGCCAACAACGAACCCGCCGCCATGTGTGAAGAAAACGAGTACATTCACCGAATAAATGTTTTGCAGATTCGATATTTGTCTCGCAGAACACGCAAACAATACTCGAGATAGGAATCGATTTTTCAATGAGGTTAGCCCTTGTTGGAAGCCGGTCAAGCAACATTCTCCAAGCAAAAATATTAATCTTCTTCGGAACCACTTTATTCCAAGACGTCTTAGTACCATTACCCGCTAGAGTCGCCCTTTCGATTGCTGAACGAACCTGTTTCACCACAAAAACATTGTTACCTTCAAATTCCCACCCCCACACGTCGCCACCCTCTCCATTCTCGAAAGTCGAGAGTCTATCAATCAGCCGCTGCCATTGCATCTCCTCCACCCCACCCCGCAAAGTCCTACGCCAACTCCAAACCCGAATACTGCCAACAACTCTTTCCGACACCTTGCAATCCTTATTGTTTTCCAGTGCAAAAAGTCTCGGAAATCTGTCCGCAAGAGCCGTATCATCCAACCAAATATCCTTCCAAAAACACGTATCAGCCCCGCTACCCACGGTCCTCTTGAACGCTGAGGCCGGAACTATGTTTAACCGATGAATGTCACCAGCAGTCCGACACACCTGGTTCCAAACTCCAAGCCCTCTATCTGCATTAATAACCGATGAGATCCCCCCCTCCCCCCCCCCCCATGAATAGCTTTGATCACCTTAGCCCAAAAACAGTTGTTTTTATGTAAAAAACGCCACTTCCACTTGAACAGGAGAGCCCTGTTAAGAGAATCAATACTACCGATACCCAACCCGCCCCTATCCCGTTCCACAATAACATCATCCCATTTGACCCAGTGAATCTTACGATTATTTTCAACCCCCCCCCCCCCCCCCCAAAAAAAAATTTCGCTCTAATACCCTCCAAGATGACCCGAACCCCTTTAGGCACCCGAAATAAAGAAAGGAAATAGATAGGAAGGGAGCTCAATACCGAGGAGATCAATGTCAGGCGGCCTCCTATAGAGAGGAGGTTAACCTTCCATTTAGCAAGACGCGATCGGAACTTGGAGATGATAGGGTCCCAGGCTTTGATGGATTTCATGTTCTCCCCTACGGGGATGCCCAAATAGGTGAAAGGAAAAGTTCCGACTTTGAAGCCATGGGTATGAGCTAAAGATTCGACCCCCGATTTTTCGACCCCGAAACCAAATAGATTCGACTTGGCGTTGTTTAATCGTAACCCGGAACCCCCATAGAATTCCTCTAAAATACCCTTAATAACATCAACATTTCTACCAGACCACTCTCCCACAAATATGACATCGTCCGCGTAAAATAAATGCGATAACATTAGTTGATAAAGTATGTGGAAGACAATAATATTAGTGAAAATAATGTTGATAAAGTAATGGTAATGAGAATAATGTTGATGATAATAATGTTGAAGACAATAATGTTGAGGAAAATAATGTTGATGAAAATGAAAACGAATTTGATAGAATGTTTGAAGATAATGAAAATCATTTTAGATGATTTATATGTTGTAACTTAACTGTAAGTTTGAAACTTTTTATTTAGTTAATAAAATCGGCGTGGGGATGAGCCGCTTAGCTTGACTAGGTTCCAAACCCTTAAAACTTTGTGTTGTACTATTTAAAGTTTTTAACAGGGGCAAATTTTTGACTCGCGCCCTGAGCATCCAAATTCTTATGACTGACCCTGTTAATGAACAATAATTAATTTGTATTATAGTAGTATGTAGTGTATAGAAAGACAAATATGAAACATACTTTATCAAATCAAGTCGCATGTTTGTTAGATATTTTTGTCAACTTTGAAATTGATCATATCAAAACTAAGGTAGGATAGTCGCATTTCCAAACAAACATAATCATGAAAGAAAGAATAGTATGGTCAAATTCTTGAAAAGTTAGGGCATGTATACGTGTATGATAAATCTAGTTGAGTAAGTGGAATAAAAGATTATAACAATAATCCTTTGAGTTTTGTTTACTGAATTGGTAAAAAAGTATAGTCGTATAAAAGTAAATAGGGATCGGATGTTCTTGTTTACGTTTGTTTAGTTTTTTATGTTCACCTATAGCCGCTTTTCGAGCTTTTTTAAGGTTAGACCGATATTGATCTAAATGGGTGATGTTGGTGGCTCAGGCCCCAATTTAACAATCAAAACTCACAAACAAGAGAATAATTTTACTGCTCAAAACTCACTACTTTATTCATCCTTGAGAAAGCAAGTTAAATACTACAAACTCTATGACTCCCACATAACCCACGTAAACATACATATATTTAACTAACTCCTACAACCTAGCAATATAACCCACGTTTCTTTTGACTCAACAATATCAACAAAATGACTAATGAACAAGTCAACTAAAACTGCATAAAATCAGCAAATCATCCGTGACCCATACACCCAAGTTACAGATCCAACTCCATGACCCGTACTTGACCCGACCATCAAGATTAACCTAACAGATGTCTAGCTATTACATGGAACCTGATCTTAAACTTTTTTTTTAATGGCCATTTTATTAAAAATAAAAAAAGAGAACTAAAAAAGCTAATTACATTTACATGATTGAAACAAAAATAATTAAAAATTACACCAATTATTCCAATTAATGCATGACATCTTGCTCGTGCGTTTAATCCAAACATACACCAAGGTTTCAATGTCCCAAATTAGCTCCACCCCTTTAACATTATTGTTGAAAATCCTATCATTTCTCGCCTTTCAAATACACAAGTAAAAAGTCATCAAGAAGATACCATGATAAACCTTCTTTATAGCTAGCCACCTTATGAGTCCACTCGCCCGTGGTCTTAAACTTATCTATCATTTTAATAATTTAAAGTTTCTAATAACTTAGAACATATTATAATTTTATCATTTATCACCTAATATCACACACTTTAAAAATCTGTAATATTTTAAAAATCTGATCTCATAATCGAATATATATGCATCTCATTATCTCTCGTGAGAATACGTACACACATTTAACAATGATCTCTAGCCCAATTGGCTAGGGGGAGGTACCCAAGACATTATAATGGGGAGGTCTTGGGTTCAAGTTCCACTTCAAACAAAAAATAAATAAATGGGGGTTACATGCTGGGCTATGGGGTTTTCTCACCTATGGTGAGTTTCCTCCTGATAAGGATTGGAGATGTTCGAATGAGTGGGTAATGCCCCGTCAGTAATCCAAATTTGCGATTAAAAAAAAAGACGTACACACATTTATAGGACTTTACATTTGGACCCGAAAGTATGAAGTTTAAATCTTGAACTTTGTAACATGATTATTAAAAGAAGTTACACAAAAAGAAAGTAGTATGAAAACTATGGAGGCATAATATATAAATTAATAGAAATAATTGAGGTTGTTGAAATAGTTACCACATGCAAAACCAAAAGCAAAAGAATTCCATTTTTCTTAAAATATGATTTAGAAAAAACAAGAACTAAGGAAGGTTTTATCTCATAGACATATGTTTAACCAAGGGAGGTTTATATGGGCATTAAAAGACCATTATTTCATTTTCTTTTCCTTTGAGCATCCTACTAAAGTTTCTCCTTGTTTTCAACTTTCAAGTAATTAAAACTTTTGAATTAATAATTCCACATATTATATTTATATCAATGTAAAAAGAATAGCTTATGATTACTTGAAAAAATTGAACTCTAACAAAAACAAAACAGATCAGGTTGATTGTAAAATAATAACTCTTCAACTAAAATATATTTTTTCTTAAGATCCTACTAAAGTTTCTCCTTGTTTTCAACTTTCAAGTAATTAAAACTTTTGAATTAATAATTTCACATATTATACTTATATCAAGGTAAAAAAAAGTTATGATTACTTGAAAAAATTAAACTCTAACAATATCAAAACACGTTATTTTTAAGGGAAGAGTTTGATAGTAATGTAATAACTTAACTAAAAATTATAAGTTTAAATCCAGTAAAATATATATTTGTTGATTTAACTCTTAGAATTTTAGGTTTACTAATAAGGCATACATCCTTTAAATCTAAAGGAAGCATATGTCTATTAATCGCATAAAGAAGCATCTAGTCTAGGATAAATTAACATCTAAAGTTCAAACTCAAACTTTTCTGGAGCACAGTTTTTTTATAACATTATTTGGTGACTTTTAAACTCTAAGAAAGAACTACTTTTCTTTACACGTACTGACCGTCCCTATTAAGGGTATGTGTAATGGTGATAAGTTTTCATTATGTGGGTATTGTGTGATATGTGTCATCTTATGTGGCAAAGAGCTTGAAAGCAAAAATGGTATAGTGGTTTCAAGCCCCCATCAAGCACTTATCTCTCTCAACCTTTCTCCCTTTGCAACGTGAAAATCATCACGCCTGTGACATGGTTTTGCTCTTTCACGCCCAAGCGTAGTGGTTGAGGAGCTAAAACCCTTTTCAAGCTCCATTACGGATAGCCTAAGTATCAACCAATGTTTAAATTTAAACTACAACGAAACAACCCTAGATACTTTTTAAGGACGAACAATCAATCGGGTTACGGTAGAGGGGCTAAAACTTGTAGGTTTGGTTTTAATGACTTGTGCATTAGTATTCATCTTGCAGTTTCATATAAATTTTACATCAAAAACTAGGGTTTTAGAAAAATTCATGTCGAAACATTGATAAAAGAATTTATAAAACATCATATTATATAAATTGTAAAAAAAATACCACACAAGAATTTAAAACTCAAGGCAATTAACGCCTTGTAGGCTTGTAGCTATGCTTCGATTAGTTGCATTATTGCATAGAACTCCATTTTAAATTAAATTTACATCGAAACATAAATAAATACTAAGCATTTTATAACGAAATATTCATAATTTTATTAAATAATACTTTAAATATGCTAGGGGGGGGGGGGGGGGATGTGTGAACGAGACGTATGTTTTTTTAATGACAACAAAATATTATATAAAGAACGAGGCGATTAGAAAAACTTAATTAACCAACCAATAAAAACAATTACGTAAAAAGTAATGGATTTTGTAACTAATTAACCCAAGACATACTACATTTCTTATCTCTAAACGTGATTCAATGATACAAAAAATGCATGATCGAATCAAACATGAACCTTTTCTTCAAAGATCATCCTTCTTATGAATTATCTCGTTTCGTTCCTTCCAAATAACCCACCAAGCACAAAACATAATCTCTTAAATTAAAATTAATTTTCCTTTTCCTTGAGAGCATGCAATCGTCCACCTAACCATAAAGGTCAGTAGGTTGTAAAACTTCCGGCCTTGCAAGCGAAAGCCAACTGCGAATCGAATTCCAAACTTTCTTCGCCACAATACACGTACCCAATAAATATTCAGCCGTCTCGATCTCAAAATCACATAAAGTGCATATCATAATCGGAATATTTAACCCCTTCTCGCAAAAGTTACTCCTAGTAGGAAGACGATCCAAGAATATCCGTCACATAAAAATATTAAATTATTTTCGAAAATCAACATTATCGACACTCGATAAAGTCTTCCTTTCAATCACTTTTCTAACCCATTTCATCACATAATCGTCATGACCCTTGAAATCCCAAATCCAAGAATCTATCCCCCCCCCCCCCCCCGGTCTTTGAATTAAGAAGCAACAAAAGTCTATGTAGCTGCATCTCCTCAATCCCGCCTCTAATGTGATGTCTCAAATCCCATTTTCCACCCAACCCCCTCTCTACAGTCCGAAACCCTACAACTTTTATTATTTTCAAGAGCAAAAGCGCGCCTCGAGAATTTACAAGCAAGCGATTCATCCTATAATCACGTGTCTTTCCAAAAAATAGTATTATCATCCTTCCCACCACCTTCTTCATAGCATTAAATGAGATCACATCATCATTGAAATTAAGAATCGTCTTAACTATTCTATTCTAAACCTCGCCACCCTTACCTGCAAGAACTTTGCTAAAAGCATCATCAGATATATATGGATCGAATCAATTATTTTCACCCAAAATAAGTCTTTACACTTTAGAAAACGCCATCTCCCCTTCAAAATAAGAGCTTGGTTTAACGCTAGCAAGCTACCAATACCCAAACGGCCAAACCTCCTTTATCTTTATCGGCAAAAATAAGATCTCATTTAACCCAATGATTTTTTTTTATATATTTTCACTACCCCCAATAAAAGAAATCTAGCCCTTAGGCCTTCGAAAATCCTACACATCTTTTCAGAATCGGAAAAACAGAAAGATAATAGATAGGAATCGAACCTAGGACCGAAGAAATCAAAGTCATCCTGTCACCAATAGATAATAATAGATAGGAATCGAACCTAGGACCGAAGAAATCAAAGTTAACCTGTCACCAATAGATAAAAGTTCTGCCTTCCAAATAGCAACTTGGACCTAAAGATTTGAACAACCGGGTTCCCAAGCTTTACCCGAAACCATTCGACCACCTACCGAAACCCCCAAATAGCGAAAAAGAAAAACGCCATATAAATTCGATTTTTCATTGTTAAAAAAGCGTTGAGCTTAAAAAATGATATGTGTAATTTCTTCATCTAAAGTGTCTAAGGCTGTGTGTACTGTGTAGTTGGTTTTATGCCCACCAAAATCCCTAACATAACGCCCCTATAGCGCCCAAAACCCACCCCCCGGGGCGCCATGTTAGTAAAATGGTTCTCCGGCGTTAAGCACATCACGCCCCTCCCCTCCTTCTTCATTGGCTGCTTTTTTTATTCTTTTTTTTATTGGATAAATTTATTGTTTGATTTTTTAAAATAATATATATAATATAATTGGGTAATAATTAGAGGGCGTTATGGGGCTTATGACTACACACAATTTCAATGATAAAACCTTTTGATGATGTGGACGACACGTGTCGATAAACCCTTCGAAAAGAAGGGGGGTTTAATATGTGAATCCACAATGACATGGGAAAAAATGACGTGAAGTCCTCTCAAGCCATGGAACAGTACTCCGTTTGGTCTGAAAGTGGCGTGAAGACTCCAACCATGAGCATCTGACGTGAGCAAAAATCTCATTTCTTTGAGAACCAATCATTTCATGCCAACTCAGATGTATTATTTTTTATTTTCTTTTCCACCGATTAATTTAAAGCATAAAGTGATTTTTATGAAATAATTTATGCATATTATCAAATAAAAAAAATAAATGCGGACTCTAGCTTGTTTATTTTTTACACCCCGATATAAATTTGAAAAAAAAACGAAGTTGTTTTTTTTTCTTAAATATTTTATTATTATTATTTTCTTTACTACAGCTATTTGTATTGTCATTTTCATGTAAGTGATGGTAATTATAATTAGGAGGATACGTAGCAAATGCGTAGAATACTTTACGATACCAAGTTTTGTCCCAGATATGTGACGGAAAATTTGCAACAAGGTTTTTACTACAAAACGTTTCGATAGAAAATTTGTTGCAAAATCTTGTTTGCGACATATTTGCTACCCAACATAGCATCCTAAATTTTTCTTCTAGCATTGATGACATGTAACACGTTTCTATTCGGATAATCGATTCGTATGCTTAAAACAAGCATCGTGTCCCCAAAGAAAACATGAAAAAAAATAAGCCCCATTATCTTGTAGACCTATAAAAGAAAGGGCAAAGAATATAACAAAGTGACAAAATATGAAAATGGCGTAGAGCCGTTCTTTTAGTCCATCATGATTAATGTTAAGTTAATTCTTGATGATATGTACATATTAATCTATTACATGATTGGTATGCGTAGACGTGTGTCGTTTATTCTTATGGGAGAATCTTAGATATATTTAAGAAATCATCTTTTCACTAAAATAGCAAAAGCTTTATGAGAAAAGAACCTCAACGAGTGGATGTAGCGATATTGGAGATAAACTTTAAAAGATATATATCAATATAGAGGAGTTTAAAAAAGGAGGTTTAAGGTACCACCATATGCATGATTTCTTTGGATCCTTGTTTATTAGAGACAAAACCTACTCTGGATGAGAATTGTTAAAATTTATATTACATTTCTTCTCATTCAGCTTAGTTTTAGTTTTGTTACCATTTGTAAGTTGTCTTATTACGTTTTTATACTTTTCATGTGTTTGGGTCGTGTTAGATTATTCCACTTGGATTGGAGTGGGCTTGCTAGATGTGCTAGAGCACTGGCTTACTTGATGGGCTGGAGCAGCTGTGGAGTATACTTGAAGCTGGTTGGCATCGAATAAGTCTCGCGGGTCATACCCGCTCAACTGACCCATCTGGTGACCCACATGAGTACATAGTATCTCACTTTGGAAGATTAGGGTTAGTTGCTTCATGTTGGTTTTATCTCTTTCTCTCTCTACGTCGTTGTATCATCTTCTCTTTATTCTCTACCTAGGGTTTGATTCTTCGTGTTGATGAGCAATTCTTCTTGGTTGATTGTGAGTTTGAGAGTGTGCAGATCATCGTGTTGATGATCTGCTTCTTGTGTTGATAGTATTTTGTTCATTCTACACATTTGTGTTTTCTGGTTGTTGAATCATTGAGTTCTTGTTTGTTGCTGTTATCATCGTTTTTGAGCTCTGATTACCATTGGAAACATAAACAATGTCAGTCTCGTCATAAGAAGAATCCGAATTGAAGGTTTTTAATGTGACCATCGAGTATAAGAGTAGTGAATGCGTAAGCATATAGATGTAGTTGAGGGGAATTTTGATGCACCTCTCTTGGAGAAGAGATGCTAATATATCTTGGAGTGGTCGTTTAAAAAAGAGAAAAAATATATATTATCTGAAACAATACTGTTGATAACCAATGACTGTTCATATGGTCTTATCCAGGGGTTCATAACGGGGATAATGGAAACCTTGTCGGAACAAGTCTAATAAGCTTCGTTTTTAAGGTCTATGGCCCTGATCGATGACAGTCTCCGGGTTTGGGTGTTATTCTACATTGTTCATGTATACCTTTTTGAGAACAAAATATAAGTAAAATGGATATTGTTTTGATAGATATCGCGAATTGATTCATTAAGGTTTAAATCAAAGATAAAACAAAGAAATTCAATCTTCTTGGCAAGAAATAAGATGAGTTTATGCGACCTTCACGAAAATATCAAGATGACCACCATGGCTATAAGTATTGAGGAATGATCAATAGTTGGTAATGATGATGTATGTCCAGACATTTAGAAGCAAACATCACAACACAATTAATATCTACAGTGAATTACAAATTTTGTCCTTTAAGTTTGCATGTTTTGTCTTTTACATTCACTAATAACACTGGATGTCCTTTATATTGCATAAAATTTCAGTTAATGTTCTTTGGCTTAACAAACCTTACATCGAGTGTCCTTTATATTGTACAAAAGTTACACGAACAAAATTTGACAAAAGGACACTGAGCTAAACTTTGTGCAATATAAAGGACATCTAGTGTTATTAGTGAAGGTAAATGACAAAACTTGCAAACCTAAAGAACAAAATTTAGTGAAATTTTTGTCTATCCCACGCTGATCAATTGATAAACTTGGCAGTGGTTTATAACTATAAGGGCATATTTGGTTCACATAATTCCTTGGAATTAAGGATGGAATTGGAATGTATTTCAACACATATTATGTTAATTCCTTTGAAACGTTCAAATTCCTTTTACAACATTCTATGAACCAAACAACCCCTAAGTTTCTTTCTAGATAGTTGCATTCTCATGTAACAAGAGACACTCAGTCGCAGTTGGCAGGGTGCAAAGCACCTTACACGCCTGCGCACGAGACTGGGGCGAGGGCATAAAGTGGCGTTTTAATTGCGGACTTTGCACTGCGCACGCTTGAGAGCCACCCTTAGATTTTTTTTACTATAGTTGGTTAGTCGGCTGGCTCAAACCATTGGCTCTACTAAAAACACGAAACAAACTGACTCTTCAAAACCCTGATTAGTCACGAGCAGTTAGTTGGAGTGTTAACTCCAACTAATCCAACTAACTAATTAGTTACGACGAGTTAATCAGGGTGTTAACTATAATTGAATGAGGAGTTATGAGTTGTTAACTCCATTGAAGCCAGGCCGTGTTTCTCAAGCTCTCCTTTACAACAAACAAACTGGTTAATCATTCAGAAGAAGTTCATACATTCTCCCTCTTACAAGCTCTTGTTTTAGGTGTATTCTTGATGCTAGGTTTATCACCTGACAATACACCCTACTTAGGCTATTGTACATTAGTAGACATACAAGTTCACATAGATGTGAGTGAAATTTGTTAGAAGTCTATGTGGAATACAATACACCCTACTTAGGCTATTGTACATTAGTAGACATACAAGTTCACCTAGATGTCGGTGAAATTTGTTAGACGAAGTCTATGTGGAATAGAAAGCCTTAGCCAGGCCTTCTCCTATTTTTTTCATCTTGTAAATAAACTGTTTTTGTAGTTCTTTGTGATCTACTTATTGTGTTTTTCTATTTTCTTGTTTGTATTGTAATTCAAATAATGCTTTAATAATACTAGTATGTTTATTTTGTGAACGATGTAATTACAATCCCAACATCGAGTAGACTAAGTTCATAACGGACCAAAAAACCAAATAGACCAACTCATATGGGCAACCTTAATAAGTATTGGTAGTCCGCATCTAAACCGATTTGAAACAATCCACGACCACAATTTAAAGAACTTGACATATAGTCTGTGATCATCTTTAAAAGAAGGAAATTGGATTTCAATAATCTTAACTATTGGCTATTATCCATATTTCGTTTTTCACCTATAATGAACCCCTTTTTAATCATGTTGGAAAATAAACAGACCGTCATTAAAATGACACTAACTCCGTTAAGAAAAAAAATCACTTTTTGATGACTGGGCATCACAATGATGTCTCGTGTTACATGTTTTAGATGACTAAGCTCAAACACAGATGTTTTTTGTACGATTTTTGTATGTTTTGATGCCATGAAGAAATGTTTTTTATTCGGTTGTAGAGGAGTTTTAATTATGTGTGTATGGTTGTTTTATGAAAACTTTTCTTCAAAGACATCAAAAACATTACACATAAGACTCGCCCCTGATTCTCAATCATCAAAAAGTAAAATTTTCTTAATGGGGTTATTATAATTTTAACTAGGGGTGAGAATTCCTGATACGACCCGAACCCGAGACGAGAAAAAACATGTTTTGGGTCAGCCTATATCACTCGATTTTCTTAAACAGGTCAACCCCAACCCGACCTGTTTAAAATATAGGTCAACCTGAACACAACCAGTTAAATATACGGGTCGACCTGTTAACCCGTTTAAGGGTTTTTGAAACCCATCAACCCGCCAACCAGCCAACCCGACACGATTGCACCCCTAATTTTAACGATAGTATATTTATTTCTAACATGATAAAAATGGGTTCATTATAAGAAAAAAACGAAATATGAATTATTATCGGCCAATAGACAATAGTTAAAATTAGATTTCCTAAAAAAATAAGCTACATATTACACTTCTAAGAAATCCAATCTCTGAATCATTATATGTATATGATGAGTACAACTTGTCAAAAACAATTGATTTTGATCGTATATCTTCATCCCACTAAGAATCATTCGGATGCATAATTCTTGATTTTGATCCTATATCTTCATCCCACTAACGATGATTAAAATTTGTCAAAAACAATTGTTTTAATGTCTTCAATGATGATGTCATGAGTTTAGATTTGTAAATTATACCTTATGATGATTTTATCTAACAAAATTTAGAAGAAAAAATCTATGTAAGAGGAAAATTAAAAAATTAATAATGCCTTTCATTATTACATCATGTTCGTTTTGTAGGGAAATCTATTTTTCACATATTTGGCCAAATCTTGAAGTAAAGATAAAAGCAAAAATTAATGACAAACTGTTAAATTAGACAAAGAAATAAGGTCAAAAGTTTGAAATCGGATTCTAGAAAATGAAATGGGTCTAATATATAGATGGAATTTGGGCAACGTAGAACTAGTTTAATTTGTAGAGATGTAAGACTCTTAGGCTATGTACAGTAATAACTCTATTTGAGGAGCGTTAAGCGACATGTATCAATCCGTCAGCAAGAGAATTATAACTGAAAAAAAGATAGACCAATGAAAATTAAGAAAAAGGGTGAGAAAGGAGGTCATCACCATTACATCGTGGACCTCATTTTGGGTTATAGCAACCCAGGGAGCGGTGTAGAGGCGATGTAGAAGCGCTATCAAGGCATCACGTCCACTTAGGATAGCCTTAAAGTTGAGGTCATCGGTTCGAATACAAGATGAGAGCGGTTGTGTTTGCCGTTAAAAACGATGGTATGTTAATAGTGATTCTTTAGGAGTGGATTAGTGGGTGGGTATAGTAAAATACTTTGTTATCAAAAGGAAATCGAATTATACTAGTTTACAATATGGTATGTTAAACCAATAAACTATAAAATTATAAAAGTAAATTAAAAAATCTAGTCAGATATGACTGTAACTAATATAATCATATCTTATTATAATAGAAGTAAAATATATAAGAAATCAAATAAAAAATGACCTTAATTATGTTTCACCAATCATTTTTTAAGACTAACGCTTTAAATTATTGTAGTAAAATATAAATGCATTTTAAGTCAAAGAAATAGACAAAAGGTCAATAAAAGTCAAAAGTTAAGCTCATTTCTTAGTAGAATAATTAGTTAATTACATAATTATCCATAATCCGGATTTATTTCAATATATTCGCCTTCCTCATCGTCTATAAATACCCAAATTCCACCACCTTTTCTGATACCCCTCTCTCTCTCTCTCTTCCTCTCTCTCACTAGAAATTAAAATGTCGCCGGAGAAGGTAGGAACCACCGGAGAAACATTTCACAACGTGAATTTCGCCGCCCCGAGAAGCTTCGGGGCGGCATTGAAGTCGGATTTGAAGGAGACCTTGTTTCCGGACGATCCTTTTCATGATTTGAAAGGGAAGCCGTTGCCGATAAAGGCGAAAAAGGGCTTGGAATACTTTGTTCCGATCTTTGAGTGGCTTCCTAAATACAACCGGAAATTGTTTATGCATGATCTTTTGGCCGGAATCACAATTGCTAGCCTTGCTATTCCTCAAGGCATTAGCTATGCTAAATTGGCTAACATACCCCCCATTATTGGTTTATGTAAGTTTCTTCTTCTCCAATATTAGTGCACACATAGCGGTGGATCTTGAAAATTTATATAGAGGACGGAAGGATTGAAATTTAAATAGAGGGCCGACTTAGTATGTAATTTTTTTTTCAAGTGAATGGGTAAAATTCAACACTATAAACGAAAAAACAGGAGGTCAGACCTACCCCTGGCTCTTAAGAAGACCCCTCCATGCGCGCACGCACACACACATATAAAGAATGAAATATAATATAACCTCTCTACAAAGACATAACTCAATAACTCATTTCTAGCCACCAGAATTTTGACACATGTCCTTATGATAAAGGGTATTTTGGGTATTTTACCCAAAAGAAAACTAACCCTCATTTTTAAAACAGCTATAACTTTTTTTTCGAAACCGGGTTTTTTATAAATGGACTACCATTTGAAAAAAAAAATGAAATGTTATTTGATATTTGAAATATTACATCAAACACTATTTTATAAGGAAATTTTAAATTTAACATAACAAATCGTCAAAATTGACAACCATTAACTACAAACTAAAAACTCAAATAATACCGAAATTAACGCTAAAATTTATTTAATCAAGGATTCATGCTTTTAGGTAAAAAAAAAAGGAAAGGAAGTCAAATTAAAAAAAAAATTAATAAATAAACAGAGGAAATGTTTCATAGCAAAGTTAAGTCTCTTTTAAGTTGGACCTTTCATACTACTTTTATGTTTGTCTACTAAACCAAATAGCTATAACTTTTTTTTTCAAAATCGGGTTTTTTATAAATGGACTACCATTTGAAAAAAAAAATGAAATGTTATTTGATATTTGAAATATTACATGAAACACTATTTTATAAGGAAATTTTAAATTTAACATAACAAATCGTCAAAATTGACAACCAATAACTAAAAACTAAAAACTTAAATTTATACCGAAATTAACGCTAAAATTTATTTAATCAAGGATTCATGCTTTTAGGTAAAAAAAAAGGAAAGGAAGTCAAATTAAAAAAAATAAATTAATAAATAGACAGAGGAAATGTTTCATAGCAAAATTAAGTCTCTTTTAAGTTGGACCTTTCATACTACTTTTATGTTTGTCTACTAAACCATATAAAAATCCCTCGTCGCCAATGTATGTCTTTTTTTATAGTGATCATCCCAGTTTAAAAATTGGAAGTAGTATATAAATTGATGTGTAATTTAGTCATTTAAAAAAAACGTATCAAGATTTAACATGTTAGTATATTCTTTCAAACCGATTTATATTTTGATATATATATTTTTTTCATTTTTACACTTTTTATTGTTATGTTCGCGTATTATTACGTTCTCATGGTGAAGTCTATTTAATAATAGTGACGTAAATTTGTTGTCATAGATTCGAGTTTCGTTCCCCCACTCATCTACGCGGTTTTTGGGAGCTCAAAACATATAGCCGTTGGAACTGTAGCCGCTTGCTCTCTAATCATAGCTGCAACCATTGAAACAAAAGTGAACCCGGTCGAAGAACCACAACTCTATCTTAATCTAGTCTTCACGGCTACACTCGTCTCCGGTGTCACTCAACTCATACTTGGTGTTTTCCGGTGAGTTCATTCATTATATATCAATAATATATATTTATCAACTAATTAATTATATATTATTAAATTAATGTAATTAGGCTGGGAATTTTGGTGGATTTCTTATCACATTCTACGATAATTGGCTTCATGGGAGGGACAGCAACACTAATTTGTCTTCAACAACTGAAAGGAATTTTGGGTCTGAAGCATTTTACTACTCATACTGATATGGTGTCTGTTATACGTGCTATATTCAAGAATAGAAAAGAGGTATATATCTATATTTACACTAGTTAAAATATATTTAATTTCTTTTTTTTAAATTAATAAAATTTAAAAAGTATGGGTTCCACAAGTCCCGTGATCTACTTTGTTATCTTTCCATTGTGTTCCTTCTACATGTTTCCTTTTACATCCTTTACATGTTTGATTTCAAACTTTGATTTGGCTTCTAAAAAGTCACTCAATGTTATGTTAGCATAAAACACTCATTTTACTTTCACAAGACGCACAAAATTTAAAATTCAAAGACGCCTCTAGGTGGTTGTTGTTCATGAGTAACGCATTTTTTTCTTATTTTTCATGTGCGATAATTCAGTATGAGGGTAAACTTTTTATAAAATCAAATTTAAATAATTTTTTTGCAAAATAATTATACATGTGCAATAAAATTTAAAAAGTTTCTTCAAGAACTTGAAAAATTGAAGAATGTGTAAACCTTATATATTTATTTATTCATTATAAAAAACTAAATAGTTGATTATATAAATAACTTAATAATGAAATTAAACGTAAAAATAGATGATAATGTAAATCCACAATTATGTTAGAATAAATAGGTTTTGTGAGAAGAAAAGTATATAAATAAAATTTGTGCCTATTAATGATGTCATCTCAAGTGACAATGCATGTTTTTAGACGTTTTTAAAACTCCATATCTATAGAGAACATACACAATGCATGCCTAAACGGGAGAGGTGACATGTGCTATGTTGTTAGCTATAAAATTCTTAATCTATGTCCACCATTAGTCGATCCATAAGTTCTCTTTCTTCTTTTCTTTTCTTTTTTTCTTTCTTTCTTTTAATTCTTTTTTTTTTCTTTTCTTTTTTGAAACGGCAATTTTTAAACTAACGTTTAACACCTCTAGCAAGAGGCTAGAGGCTACAAGGAGACAGAAACTTACTTATTAAAAGAACACCAAGTTTCCCACCCAACGTTTGAAGCATGCATATATATGTTCAGTGTTCTTATCTTTAATTGGTTTTTCAGATAAGATGGGAAAGCACGGTTGTGGGTGTCATTTTTTTGGTCTTTCTCCAGTTTACAAGATTTGTGGTAAGTGATCACACTACAACATAGTTATCTTTTGAAACATTATAAATGGGTTTTTTTAGGGACACCTCGCTTTTTTATAATACATGTTTAGCTCTCTCCTTCACCTCTCAAAACACTAACTGCTAGTTCTACGTCAGTATTATCTGGGCATTGTCGGGTCATTTCTTTTCTTCTACTTTTTATCCTTCACAAACATGTACAAATTCCGTTTGTTCAATTTATTGGTGTGACGTCGACCTCAAAGTCGTTTTGTATCACACACACATTTATATCAAGGGAAAAAGAGGATAACTTCACATGGGTCTTTGAACGGATCAAAGATTTGATCAATGGGTGTGTGGAGCCACGCGAACGTGAAAGATAAAACGAAAAAAAATATAACCTGACAATAGTCAAACAATACTGACGTGAAACTAGGTTTTAGTGTTTTGATGGTGAAGATGGAAGCTAAAGATGACAACTTTTAATGCACCCCCTCTATACTTGAAGAATAACATTATCCTTCACGTATATAGGGGGTGTATTACAAAAAAGGAGGGAGTGTTCCTATAAGAACCTTTATAAATTGCAACTCTAGTGATCGATGTCATAAATATGTCGTCCCTATATTTGCAAACGCTTCGACCTTTTTCAACCGACTATTTTGAAACAAATTTTTAATTAAATACGTTCATTCGTGTTAACGTTTTCAAAACGATAAAAAGATATATGTATTATCAACGAATTAGCTAAGTAATCTGTAATTTTGTGCTAAACTTTTTGACGTCATAAATTGAAAGCTATTGTTATTATCTACTTTATTTTCTATTTTGATGTAAAATCAGCAATGTTTATATAATTTTTTCTGCAGAAGCAAAAGAAACCGAAGTTATTTTGGGTATCGGCAATAGGTCCAATGGTGGTGGTCGCAAGTGGATGCATATTTGCCTATCTAGCCCATGCAGAGAAACATGGCATCGCTATAGTAAGTAAAATAATTTTTCGTAGCAATTAAAGTAATAGTTAATAAATTTTGAAGTACTAGAATGCAAATGTAAAAAATATGACTAGTTAAATTTGACTTCAATAAAATTTAAAATGAATTTTGTTTTATCTAAAAAAAATATATATTTTAACATCATTATTATTTAGTATATATGTATCTAATAGAAGAGATCAATTATTATTTAATATGAATGAGAATTTAATGTTATTATTTTAATAGTAAAAAGATACGGAGAAGAAAAAAAATAAGAAGACAATTAGAGAGTGATAAGTATTCCATAACTTTTTTAATTAAAAACCGTCCAAGTTATTTGAGTGTCGCGTTTTATATCGTGGGTCCAAGATCGACGCTAGCTTTTACTAGAAAGTCTTACACCAAATCACTATTTTCTTAATTGGTCGCATGCCTCCCTTTAGTTAATTGTCAACCAAGAATGTAGCACCAAACATGAAAATAAAGTAAGGAATAAAATGAATAGACACGTTAATGTGATCAATTGAAAAGGGAATATTATATATATAATATACTAGGTTAGTAACCCGTGTATTATACGGGTTGAGTTCATTATATTATATACATATAAAAAATAAAAAAAAAACACGGTTAAAATAATTAAATTTATTATGTTTGACTAATTGTTGATTAGTTTTTTCTTATAATAATCAAATTGTTGAGTAAATTTATCAAATTCACATTAAGTTTGTCAACTTTTTTTAAATGGAAATTTAGCTTTGATAAAATTGGTAATTATATTTAATTGATAATCTAATAAATTGTTGCTTGAATGTGGTTTTGACATGTGGCAATACTTATGTGGACATCCTAGAAATGAGACATGTGGCACCATTTTAGTGCTTTATTAGGATTTAAAGATTAAGACTAGTCAAAAGTTTATTGTAGACCCATTAAAAAGTGTAGACCCGTAGACCCCTCTATTTTCTATAAATTTACTAAAATTATAAAACTCATTGTTGTTTAATTTGGTCTTTATTTTTATTTTATTTTATTTTCTCATATTTCTATCTTTATATTTTAATTTAGTGTTTATTTCTTATGTTTTTAGTTTTTTCTTTATTTTTGATTTTCTTAATTTGAAATTATAATTTTCAGTGAGTTTTAAAAACAATGAGTTCTAAACACAACAGTGAGTTTTTAATCTAAAGAGTGAGTTTTATAATTTTCAATGAGTTTTAAAGAACATCGATTTTTAAAGTTGTAGTGAGTTTTAAACACAACAGTGAGTTTTAAAACTCAGCAATGAGTTTATAATTTCTACTGAGTTTTATAGAATAATATATTTTTTTAACAAAAATTATATTTCATTGTCTCTAACAACTTTCTAGGTTTTTTTTTTATTTTAAAAACTTATCGCATAAAAAAACCAAACTAACAAAAATGAGTTTTATAAATTTTAGTGAGTTTTATAGAACAATATAGGGGGGTCTACAGGGTCTATACTTTTTAAGGGGTCTACAATGAATCTCACCCATTAAGACTAAATATTTAAAATGTAGACTCCAAAACCATTTAATTTTGTTATTTTATTGGTTAAAACCATAACATATGTAATTTTTTGATTTTGAACTTAAAATCTCTTGGTTGAAACTTTAAGAACATGTTAACCTTTAATTTTGCAATTAATTTTATATTTTTGGGGTACAAAACATCGATTCGTACACATGATTTACACATGTAGGTTATATATCCATAAAATTTATATTTGTTTCAAATTTCAGAAAAAATAATTGATATACATACAATACACATTACATTATTACATTCATAGTTTCATACTATTTTCTTCGGTCTTTTTTGGAAATTTTGTTATAGATCTCTTCTCTCTATATATAAATAAATTATAAACAAATACAAATTATATCATATATTATTATAAAAGAAAATAGAAATTATCTCATCATATATGATTATTTATTAATGAATTATTGTGAATTAATAGATGGAATATATCTGGAAAATTACAGGTGGGTCACCTGAAAAAAGGAATTAATCCTTCTTCTCTAAACAAATTGGATTTTAATCCGAAATATATATCAGCACCAATTCAAGCAGGACTCATAACAGCCGTGATTGCTCTTGCTGTAAGTATATATAGATCATATCATTCTTTTCCTAATTAATAACATTTAATTAATTGTATTATATTCTTGTTAGCTTTTCAAACCTATGCTTCATTCGCATATTTGCCCTTATAATATAACTAAAACTACTAAAATCGGGCGTGTTGGCGTGATCGCTCTCCATGTTAGTTGGCGATGTTTTACAATTGGATTTTTAAATCGGACTGGACTTGTATAAAACCATCAACCCGGAAAATCGAATCAGATTGACTATTCAAACCTGTAAATTTTAATATACATTTTATAAACTTTCAAACACGACACATATAAAAAAACTTCAATAAAGTCTTAAAGAAATTACAATTATACAAAAAAAATCAATATAAGTTTTAATCAAACTATGTTTATCAAGAACAAACTAAATTGTAGTGTTGTATGCATCAAGTTCTTAATCATTTAATAGATGGGTTTCACTACATCTTTATCTTCATCAACAAGAGAATAACTACTTTTGTTATATACAATATCAAATAAGAGGTTTTAATGACTAAATAATAATACACTTAATTTATTTGTTTTGAGAATCTTTTAAAAACTGATTTAATTAGCGGGCCGGTTTTAGGGTTTGGGTTGGTTAAACCGTAAGAAATGTCGGGTCAAAATTCAGATCGAAAGAAGACTAAACTAAACACACCTGAACCGCCTTAGCCTCTAGCCATCGATTCGACCAGTAGAACCGGCTAGGTCAATCTGGGTTTTAATACATTGGTGGTTGGTTTGCAACAATGATGATTTTTTTGTTTTTGTATTTTTTTTCACCAATCAAATAATTACACATAATCATCTCTTTTTAAGTAAAATCTCAAATTTACACAACCATAATTACATAACTAAACCACTACAAACAACATCAGAGATAGAGATATACGTACTATGATAATTGTAATCTAAATAAATTTATTATTATTTTGATAAATCATTATTCAGAATAAATTTTATGGTTTTGCAGGAAGGTATAGCAATTGGAAGAAGCTTTGCCATAATGGAAAATGAACAAATTGATGGTAACAAGGAGATGATAGCATTTGGTCTAATGAACATAGTTGGATCTTTCACTTCTTGCTACTTAACAACAGGTTTTCCTCTTTTGTTGAGTTGCTTAAAAAAGGTTCATATGATCATCTTGTTCACCTCTCCATTTGTTTATTTCAGGACCGTTTTCAAAAACCGCGGTGAACTACAACGCAGGGTGTAAAACACAAATGACTAACGTAGTGATGTCGATGTGCATGATGTTAACGTTATTCTTCTTGGCACCGCTCTTCAGTTACACTCCTCTTGTTGCCCTATCGGCGATTATCATGTCAGCAATGCTTGGTCTTATCGAATATGAAAAAGCATACCATCTCTACAAAACCGACAAGTTTGATTTCGCCATTTGCATGGTCGCTTTCTTTGGTGTTGCTTTCATTAGTATGGATGTTGGCCTCATGTTATCGGTATATTATTTCTTCCCATATCCTTAAATGTGTATATGCGTGCACATTATGTTTTAATATATCGTTGAATAAGCAGTTTGGAAGAAACAATAAGTATATTGTTTCTTTCTTCAAAGTGCTTATTTTAGAAAAAAAAAATAATCATATATGTTTATAATATAATAAGCGATTACAAATGCGCACTCCTATAATTAAAACATTATTTTTATGTAGGTGGGATTAGCATTGTTAAGAGCCCTTTTGTATGTTGCTAGGCCACCAACTTCAAAACTTGGTAACATACCAGAAACCTATTTATATCGTGACATAGAACAATATCCTAATGCCATTGACGTTCCAAGAACTCTTGTTTTACAACTTGGTTCTCCGATTTACTTTGCAAATTCCGGATACTTGAGAGAAAGGTTAGTTAAACATTGCTACATAAATTAAATCTTGATTTCTAATAAAGTAATTGTAGATATCTAGAATTGAAGAATGACCTTTTTTTTAATCATTATTTGGTCTTTTGAAGGATTATGAGATGGGTTAGAGATGAAAAGGCCATTAAAGATTCTCAAGGAGATGATGTTGAGTATGTTTTTCTAGACTTAGGAGGTAAGATCCTTTTGGCTTTTACAAGTCCTATCAAATTTATGATTATAAACTTAAATTACCATGCATGCATGGTATATATTGTTTTTCTTCCCTAATTTTTATGGATTATATCTTCATTTGTTCATGTATTATATGAACATTAGTTATACTTATATCCTCATTTTTTCACACAAGACTCACTAAAACATATGTGTGACTAGAACTTCACTAAAGAAGGTCCTACAAAAATCGGGATTTTAACACTATCACTATACTTACCAGGGGTTACATCTATCGATATCACGGGTGTGGAAACCCTAGTTGAAATTTATAGAAGTTTGGAAGCTAAAGAAATCAAGGTAACTAGCTAGTAAACAGTCAATTCATCATGTTGTCTAGTTTGCAACAAAACTTGCATTTTAAGATGATTTGTGACCAGATTGTTTTCGTAATAGGTTGTCATAGTAAATCCAAGACTCGAAGTCATGGAGAAGTTAACTCTTACCCACTTCATAGACAAGATCGGGAAAGAACGTGTGTTTCTTTCTATCGAAGATGCGATTGAGGGGTGCAAGTTTTCACTCACTAGTGCAAAAGATTATGGGAGTGAAGAATGTTGATATAAGAGAAAGGAGAATTGTTTGTGTTGAAGGAATTTGATGGAAAGAACATGTTTCTATCTATCATCTTTATGGTTAATTGTAAATGTGCATTTATCTTGCTTGTAATAGAATAGTTTGTATCAAATAACCATAAATGCAAAGTGCATTTTTTGGGTTGTTATTAATTGGTAGAAAATGCCCTTAATATAGTGATAGTGTTAAAATCCTGATTTTTGTAGGACCTTCTTTAGTGAAGTTCTAGTCACACATATGTTTTAGTGAGCCTTGTGTGAAAAATGAGGATATAAGTATAACTAATGTATGTTACACAGATGAGGTAACATAGGAAAAATGAAAGGAGATAAATTGTATAAATGTCAGTCAATTATAAAATGAAATCATCACACATAAATAAATTTAATATAAAATGATTCTTAGCATTTAAATGTAATGTAAATTATTATCAAAAAATAGTTTACAACAACAATTAATGAAACAAATATAGAAATTGTGTTCTGTATGAACATTAACATAATGAGGTGGCAAACTTTTTTTATAATTATTCAATTATACATATTGATCTCTAGGAATCTGATCTGAGCCAAACAAAGGTATATATATCAAGTAACTGTAAAACTCTTCAAAAGACAACAATCATACAAAACCTAAACAAAATATTAGAAGCCTAAATTTCACATAAGATACAATCTAAATACTATAACTTGTAGATAAGAGCAAATATTATAACTGTTTATGAAATAAGTCCGTTCAAGCACAAGAAACTGCAAAAAAATTGGATACCTCAAAATAGAGAAGTTTTATTACCCATACCCAAAAACAGATTATATGAGCAAATATTATAACTATGAATGAAATTTGCCTCTTCAAGCACATAAAGCTGCAATTTTTTTCAGAAAACATGTCAAACTCATAAAAGATAATTAAGTCAGTTCACACTAAGACAATACCTTTATAAAAACTTTAACCATTTTGTCACGAAATTCAGAAAACTAAAACCAAGAAACACCAAAGTGTAAGCATGATTTACAAAGGAAACAACATCTAAGACGAAGACACACGTTTAATTCAATTTATCAACAGCCTAATATGTGCTAAATTTTCAAACAACAGCAACAAAGCTATACATATTCAAGCGGCTGCAAAAATCTATACGAAAAAACTTCCACCCTTACCTCAAGAAGAGCAGCGATGGTAACCAAATTGCGCATACGAATAGAGATAACTGCAAACCAAACATGTTAGGTTTGTTTAAAACTGGTAAAGGGTAGGAGACCGATCTCCAAAGTCCAACCTAAGGGTTGAATCGGGTTATCTAGGTTGAATTGCAATCAGTTCGAAAAACCGGGGTGGGTTGGGTTAAGTTTAAAACCGGTTAAGATTTCCAAACCTGTTTTTTTTACACATTCTGTTAACACTACTGCAACTCCAACATGTTAGGCTCCCTGGCAGCTTTTGGAATCTCTTTTCTCCTATAACTATCTTTGTTCTTAACTAACTCTTTTCTCCTATAACTATCTCTGTTCTTAACTAATTACTCTTTTCTAATAAGCCTATAATAGTCTCCTATAACTAACTAACTCTTTTCTCATAAGCCTATAATATCAAATTAATAAGCTTTTAAGTTATAACCATCATGTCTTTCTCAATCCATTTATATTTCAGATGCACATCATATTATATATTATGTAAGTATTATTGTACCCCTATGATTACCTCCATTACACTCCCGTGCATATAACCAAGTACAGACTGATTTCACTGTCAAAGAGTACTCATGAGGCTTTCGGTCAAAACTCTAGAAAAACTAGAACCACAAATATACAAGCAAAATGGATTCCATAGAAAGAAAACGTTGTACAATGATTATGTTTGCAATCATAACGTTCATACTTTCTAGGAAAAAGGGGCCCGGGGAGGGGGGGGGGAGTTAGAACTTAGAACTATAAGCAATAGACATATGAAGAAAGAGACGAGTCATGACTAAGGGATAGAACTTGCGTGGTAATTTAGCAAAAGTAGTGATTCTGTGTAGGGGGTCACCATGAATTTGGTGCGATAGTATAGCTCCTTTAGCACAAGGAAAGAATCACTAGCTTCATCAGTCGACTATTGGCTGCACGGTTCATAAACTTCAAGTGATGTTACTAGACAACCATCATCACGCCTCGATTCACGTTGTATTAGCGGTTGACAATTCTTCCAAAATTCAACTACTAGACAATGATCCATAAGCATTGGATCAACTGTTCTCTGAAAACTAACAGTGAATAGTTTTGTAAACGAGGATGGTTTTGGATCGCCATTTTTCATCATCCATACATCACAAGAATCCAGGCTATTTCTATTGTAACTGATCACAGCAACAGATTCCTTAAGCTTAGAGATGGCCAGCCTAGACAGATCCACCCATGCCACCAGACTATCTGGAAGCCCTACCTCTCCAAAATGCTCAGTTGTCAAATCAAACGAAGTAACCCGATCATAAGAAAGCCAATGAATAAATCCATCAATAACTACCTGATTGGATACAGGTGAAGACAAATTGATATTAATTGATATGCTTCTCCAAACCCTAGAGCTTAATGTTAAAACCTCTACCTTCCAACCATGACAATATGTAAACGTGACAATCTTAGGGTCACTAGTTTTAGGACAGACTCCAAAGCCAATACCGATTAATGATTCTCCTTGTGGCAACGCTATACTAACACATTTTCTGATTGAAGGGTTCCAAACAACAGCGAGAGGCTCCCCATACAAACACACCAATCCGTGGGAGCAATCGAGGATGCATCTAGTGGGAGAAACAAAAGCAACAACAGGGGAGAAATTGTGATGGAGGAAACTATCATCATCATCCAGAATCGAAACACGTATTTAGAATCAGAATCTAGTTCGTAGCGTACCAGTAGATGATGCTGGTGAGCCTGGTTGACGCTGTGATCAGCGATGAATTCGGAGCTGTCGATCAGAGATTTCCATTGTTTTAAGCCGCATCTGAACGGAGCAACGTTTCACGGGAAGAGCCCTTTTGATGATTTCTGATTGGATTTTAAAAGGAACGTATTCAGACATCTTGAAGAATACGATCCTATTTTTTGGGGGGTGGTTACTTTAGGGTTTTTAATTAAGGACATTATTATATGAATTATGGGCCACTGGATATATATTTTATTGGGTTAGATTATCAGTCCAATTAAAAAATTCGTTGATACGGTTATAATATTAAGTACGGTCACTGCTATTTGGACATCCCTTTTCATTTTTAGACTTCGAAAATGCTGCGTATAGCAGAATACGCAGCATATTTGCCTTTTATGGATGCCGTTGGCATAAAATTCAGAAGGAGGATGTACGATTTGATCTGCATATACGAAGCGATAGACATATGAAGCAATAGACATATGAAGAAAGGGACGAGTCATGACTAAGGGATAAAACCTGCATGGTAATTAAGCAAAAGTAGTGATTCTGTGTAGGGCGTCCCCGTGAATTTGGTGTGATAGTATAGCTCCTTTAGCACAAGGAAAGAATCACTAGCTTCATCGGTCGACTCTTTGATGCACGGTTTATAAACTTCAAGTGATGTTACTAGACAACCATCATCACGCCTCGATTCACATTGTATTAGCGGTTGACCATTCTTCCGAAATCCAACTAATAGACAATGATCCATAAGAATCGGATCAAATGTTCTCTGAAAACTAACAGTGAATAGTTTTATAAACGATGATGGTTTTGGATCGCCATTTTTCATCATCCATACATAACTAGAATCTAGGCTATTTCTATTGTAACTAGTCACGGCAACAGACTCCTTAAGCTTAGAGATGGACAGCCTAGACAGATCTTCCCATACCACCAGACTATCCGGAAGCCCTACCTCTCCAAAATGCTCACTTGTCAAATCAAACGAAGTAACCCGATCATAAGAAAGCCAATGAACAAATCCATCTATAACTACCTGATTGGATATAGGTAAAGACAAATTGATATTCATTGATATGCTTCTCCAAACCCTAGAGCTTAATGTTAAATCCTTTACCTTTCAACCATGACAATATGTAAACGTGACAATCTTAGGGTCACTAGTTTTAGGACAGACTCCAAAGCCAATACCGATTAATGATTCTCCTTGTAGCAACACTATACTAACACATTTTCTGATTGAAGGGTTCCAAACAACAGCGAGAGGCTCCCCATACAGACACACCAATCCGTGGGAGCAATCGAGTATGCATCCAGTGGGAGAAACAACGGCAACAACAGGGGAGAAATTGTGATGGAGGAAACTATCATCATCATCCGGAATCGAAACGTATTTAGAATCAGAATCTAGTTCGTAGCGTACCAGTAGATGACGCTGATGAGCCTGGTTGACGCTGTGATCCGCGATGAATTAGGAGCTGTCGATCAGAGATTTCCATTGCTTTAAGACGGATCTGAAACGGAGCAACGATCTCACGGGAAGAGCCCTTTTGATGATTTCTGATTGGATTTTGAAAGGAACGTATTCAGACATCTTGAAGAATACGATCCTATTTTTTGGGGGGTGGTTACTTTAGGGTTTTTAATTAAGGACATTATTATATGAATTATGGGCCACTGGATATATATTTTATTGGGTTAGATTATTAGTCCAATTAAAAGATTCATTGATACGGTTATAATATTAAGTACGGTCACTACTATTTGGACATCCCTTTTCATTTTTAGACTTCGAAAATGCTGCGTATAGCAGAATACGCAGCATATTTCCCTTTTATGGATGCCGCCGGCATAAAATTCAGAAGGAGGATATACGATTTGATCTGCATATACGAAGCGATAGACATATGAAGCAATAGACATATGAAGAAAGGGATGAGTCATGACTAAGGGATAGAACCTGCGTGGTAATTTTGGAAAAGTAGTGATTCTGTGTAGGGGGTCACCAATGAATTTGGTGTGATAGTATAGCTCCTTTAGCACAAGTAAAGAATCACTAGCTTCATCAGTCGACTCTTTGCTGAACGGTTTATTAACTTCAAGTGATGTTACTAGACAACCATCATCACGCCTCGATTCACGTTGTTTTACCGGTTGACCATTCTTTGGAAATCCAACTACTAGACAATGATCCATAAGCATCGGATCAATTGTTCTCTGAAAACTAACAGTGAATAGTTTTGTAAACGATGATGGTTTTGGATCGCCATTTTTCATCATCCATACATCACAAGAATCTAGGATATTTCTATTGTAACTAATCACAGCAACAGAATCCTTAAGCATAGAGATGGACAGCCTAGACAGATCTTCCCATGCCACCAGACTATCCGGAAGCCCTACCTCTCCAAAATGCTCAGTTGTCAAATCAAACGAAGTAACCCGATAATAAGAAAGCCAATGAACAACTCCATCTATAACTACCTGATTGGATATAAGTGAAGACAAATTGATATTCATTGATATGCTTCTCCAAACTCTATAGCTTAATTTTAAAACCTCTACCTTCCAACCATGACAATATGTAAACGTGGCAATCTTAGGGTCACTAGTTTTAGGACAGACTCCAAAGCCAATACCGATTAATGATTCTCCTTGTGGCAACGCTATACTAACACATTTTCTGATTGAAGGGTTCCAAACAACAGCGAGAGGCTCCCCATACAAACACACCAATCCGTGGGAGCAATCGAGTATGCATCTAGTGGGAGAAACAACAGCAACAACAGGGGAGAAATTGTGATGGAGGAAACTATCATCTTCATCCGTAATCGAAACGTATTTAGAATCAGAATCTAGTTCGTAGCGTACCAGTAGATGACGCTGGTGAGCATGATTGACGCTGTGATCAGCGATGAATTCAGAGCTGTCGATCAGAGATTTCCATTGCTTTAAGACGGATCTGAAACGTTTTCACGAGAAGAGCCCTTTTGATGATTTCTGATTGGATTTTGAAAGGAACGTATTCAGACATCTTGAAGAATACGATCCTATTTTTTGGGGGGTGGTTACTTTAGGGTTTTTAATTAAGGACATTATTATATGAATTATGGGCCACTGGATATATATTTTATTGGGTTAGATTATTAGTCCAATTAAAAAATTCATTGATACGCTTATAATATTAAGTACGGTCACTGCTATTTGGACATCCCTTTTCAATTTTAGACTTCGAAAATGCTACGTATAGCAGAATACGCAGCATATTTGCCTTTTATGGATTCCGTCGGCATAAAATTCAGAAGGAGGATATACGATTTGATCTGCATATACGAA
Source organism: Deinandra increscens subsp. villosa (assembly GCA_039602395.1). Lineage (NCBI taxonomy): Eukaryota > Viridiplantae > Streptophyta > Magnoliopsida > Asterales > Asteraceae > Deinandra > Deinandra increscens. Next base: position 24,485,944 of record JBCNJP010000020.1, on the reverse strand, counting down.
GCGATAGACATATGAAGCAATAGACATATGAAGAAAGGGACGAGTCATGACTAAGGGATAAAACCTGCGTGGTAATTAAGCAAAAGTAGTGATTCTGTGTAGGGCGTCCCCGTGAATTTGGTGTGATAGTATAGCTCCTTTAGCACAAGGAAAGAATCACTAGCTTCATCGGTCGACTCTTTGATGCACGGTTTATAAACTTCAAGTGATGTTACTAGACAACCATCATCACGCCTCGATTCACATTGTATTAGCGGTTGACCATTCTTCCGAAATCCAACTAATAGACAATGATCCATAAGAATCGGATCAAATGTTCTCTGAAAACTAACAGTGAATAGTTTTGTAAACGATGATGGTTTTGGATCGCCATTTTTCATCATCCATACATCACAAGAATCTAGGCTATTTCTATTGTAACTAATCACAGCAACAGACTCCTTAAGCTTAGAGATGGACAGCCTAGACAGATCTTCCCATTCCACCAGACTATCCAGAAGCCCTACCTCTCCAAAATGCTCAGTTGTCAAATCAAACGAAGTAACCCGATTATAAGAAAGCCAATGAACAACTCCATCTATAACTACCTGATTGGATACAGGTGAAAACAAATTGATATTCATTGATATGCTTCTCCAAACTCTAGAGCTTAATTTTAAAACCTCTACCTTCCAACCATGACAATATGTAAACGTGGCAATCTTAGGGTCACTAGTTTTAGGACAGACTCCAAAGCCAATACCGATTAATGATTCTCCTTATGGCAACGCTATACTAACACATTTTCTGATTGAAGGGTTCCAAACAACAGCGAGAGGCTCCCCATACAAACACACCAATCCGTGGGAGCAATCGAGTATGCATCTAGTGGGAGAAACAACACCAACAACAGGGGAGAAATTGTGATGGAGGAAACTATCATCATCATCCGGAATCGAAACGTATTTAGAACCAGAATCTAGTTCGTAGCGTACCTGTAGATGATGCTGGTGAGCCTGGTTGACGCTGTGATCAGCGATGAATTCGGAGCTGTCTATCAAAGATTTCCATTGCTTTGAGACGAATCTGAAACGGAGCAATGATTTCACGGGAAGAACCCTTTTGATGATTTCTGATTGGATTTCGAAAGGAACCTATTCAGACATCTTGAAGAATACGATTCTATTTTTTGGGGGCTGGTTACTTTAAGGTTTTTAATTAAGGACATTATTATATGAATTTTGGGCCATTGGGTACATATTTTATTGGGTTGGGTTATCAGTCCAATTAAAAAATTCATTGATACAGTTATAATATTAAGTACGGTCACTGCTATTTGGACATCCCTTTTCATTTTTAGACTTCGGAAATGCTGTGTATAGCAGAATACGCAACATATTTGCCTTTTATGGATGTTGCCGGCATAAAATTCAGAAGGAGGATGTACGATTTGATATGCATATACGAAGCGTATAGGCCTATAAGCAACATACTGGGTTGTCCAAATAATATTTTGAGTAAACTTCGTTTTTAGTCCCCAACGTTTACACATTTTAATAAATTTAGTCCCAACTTTTTAAAATTCCCCTCACGTGGGGACCACATGAGGGCAATATAACGGCTTTTTAAACAACTGCTAACGTTGAGACCAAAATTGAAAAAAAAATAAAACGTGAGACACTAAATTGGGATTTTAAAAAAGTTAGAACTAAAATTGTTAAAATGTGCAAACGTTGATGACTAAAAACGAAGTTTACTCAAAATACTCTAACATTTTTTATCTTATAGTGACTGTCCAAATAGAAAACCCCTATTAAGTAAGATAAATGCTCTTTACTCGAACTCTCAACTTTCTTTTCTTTTTTGATATATACAACTACTTACTTGATTGATATGATTTGAGATTATGGCAATGTTTTAAAAACCGGTTTTTTAGTTGAACCGGAAAAACCTTCCGGGACTGGTTCGACCGGTCGGACCGGTTAGACCGGCTGGTTGAACCGGTTAGGGGATTTATATATATATTTTTTATAAAAATGCTAATAAACTTGTACACCCCAACAAAAGTAGTTAAAATACAATTATAATCCACTCAAAAATAATATCAAATATGTATTTCATAAGAAAATATAAGTTTTAAACTTAAAAAAAAATAAAAAATAAAAAAAAAGTTAAAAAAAAATAAAATAAAAAAATCAGAAAACCGGTTGAACCGGAAAAAACCGGTTGAACCGGAAAAAACCGATTGAACCGGACCAGTTGAACCGGGAAAACCCGGTTGAACCGGAAAAAACCGGAAAACCGGCCGGTTCGAAGCGGTTCGGTTCAACCCAAAAAACCGGGCATTAAAGAACCGGAAAGGTGGCCGGTCCCCGATCGAACCGGTTGAACCGGCCGGTTCGACCCGGGTTTTAAAACATTGGATTATGGTCTTCTTTTTTAAGATGAGATTGTTACAATTTTATGTTTTGCTTTCATTTGGATCTATACTAACATATTCCATATTTTCATATTTTGTTTGTAAATACAACTAGTTTTAAACTATGCTCCGGGTTGCGTCGGCTCCAGTTAATAAAAGAACGCATATAATTAGTTAATGCGAGGCCAAATCTGGTAAAATCTTTTACACTACAAGAAATATGAGTATTAGCGGCGACAGGCGTCACTAATAGTTAGTTCATTTGCAGATCCATAAGAGTGTATCTATGCCGTTCATTTGCAGATCCATACGACGGTTAAGGTTTTATGTGAAAATTGTCACCGCTAAAAGCCTCTTTTTTTTAGCGCGCCTAATAAAACTCTGGTTCCCTCCATTCGTGCCTGTGTTCCCCAAGAGTGTATCTTGGCCGTTCATTGGTGATGAAGATTTATCGGACGAGGGAAATGATTGAGATGGACGGATGATGTTTATGTAAGATTATGAAATACTGAAATAACTGGATGATTATTATTGATAGAAAGCTTACAATATATAGAGTTTAGGGAACCCCAGAAACCTAGTTGGGTTCGTGGGCTCGTACTAATAATCCCTAATAATAATATATTCCAATACTCCCCCGCAGTCAGAGCGAGAAGAAATTGGACGCTCAGACTAGAAAATAAAATAAAAAAACATAAAAATAATGATAAAAACTTAAAAAACTAGCTTCATTCTCGGTTCTCGACTCCAAATCCCAATCTTCTGCAAGTGGCTCGAAAAATTGAATCCCTGAAAGCATTATTAAGTTTGCCCGGCTTTAGTTCCTTCATAACTTCATCTGGTTTTAGGTGTTGGTTTCCCGGATAATAAACATGACTGGCTAGATGTAAGTTTGACAACCGGCGACCATAGTCGTGAGGCGGCGTGTCGAGACTAGCAATTGACAGTCTCTTGGATCCGTAGATCAAGATATGAGAACTTTAGAGCTAAAAAGAAAAAAGAAAAGAAAAAAAAGAAAGGTTGATGACCGTGGTCATATGATGATCTCTTGGATCCGTAGATCGGGAGACGAGATACGTAGATCTAGAAAGAAAAAATAATAATCAAACTGTAGTTTGAGATTGGTGGCCGTTGTTAAGCAGCAGTCTTCGAAAAAAGGAAAGAAAAAAAAAGATTCAATTAACCATGATTGTATCGACAGAACGAAGCAACAAATCATAAACCAACATGAGAACCATTTAGAAACCAAAGAAAAAATAGTAAAAAAAAAAGTACGAAACCAATCTAGTAGAGGTCGTGGAGCAAAAGATCACAAACTTTTTGGATTAATTTGCACGGTTTATATGAATGAAAAAAAAATGGAACCAAGATCACGTGCACCTTACATGTAGATTAACATTTGTATACCAATATTTGCGACAATAACCGATTTGGTTGCGGAAGATGATGACCGAAATCTTGAATCGAGACGAAGCCTTATTAGAAATAGAACGGAGGAGAAAAAAACCATGAAACTAAAATAAAAGCGAAGTTGGGACAGGGCGGCGGCGGTGGCGGCATGCCGCCCTCGGTTTAAACTTGGTGGTGACGGCTAGGGTTTGGATCGTTTAGGTTGTGATACCATATAAGATTATGAAATACTGAAATAACTGGATGATTATTATTAATAGAAAGCTTACAAAATATAGAGTTTAGGGAACCCCAGAAACCTAGTTGGGCCCATGGGCTCGTACTAATAATCCCTAATAATGTGGGGTTGTTTTGACTTAATTAGGAACTTATGACTTATTTATGAAGTTATGTCTTAATTATATTAGGAACTTATTTTGAAAACAATGTTATCGGACGTATGACATAATTTCATGATGTTAATGCATGACACTCTTATTTTGTTTATGTAGTTGTTGAGGGTTACAGATTCACGCTATATGTATTTGTTTAGTGGCGACGCTTATTAGCGGCGACAAAAGCATTAGCGGCGACAAAAGCATTAGCGGCGACATGCAGGAAGCATTAGCGGCGGTTCAGTAGCGGCGACGTGCATTAGCGGCAACGCACTTTTAGCTGCGACTTTAGGGGAATAAGAGGCAAAACAAAAACAAAATAGCAAAGAAACTAACTGGCCAGAGGCAAACACGGGTCATTAAAATGTATGCTCATTAAAGTGGTAATTAGTCCGATATTGAAGTGGTAATTAGTCTGATCATAGATGTTAGCTACCGGTGACTCGTCTGTGAGGGTTGCATCATCAAATGAGTCAATGATGGTACATGTATGCCATTTGGCTGACAAACTTGTCACGGATTGAGGTTTATGTGTGATATTTGCAGGGCTACGTAAGCATATGAACCGTAACACAACTGTTATAGAGTATAGCTGCAGAACAATCACAATCTAAAACTTATTAATATGAGGTTATATCACAAGTATAAGAACTGTCTTGCCTTTCATTTGACTCTCTTTAGTCAATCCACATGATCTATCATTTGGTGTTAAGTTTTATTGTGCCATTCTGAATCTTTGATGAAAATGTAGTTATTTTTGTGAAAACTCTAAATAGAAAATATTCTACAAAAATTTCTCTGAAAACTCTAAATAGCAATTTTTTGTGAAATAACATGTTTGTATCTATCATCTTTATGGTTAATTGTAAATGTGCAATTATTTTTTTACAATAGAATAGTTTGTACTAGATCAAATAACCAAGAAATGTAAATCTAAAGTGCGTTTCTTGAAATGTTATTGATAGAAAATGTTCTTAGTCAAAGAATTTATCTTAGTTTTTTGTTTTATCATGATACAACCATATTGTATGATACAACCATATTGTATAAAGGGACGGATTCAGAAAAAAAAAAGTTTAGGGGTAACATTCATAATTTTTTTTGAACCATAATTCTTAATGTTGTCGGGACTAACGGGGTTAGGGGGCAGCACCCCCGAAAGAAGCGGGGTCCAAGGGGCCGCAGCCCATGGCGGGGTCCAAGGGGCGGACAAACTTGTTAGTTGTTCATTAAAAATGAATCAGAATTTTTTGTCCAAAAATACATTAAGTAAAATTTGAGGGACCAAAATGTGTCAATTTCCAAAGGTTGATGTAGTCTTGTTGATAGCGTGGTGGATAGATAATCGAACTTGATCTATGTCAAGAACGATAAACCCTAACGTTAATTACCAACGTTAGTAAACCTAGGCCAAATACCGGCGCTAGAACGCTTGGAAAATACCTCCAAGGAAATACTTTATTCAATCAAAATCAACCCCCTAAAAAGAAATACATAAGGTCCTTAAATAGGCTAAACAAAGAAAAGGAAACAAAGTCCAACAAGGAAACTATTAAATAAAAATAAAACTATAAAAATAAAAGATAGATAAAATCTCAAACCCCATGAGAATGGTTAGGGTGGACGGGTTCTCTAGATCTGCATCATTCTCCCCCTCTTCGAAAAACTCGTCCTCGAGTTTTAACGTCCGACAAAACCCGTTGGCTCCTCCGGGATCGAACATAACATTCTTGAATCTCTTGTTCCTTACTGTGACGGAGAACACTTCAATTTTTTCGTCACATGTCGCCCGGGTTGGCTTCAAGCAAATACAATATGGACCGGCGGGTCCTAGGTCTATTGGGTTGCCCGATTTTCCCGCACCACTCTCCTTTTTTCCTTCTTTGAAAAAGACCTGTCCTCGAGTCGGATTATTCCTTCCATCACAATGGTACTCCAATTGAATTTTGACATCCACATTTATGAGTGAAGAATTCTCAATCTTCACGACTCTCAAACCTATTGTTGGGGAGTGTCCCATCGGTTCTAGAGTAGATATTGACGACCCTTGCTCGTCACGTTTATCATCTCTGTCTTCTTGATTAGTAAACCAACCAAGAAATTTTTGTATACGTAAACACTCTTCTATGTCGGGTATACTCCCATCGTCATCGTAACGGGGTTCTTCATAGGTTGGATGTAACTCGAGTTCACAAACTCGTTGTTGCAACCTCTTGATTTCTTCAACAACTCGGGGGTCACGGTGATAGTCGTCGTTGCCTCCTGCGGCGAATCTACGTCGATCATCACGGTGGTTCCTCCGATCCATGGCTCTGATGCCAAATGATAGCGTGGTGGATAGATAATCGAACTTGATCTATGTCAAGAACGATAAACCCTAACGTTAATTACCAACGTTAGTAAACCTAGGCCAAATACCGGCGCTAGAACGCTTGGAAAATACCTCCAAGGAAATACTTTATTCAATCAAAATCAACCCCCTAAAAAGAAATACATAAGGTCCTTAAATAGGCTAAACAAAGAAAAGGAAACAAAGTCCAACAAGGAAACTATTAAATAAAAATAAAACTATAAAAATAAAAGATAGATAAAATCTCAAACCCCATGAGAATGGTTAGGGTGGACGGGTTCTCTAGATCTGCATCACTTGTTATCCACTTTATTTATTTCACTTGACCCCTAAGCTTACAACTTGTATTTTTAGATTTCACAAACTTGTTAGTTGTTCGGTTTTAATTGATTAACGGGCTTTTGATCATATTTTCACGTCGGAATTTATATAAAAACCATAATAAAGCTCGAGAGGTAGCGTAAAATCATTTCAGGTGAAGCGGAAAAATCAAGGGTAAGGAAATACTGAAAACGTTAAAAAAATCACATTGCGGTGCAAGTTCAGAGGTAACGGGCGCTACCCCTGCCTAAGGGCTAGGTTCGCCCCCTGATCGCATGTTTAACCCGTTTGGTTAACTAGACAAATGTCAATCCATTTACAACTCGATTACTAAACATTAATTCATTTTACTAGCAGCACACACATTAAGATTGTTGTTTTTTTTTTTGATGCACTCAACTACACAAGCCGAGCCGTTCAAGATCTACTCATAATCTAATCGATAAAGCTTATAATGAGCCAATCTTTAACGAGCGCGAGCTGAGCACAAGTTTGAAACATGGCTTGTTAAATAAACAAGTTCAAGCCGAGCTTTACATATCGAGCTCGTGCTGGCTCGCGAGCCTTAACAAGCATTTTATTCATATAATTTTTATTTAATTTATTAAATATATTTTAGAAAATTAACTATTATCTTATATAAAATTATGATGTACTATTTTCTATATAAAAAGCTAATTCTAAATATATATATATACATATTTAATTATAATAATATAATAATATATTAATAAACAAAAATAATAATAAACAAGCCGAACATGGGTCGAGCTCAAGGTTTGAAAATAAAGCTCGAATCAAACCGAACTTTAGTTTAACCTCTATCAAAGATAAATAGACGAACTTGAACTTGACTCGGTTTGTTTGTACTCTAATACTCTTTACACGAATACAAATATTATGTGTTAGATCGAACTATTCAGCCCATTAACCCGGCCCAATATGAATTACACCTCATGTATGCTAATTAAATTTTTGAATACGTCAACAATCTTTTATAATTTATCCACGAGCCGAATTTATGTGGATAAATTACCTATATATAATCAAGTCTGAATCTGTCAAGATTACCCCTTTTATCTCTAACTCATAAATTACATCTTTATCCAAAGAAAAATCACCATCATCATTTACCCACCCACCTTCTATAAATACCCCCTCCCCCACTCCCTTTCCATCACCATTTTCCGCATTTACCCCCCAAATACACACACACACACACACAGGCGCTTATATATATGGTTCCGATGGAGGCGGAGAAAGGCGACGGAGGAGGTGCGGCGGCGGAGAAGGTGAATTTCGCAGCGCCGAGGAGTTTCGCGACGGCATTCAAGTCCGATTTGAAGGAAACGTTATTTCCGGACGATCCGTTTCATGACTTCAAGGGGAAGACATTGCCGGAAAAGGTTAAGAAATCCGTGCAGTATTTCGTTCCGATCTTCCAATGGCTGCCGAGTTATAGCAGGAAGCTGTTCATGTACGATCTGTTAGCCGGAATCACCATTGCTAGCCTTGCGATTCCTCAAGGCATCAGCTACGCGAAGCTCGCTAACATTCCACCGATTTTCGGATTGTGTAAGTTTCTTCGGTTTCGATATTGTTGTTGTTACATGCACACAAGGTGTTCTACCTAATGTCTCAAAGGATTTGGTATGCGGTTTATTGTTTTTACGTATATAGATAAGTCATTCAGTTCCTAACCCTAATTTTTGTTCATTAATTAAGTTTTAAGATTTTATTCCTTTTTGTTCAAACTTTATTTATATTGTAAATAAGTTTTTTTTAAAGTTAATAGCATAATTAAGTTTTTAACATGTTAAAGTCCCCATAAAAAATCAACCAAAAGTACACACATTTTATACATTTTTACAAGCTGAGTACAAAATACATTTTTACAAGGTGAGAGAGTGATTTTTATAAAAAACTAAGAAAATGCATTGATTTTTTTATGATACATTTTTTTATATAATGCATAGTATATGAAGAGTGAACTACACAATATTATATATGATGTACTTATTAATTACTCTTTAAAATATATTTAAGAAAAAACAAGAAAAGGTGTTGTGGTCTACCAGTCCTGGCCCAATATGTAACTGAACCTGGCCATTTGATTGCAGATTCGAGCTTCGTTCCCCCTTTAATATATGCAGTTTTCGGGAACTCAAAACATCTAGCAGTTGGAACAGTAGCTTCAAGCTCATTGATCATAGCTGGAGCCATTGAAAAGAAAGTACATGAAGCCGATGATCCACAACTCTATCTTAATCTAATCTTCACTGCTACACTCATATCCGGTGTGATTCAGCTGATTCTTGGTGTTTTCCGGTGAACTCATTGACAAAATAATTTCAGTTTTTTGCTTTATGCCTAATTAAGGTTAAACCATATATATTCTAATTAGTTTATATATCAAATGTAAGCAGGCTGGGAATTTTAGTGGATTTCTTGTCACATTCTACAATTACTGGCTTCATGGGAGGGACTGCAACCATCATCTGCCTTCAACAACTCAAAGGCATTTTTGGTTTGAAGCATTTTACTACACATACTGATGTTGTATCTGTTACAAAGGCCATCTTTAAGTATAAACATGAGGTATTAAGAATGCCCCCAAGATATCTATTCTATATTATAATACATTTGAGGACAAAGTAGTCTTCACTTAAAAAATTAAGAGTTTAAGGGGGGCAAAATCGTTTTTATCCGTTTTGTTATTAAATACCAAAAAGTAACTAAATAAGCAATTAATAGTGAAATTAATTTAGAGATGTAATTATGTAAAAATGTTTAACTATATTTTGAAAATCATTTTTATTTTATATAAACCTATATGACACTTTACAAATTAATTATTAAAACATTTTACCAGTGTATGTGTTATGTTCTTCGCCGTATTGTGACCCCACTAGTATATTATGTTATACAAGATGGCATATTCTCATACCATCTCTAGTTTTATCTCACACCACCTACAAACATCATTTAAATATAGTCAAACAGTTATGTGACTTTTTCAAATAGTCATTTATTTTTTTTAAAGTTTGAAAAGGTCAAAGATTGAAAAAGTGGGTCCCACTCTTGTGCTCACTTGGTTTCCTAAATCTACACCACTCATCTAACCCTATTCCTAAATCTACACCATGTGTAATTAACAAAAATATGCAGAATATGAAGAAAGGCAATTTTCAAGATTTCTTTATTTGGTTTGCAGATAAGATGGGAATGCACTCTTGTGGGTGTAACCTTCCTAGTCTTTCTACACATAGCAAAAATGGTGGTAAGTGACACTTAAATATGTCATTACTCTCTGTTGCATGAATTCTTGTCACTAAATCTGCATACGCCCAATGGTTACGACTCTATTTTAAGAGGCATGCTTCATCTTTTAGTGACTCTGGTTAGAGTCACTACAATGGCATGATAAATCGAACTTGTAGATGAACATTTTGACATTTGTAATAAGGCATCATTGTTACTTATTATCAGAAACAAAAGAAACCGAAGCTATTTTGGGTAGCGGCTATAGCTCCAATGGTGGTTGTGGCAATTGGTTGCATCTTTGCTTATGCAGCACACGCAGAGAAGTATGGTATTGCAATTGTAAGTTTTGTATTCACAATCTACAAGTTTAACAATTAAGAGACTTAAGAAACTGATCATTTAGTTTCTTTTTCCTTACTAGGACTCGAAAATGTAGAAAACAATATTTGTTACCTTATAGTCGAAACCCGGTATAATCTCACTCATGGCATAACTATTAGTAGGGTCTAGGGAGCGTGTGATGGGGACGAGTCTTACCTCTATCCGAGGGGATAGAGAGGATGCTCATTACAAGAAAATGCATATAGCTAAATTGTGATATAAATTGTAGCAAAGAAAACTTATTAATTTAGAATCATTACAAGAAAATGTATTGAAACTTAAGGTTTGCTTATCTAATTGATTATCATCAAGTAAATTAATCTGGATTATTACAGGTGGGTCCATTGAAGAAAGGGATTAATCCTCCCTCTCTGAAAAATTTGGATTTTGATCCCAAATATATATCAGCACCTATTGAAGCAGGAGTCATAACAGCCTTAGTTGCTCTTGCTGTAAGCACACATTTGTTTTGAATTGCATCTAAACTGAATATGCTGTAACACTTATAAGGAATAAAATGTGGGGATCTTCACTTTTCAGGAAGGCATAGCAATTGGGAGAAGCTTTGCATTAATGGTAAATCAACAAATTGATGGAAACAAGGAGATGATAGCTTTTGGTCTTATGAACATAGTTGGATCTTTAACCTCTTGCTACTTAACTACTGGTTCGTTCTTGTATCCTATTCTTTATTAAAAAAACAATTTTTTTCTTCAAATGTCATTAAAACAACCAAAAAGACTGTTATGAAAACCCATATTTTGTACACTTTGCAGGGCCGTTTTCAAAAACTGCAGTGAATTACAACGCGGGATGTAAAACACAAATGGCTAATGTAGTGATGGCAATATGTATGTTGCTAACACTATTCTTCTTGGCACCTCTTTTTAGTTACACACCTCTTGTTGCTCTCTCGGCCATTATCATGTCAGCAATGCTCGGTCTCATTGAGTATGAAAAAGCTTACCATCTTTTCAAAACCGACAAATTTGATTTCTTAATTTGCATGGCTGCTTTCCTTGGTGTTGCCTTCATTAGCATGGATGTTGGCCTCATGTTATCGGTATATTGTTACTTCTGCTTATTCTTAAACTATCTAGTTTATGTTTAATACGAATTTATGATTGAAAACTTTCATTCTTTGATGAAGGTGGGGTTCGCTTTGGTTAGAGCCCTTTTGTATGTAGCTAGACCAGCAAGTTCAAAGCTTGGCAGTATACCGGATTCCGGTTTGTATCGCGATGTAGAACAATATCCTGGTGCCATAAGCATTCCCAAGACTCTAGTTTTGCAACTTGGTTCTCCAATTTACTTTGCAAATTCTGGTTACATTAGGGAAAGGTATGAAATCTTGACTTCCATTTTGATGCACAATATAAACTTTAGAAAATTATCACTAGAAACTGACTTTTATCTATGATTTTTGGATCTTTTGAAGGATTTTGAGATGGGTTAGAGATGAACAAGCCAGTAAAGATTCTCAAGGAGATGATGTTGAGTATGTTCTATTAGATTTAGGAGGTAAGATCCAAAGGTCTTTTATTAAATGTTATCAACATGTCCCTAAAAGAGTTTGTGTTGAATTTAAGCAACATACTTTTTATAAAAAGTTCATTTATCTTATTTAAAAGGATATATTCTGCTATTCCACATTTCATGACATACTATGAACTTTATCATCTATAACATAAAATTACTTGATGTATCCAGGTGTTACATCTATTGATATCACCGGTGTCGAAACACTAGTTGAAATTCGTAGAAGTTTAGAAGTTCAAGAAATCAAGGTAATTGACAAATCAAGATTCATGATATTCTACGTTTGGATGCAGAATTAATTTTATGAATAACTGTTAATTTTTATACAGGTTGTCATAGTAAATCCTAGACTGGAGGTCATGGAGAAGTTGATTGTTACAAATTTTGTAGATAAAATTGGGAAAGATCGGATTTTTCTGTCCATCAAAGATGCAATTGAGGGGTGCAAATTTTCACTTGGAAAGTAAAAGGATTATGGTAGTGAAGAACTTTGTCTATAAAAAGAAAGCAATTGGGTCATTTGTGTGACAACCATTAACCGAAAACAAACGGTAAATATACATATATCTATACACACACACACGAATGCACATAAACTTAGTCGAAACTCGTAGATGTTTAGAAGTGCAAGAAATCAAGGTAATTGACAAGTCTCAATTCATCATCTTAGAACGGGAGTCACTTTTGAATAACTTGAGGGCATAGAGAAGTTGATTGTTAACTAGGAATGTTGGTGTTTTTTTCTATCAAAGTTGGAATTGATAGATGTAATTTTTCACTCATTTATAAAGAAAGCAAATGAGTCATTTGTGTAAGAACCCTTTACTATTTATGCATAAATGTTGTGTTGTGAATAGCAACTAATATATGAAGATAGAATAGACATGATCATAAAGTGCGAGAGAAACAAAAGACAAAGTCACTATTTATTGTAATTTTGATTAAAATATAATTAACGATCCGGACATGTGTAAGACACTTACCATAATAAAAAAATAAATTACAAACATGTAAAATAAAGGATATTAATGTTACACAAATGAAAATTTACTTAAATTGGGTCTTTTGGTTGAGTCTTGAACTTCGTTCTGAACTTCGTTCTGAACTTCGTTCTTGAGTCTTCAAGACCAACTAAACGTTGGTTCTTGCATCTTGAATCTTGACTGCAAAACTTGATAAACCTAATCTCATTAGTGGCGGTTAAGGATCGTGTCAAAACACGGACCCTTAAAACAGATTTTCGATCTTCATACTAGACTCGTCCCATCGGATCCTTTTGGTGTTTAGAAGTTTGAGGAAAAGATGAAGAAGTGGTGGAGATGGAAAATGCAAGAGATACAATCTCTTAACATATGAGAGTTCTCTATGTTTTGAAGTTTCTTTCTAAAGTGTTGGCAACATATATGTTGTGTTTCTAAAGTGAACTACAAGTTCACTTATGTACTCACACACCATGAAACCAAAACTATAAATTTATCAATTGCTTTTTAATGGATCTAAGTGAGTTGACTAGAAACTCTTATATTCATTTATGACGAGTTAAAAGAGTTTAGACTCGTAATAGCTGAGCAATCAAAACTAATTGCGTCGCGGGTAAAGTCTCGATTCTAACATCACATTAAAATTCACTTTGCAAACCATATGAAATGAAGAAACAAACTTTAGTTTTTATATTATAATGTATTAAAATTTATATTTTTGTAATGTTTTTAGTATTCAGTTTATTTAGCTTTAGGAACTTTTAATGAAAACATGAATTTTAGTTAGTTTTGTTTAGTTGGTATTTGTATTTGAAAAGTTTATAAAAAAAAACGGTTTTCGAACCAGTCCAACTCGGTTTGTATATGTTTGGGGTTTTAAGGCTGCAAGCCGGTTTGTAACCCCTTTGTACACCTCTAGACAGATCAAAGATTTATTTGTATTTTGGGATACTTTTTCTAATTATACCTTTTCTAATTCACAGGTACACTCTGTGATGTTCTTTAAAAGTAATACTTCCTCAAATTGTCAGGCAAAAAAATGCTTACTATAAGATTTTTGTTAAACGTATCCCTTCCCCGATTTTACACTTTGGTATTGACTTAATTTTGTTTTTAATGGTTAAATAAATTTGGGTCGTAATCCTAGTTAGAGGCGGTCTCATATCATCGTGTCTTTTCACTTACCATGACTCGAACCTACCCTAGCACTATTATAGGAAACCTCAAGCAATTAGATAAAACCTTTCACAGCGCGAACGTCAGACCTCGAATCAGTGACCTCCCATTACTAGAACGGTTGGAATTGCTAGTATTAACCGTCTTTTTATAAGTAGATGAGATATTTCCTAAACTTAATTGAATGTATTGGTCTTAAAACGTGGTACTTTTGCATTGGTCTTAAAAGTTGGTATAAATTTCATCATTTTGATTTTTGACCATACAAATCTGAAATTCAGAACTGGATTTCTCATATGGGATAAACTTAACTGAATATGGACATTAATAATCATTTCAGTGAAATTGTTATATTACAATATCATTCCATCTTCAATTGCTCATGTGTTTATGGCATATAGCATAATTTCAATTTTAATATTTACTTTAAGTGGATGTATTTCAAAAGCTATTTTTCTGTGTATATACATATTCCAAATTTGTAACACTTCATGATATATTTGTTTTTAGCATTTCGTGTTTAAAGTGGTTGTTTTCAGAACGGAATGTAATGTATCCCATTAAGGTAACCGACTTGTTAATTAATATTAAAAGAATATTATTTTTGTTCTGAGAATGCAAATAAATATTATTTGTCATCATCACATTAAACTAGCGGCCACCGACGGATATTTTTTTTTTTTTTGAACGGCGTTTGGACTACTCCCCAAATCTCCAATACCCGAGTGAGCCTTCCTGAGACGGGATTGCAACCGTCCATACTGATTTTGACACTCCAGGCTTGGCTCACTCAGGAACACCATCAAGGAGGAAACTCACCACTTGAGAAAAACCCCCTTGAGTCAGGTTTGAACTTGAGACCTCAAGGTCCCCAAGCTCTAACCTTCATCCCCATACCGACGGATATAGAGCTACTTCTTTGATGACTAAGAATGAGGGAGGGGGTTTCAATAAATGTATTTTTTATCTTCGGAATAATTGATCAAAGCCCATTGAGCTTCCTAGACAGATCCAATATCTATGTGTATTTGGGCTTTGTCCAGCGGTTGTAGAAGCCCAAAACTCTTTATCTTTTAATATGACTCTTAATACACTTAATACTATTTAGCTTTGTTATAAGATTGGAAGAAAAGAAAGAAAAAAAAGTTCACTGTTATTAAGTTAAACCAACCAATATTCATATATTTTTATTTACCCATGTAGAAAGTTAAAAATATAATTTTATAAAAGAAATATATACTATCCAAACACCTAATAGTATCAAGTATAAAAAAAGAATTAAGTTACTATAACATAAAACTTTAAAAACTTAGATTATTATTCTACACATTATTTTTATTTGCTAAGAAGAACCCATTACTTAACTCTCTCCCTACAATTATAATCTATTCAAGCTTATCTTACTAAAGCTCAAAACGAGTCGCACTTTAAACGTGTTTAGATCGACCTTGTGCTTGCTTTACCAAAATACGCATTTTTTGGTCAAATCACCAAAACGGTCATCGCAGGCTTAGCCTATGAATCTCTTTTCCAACCGCCAACTAAAACCTTCAAAACGTCTCGCATTAAAGTTAATCGAACTCAATGAAATTTCGAGCTTAGGATTTGTGGGCCTTGATCTCGTATGGCCCAACATTATTAACTAAAAAAGATTGTTTGGGATCCAACAGACACCATAAATAACTGAAACCCACCCAAGAACCAATGATTTATCACCTAGTTAGCCTTACAAATCGCATATCATATCTTTATCACCTTTAACATGCGAACAGACTTCTACATTCCAAAAAACTTACCTATTATTGCGTTGACAAATTTGTACCAAATGCTTCAACAGTTGTACCTTGTGTCGGTAGGTCTATATCTCAGAGTTAGCTAGCCCTCCTGTAATTTAATGCGATAGGACCCTTGACCCACACAATTGTCTCTTTCAATCCATCAAACATATGTAAGAACCTAACTACTTTTCTACCTCTCAATATAGACTTTTAACATGCGGTTATAGCTCGTGAATACGAAATAGTTGTATATCTATAACGATACATAAATAAAAAGTTTGTGTAAGAATCTAGATGATTAAACAATTGTATTGTTATAGGTTGGATACGAAACCGTTGTATTGCTATAATATGTATGTTACATGTGTTAGGTTTTGAGCTTTTTCGTGCAAAGTAGATGACTCGGTACGTGTATATTAGACGATGGATATATGTGTCCGGATAACTACATGTTGGAAGTAGAGATTAGACGTGTGTAATTACTCATCGTTTGTTTACCTACGCAACTTAATTTATATAATTATTCACCGCTGGACGCATTATTAGGGCGAAGGATTGGGTTCAATTGGCAAAGTCAATGAACTTAGGTATAAGATCAAGATTTTGGAGCCCACCAAAACAGATTTGGTGTAATTTGATTAGGTGAATTAAGATTTAAGAGTAGTATAGTTTGCGATTCGAGAACATTCAAATACGCCATTAACTAGCTTACGCACACAACTATAATAAACATAAATCAATATTGGCAAAAAAAATAGTTTTGACATATAATAATAATGTTTACAAATAAAAATAATAATACGGTGTTATTTTTTCAAGAAAATAAATAGGTTATATAAGAATTATTAGACTGTTTCAAAATTATGAAACTAAAACCTAAAAAGTCAATAACTGAATTTATCTTGTTTTTCTTACCGTTATTATCATTTATCATTAACGATTTTTATAAAAGGTAGTAAGTCTATAAAACTTGTTTTTTACAATTTACATAGGGGCTGCAACGAGTAAAGTCAAGAATAAGGGTATGAATAATAGCATCTTATTTTTATTACTAAGATAAATTACACTTTTCGTATTTATGTTTATATTAGATGTCAGATTTTATCAAATATGTTTAAAAGATCATTCTTTGTTTTTCACGGTCAATATTGGTTTGGAAGTCATTTTATCTATTTCAAAAATCAAATTAAGCACAATTTAAGTGGTTTTTATATCGATTCGCCACTTCTTTATAAGATGTGGACTCCACATCATGAATGCTCTATCTACTTGTACCTCACGCATCAAATGCATTAATTAGAAGAAACTATTCGGTTTTAATTAGTTAAACGTTTATTAGGCTAACCAAAATAATCTGATTAAATCATTAAAAACTAATAAACTCAAAGTAGGTTTAATAACAAAGAAAAATAAGTTATGAAAAAAGACTTTAATGTATCTTTAACTTGCTTCCACTCCTTATTATAGCAAGATGTTAGTGTTTTGTTTTTTTCGTCTAACTGATGTGGGATGAACATATAAAATAAGTTTAAAACTTTTTAAACATTATACCATATGTTTTAAATGTTATAATTATTTAAAATTATTTAAAATTACCATATTTTTCATCTCAAATGTACTATAATATAGTATAGATATATTCATTTAATCCTGCTAAATATACTACCAGAAAGATTAATCTACAAGCTCTTTTGTCCACTATCTTTAGTTATAAGAATATAATCTTGGTTGTTAAAACCTCTTTATCTTTTTTTATAAAAACAACTAATTGGAAACGGAATATTGACCCAATGATAAGAAGCAAACCATAAATTAACTAATTAATTATGAAAAAGTTGGTCGGAGAAATCAAACCTTAATAATACAACCAAACAAATTTCTTTTTCTTTTTAGGCTGGCTATTCTTGTTTCTTTTCACATATTTAATTTTTAGTTTATTATTTTAATTACTTTTTAAATTTGTTGGATTTGGAACAATGATTTGAGATTCTCGTCCGCATATATATTTAAACGATAAACCAATCGTATTATAATATACACAATTTTATATACGACAATTAAATAGTTCATATAAGTTAGAGAGGAGAACTATTTGGTTTACGATACCAAGAAACCGGCCGAAAACAGTCACAATCCTCCAAGTAAAAACGCGTAATCTGTTTATCAAAACGGACAACCTGAATCTAACACGTATTATTTGTATAAAATCTTACAATAGATACTAATATGAATTTGAATTTCTTTACTTTTATGTTCTATAAATATAAACATACAATATGTTCGAATTTGGCGTCCATCTAAGAGCTATCAATCTCAAATGTTGTTAAATGGCATTTGATTCCATGTATATGTAGTTGACTCGTCGATTCTATATATTCTATATGCTTACACCGTTACGATTTTTTAATTTTATATATTTAAAAAGAACGAGAGAAAACATGTGAAAACCAAAGCGAAACGGATGATTGATTCTCCATTTGCAGAGTGAGCGGTTTAAGAGACAAGGGCATCTCTAAACCGTAAAACATTAGGCGGCGTTTGGTTCGCGAAATTCGTTGGAATTTGAATTGGAATTGGATTTGGAATTGGAATTGGAATTCAAAGGAATTGGAATTTGAAGGAATTGGAATTCAAAGGAATTGGAATCCAAAGGAATTGGAATTAAATTTTAAAATTAAAATTCAATAAAAACCACGATTGGACCCGTCTCACGACCAGTCCGACCCGACCAGACCCCCAAACCGACCGGACCTGATCAGACCCCGAGACCGACCGGACCCGACCAGACCCCCCAGACCGACCAGACCCGACCCCTGGACCAGACCGACACCCAGACCCGACCCCTGGATCAGGTCCGGGGTTCGGGTTCTGTCGGTGGAAACCGGGGGTCGGTTGCGATCACTCAGGCTCGATCGGTCCGGGGGTCGGGTCCGGGGTCTGGTTTGACCGCTCGGGTCGGTCCGGGTCGGGTGGGGTCCGGTCGGGTTCGGGGGTCCGGCCGGTCTGGTCCGGGTCGGGTGGGGTCCGGTCGGTCCGGTCCAGTTCGGGGGTCGGGTCGGGTCCGGTCGGGTGGGGTCGCGTCGGTCTGTCCAGGGGTCCGGTCGGATTCGGGGGTCCGGTCGGGGGTCGGGTGGGGTCCGGTCGGTCCGGTCCGGGGGTTGTGTTCGGTCCGGGGTCGGGTGGGGTCCGGTCCGGGGCTCTGGTCGGGTTCAGGGGTCCGGTCCAAACACACTATGGAATTCAAATTCCAATTCCACTGAAGTTCGCGAAACAAACACACTATGGAATGAAATTCGAATTCCAATTCCAATAAATTCCCACGAATTCCATCATACCAAACGCCCCCTAAAGCTTTTACTACGACAATCGATCTCCTTTTCGAAACAACAAACACTACTAAGCATTATTTGTTTAAAAAAAAACATAATAGTTTTCAAAATATTTTGGCCCTTCTGGCTTGAATCATTTAAGTTTTTCAGCCTGAAAAATAATGTTTTGACATATAACCCCTGACATTTCATTTCTGCTCTGGCCATGAGGACGTGAGCCCTACGTGCCAAAACAGTTAAAAAGCTAAAATATCAGGAGATGATATATCATAACATTAGGCTATTTATAATACATCCACCACACTTGTTTAAACTCATTCTTTTTTTTTTTTTTGCAATGCACCCACCCACACTTAATCATATTTCACTTTCATATTTACCCTCAAAATACTCATACTATACATCTCTACACCTTTTTTTAATAATATAAAATAAAAAAGTAAGAGAGCAAGAAGAAAATATGAGGAGAGTGAGAAGAAAAAAAAGAGATGAACCGTGACCCTCTGGCCTCTACCATCGCAGGGACTCCAAAAGTACGACCCCTGTCACAACCTTCTTGGTGTAGCCACACAAGACCGCAACGCCACCTCACCTCTCCACGCATTGCAGTTCCTCCATTACAAATAGCATTATTATTTTATAATAAAGTATTATAACTAATTATTGATTTTTAGGGGAAAGCCAATTTTATTAAGATGTCGATGATCGACAGGCTGGAAGCCGAAATGCATATTCCTTGCGTATGGATTTGTTGCAACTGCCCCTTCCTTTCTTTTTCTCTCCATCTACACGGATATGCTTCGACTCCATTATTATTTCAACATATTCTCCTCTATTTCTATTTCTAATTTATTTATGTCAACCATATCCCACATACATTACATCAACCAACTAGATAAAATAGCCTTGACTAGTTACCAAATGGTATTCTAATATGTAATTAATTAGGTTGGTATAAAATATACGTGTTGAATTAAAATTAAAGTAATATGTATTGTGTTTATCGATCGAGTTTTGCCATTTTTTCTAGAATTCGTCCTTGATGTTAGGATGTCATCAATAATGTCTATGGAGATATATGAAATTAAATATGTACATACACACGGGGGCGAGCCTGGCTTGAGTTCAGGGATAGCACGTATTATCCTTTAAACCCGTTCGTGAAATTTTTTTAATTTTTTTGTTTTTTATGAACGTGTGCTAGCCCTAAAAAAATTATGTGTATGTTACCCCTTAAGAAATTTTTTAGCTCTGCCCCTAGTGATACATAAAAAGCGTTAGATAGGCATCTAACATGAAATGGTTGAACATGATTTAGTGATTTATTGTTCGGAAGTCTTTCAAGAAACAAATTAAGTGAAACAGCTCTTTAGTGTGGTTACGGTCTAGCAGATAACGCAAATGTTATCAACATGCAAAGGTAAGACAAATATGTCATAAAGTTTGATCAATAATTAATGCAATAAAAGGTAACGTAAACTAGTAGTAAAACAACACACATGTCATCCGTGTATATTTGAATTTGTTCTCGTTCTTCGGGATGCCCAGGAAGCTCCTCTAAATATTGGGGTCACGTCCTCACCCGGAGGGGGTGGGGTGGGTGCGATGAGTCCATACCAGCGTTAATTTAAACTAGATTTACAATACGCGTGTTGGCGTTGAAAATTCACGAGTATGCAAAACAATTGTACATGCCAGTATAACACAACTTCAAGAAAACGAAAATACGAAAAGATGTTGTATTGATGTTAGAGTTAAAATTCAAACGCTCAAAGTGTCAAGTTTGGGACCTAAAGGTTATGTTACACGACTATACCTGTTACACCACCAGCTCATTTGTTGGGTACAAAAAATAATTGCATTGCTATAACTTAACGCGACATAATTAAAATAGAAATACAAAAGGATAGTGATGAAGAATAAAATCCCACTCTTCGCACGTAAAATGAAATTCTAGACCTCACTAATGAATTTATAGAAAGAAGTAAGAGAAAATTATGGATCCCGAAGATATTGTATTCAGAATCTAGAGAGAGAAACACACACTAAAGGTGTAAAATCTCCTATCCTCCAAAAGTCCTTTCTATGATTTATGAATGTTTTATTTATACTAATAAATTTGGTTCGCAAGTTCCTTAATGTGAAGCAGATGCACTTGCTGTCGGCTCCGTCGCAACTGCATCTATCTGTCTTGGAGATATTTTAGTTTGATTGTCACATGCGAGTTATCTTCGTTGTTACACTTGCATATCTGATTTTGACCTCTCCTCATCAGATAGCATAATGATAATAAAATCAAAAGCAAAATGATCAAAGTATCGAGTCTAAGACCTAAAGGTTATATTTAATGATTGTACCTATTACACAATCAACTGCTGTGTTATTTTGGATAGAAAACAAATAAAAAAAATTAGTTGTCACGTGGCATCACCACGCGGCCCAATGATACACAAATACTATTCATACTATATTCTCTTTGTTAATATAGCAATATCATTATCATACATATAAAAACAAACATTGCCTCGTTCTTATGCTCATTGGCCAATCGATCACCAAGGCAACCCTCTCGCGTGTACGTCCCTCTCTTGACATGCACAAGAGGGATGTACTCTTATTGATTTCGGCCCCTCGATGCAGTTGAGGGGGAAGTCCTCTCAATGGTGCTACTTTGGCTACTCCGTCGTAATGTGTACCATCTTCTGTAAAACCTGGTTACATTCTAAGTTAACAACCTAGACTGACTCCAACGCAAGTTTGTAGGTGCCATCTGCGACTGATATGGCATAAATCCTCCCACATGTCGCGCGAAGTGCACGTAGCTATGATTTGTGTTTGTGGCTTTGTTTTTTTTCCCTCCCTCTCACAAATATCTAATAGATAAATATTGGTTGCATGTGGGAAGTGTAGCGTTAGGGTTAAAAACTATTTGTGGGAATTATTGCGAATGATAGGTAAAAGGCTGATATGGCATGCAAACTAGGACAATTTATAGAAAAAATGGTTGTTAGCATTACAGGTAGTCTTAACATTCACAAAAAATTATATTAGCCCCAAATCAACATAAGTATGAAAAGCCTATCACACGACAACTAATTAGTTGATATTAATAAGAAGTTTTATTATCAATTACTTTTATAAGATTTTGATGGATTTTGTCTCTAACTAGATTTTACTATTCGCGTGTTGCTGCAGATAATACAGGTATACAAAATAATTGCATTGCTAAAGTGCACCATAAAAAACGAAATATACATACAAAAAAAAATTACGCAGCGACAATAAAATTAGAAGCCTAGTCAAATTTAAGACTATAAAATTTGATATCTAAAGGTAACTGTATAAAACTAAAACTTAACCAATGAAACATTTTTTAATAAACGACCCGAAATGAATTAAAAAACAATATAGAATAATAAAAATTTTCACGCGAACTGATAACTACTATGATTGTTGAATATATAGCTCTTAAATTTAACTCAACCTTGGTTTAGCGAAGCCAAAATTGAAAAAAAAAATTATATCATTTATATTTTTCAAATCTCTCATCATTTTTTTCTTTTGTATTTATCTCATCTTATAAACCAGCATTTAACCCGTGTAGTATACAAGTTATTAAGCTAGTATTAAATAAATGTTGTCGCTTGCCATCCTCTCCTTGTGAAGCCACGTGGCCTAATGAGCGATTGAAACTACAGCTTCTAACTTGAAATAAAAAAAAAAGGGTAATCATTTATGTTTTTGTTACGATACTTATTATTATAGGAGTATGCGTTAGTCTGTGTCTATATTTATAATCACTTACTAGCCAATGACCCGGGTAAATACCAGATAGGGTGTGTAACTATTAATAACCCTTGCTTGGAGCAATAACCAAATAACTCATTTAAAACCACCAAAATCATGACAAGTGTCACTCTCTTTCTCTTTCCAGGGAGGGTATTTTAGGCATTTAACCAAACAAAAAGGTACCCCCTCAATTTTAAAACGGCTATAACTTTTTTATCTGAAGTCGGGTTTTTATAAAAAAAATACCGTTGGACTCTTCGCATTTTTATCTTTAATTCAGATGTGGTCCCGACCTTTTTTGACATTTTTTCCCAAACGTTCGTACTGACATGTAATGTTACAAAAAGTAGCACTGATGCCTTTTTTTTGTGGCGTTGCTGCCATTTTTTGTAGCATTGATGTTAATACGGACGTTTGAAAAAAAAAGTTTTAAAAAAAGTCGGGACCACATCCGAATTAAAGGTAAAAATGAGGCGAGTCTAATGGTATAATTTTTATAAAAAGCCGAATTCGGATAAAAATGTTATAGCCATTTTTTTTTAAAAAAAGGTGGTACTTTTTCTTTTGGTTGGAATACCACTTATACCTTTCAATTAAAAAAGAAAAAGAAAACAAGTCAGTGCCACTTGGCACTCATCCATGGCACTAGCTTTTTGATCGATCCACTAAGATGGAGTTATTTGGTTATCACTATAAGAGGGGGTTATTATTAGTTCTCATTCCATACCAGATATTGTAATATAAAATATATGAAATGAAATATAACATAAACTAAATTCGAAATAAAAACTAAAAGATTGAAAAAATTTGCATTTCATGTTTATAATGTTACTCATATGTAAAAGAGGTAATCACTTAGAATACTGTAACATTTCGGGTTTTCCGATTTGTCAGATCCGACTGAATTCATGCAATCGGTACCGTGATGGATAATAAATGAAGAGTTATGTTCCCTATGGTGTTTTACATCTCTTTTGAGGTGATTTGATTCGTTATTATGATTATTGTATTGATTTGTGCTTATTTCGGATTTTACGCGAACACGTCACCAATAACGTTTAACCGAGAATTCAAGCAATCCGAGCATGTACGAGACTTGTATGTGATACTAGTTAAGCATACAAGTGAATACAAGCAAGGACGTGCAAGGATTTGAGGTTTAGAACGAAAACGGTGAACGTTCGGTAAATCCCGCGCGATTTCGATTTTAACCGGGAGATCACGTTTTCAAGTATCATATATCAGATTTGTCATATTTATGAGTCTTATAGTCACTTATGGTCACACATGATATTACGAGTCATCACACACTTGATCAAGTCACAAATCGTAGGTGAATTGCTTAAAAGTGATACGTACGGCAAAACTGACCAAAATTACATGTTTTGACCTAATTTGTGCATACATTAGTGTTACGTGACATATTTGTTATCATTTTTAGTGGATTTAGTGTAATGAACATGATGGGACCATTAATTGGGTGAATTGGGAGAAAACGGGACTCGAAAACATCGAAAAACGAAGAACCGAGCACCAAAACCGGGAATTGAATAATCAGGAACCGGACTGCCATTTTGGGGCGGTACGCCCTGAATGTATAAATTCAGGGCGGTATGCCCCAGACTGATTTTGGCATAAACCCTAATTAGCCCCTATTTAAGCATCATTATCCCCCCATGCTCTCCACTTTCAGCCCCCATCAGCTCCTAAACGTCCCAAAACCCCTGGAAATCCTCTAAACAAGCCCTAATACCATCTTTGAAGATTGAAGCTTGGATCCTCCCTCTTCACCACTTTTCTTCATCCTTTCGGTTTACCGGTAAGTATTGATCCTCAACCCGATTCATCAAGATCCGACCTTTATGACTTCTTTAGGCTAGATCTATGTTCTAAATCATCTCTTCATCTAGATCTATTGATTTCTTGGTCCAAGATTGCAACTTTATTATGTTTTTGGCCTAGATCTATGATTATGCATGCTCGTAGGGTATAGATCTAGGGTTTTATGCATCAAGACTTGATTTTTATGTTGAAAATTGTTTAGATCTAATCTTGCATACTATTATGTACTAAAATCCATGTCATATGTCATCAAGGTTGCACCTTTATGTTAGATCTAGGATAGATCTATGTACTACATGTGGTTTTGGGCTAGATCTAGGGATTTCATCATCAAGACTTCATTTTTATGTTTCAAATGAACTTGATTTACCTCATGAATGATGTTTAGGACCAGATCTATGTGATATGATCATCAAGGATGGGTTTTACATGATAAAATGAATAGATCTCAACATGTGTGTCATCTAGGGTTAGAAAATGTGTGTCATAAACTTCAAAATGGCATTTTTACCTCCTAACATGTTTAGATCTATAATTTTCTTGGCATATGAAGTTAGATCTGTATGTGAGACCATCTAATCATGGACTTTTATAAGTTTAAATGGTAAATCCATCCATGTATGCTCAATAGGGTTCGTTTTGTAACCAAAAGTTGATTTCTATGCTAGATTCATGCTAGACTTGGCTAGGTTCATCCTAGATTCAAGTAGATCTATAAAATCTATAATAAATTATGTTAGATCTGACCTCATATGATAAGCATGTGAATTATCTTGAATTGTTACCATGGAAATTGACTTTTGTTGACTTTTGTTGACTTTTGTTGACCTAGTTTGACTTCCATGCTAGTTTACTAGATTAGGACCATTCAACCTTACTTAGGACATTGACTTAAACCCAAACTAAGTCCGTACGCTATCACTTGAGTAAAACACCAATGAGTCGTGATTTGGTTGAGTCATGTCGTATCGTGTTAAGTCACGGTTATCACTTTACTCATTTATCTATCTATTTTTTTGGCTCGATCTCGGTCAATCGTCAAGGTGATCTCCGGACGTGATTTTGCGCATCGCTATCGCTTATTCTTCTTCTTTATTCACCCGTGAGGTGAGTGTTCATAGCCTTTTTTTACTTTATTGTTTTGGGGTGCAACATGTGATGTATCAAACTCTTACTCGATAAATCTTTACTCAAACTCTATGCGATTCTGTGCTCGTATTGTATGATCTTATGTGTTAGACTTGTGTGTGGATTGTGCTTATACTCATACTCATACTCTACGCGTAATTATTAACACTAAAAATGCCGGGGTTACGGTGATAGATCTATTGGCTTGACAAGCCCACTTGGGCTGCCTTGGTTTGGGCGCCTTGTGATTGGAAACCTTAATGTCAGGGTTTGATTACGCTCTTATCTGATATATTTCATTACTCGTTTATCGCATGTGGACTTACATTACTCACGAATCGCACTGATTTTAATCATACACTATTGTTAAACCTATATTTACTCACCAACTCTAGTAGTTGACTTTTATGTTAAACATGTTGCAGGTGCTGCTGTCTGATCCTATCTTTTCCCGCCATCATAGGGTTGCATGGGACTTAGACGACCTTATTAAATAAACATTAGACTTTATGATCATTAGTTTTGGATGTTATGTTTTGGATGTTATATTTTGAATTGTAATCTTGAATCATGACTTGCTTATGCTTTAATTCTATGTTTGTGGAAATGGGTTTAATTAAGAATATCGCAACTTGAATTAGAGTTGTGTGCATCTGGACAATCTTAACGCCCCGACGTAAATTCCGCCGTCGGTTGGGGTGTTACAGATACCCGAAATTTCAATATAAAAAATAACATGTATGTAAAAGAGGTAATAAATAACATGTTTAGTAAAACGTGTTGCATTTCATTTTTATAATGTAAACTCATATCTAAAAGATATCATCACTAAGAATAGCTTATTGACCCACGTATTGACGCGAGAGTTGTGATATTAAAGTTTAAAACACAATCCTTATTTGATATCGAGTCAGATAATACAAATATATTTTTTCTCACTTCACATGACATCTTCTCACATATGCCACATGGAAAAAAATAGGTGTTTCATTTCTTCCTTTTTTGATCTAAATAATTCAAAGATAATTCTAAAATACACACAGATTATTAAAGATCCAACCCATTGGGTTAGGCCTTGACAAAAAGATTCACGTCCCTGCAACCAAAAAAAAGTTCCATAACACAAGTATTTGTATCAATCATAGAATGGCGTGAGGTATGACTACTACAAGTATAATTAAACATTTTATCTTCAGAATACTACAATTTAAACTCAAAGCACAATATTAGAATAAGGATAGTTACCTGCCAAAGAAATTAGCTATCAAGCCTTGATTAAATCTTCAATAACTTCTTTGTCTCTTTTGAATTACAACTCTGCACTGAAAAATCCATTAAATTTAGAGCCCAGTCATTTGTATACATACAAAAAAAAATGGACTTTCTAAACACTACACTACATAAAGGCAGATACGTGCTAAACAAAATGGGATTCGCACACATATTGATTACTAGTTATTAAAGTACAAACTTGCATCGAAATCCTCCTTTTTTCGTAATACATTGCTAAGGTAAAGTAACAAGTTTGAAAATTAATTTCTTAGCACTAAATTATTAAAAAGAAACAAAACAAAATTAATTTGTGCATAAAATGTAGTTCATTAACTTCAAAAGTCAAAGCACTTTACGTACAATATATAATGTCACACAGAAATACACTTAGGTATATACTTTTAAATAGATTATCCGAATCAATGAAAAAGTAGAATGTAGCAGAAGTGAAGAGCAGTTTTGAATTTTATATTACCAGTTTTTTGCATGTCAGAATACTATGGCATAATCAATTGTGAAAATAGCAATGTAGCATTTCAATCCATAATCAAAAAATTCATAGTTACAATGATGATGAAAACAAGAAGAAGAAGAATGATGTCTGGATCTAACAAACTACAAAGAAAACAAAATTAAAAAATTTATACACAAATTTGCCAGGGTACCGTCCCCTTAAACCCAAAAAATTAAAATATTGTATTTACAATAACAACTATTTAAATGAAAAATAGTTTAGAGAATCCAAATACTCTTTGTCTAAAAGCTTCTAACTTCTTACATCGTAATTCAAATATTTTTTTTTAGATAGTACCCATTTAGTTGTCCAAAATTAAATAATAATTCTCAAATCCAATGTTTTAAAAACCGGTTTTTTAGTTGAACCGGAAAACTTTCCGGGGCCGGTTCGACCGGTCGGACCGGTTAGACCGGCCGGTTGAACCGGTTAGGGAATTTATATATATATTTTTATAAAAATGTTAATAAATTTGTACACCACAACGAAAATAGTTAAAATACAATGATAATCCACTAAAAAATAATACCAAATTGGTATTTCATAAGAATATATAAGTTTTAAACTTTAAAAAATAATAAAAAATAACAATAAATTTTAAATTTTTTTTTTTTTTAAACTGTCAGAAAACCGGTTGAACCGGAAAAAACCGGAAAACCGCCCGGTTCAAAACGGTCCGGTTATGTCCAAAAAACCGGGGATTAAAAAACCGGTATGATAACCGGTTGGCGGTTGAACCGGTTGAACCGGTTTTTAAAACATTGCTCAAATCAGTTTGAAACAACCTGGTCCCTGACAACTATAAAATTTAAGTATAACCGTAAGAATCAAATCAATAACTACTTGTGTTAAAAAAAGAGGATTTAAAATGATCATAAATGGTTATGATTGATGTGAAACTACCTTTTGTGGCATCACCTTGTTCACAGGAAATATAATGTTTACAACCAAAGTCGGTAAAAGTTATGTCCAACAATTAATAATAATTTAATCTTCTATTTAAGAAATATAATGGTTATGACTGACGTGCAATATGATATGCTTTAATCTGAATGTACCTTTTGTGTAAGATGACATGCTTTATATGATTCAACTAAATAAACTTTAAAACATATCTTTCAAGAAAGTTATGCCCAACAATTACGTCGATGATAATGATGTAAACGACGTTCTTTTAATCAGGGTTAGAAGTTAAAGGGAGAATCATGAGAAGAGCTGTTGATTGCCCTTCAATTTCCAAAATAGTCTTTGCTCATGACCTTTTCCAAGCTATCTCTCTAATCACATTACGTTACTTAATCACTTATCAGAATTTCTCGCTATGGACAACACTAGTTTTGGAATTTTCTCGCTATATTTAATATATTCTCGCTAAAACTTTAAAAAAAAAAAACCCCCGCCTGACATGAACGCCAAATTATAGATTTTCTCACTAAAAAAAGAAAATATTTAACTTTTTTATTACTTTTAAATATTAATTTATAACTTTTTATAAATTTTTATTTCGTTTTTGGTTGAATTCGAAAACCACATTACATTCTTCTTCCTCGAAGCTTCATCCATGGCAGATTTCATATATATCATTAGTTTCATCCGTAAGTGCTTCCATTCTACTCGGTTTAGACTTGCAAGATCATTACAATTGATATATTCAAATTTCATCACGTTTAGGTCGAAAATCAATTTCTTGCTCATCCTTCACTGGTCATTTTTGTGTTCATTCATCATATAATTGTCAAATTTTTATCAAAATGTTTCAAATCTGGTTCATTCTATTCGGTTTCAATTCTGAGTTTACAAGAATCATTTTTCTTGTGAAATGCTAGAGTATAGATTGAACTCATAATCACACTGCATCGGTTCTTCATCCTGACACCGTGCTCGAATTCTGATCTTCAAATTATCAAAAAAGCATATCAATATACATCTAGTTGGAATCGTATTTCAGTTTCGAGCGTATTGATATAATCAATTTTGTTATTCGATTAGTTGTGAAGGAGTTATGATCGTTTAAAAATCTGGTTCAAATATATATTCATACATACCTACCATTTTGTGAAGATGAGATTTTCTCTCTCGACATCACCAATTTTAAGAATTTAAGTAAATATGTTAATGAAAAAATCTAAGAAAATGATATCTCAAACGTTTTTATGTGGCATACCTTAAAAGTGAAAATATATACTTTAAAACTTGTATTTAATACATAGTATAGATACATATAAAAAATTGTTATAAATATACAAAGAGAATAGTGTCACTGTCTCACAAAACCCTTTTTTAAGTGCCTTACAACTAGAAAAAAAGCTTCCCTAGTCGTTTTCTATGAGAAAAAGTTAATTGGTAGAATAATTTTACCCACTCTTATTCATATTCTATTTTGGTTCCTCTAGAAAAAGATGTCCATTTGCTGCTAATGCATAAAATAATCATGTGTAAATTATAAAATGGTATGCTTTTAATAGGGGAAAAATTTGTCACAATTTAAAACTATTAGTTTTTGTCAAATAGAGACTTATTCTTAAAAAGATGGAGTGATATAAGTAAAAAAATCAATCATCAACAAATTTATATTTTAATCCATTTAAAATTATATATATGGGAGATTTTTTCATACAAGATTATAGGCTCTCAAATTATCGAAGCCTCAAATTAAAAAGAAAATTATATTCGTATTTCATTTCAGAGTTTTTATAGAGTATAAAAATGTCCAATCTCGCTTTAATAAAAGGGGCTTTTACATATATACCCTTCCTAAGTCATTTTATTACATATATACCCAAGCCTAAAACTTAATTACATATATCCCCTTCGTAAACCATATATATTACATATTTACCCAATTCATTTTAAAAAAATTATTAAATGACTATAATACCCTTAATGAGTATTTACATATTTCCCCTTCTAATATGATCAATTACATATTTATCTAAAAAACAAAAAATGCCCCCTTAACAAAGATGTTATCTATATGTCAGTTTCAATAATTTAAAAAAGAAAACCTATAAGGTTAATAGCAAGATCCTAAGAAATTCTTCAACTAATGATACCAGATAAAATCATGCATTGGATTGGATGACAAAGTTTTTCCATTTTAATAATGTGATGTTCGAAGAAATTCGTTAACCACTGATGTTCGAAGAAATTCATTAATGAACAAATTCTTCAACCATTATGCTACTGTCTGAAAAAATTCATTAATATGATGCAAAGAACAAATTCATTAACAAATTCATTAATACGATGCTAGGGTTTCAACTTTTAGAGACACAACCAGTTTCTTAAACCTACTGTACATAGGGTAAAATCAAACCTGGAAACCTACTGTACATAGAGAAAAAGTTTTCATTGAAACTTGAATAGAAGAAGCAATGTACCATTCGTCGCCGTCAAGGGTCTTGGTCGGAGAACAGGTTTACACCGGCGGTTTGGAGAAGAGGTTTACGTCGTAGAAAAATCGTCGCACGTGAAGGTCGCTTGAAGAAGGAAATGTCGTTAGTTGTTTGATGGAATTCACATAAAGAGATTTTTATTTTTGGTTTTAAAATTATAAGGGTAGATGGGTAATTCAATGAAAAATGGGTATATATGTAATTAAAGTTTAGCATTGGGTATATATGTAATAAAGGGGCTTAGTAAGAGGATATATGTAAAAACCCCTTAATAAAAACTCAACCCCTAAATTTGTTTTATGTGCGAAGTCCAATCCTAAATTAAAAAACAATAATAAAAAAACCATTTACTAAAATTCATAGATTCAACACTACTAATAAGTCCTAAGTAATAACAATTATAACTAAAAAGCAGTCCTGAGTTTTACTTCGCAAACTTCGCTTTGTACCCCTCGATTATTGTGCCGTCTTGGAGTAGATGGATAACAGTTTTTGTATTATAATTTAAACACACGTATAACCTTAATTATTCAAGACTGATTTCATTCTATTTTATCAGATGACACATACCAATTTTAGCAGTCATAGAGCGTTTATAACCGAATACATAATCATGTTGTTACAATTTAACTAAAAACACTATTTTATAATTTTGTCACTAAAGTTTTTTATAATGTACATCTAATTATTCGAGTAAGTAATACTTTTTTTTTTTTTTTCTTATTTTACCATTCCTATACAGTCACAACAAATATAAAATAATGATATATAGTCAAATAAAAATCTAAAAGTATATAATTACACTTTTCTTTTGCACTAAATTACACTGATAGAGAATATGATGAAGTAGGTTTTTAGTTATATCCTTTATAATTTAGGGAAGAAGATAATGATAGGAAATGAGTTGTGAATGAGCAATTTCTCCATTTATACACTCGTCCCCATAATTTTTAAAAGGATAGTTAATTTTATCTACTCTTACTTCTAGATTCCCATCCTCATACCCTAAATTATGAGAAAAATAAAACTTAACCCCAATATTTATTTTCACTATTAATCATACTTTATATTTTATGTAAATTACTATTTAGTCTGTGAGGTTTGGGATTTCCAAAAAGAGTTTTTTAACATATAGAGTCTTGAGGTTGTATTTTTTTAATGGTTTTGGTCCCTCATACTACTTTTGTTAATTATTTATGTTAAAAGCAAGGGTGGGTATATTGGTCATTTTACTCCTAAGGACTAAATTCATTACTTATTTATTTTGCATTTAACATAAATAATTAATAGAATTAGTGTTATGGATCAAAACCGTTAGAAAATGCAACCTCAGGGCTTGATATGTTAAAATTTCTATTTAAACTGAAATAATTAAAATGCCCAAATGGACCAAAATAGTAATTTATTCTTATATTTTATTAGTGACTGTGTATAGAAGAGAGGAAAAAAATAATCAAAAGTTATAAAAAGTATTATTTATTTGATTTAAGGATAAATGTGAGAAATGAAACGTGAAAATTTTATAAAATTAAGAGGAATGGAAATTAATGATTTTTAGTTTTATTATAGGATGGAGATGAAGAACATGTTGTGAAAACTTTTTATGCTAAGAATATTCACAACATTCACAACGGGTCTCAATTTCCATCTACATCCTCATAATTTAATAAAAAAAAACTATATTGTTTTTCACTTTTACTTGTACATTAGTTACCTCACTTCAATACCTCAAATTATGAGGAAAACTAAGCTCGTCCCTCATATTTAGTTTTCCACTATTCATCATACCCCATATTTTTATGAGTAGTTGTGTATAGAGAAAGAAAAATGTAATAAAAAGAAATAGAAAATAATTACTTATTTGAGATGTGGGGAATGAGATGTGAGGGTTATAGAATATGATGAATAATTTTAGTAAAATGATGATTTTTAGTTAAATTATATGGATGTGTATTGATAAATGTTGTGAATGCTCTAACCCATTCCTCATTTGCAATACCATCCCAAAATTTGAAGATAACACTTAAAATATCATCCCATTTCTTCATACCCCATCCAAATATATTTAAAGAAAGTCAAATCCATCCCCCATAATTAACATGTAAAATTCACCTCATATCTATTACCTTATAGTATTTGTGAGCGAATTTGAGTGCTAGAGTGAAAAATAATAATAGAAAGGTAATAAAGATGTATTATTTAATTGAATTAAGATAGATATGAACGGGATGTTGGGGATTTTTAAAAATTACAGATAAATTTCAAAAATAAAGTTTTCATGTTAAATTACGAAGATGCTTATGGAGAATAAGCTCTGGATGCTCTAACATATGCATTGTTATCATCGACGTTTGTATTTTGCAGCAGTAGCATTGCCTACATTCGTATCATCAAAGTCATCACCAGTAACAACAACACCAACGCTATCATAATAAACATAAACTAATTTATGATAAGATAGAAGATCATAATTCATAATTATATTATTTCTGAATTGCACTTGCTTTCTATAAATCAAAAAGTTTTTTGTAATATGGAATCACCATGGCCACCTCATTTACCCTCAAATAATATTACCTAAAAAATTTATATTATCCCTTAATTTCTAATTTTTAAAATTTTACAGATATACCACAGCCCATCTCATTTACCCCCAAATAATATCACCTAAATATTTACATTATCCCTTAGTTTTGTTTTTTTATTTTATTTTACAGGTGTTATTGTTTTTGTAAGGAGGTCCATTATAACCTTCATAAAAAAGATATTATAAATCTCTACGGGTTTTTTTTTTTTTTTTTTTTGCTAAGATTATTATCGTATATTGACTTTTTAAATTCAAGTTATTCATTATCAATAATTTTCATAAAAGGTTAACCGCATTTCTATGGCATATTTCAAATTCCTTTTCAATACTATAGTAATATAATATGACATAATTAAGTGTTCTTACTAACTATATTTTTAAGTATTTTTTTTATTTGCTCATATTCTTTTATTAGGTTTGAGTTTGAACGTTACACAATTATCTATAAATGGAAACATGAGAACAAATAGCTACGTTGTCACACATGGTAACATAATCATATTTTGATACTGGATGAAGATGGAAAACTGACAAACCAAACATTTAATGTAATATATAAATCAGTATTCTCTAATTTGTACATTTTAGATGTTATTCTCTTTTATACAAGTTTCATAATTCAATTACATTTTCTCCATTATAATTTTTTTTAAAATCTCAGTCGTGCGGTGCACGGATATAAAAACTAGTTCATATTTACAAGTATAAATGCAAAATAAAAAGACAACACCCGATGTATTTTTATCTATATACATTAAAATCAAACTAGGTTTGCTATAAGTGCGACAAAATATAATCTTTGTGTTTTTAGCGTGACAAAAAATAATCTTTCTATTTTTTTTAACAGCAAAATTTTCATCACACCTATGTTTCATATGAATTAAAACTTACATCTATTTAGTTGAGAAACGACCACTTTATCATCAACTTATCCCCATACGATCTAAGGTTTTTATATAAAAAGATAGTATATTAATTAATCGTATTTAATAAGATAGTAAAATGAGGTCCTGTTGAAGGTTTTAATTTTATATAGTTACATATACTAATTGTATATTTAATAAGACACGTTTTTATTTTATTAAGTTACATATACTAATTGTATATTTAATAAGACATATTAATAACGTACTTTTACTTTTTGACCATACGGCAAGAAGCTTGGAATACCTTGCTTTTAAGCATGCGGTTTTTCCGTTTAATTGGATTAAAAGTAGATATTTGTATAATATGTTTTGATCGGAGTTATGTTGTTTTTCGGGTTCTATTTTACCACATTATTTGATTTGGTAGTCGTTTAAAACTAGTGTCGCCATTAAGTTAAAATAAAGTATTACAATTACAAGGATTGTTTTTAAAGGGAACTAATATATGCGAACACAATAAAAGGTAAAAAAAGGAGGTTGGAGGGGTCCAAAGCAGCTGGCAAGAAAGGATGTTTAGAGACATTTCATCATCAAAATGGCATTTCTTCTTCTAGAGAGTAGATACCTCATTGATGGGTCAATCTTTATATCATCCAAATATGCCTATATTATAATGAAATTTATTGATTAAAATAAATATTTCTGTATTTCATTATATGCTTGAAAACTTAGAACTTTAAAGAAAGTATTTTAACGAATTTGTTATTATCTACAATTATAATTCCTCAAAAACATCTAGCATCACCTTACACGAGGATGAAGCCCGCATAAACCACCTTTTTCCAATGGGTTAGTCCTCGATGAATACACTTACAATAATAATAAGTTAATATTATTTGTTTTTAATTATTAAGAAAAATAAAAATAAATAAAACAATAAGTTAAAAAGTGAGGGTGACTATTATATAAATAAAATATACAAGTTGAATGTGATAATATTACAATAAAACGACTTATAAAAAAGAAATATAGCCTAATATAAACAAAATATAAAAGTTAATATGATAATATTACAATAAAACGACTTATAAAAAGAAATAAGGGTCTAAAAAAGTATAGACTAAAACAACCACCAATAGCGTTACAGCTAGTCCCAAACTACAAACCTCCACCCCTTACCTTTTTTTTCTTTTTATGAACCATTGCTCTTTTTCTCAACACTTTGTTTAGGACTCTTACTTAATTCCTTTTCTTTTAGTACTTCTTACCTGTTTTTTACTTTTTCTTAAAACTGCTTATTTGTTTTCTTTATTACTTATTGTTTTATCTTATTCTTTTCAACACCTATTAATATTTGTGTTTTCTTTTCTTTTTCAGATCCACACCCTTAGGTCGTCCGTAATCAACTTTTATGGGCGTGATTCCGGTAATACACCGATCAGCGCTGCCCCTATGGGCGTAATGATTTATGATTTGTGGCGTGGCTCTGGTCAAGAGCGTTGTTTTAAACCTTTTTTCTCCATCACTCAAATAGTTACATCTCATTCACACCATTAGTAACTTACTATACACTTTTTTCATTATCACCAGTACATCACTGTCTACGTGACACCACTTTTTTACATCACATAACCACAAAACTAGATTGTGAAACTAGTGTGTAACTGAACGTAAGCTGATTTCACTTATTAGGGATTCAAATATTCACACACAAGCACACAATTAGATCTGTAAAAAGGTAAAAGATGAAAGAACATGAAAATTTTACATAGTTCGGTCTAAACTGACCTACTCCTACAAGCTACAACTAGGAACTCTAGTATTGCTCCGCCTTTCACCACTCGTGATGAGTAATTACAAGTACAATCAAATCTATATATGGAGATAGAACTAGGGTTTACAGTTTAATAAGAAAACGTGACCTTAAGAAAATGTGAAACAAGCTAAAATAGACCCGCTAGGGTACTAGGGTCGCCCCACTTGCCACCTGCGATTCCACCTCCTTCGGCCCAATCAAGTCTTCACTATACTCAACAAACCTTGCTTGGTTTCAATACGAGCTGAGTTCGAGCTCATATTTTCAGCTTTAATAAGGATTACAAACTAATCCGAACCGTACAAACATATGTAAAGATTTCAAGTCAATCTTAAGTTGGCTAGAATTTTAAGATATCTTTTAGATTCTTATATTTCTTCTTACACCCCCATCTAGAATTTCTTCTAATGTGTTCTTGGAAGTGAAGTCACTATGTCACCTCATCCAAATGCAAAATAAATACACCGCATTTGGGTGCATTTGGTCATGGTCTTATCAAATACTACGTATTTGGTTTTAGGAAATGACATTGACGTCAAATTGCTTGTGAATACATCAAATTACCCGTGAGAAAATTGAATAGTTGCTAGCTACCAAGCTCCACCGCCCCACTCTAAATCCCAAGTGCCCCAAAATCTACTTTGTCTTATGTTTAGTCAATAAAATAATATTTCTTTTTTATTGTTTTGTTTGTTATGAAATAATGCATGATTGCATATGATGAATTCTAACCGGAAATCACGAAAATGCAAAACGTAACTTCAACTTAACTTTGGAGAAAATCCAACATTATTAAAAGTATATCAAATCTATTTTTGTCATTAATAAAAAGTTCTAACACCACTTAATTGTGATGATCATGTCTAACTTCCTAGTTAGACAACCTCAATAGCAAATGTCACGTCTCAAAGACAATTAACAAGTTCTAGGTATGAACAACTAAGGACTAGTAGATGACAAATTTTTTAGTACTAAAAGGTAAACAGAGAATACTGGTTGATTAGTTTTTTTATTATGAAAAACCCTGCATTTTCTGTACTTTTTTAAATCTATATCGCTTTTGTTAACGACATGACTTAAACATTCACCATTCTCGAGAGGACACCGCGTAACGCTTTGGTGTCACTAGAAGTCGCTTGCTAGTTGATAAGGGTGATCCAATGTTAGGGCACATGGAGTGCATTCGATAATGGTTTGGGTCAAACAACTCAATCAAGAACACTGTTCATGATGCTCGGGGAGATAAACGGAGGCTCGCCACCAAGATTTGACCGAGGGTGGGTGGGTGAGGGTGTTTAAGGGGGAAAAAAATCAAAACCTTATATATATCTAGGGGAAATTAATTATACAAAGTGGTTTCTTCCGTATGAAAGGTATGAAGCAACCAGAAAGCGTCACCTGTACTTTAGAAAAAAGTAAAATTATCCGTGCGCGCATAATGCAATAATTATGTAAGCTAGATGCTAATCATGCAACTTATATTAATAATCACGCAAACTATATGTGTTTATAATTATGCAACCTATATGTTTATTGTTACACCAAAATAGTAATATAATAATTACGCATGTTATATGGATATCAAGGAGGTTATATGAATAATTACGCAGAGATAATGAATCACACAAGTTATACGTGAACAAATAGACGAGTTTTTTTTTATAGTGTAGTAATACTAGAAATTAAAGAGAATAAAACGCTCAATTTATGATATATACATATTTTCTGAAATGATGTCGTATAGATAACTTATAGAAGTTTAAAAAAGTTTAAGAGAATTTCAAAAAATTCAACAATGATAGCTATACCATATTTTATCATTCAGGTCTTTTTCACGATTTACATAATTGATTATAGAATCATTCTTACACTTCGCACGAAGATAAAATTTTATAATTAATATTTCATCTATATATCTAACCATTTTAACTCATTTTTTATAACAAAACATCTCACATTCTCTCAAAGAATTTTATAACACAATTTTTAATAGATGCATTTCAACTTTCACATGTCTCGTATTATTCATTGAGCTACGGCGATGAATATGTTGAAACTACCGGATGATAAAGATATTGAATTGATTAACTTATTTATATAGTTAAAAGAAAATTAAAATGAGTTGAGATAAATATACGATATATAGCTTCTATCAAATTTAGAAATTATAAAAAATAAAAATATTATTGATACAATGTTAAATGTGTCATACGTAGAAATTAGGGCTTCCGAGGACACTTTCCACCTCCAAACAGATATAAAAAAATTTATAAACGGGATCATAGTATATTAGTATTTGATAAGCCTTTTCTTTTTTAAACGAATATTAACCGTAAAAAAATATAAAATCTTTTATTAGTATTTTTAATTTTCTAGCTTTTTGAAAGAAAAAAAGTGTGGTCAATAAACTGTTTGGGTACCGTAATCACATTTCAAATCCCGTTGCTGTTAAGCTCCTCGTGGTGGAGGCCCACCAATCACCACCACCTTTTTCGTATACTTGTGAACTTTTTGAGAATAACTATTCAAGTCAAACACTTGGGTCTATTTTCAGTATGATGTTTTTTTTAACACCATTTTTTTCTAAAATTTTATCAATTTTTATTATTGTTAAGGTTTAAAAATTTTAGTTTGTTGTTTTGTTTAAATTTAAGGGATCGAACTCCGTTGAAGACGGGTTAGCCGTTAAAAAGTAACTATTTCAAGTCAAGGGATTTATGATTATGATTATCTGTATCGGGATATTTGATAAGACTTTGTATTTTTAAAGTGGTAAATGTTCAATTCCTATGATGAACAAAATAAATTGTCATTAAAAGAAATTATTTTAAAATTTTAACTGAAATAAACATGATTTAAGGAAATAGAGTTAAATCAAACAAAATCGATGAAAAACCGTTGATAATTACTTCTTTTTTTGAACGGCATCGATCAGGCGACCTTGGTCTCACGTGTAAACCTAACCTTGCGGGGCTATGTCCAAGGTCGATTACTCGGACCTCCGTGAGAACCAATACACCCCCTCCTGAAGCTTTCTTCTGACAGAAACCCCCTCCTTGAGACCACATGGGGTAAAACTGCCTCCCCTTGGATTAAAACCCGGGTCACATATTGGCCAAAGACCTAAGAGCTAAGAGGGTAACCACTAGGACAATTGTTGATTCACCAGACATGTATTTCACATGATTCATAATCTTTTAGTTGAAGCTCCTATTTTACCACCAAGTTGTCATTTTGGAAACCGTTGATAAATAATCATTAGATTGACACGACCCCTTTCACATACTTTATAAACCGTTAATAATTTATCACATACTAATGGCCCATGCCTTCTTTCAAGTCATATATTTTTCTGAAAAATTCAGCCCTGTCATCCATATCCATGACCATATTAGCACGGTGTTTTTCTTTATTAACAGTACCAGGGTGGTTCACGCCCCCTCTTACAGGGCACTACAAATAATATTAGACTAAATTTTATGGTGCTCGTCGTCACACCTGATAGTATATCATAACATGAGAGCGTGATCCCCACAATGGTCGCTCCACGCTGATCGTCGGGCATGACAAACCTCCAGTTTTTTTTATTTTTAACATCCGGTTCAAATTAAAATATGTAATTTTTACGTTTAGGGGATGGGTAGTAGATTAATTTATTTTCTTAGCTGATTAGAATAAAATGGAGTATATATATTACTATAATACAAAAGGTTAAAATTAAACTATAACACATAGCTTTTGAAAAATAACATTTTTCTTACACACCCTCGCATGAATCATGCCACAATTTGATAATTTGGTATATTAAAGTTACCTGATTATCTTCATTCTGAAACAGTCAAATTTTCTAGCATTTTTTAGCCAAGAATGTCACTTCATCAAAACAAATCCATGTGTTAAATGACATGACATAAGTTGACGTAGTATAAGAGTTTTATTACAAATATGTATAATTAAATACAAGATAAATATAGAAACGATCGGCAAAAATAAATTATAATAATGTACGCAAATAGACAAGTAACCATTTTGCACAATTAGTAGACCTTCCCCTTACACTTCCACGTATTTACAAATGTTGCACAAGTTTGTTTCCAGTTGTCCCAAACCACCCTCAAAGTAATTAAGGTTAAATACATAACACATGTACATTTTAATTTTACTTATTGAGCGTATTCAACGTCTAACGCCTCATTCTTTTTCAAACGTGTCATCTCATTTATCACATTAGAATTTTACTTATTCTTAAATAACACTCATTTTACCCATATAATTCATCCTTAATTTAAACACTCAAAATAATAATAAAAAATACACACAAATATATACATAAAGAAAACAAAAACATGAAAAACAACGTAACAACATTAAAACTAAAGACCAAACGCTAAAAATATTAATCTTAAAACTTTAAATTTATAATACAAGAATGGATGTAAAATCGTTGCGCTTAGATAAATAAAATAAAAAATTTACCGTAACATAAAAAGCCAAAAAAAAAAAAACGTGAAGTGTAATTTGGAAATTGTATATACATTAATAGCCTGACATTAAATCATCAACGCAACCAAGATGGATTTATAAGCCTCGTGCTTGAGTAGTCGAGCTTGCTTATTAAGCGCACTTTAATTTAGATTAATGATCAATTTAAAATCGTTTAAACTCAACTCAATTGAAACTTGTAAGTTGTAATCAACCTATTTCGAATAGTTTCAAATAACTCGACTCGTATAGACTCGTTTTAACGACACTATTAGCGTGTTAAGTATGAAACCAATTAACTTAGCGTGTTAGGTAGCAAGCCAATTAAAGTTAAGGGGTGATTTGTTGAAACTATTTAAACCGGACATTGGTAACTCCTCGCCGGTAAACCTGCCGGCCGGCCCTCCGAGTTGAATTGAATTGTCAATAAATAATTTAGATAGAGAGAGTCATTTTCCAGGAAAGAATCTGGTGGGTTTTGAGCTGTGATTTAGCTGTCTTCTCTCTCTCTCTCTCTCTCATCTCCTTCACACGCTCTCTCAAAATCCC
This sequence comes from Deinandra increscens subsp. villosa, assembly GCA_039602395.1. Classification (NCBI taxonomy): domain Eukaryota; kingdom Viridiplantae; phylum Streptophyta; class Magnoliopsida; order Asterales; family Asteraceae; genus Deinandra; species Deinandra increscens. Next base: position 24,444,404 of record JBCNJP010000020.1, on the reverse strand, counting down.
TAGAAAAATCCCTCCCCAAATCTCAAAACCCTCACCTCACATTTTCAAAAATCCCACCTCTAACGGCGCCATTGCTGCCGTTCTTCATCCTTCTCGTTTCCAAAACATCATTCTGCTAAACCTTCAGATAATAGATGTCTAATTCCTCCTTCAGATGAAGAACAACAACATCTCCGCCTGTTATTCCCGTCTTCTCCTTCTTCTTCTTCCTCTTCTGTTTCTGTTGCTTGCATTCTCTCCTCGTCAGATTTCTGGTTTCTCCGACGATGGCGGCGGCGTCGGTGGATATGGCCGGCTCACCGACGGCGAGGCGACGTACATCCGGCAACGGCAGCTGCTGTACTACCTCGACGAGAACGGCGACCGCGGGGAGAACGTGACGGTGGATCCTTCGCTGGTTTTTGAAAACCCTAGGCTGAGAAACGCTTACATTGCTTTACAGGCATGGAAGAAAGCGATACTTTCAGATCCGCAAAATCTGACCGCTGATTGGGTCGGATCTGGTGTGTGTGACTACACAGGAGTGTTTTGCGCTCCGGCGCCGGGTAACCGTTCCGAAAGAACCGTCGCCGGAATTGACCTCAACCACGGCGACATTGCAGGGTACCTGCCGGAGGAGCTCGGACTTCTCACCGATCTAGCGCTGTTTCACATCAATTCGAACAGGTTTTGCGGAACGATTCCGAAGAAGTTTCAGAAACTGAAGATACTTTTCGAGCTTGATATCAGCAACAACAGGTTCGCCGGAAAATTCCCTTACGTTGTTCTTAAATTACCCAAATTAAAGTTTTTAGATCTCCGGTTTAATGAGTTTGAAGGTAATGTGCCTAAACAACTATTCGATAAAGATCTGGACGCTATTTTCATTAACCACAACCGTTTCCGGTTCGAATTGCCGGATAATTTCGGTAATTCGCCGGTGTCGGTTATCGTTTTGGCGAATAATAAGTTTCACGGATGTCTTCCGGCGAGCATCGGGAACATGTCCGGTACGTTGAATGAGATTATTATGATGAATAATGGATTAAGGTCGTGTTTGCCGGATGAAATTGGGTTGTTGGATAATGTGACGGTGTTTGATGTGAGTTTTAACGAGTTGATGGGGCCGTTGCCGGAGAGTATTTCCGGTATGGTGAGTGTGGAGCAGTTGAATGTTGCGCATAATTTCTTGACCGGAAGTATACCGGAAAGTGTTTGTAGGTTGCCGAGGTTGGAGAACTTTACTTATTCTGATAACTTTTTCACCGGAGAGCCTCCGGAGTGTTTGAAATTGGCGGATTTTGATGATCGGAGGAATTGTCTTCCGGCTAGGCCGATACAGAGGCCGGAGAAACAGTGTAAGATGATGCAGTCTAAGAAGATACATTGTAGTGCATTCCGGTGTGCTCCTTTTGTTCCGGTGCTTCCTGCCCCGCCACCGCCTGTTATTACCCCATCGCCACCAGTTATTACCCCCTCGCCGCCTGTTATTACCCCTTCACCGCCACCTCCTGTTTATTCCCCACCGTCACCGCCTCCCCCGCCTCCACCTGTTTCTTCACCTCCACCGCCGCCGCCTGTTTTCTCACCTCCACCTCCACCATCGCCTCCACCGCCTGTTTTTTCACCTCCGCCTCCTCCCCCTTCGCCCCCACCACCAGTCTACTCTCCACCACCACCGCCATCTCCCCCACCGCCTTCACCTCCACCTCCTCCACCATCACCCCCACCACCGTCTCCACCTCCACCCCCGCCACCTGTATACTCACCACCTCCGCCTCCACCACCTCCACCTCCACCACCTCCTCCACCACCAGTTATGTCACCACCACCTCCACCCCCACCCCCACCGCCTCCACCACCGGTTATGTCACCACCACCTCCGCCCCCACCCCCACCACCACCTGTTATGTCACCACCTCCTCCCCCACCATCTCCATCTCCACCGATAACTCCGCCCTACTGTGTGAGACCATCACCGCCACCACCACCTCCTCCAAGTGCATCCCCTCCACCACCTCACTCTCCTCCCCCACCCACACCTTACTACTATAATTCACCACCACCACCTCACTCTCCTCCCCCACCTCACTCGCCACCACCTCCACCTCACTCTCCTCCCCCACCTCACTCGCCACCGCCTCCTTACATCTATACATCACCGCCACCTCCATCACCCCACTCCCCTCCTCCCCCGGTCCATTCTCCACCTCCACCATCACCACCTCCTTGTATAGAACCGCCTCCACCCCCTCCTTGCATTGAATACCAACCTCCACCACCACCATCACCATCGCCACCTCCACCTCCATCAGTCCACTATTCTCCACCTCCACCGGTCCATTATTCTCCCCCACCACCAGTCTATCATTCTCCGCCACCACCAGCTCACCATCCTCCAGCCCCGCCAGCAGTCACGTATGCTAGTCCACCACCTCCAACACCGGTATACGAGGGCCCTCTACCTCCAGTATTCGGGGTATCATACGCATCTCCTCCACCGCCACCCTTCTATTGATTCTTTGAATGTAAGTCTGGTACTCTAAACTCAAACAAGCCCTGCAACTAACACCATCAATTGTCAAGTTTTCATCACTGTGTCGCGATGAATAAACATCAAGATCAGATTTTTGGGTGCAAGGCAACATTTGAGAGATGAATGAAAAATAGGTAACAGGAGGATTCTTTCCCCCAATATTTATTCGAAATTGTTATGGGATAATTCGATTTGTGAAAATAAATTTGCCAGGGAAAATGTAGGTTGCAGAGAAGCTTTTATGTATAGACATTGTCGTCGTTGGTTCTGGTTTTTCGGGTTTTTATTGTTATTATCATACTTTTGTTTTCAAATTTATAGTATAATCATCAACATATTTACTTGTATTAAGTATTATTGTTATCAGCTTCATTTTCTTGCTTAGATCATTCATTTGTGTTCTTCATCCTTTTGTGGCTGTGTTGACTTGTTTTGCAAACACTGCTGATGTTTTAGTAAGTTGGCCATAAATTTGGTTTTCATGGTGTTTTGAAAAGTAGCAGGTTTGAATTGAGAGCAACAATTCAAAGTTAGAAAAGTTTTCAGCTGGTATGATTGATTGTGTGTTGATTTGTGGGATTTTGAGGTGATTTATCAGTGAACTTTCACTTTTACTAGGGTCAAAAATCATATTGAACATTCCTATTGCTTTATTTGTGATATGGTTTTGATCAAATGTTTTCATTATTGAAAGAAAAGTTTAAAGTTGTCAAACTTGTCATCTTACAGGTTCTGAAATGGTCTATGGTTACACTTTAGAAAATCGAATTTGATGATAAAGTGGTGACTTTCAGACTAAAATGTTGAATTTGATGATAAAATGGTGACTCTCTGACTAAAATGTTTGTTAGCTGGTAACTGGGAATCTGGGTTAACTGCTAGCTTATTAAAACCGTTTTGGCAAAAAGGTGCGATTGAACCACTGGTATATAAGCGGTTAACCAAGCCTTATAAAACGATCGGTCTGGTAATTAGCTTGTAATTTACCCTGTGGCTCGTTTTAACAGGTCTGCCATTGCTTTAAAATATTGGTGATGTTATTTGATGGTTTGGAAGTGTGGTTTTGGGTTGTTTATCCATCCTTTTTCCACATTATGTTTGTACATATGGTTAGTTACATATGTTTGACTAAAAGGGTAAAACTATAACTAACAAATCACAGTCTAATTTACTTTGTTTTAACCGCAACAAACCCATAACATTCTGCAAGCTGGGTACTTGCCAAAATTGCTCAGTTACTTCCAAAACTCCCTGATCCTACCACAGGAAAATAGTACTAAAACCCCAAAAGAGACAACCATACTAATCCATCGCCCAAAAACAGTTCACTCAAAAAAGATTTTAGTTTTATCCTCTCTTTTTGTTATCGACTTACACCTTGATGTCTTCGAAGATTCTTCCAACTAGTGTGTTAAAACTCGAGAATATCCAATCATTCCTCACCTTCCATAGTTGTTTACTTTTGCCACCAACTATTGTATCGAATTTAATTGAGTTAAATCCATCTCTATCTCCTTAGCAACCGGACATTAGAGAATAAACGATCTTCATCATGTTCCAACACCTTTTTCACTAAAGTTAACCGCCCATAAAAAGACAATTTCTTTTTTCTTCCATTCACTAAGCTCTTTTTTTTTCTTTTTCTTCCTTAAATTTGTTTACTATACGTGTCTAATATTTTGTCAAGTTCATGTTAGCCCCGTTTGGCATCCCAGTATGTGAAAGACATTGAATCGATCGAAAAACACATCTTGGTCGCAATAGTATCGCATTCCTCCTACAATCTAATTTACTGGACACGTTTATTTATTTATTTTTATAAAAAAATTTAAGGTATCTATTCTTTTTTGTTAGAGTATAGTGTTTTTTTAATTGTTAGCATTATTATAAAATGAGTTTATGTGGATCAACGACTACAGAAGTAGCACTAATCATGCCCTTCTATCAATAATTACGAGAGCTAAATTTCACAAGAATGACAAAAGAAGTGGGAACAATTTTATTTTATTTATTACTCCAAAATTATAAACTAATTTTATATTTAAAAAAATATTAAACTAAGCTCTGATTATGAGAAGATAGTACACATGATGGGCCAAAATGCATCATCGTTTGCTTTGGAATATGAAACAAGGAGAATGGCTCTTCTTTCCTAAGCATATGTTATGTTTCCTCTCTTAAAACCCAAATTTCAAAATGGAAAGATATATTTATAACAAATTTACTTGTAAAGTTTGTTCTTATTATCTATTTATTATTATATATATGATAGTGTAATATGCATAATCAATTTGAAGTAGTACACTTGAAATTTAAAAACCCTATAAACAAATTAGTAGGAAACCTGTCTAACTGTCCAATGTTGTGACGACGAAAATTTATAATACGCTAAACGTTTCTATTAATTAATCAATCCTCCTTTGATATATTGTATAATAATTACTGTTAGTTTTGTTATTTATATAATACTAGATTAGTAACCCGTGTACTACACGGGCGGAATATAGGTTACGTGTACTACACGGGCTGAATATAGGTTCATAATATTAAACAAAATAAAAAAACGATTAATACAATTGAAAATTATGATTAACGTAAAATTCTTATAAAACAGTAAATAATAATTTAACAAATTAAAGAAATTTATTATGTTTGAAATATTGTTGATTAATTTTCTTACAACCACTCAAATTATTTAGTAACTTTATCAAATATATATTAATTTTATCAATTTTTATTAAAGGAAAGTTTAATTTGGACAAAATTGATAATTACTCTTAATTGATTATTTACTAAATTTGTATTTGATTGTGAGTTTGACATGTGTCAGTGATGATGTGAACTGTTTAAAATGAAGACATCTGGCAACCATTTTAATGTTTTATTACGATTAAGATAAGATGTGTAAAAAGTCTATTATATTATCAGTTTATTTTTGTTTAGTCAATATCTTGGGAAAAGAATGATAATTTCATTTTTAGTCAAAAGAAATAAACTACTTTATAATAACAATTGAATCTTGATTGAAAGGCTATAACTATCATTTTAAATTGTCTTCTATTAAATGGTCTTTAATTAGATCATCCGTAATGAGTGGGTGGGAGTGATGAAAAAACATAGCTACATGGACGTTCGTAGGCAATAAAATGATCACTATAAGTATTGGTGGTTGTTTGAATGGTAGACTTATTCTTTTTTTTTTTCTCTTTTTTTTCTTTTTATAAATAAGGTGTGGTATTGTAGTTGATGAAAAAAATGCAATAGTTGTCACATGCTCGTTATACTACTCACTAGATGACTTATCA
>JBCNJP010000020.1:24397765-24438084 GCA_039602395.1 Deinandra increscens subsp. villosa | reverse complement strand
TAAATTTAAAATATAGAGTAAATTACGGCTATCGTCCCTGTGGTTTGCACGTTTTACGTCTATGGTCCTTAGACTTCATTTTTTACGGCTTTAGTCCTCAAACTTTATCGACTCGTTACGGCTTTGGTCCCTGGCGCTAACTCCAGTTAAAAAATTCTGTTAAGTGTGTGTGAAAATACCATTATACCCTCCTTTAGAAACCATTATAAATATAAATTAAAAACAAATTAAATATAAAAAAAACAAACAAAAAGAAAAACGTAAACGTTCATCATCTCCGTCATCCTCTCTCAGGCGAAAAGGCCGACACCCCCACTGCCATCACCATCTCCGGCGTTGAAGTCCATCTCCGGTGTCATCCAGGCCCACCCCATCGTCACTCTCAATTTGACGTTCATCTCCGGAATTCTTAATTTCGATCTAAACTCAATTGAAAACGAAAATTGACAACTGTAATAGACTCGTAACAATTAACCGAACACAAGGAAGCCAAATTGATGTGTAATTATAGTTACGTAAGGCTCAATGGTGATGAACACAGTAAGTTGTATACCATGAACTAAAATTTGATTTTGATCTTGGTTCTCGAAGCTAACAAACTTGAAATTGACAGTTGTAACAGGATCTAAACAGTAAACCAATGAAGATAGTATGGAGATTTAGAAATTTTTCTTGATTTTTGTGAAGCACAACTAAAGAACACGATAACACTAAAACAAGATCGAAAATTTGTGATTCACTCAAACTTTAACCGAACTTGAATCTGAACATAGCAATGAACTCGCAATAGAAATTCGCACAAGATGAGACTAGTTTGGATGTGCATAACTGAGTTTTGAGAAATTTTCCATTGATGAACAAATGAAAAAAAGAAAGATCTAGCCAATTCGATCTCCGTCGATGGAAGTTCACCTCTTCAGAGAAGATTTGATCGACCACGTCGAGGTCCTTCACGGTTGCTTCTAATGTACAGTTTGCAACTCCTACCTCCGCGAGAGCTGCTGCATAACTTGATGCCGGAGAATCAGCCATCTTGCCGGAAGCACCTCCGCCGATTGTGATATTAAGATCAAGTGGTTTGGGAAGCGAGCGGTGAGAGGTTGTGGTTGCCGGTGGCCGTCATTGGCGGTGGCATTGATGTGGAGCTCCGTTGGGTTGGATGAAAGGATGAAAAAAATGAAGATGATGAAGATAAAAGGTGGGGGTGGGGGTAGAAACGTAAATTTATATTTTCTTTTGTTTTTATTTATTTAAATATAGGGGTAAATTCGTCATTTTAGAAAAGTTAACAGATTTTTTTAACGTTCGTTAGCCCCAGGGACGAAATCCGTAACGAGCCTATAAACTTTGGGGACTAAAGACGTAAAAAATGAAGCCTAAGGACCATAGACGTAAAACGTGCAAACCACAGGGACGAAAGCCGTAATTTACTCTAAAATATACGATATTTAGTTAAGTTATAAAAATAAAGATAAAAATATTAGATTAGTTTTTCCATTAATATTACCTTATATATTAACTACTTCAAATAGTGATTCATTTTACATGTTAAACTTCACTTCAAACTATTTCAATGAAAATTATAAAAATATATAAAATGTTATATATAAGGTCACATTAGTGTATTGAAAAAAAAAAATCTTAAATTGGTTAAACCAAAACCGGCTAAACAGCCGGTTCGGTCATTAATTAATGGACCACAAATGCATGAACCGGATTCAGATTCCTGATAGAGTAAATTACGGATTTCGTCCCTGTGGTTTGTACAAATTTCACATTTCGTCCCTATTTTTAAAAAATTACGGATTTCGTCCCTAACTTTTGCAAAAACGTTACGGATTTCGTCCCGGGAATGGATGGCCGTTAAAGTTTTCTGTAAAGTGAGTGTGAATTGACTTTTATACCCCTCCTTTTAAATATTAAAAGAAATTAAATCCTAAAAAGAAAACATAAACAAAAAGAAAAGAGTAAATTACTATTACACCCCCACTTTTTCACTCTAATATCCCCCTCCCCCTCCCGGTGACACCCTTCCCGGCGACCAATTTTCTCCCAGATCCTAAATCGCGTTTGTCATGCGGAAACCCCACTGTTAATTCTGGAAACCAGTTTTCTCCCCACTGTTAATCCGGCGACCAGTTTTCTCCCTATTATCGATTCCACATCGACGGAATCGCACATCGGTAACCAGTTTTCTCCCACTGTTAACCCACTGTCACCGTCGTCAAATTGTCGCGTTTCTCATCGTCGGCGGAATCGCGTTCCCAAATCGGCGGAATCCCAAACCGCGTTTCTCATCGCCGGCGGAATCGCGTTCCCCACATCCAATTCGTCGAGCTCAAGCATCGATTCCATCGCCATCGTCGCCATCGGACCTTCTCACTCACCGGTAGGTTGATCTCCCGTAGTAGCTTCTCGATGCCGCCATTGAAACCAAGCTCTCTCTCTCTCTCTAAAATGTTTATCTCTCTCTCTAAAAATGTTGGTGTTTTGGAGTTATGCCGTGAGGTCGCCGGTGTTCGAACGGAGAGGGAGGTCGTTGCTGTCCGTTGCTGGGTTTCAATCGGAGGAGGTGTTAGCAGATCCACCGGAATCGACGAAGGGGAGGGTAGAGGAGTCTGTCTCCTCTGCTCTCTTCTTTCTTTCTTATTTTTTTATATAAAATAAAAGAACAAGGGTATATTAGTCATTTGACAATCACTTAACATAAAAAACTAACGACCATCCAACAAAAGGATGAAATCCGTAACGTTTTTGTAAAAGTTAGGGACGAAATCCGTAATTTTTGAAAAGTAAGGACGAAATATGAAATTTGTACAAACCATAGGGACGAAATCCGTAATTTACTCTACAAAATAATAGGAACGGTTTCATATTTAGTTATTTACGGACAAGAATGGCGCGGACATATTAAGCTAAAGATAAAACGACAAGTTGAAAGAACATATTCCTTCTCTTGTCACCACATATATATATATTCTTTCTTTGTTTTGAACGGCATTTTTTTTAAATTTTATCCACTATGGAATTGAATCCTCATTATTTAAAAAGATAAAAGCTTATGCAACATTAAAATATCGCTAGACTAAATGTCATTCTATATATTATTCGAGATACAGTATGTCAACTTTAACATTCTCAAATTCCATCTAATTTCTCTAGATTTGAAATTTTGAATGAATAACAAAACATAAATGGAATGTTTGAAACATCTAAGACTAAACTAGCTTGTTTATTTTTGGCACTAAATTTAATACCGATATCATGAAGATTAATTTAAGAGTAACTAGACTTCTATAAAGACCTATAGAAACAAAAAAGAAGGTATGAATTCACACTTTTTGTTTGGAGAATTAAAAAAAAATAAGGATGCTTACACTTTATGGTATGGTGGTGTTTATGAAGATTCTGGATTTTGGGATCGGGCAAATGGGTCGGGTCAGGTCGGTTAGGTTGGCCAAACTTGTCGGTTTTGAACTAATACTTTCTACTACTTTCTAAAGCAAAATTTGTAGTCATTTTTTTTTTAAATTAACAAGAATGGCTGGTATATTATATTATATATAACACATATACAAAATTTATGTCACAAAAATGAAACAAATAAACAAATAATAATTATTAAACGGGGACTCAAACCGTCAAACGGTTAAACCTAACCGTAATACGGAGGGTGTATCTTTTCAAACTTAGAATACGTCATATCCACTAAAGGTGCAAACGATCGTGAACTTTTCTAAGATCGAATCGATAAAAGACGCGAAATAAGTCGAGCCTTAACGAGTCTGAGCCAATGTCAATATTTAAAGTAGAACTCGTTTAATAAACGAGCTTGATCCCGAGCTTTTATATTGCGAGCTCGAGCCGCTCGCTAACTTTAATGAGTTTTTTATTTGTATAATTTTTGTTTATTATATTAAATATATTTTCAAATAATAATAATAATAATTATATATAAAATTATGATAAAATAAGTAAATAATATGTATAATTTTCTCTATAAAAAGTATAATTCTAAATCTAAATATATACAATTTTTATTTAATTAATAATATATAAATATATAGAAAATAATAATAAACGAGTCGAGCCGAACGAAACTTGAGCTTTAAAATCTAGCTGAGCTCAGAGTTTGTTAAGTTTAGACGAGTCGAGCTAGGCTCGGCTCGTTTGGAGCCTTAATATCCACTTAAATAATTATACTACACGAGAAGGTGGGCAGAGAAGTGCCATGGAAATGGAAACAAGCATGCTTTCTAAAACAATGCAGTACTCGTTTGTACTGTACAAATGGCTAATACACGTAAGAGTGCTGATATCATAAGCGCATCAGCTCGATTCAACGATAGCATCGCATCAATTAATGGCAGACGAACGAGAATTGAAACAACAATTACGAATAACAAACAATCCACAAATCGGTTGATTTGTAGAATTCCGATCTGGAAATTAAACAAACAAATCCATCCGATTCGTGTGCGTAACTGAATGTAGAGAAGTACGAGTGTACGACGCATGCGTTTAATCAAACACAGTTCTAATTAACTTGAAATTAAGAGTTAAGAAGAAACTAATCGAACAAACCTGATCGAGCTGTTGAGATCGATAACGAGACGAGACGGAAAATCAACTCGAGCGTTGGAGACAGTAGTTGCTGAGAGCTTTTCGGCGAACAATCAGGTGAAGTTTTTCTTCTTCAGGATCACGAATCTAGAGGCAGGAAAGTAAAGCGAGATCGTCGCGGTCCACCGGAGACGAATTCCTTTTGAATTTGTGAGTATGATTTTTGCACTTTTGTTTCTCTATTGTTCAATCCTTCCCCACCTATCTATATAGGCGCAACACACACATATATATACATACATACAATATATATAGACAGAATGGAGAGAGAGAGAGAGAGAGAGATTGCTTTAGTCGTTTGCTTCCTTTTGCTTTTTTCCGCCGGATGGTTTTTTATATATTAATTTTTTTCAGCTCAAGGCCATGATTACAAATGTTGTTGTTATATTTTTTTTGGTTGAGGTTTACGCTACGGCCTGCGGGTAATTCAGTAATTGGATATTTCACTCTTTGAATTTAAGAAATTCTATATTTTTTTAAAATCATGTTTAAATAATATTGTATATAATATACTAGTTTTTTATCCCCGTGTGTTACACGGGTGACTTTAAAAAAAAAACTATAAATACAATCATAATCTACGACAATTATGTATTTTTATATATTTAGTAATTAAATAATTGGTTATTAAATAATTAGAATGCAATAAATAAAAAATTGGAAATACAAATCACTTCCATAATTAGGAGAATTGGCGAAAAAAATTATTGAGAATGAATGTGGTGGTGTCACATGGCAAATTGTGATGCCAAAAACTTTTCTTTTATTATATATATATAGATTAAAAACTTATATTTTAAAAATATGTAATCTTTTCAAAGTAGGGGATATATTCAATTCCACCTTACATTTAACTTTTCTCATTAAGAATCTTGTTTAGGGGCGTAAATGAGTCAAGCTGACTCATGTTTTACTTGAAATCGAATCGGCAAAAAACTTGAAAGATCGTAAAAAAAGCTTGAGGTCGAGCTTTATATTTCAAGCTCGAACCGGCTAGATAGCTTGAACGAGCTTTTATATTTAAGTGGTTTTATTTAATATATTATATATTTAGATAAATAATAATATGTATTTTTTGTAAATAAAACAAGAAGTTGACCCGCCCGCGCGTTGCGGCGGGTCACTTTGTAAAAAAAGTAGTCCACGTTTGTAACTTCTTAAAAAAAGTTGTTGTCGTTTGTCAACTTTATAAACCATCAAGCTACATATATGATATTTTATATTTATACCATCGGATGCATTTTTCATGAAGAATTGTAACAATTGAGGCGCATCTCCTTTCCACAACTACTATATTAGAAATCACCTTGAATGATTAGATCTATATACCATTTACAAAATCAAAATGAAGATGATCAAAATCTAACTTCTTATTTTAAAAAATAGGATACTCCAATCATGTATAAATGCAACATACAAATACAAATACATATGTGTAAGCATAAATAAAATATCAAAATAATACCAAAACTACAAACACAAATTGAATGTTGTGCTTCATTGATGGTTTTATTTAGATGCAACCCTTAGGGTATGCGGTATACCGGCGTGGAAGGGGGTGTGGAGGGGAATAACGGCGTGGAACACCGCCACCCCCCTCCGCGTTTTGGGTCCGCGTGATCCATTCCCGTGGAGAAGTCCACGGCGTTTTGGGTGGAGGTGTTGTGGGCTTCCTCCAATCATAATTTTCCATGTAATTTTTATTTTTATTTTTTTACTTTTAAACCAATGAAAAATAATCCACCATCACACACCACATCACACCATGTATACCCCTCTCACAACACCAAATGGTGTTATCCAGTCATCGTCCACATGGCACAATAACACCATCCTTTAACACCATGTATACCACATGCCCTTAGTGCAAAAGGACATAAGCAAAGAGGGAGAAATAGCAAACATAAGTCAATAGTCACAGCAATTACGGGAGCAAAACCTATACACAACTTACACCACCACCACCACCTCATCATAAAATTGAATTATGTTCATGAAGTAAGGCATTCTGCAATATATATTATGTCTTTATATAAGTTCTTAACACACTATAATAGCTTTTAAAATTTCATTTCATATGTTTCTAAAAAAATTTGACTAAACATTTTTCTTTATAATTATTCACATGTTCAATTGGTTCTCACTTCATATAAATAAAAATGATTTAAGTTTATAAGAGTTACAAAGCTTACTCCATGCATTTAACATTGTTGATAGTACTTGCATAGAAAATTGAATGATATAGACGCGAACCAAATGCATATGAAGCTAAATGGCTCTGTTAGCTGATAAAAGCTTATACAATCACCGTTTTGTCATTATTGATGATTTCTATAGAAACACATGGGTTTTCTTTCTCAAAACAAAAGATGAAACTGTTAAATTGTAAAAAACTCTTGTGATAAAGCATACGCGCTTTGCGACGGGCCACTATGGTTTAACATTCGTTTTTATTTATAAAATATAACAATTTATTTATAAGTTCAAACACATATTTAGAAATCCATATTCACACCCAAATATTTGCATGCAATAACAACGATCATCATCAAATTGTTGTTAAAATAGATAAAACAATTAGAGTACAAATTGGTAAATAAAAAAAAATTCAAACACATATTTAGAAATCCATATTCACACACAAATATTTGCATGCAATAACAACGATCATCATCAAATTGTTGTTAAAATAGAGAAGATTACATGCAAGAATACGACTGCTTTCTGAATCTGGATCGAAATTCTAGTTCAAATTGTTTCATTTCATCATGTTTGACTTTTTGAAGTCAAACTATTTACATTTGAATCTGAAATTAAACCTCAAATTGAGTTGTTTGAGTGTTAATTTTTTATTGCAGTAGGTTCGCTACATCAATACTTATCAAATCTTAGTCTTAAATTCAATTTTAATCTAACACTGGAGCAAAATCGCAAATCACAGCTTGTGTACGGTCTCGTTCCGTGTCCATAATCGATTTTTCAAAAGATCACCGAAGTGTATCAAGCCACATCTTGTTTGAATCGTCTTTCAATTTCGAGCACAACTGTATGATCAATTTCATGTTTTAGTCGGATTTGAAAGAGTTATGATCGGTCAAAATATCTTGTTTGATAGCTTTAGTACAGAATATGTGTGAGTCTCTGGTGGTTTGATAGCTTTATGACATTGAATTGTCAAACACTTATTAACATTTATTGGTGTAAAAGAAGTACAGTTAATCTCCTCAGAGCATTCACAACCCATCCCCCATCCCCATCCCTATAATTTATACTTTTATCATTACTTTTTCTCTCTCTTCCACTCACAACCACAATTAAATAATACTTTTTTATACCCTCATCATTACCTTTTCTCTCTCTTTCAATCACACAAAACCCCAAATTTTAAAAAATCACCAGTTTTTTCATCAAATATAGGGATGAACAGTAATTTTCCCTATCTCCTTACTCACAACCACTTACAACTAAACCCCAAATTTTAAGGTTTTACCTCACAATATTTTGGGGGGTGGGTTGGGAATGCTCTCACATTCTCTAAACTGGTTTTGTTAATATATATATAATATAATTATAAATATACACAAATTTAATTATAAAATGAAATAAAAACATAATGATTAAGTATTAGATAAGCCGAGCTCGAACTTGAATAATTTCTTATGAGCCAAGCTTGATTCCAAACTCGAGTTTGTTATTATAAACGAACCGAACTCGAACCTAGACGAGTTTGGGCTCAGCTCCGTCACACCTACACCTCTCTTGTGATGGCGTAGCGGATAAACACCCCTTGATCTATGTCAAGGAAACCCTAGAAGCCTATAAACCGGCCCTAGAAAACCTCTGGATAACCTCCAAAGAAATACTTCTTATTAACTTTAAAATCAACCAAGTTCAAAACAAACACATGAAAGGTTTAAATAGGAGAGCTAGACTTGATAAACAAGAAAACACAAATAATAATTAAATAAAAGAAAACCGGTCAGCACCCTAGGAGGATTTAAGGCCCGAACCGGCCTTGGCCCAGCACCGACTTCCTAGCCACTTTTGTTGTGAATCGAGCCCAACGTCCCGAAACTTGAATCGTCCATCTCGCCATCATCCTCCCCCACTTGAAAAGGACTCGTCCTCGAGTCATCATCTTCCTGAAAATCCCCTTCATAGGGAGAAAGATCCGCCACATTAAACGTTGCCGAGACCTTGTAATGACCCGGCAAATCGATCTTGTAAGCATTATCCCCAATACGTTTCAACACTCGAAAAGGACCATCGGCACGCGGATGAAGCTTCCCAAAACGTCCCTGAGGAAAACGCTCGCGACGGAGGTGTACCCAAACCAAATCGCCTTCCTCAAAAACAGTAAGCTTGCGGTGTCTATTAGCCCGCTCTTGATATTGCAAATTATGTTTAGCGAACTGAGCCCGTACCTGTTGGTGTAACTCCTGAATCTGAGAAGCCCGAACATCACCATCTGTACTAAGGGAGCTCATGTCAACAGGAGGAGCTAAGTCCAAGGGGGTGAATGGATTTCGACCATAGACAACAAAAAAGGGGCTCTTGCCCGTAGACTTGTGACACGAACGATTATACGCGAACTCGGCTTGAGGAAGAACCAAATCCCATTGTTTAGGCTTATCACCCACTAAGCTTCGCAATAAGTTACCCAAGCTACGATTAGTCACCTCGGTTTGGCCATCCGTTTGGGGGTGGTGAGAACTTGAAAACTGTAGTTTGGAACCCAACCGTTTCCATAAGGTGCGCCAAAAGTGGCCCACAAATTTAACGTCGCGATCCGAAGTAATGGTTTTGGGCACCCCATGTAGGCGCACAATCTCGGCAAAGTATAATCGCGCGACTTGCGAAGCATCGAACGTTTTTGCACACGGAACAAAATGGGCCATTTTGGAAAAACGGTCAACAACCACCATAATAGAATCTTTTTGTCTCTGAGTCTTAGGCAACCCCAACACGAAATCTAAACTGACGTCTTCCCATGGGCCATTAGGGACGGGCAACGGAGAGTAAAGACCTTGGTTCGTGTGGGTTGTTTTGGCGATTCGACAAACGTGACATCGTTTTAATAATTTAGCAACATCCGCATCGAGACGAGGCCAAAAAAAACGCTCGCGAATTAACGCTACGGTTTTCTCTCGGCCAAAATGGCCCGCCAACCCACCTGTATGATGTTCCAAAATAATTGCTTGACGAAACGAAGACTGGGGAACGCAAATACGTGTACCTTTATAAAGGAGACCATCCCGTTTGACGTATGAGGAGCGAGTGTGGGTTGCGGCCTGTTTCCATGCATCCTGAAAGTCTGGATCGTCCAAGTATAGATGTGACCAAGAATGGAACCCACTAAGATGTAACTGAGTCGTGGTCACAAGCGCAGGCCGTCGGCTAAGAGCATCGGCAACGGTGTTTGCCGAACCAGCCTTGTGTCGAATGGTGAACGAGTACTCTTGTAGTGTTTCAACCCACTTGGCATGTCGGGGGTTAAGTTTTGCTTGTCCTTGGATGTACTTTAAGGCTTGGTGGTCCGAGAAAAGAACAAAATCATTAGGCAATAAATAATGCCTCCAATATTCCAAGCACCGAACAATAGCGTAAAATTCCTTGTCGTAGGTGCTATACCGGCGCCGCACCTCGTTCAATTTTTCGCTAAAAAACGCGACTGGTTTACCCCCTTGGCTTAGAACACCGCCAACCCCAAGGCCCGAGGCATCACACTCCACCTGAAAAACCTCCTCAAAGTTTGGCAAGGAAAGAACGGGAGCTTTAGTAACCTGGGATTTGAGGTTGTCAAAAGCTAATTGTGCCGCCGCCGTCCACTCGAATTTGGCCTTTTTTAATAAATCTGTGAGTAGGGCTTACAACGGAGCTGAAATTACGTATGAAGCGCCGGTAGAACGAAGCCAAACCATGAAAACTACGAACATCGTGTAACGTCTTAGGAGTCGGCCATGTAGTAATGGCCTCGACTTTTGTGTGATCCATCCGAATCCCGTCACCTGACACTAAATAACCCAAGAAGATAACCTCTCGTGTTAAAAAATGACATTTTTTTGAATTAGCAAAAAGACGTTGGTCACGTAGAATGGTAAAAACCTCCCGAATATGAGCTAGGTGTTCTTCCACTGTGCGGCTAAAAAGGAGAATATCATCAAAATAAACCACCACACACTTGCCAATAAGATCCCGAAAAATATGGTTCATCAAGCGCATAAATGTACTCGGAGCATTAGATAACCCGAATGGCATCACCATCCACTCGTATAACCCGTCACGTGTCTTGAATGCGGTTTTCCACTCATCCCCGGGCCGCATTCGAATTTGATGATACCCGCTGCGCAGATCAATTTTCGAAAAAATGGTGGATCCGTGCAACTGATCTAGTAAGTCTTCAAACCTGGGAATCGGAAATCTATACTTCACCGTGATTTTGTTTACCGCTCGACTGTCGATACACATGCGATATGCACCCCCGGGCTTTGGAACTAGTAAAGCCGGAACAGCGCAAGGGCTTTTGCTCTCGCGAATGAGGCCCTTTTCCAACAACTCAGTCACCTGTCTATGTAGTTCATTAAATTCCTTCGGGTTCATACGATAAGCCGGTTTATTCGGAATAGTGGCTCCCGGGTGAAAATCAATACAATGTTGGATATCCCGTTCAAGTGGGAGGCCGGGAGGGATGTCGTCAGGAAAAACGTCCCCAAATTCCTCGAGGAGCGGCATGATTTCAACAGGTGGCGGAGGGGCTGCCTCGTTTTCTTCCATTACAACCAAGCCGAGGATCCAGGGAGGGGCGGGTTGCATAGCACAATTAAGAAACTCTGATTTTGACAAGACCATGGCTTCGGTTTGGGATTCTTGCGGGTTGAGTGGCGCCAAAGTAATATTCAACCCATCCTTTTTAAACGTGTATGTATTGCGAAAGCCATCGTGTTTAACTCGTCGGTCATATAACCATGGTCGGCCCAACAAGATATGACATGCGTCCATCGGAATCACCTCGCACCACAACTCGTCGGTATATTTATTTCCAATAGAAAAAGTAATCAAACACCGATGAGTAACTTTAACGAGATTACCTTTTTTTAACCACGTGAGTTGGTATGGATCTGGATGAGGTTGAAGGGGTAGCCCGAGCTTCTCAGCGGCGGATGCGGCTACCATGTTATCACAGCTTCCCCCGTCCACAATGACGGTACAGACTTTGTTCTTGATAGTGCACTTTGTACGAAAAATATTATGGCGGAGCCACGCCGTATCATCGTCCCCCGCAGCAATACTTGCGCTAAGTACTCGTTGTGAAACCAACGCCTCCCCCTTATCCGGATACAAAATTTCATTGTCACTGTCCTCCTGTGTGTCTTGAACATCATCATAAACTGGGTGCGAATCATCCACGAGGGCGACAACCTGTTTGTTGGGACAATCCCGCTTGAGATGACCGATTCCATTACACTTATAACAACGCATGGTGTTGGTGGCGGGTGGTGGTTGGAACGGTGGGGTGACAGCGGGCTGCCGGGGTTGGGCCGACGAACCAGCAGCCGTCGACGGGGGGACCACCCGGCTTTGATTGGGCCGGTTAGCCGAGTATTTGGCACGTGTCTTCTCCTGCTTTTCCACCCGATATGCTAACCTGCACACATCATCAAAAGTGTAATAGGGATGCAATTGTATAACATCAGAAATTTCGGGTCTCAAGGAACCCAAAAACCGGGCGATCACTTGCTCCTCGTCTTCGTCCGCGCCACACCGCATTCGTAGACGTTCAAACTCCAGGATGAAAGCATGAACGGTCAACGAGCCCTGTTTCAACCCATGGTATTCGAGGAACGCATCTTGACGATGGTTAACGGGCAAAAATTTTTTTTGTAATAGCTTTTTCATCTTATCCCACGAAACAACCTTACGTTTACCTTCAAGTTGGCGTCTCCGTTTTAAATTCTCCCACCACAGTGATGCATGCTTCTTGAATTTTAATGCCACCAACTTGACCTTCAATGTGTCTGGCACATCCTTGATGTCAAAGACTCGTTCGACGGTGTGCAACCAATCGATAAAGTCATCCGGATGAACGCCACCCTCGAATTCCGGTAGCTCGAGGCGAAACCCTAGGCTGCGCAGTGGGTCCGCCGGCCGTGGCGGTGATCTGGCCACCGGCGCTGGCTGGCCGAACGGGTTGTAGTAACCCCGTCCGTCGTCATCCTCCCATATTACTGATTCGGTTCGTGAATCATCACGATTCTCCCAGCGATCTTCCTGTTGAATCTCGACTTCCCGCAATCGTTGTCGCAATCTCTCGATCTCTTCAACATCTCTCGGATCCCGTTGATAATCATCGTTGCCTCCGGCGGCGAATCTACGATGATTCCTACGCGGATCCGCCATGGCTCTGTTACCACTTGATGGCGTAGCGGATAAACACCCCTTGATCTATGTCAAGGAAACCCTAGAAGCCTATAAACCGGCCCTAGAAAACCTCTGGATAACCTCCAAAGAAATACTTCTTATTAACTTTAAAATCAACCAAGTTCAAAACAAACACATGAAAGGTTTAAATAGGAGAGCTAGACTTGATAAACAAGAAAACACAAATAATAATTAAATAAAAGAAAACCGGTCAGCACCCTAGGAGGATTTAAGGCCCGAACCGGCCTTGGCCCAGCACCGACTTCCTAGCCACTTTTGTTGTGAATCGAGCCCAACGTCCCGAAACTTGAATCGTCCATCTCGCCATCATCTTGTCTCTTAGTTAAATATTCTAGGTTTAAACTTAAACGAGATGTAACTTGAAAATAGGAGTAGTCTACTCTTAAAGAAAATACAAGAAAACTAGTTTTAGAATTATCAACCTGTATAAATAAAAGTTTTATACGTTTATACATGTAAAAAATTTAGGGACTAGTTTCTATCAATAATTTCAAGATTTTTTTTAAGACAAATTCAACATTTTATTCATTGTAAGATTTAAACCCTAACTAGTATAATATTAACATTTTTAAGTTGATGGGAATAGTAATTGCATATCATTTAACTTAAAACCCAATTTTAAGTTTAATTAGTGAACAACGATGACAATTTGGGAGCTTCGTACATGAGGATGGGGGAGTGGGACAATGAGAATAGAACATCGCTACTCTATTAGCCCCCTCAACTCCCCCCCCCCCCCCCCCCCACACACACAAAAATCAGCCCTCCTGAGTTAATTATACAGTTAGTATCTGTGGTTTACCCATAGTAATAACCTGGGATACTAATTTCTGGATGTAACAACATAAGGTAGCAACTTTTAATTTTGTTTCATAAAGGGGTATTAAGCTAACACCCCCCCCCCCCCCCCCAGTGACAAAAACGTGAGGGCAATTTTGACAATTAACATTACCCCCACAGATTAAAACCCATCGATCCAAATCTAAACCTCAATTCTCCGGTCGTTCTCTTGTCCGATCATCTCAGAACGATCGGAAACCCTAGTTCGGAGATGATCGGAGAAGAGAACGGCCGAAGAATTGAGGTTTAGATTTGGATCGATGGGTTTTAATATGTGGGGTAATGTTAACTTTTCAAAATTGCCCTCACGTTTTTGTCACGTGGGGGGGGGGGGGGGGGCTTGTCGTTAAAAGTTAACGGGGTGTTAACTTAATACCTCTTTATGAAACAAAATTAAAACTTGCTACCTTATGTTGTTACATCTAGAAGTTAGTACACCAGGTTGTTACTATGGGTAAACCATACGTACTAACTGTGTAATTAACTCTTATTTAAGTTGATAGGAATAGTAATTGCCCCTCAGCTCCCCTCCCCCCCCCCCTCCCCCACAATTTAAGGACAAGCCAAATGATATAAATCTAAAATTCACCATCTCTGCCCTCAGAGGGGGGGGGGGGGGGTCCTTCTATCTCCCTATCTTCCCTCTTATCCGCTTCAACGACACATCACTAATATTTTATAGTCAAACCGAACTACATGGGGATCATTGTTTTCCATCGGCAATAGTCAACGTCTCTCGCATTTAGTTGTTTTACTAGAGCCCACTCCGTCTCCATTATGGTCATTTTTCACCACTTCATTATTAGACAGTAGATTATTAATATATTAGGGTTGATTAGTATGAGTCACGGGCCCATTAGGTATACCCTAATATATTAATAGTCTACTATCTAATATTCATTATTTTTTATTATGTTTGTGTGTGTGTGCAACGAGAGGATGAGAAGTGCGTTGAAAATCTCTTGATTAAACTCTTTAAGTAACTGACAAGCTTGTCCTTATCAAATGTATTATGATTCATATATAACACAATAACCAACTTTCTTCTAGAAGAAATCAAAAAACCATTTCATGTCAAATAAGTTCAGGTTGAAAAGAGGTTAACAAATGCTAAATCGCCTAATGGATAAGGCTTTTGACTTTCAATCAGCCGCTTTTGGGTTCGAGTCCCACTGTACGAATTTCTTTTTAAAATTTTATGGGTTCAACCTATTTCTTCAACAAAAGTTTATCTCAATCTAAATCTAAATAATATATAAACATACTAACATACTAACGCAGATAAACGGGTTCAACCTATTTCTTCAACAAAAGTTTATCTCAATCTAAAATAATATATAAACATATTAACGCAGATAAACATTGCAATCGAACAAGGTTATATATATGGTTTGGAAACAAAATTAGTTCTAAAAAATATTCTCTTCATTAATAAATTTTTTACCAAAATAAATAGGCAAAGTACATATAATTTCTAATTTCTAATTCCTATATAACAGAATCACCATTCTTTTAGAAGAAATCATAAAACATTTTCATGTTAAATGAATTAAGGTTGATAAAAGTTAACAAATGTGATTTATTTAGCTCAGCCAGCGCATGTCCTAACTTCTTTACGTAGGTTGCGGGTTTGAGCCTACGCGACTCTGTTTTTTAATTAAACATGCATAACACTTCCAGGCCCACTATTCCTATCAAAACCCACCAACCTATGTTCAGCGCCTCACTCAAAACATAACCACCAATCTATATTTACTTCCTCAGCCTAAATATAATTATAAAAAATTAAACATTAGTAATTGAATCAGCATACATTATTAAACTATTGTAGCCCCGCACATGTGAAATTACTCAATTTCACATGTAAACTTTTATTAAGACAAAGAAAAAAGATAAAATGAAAAAAAATTAATCACAACCATTAGACAAAAAGATTCAATGTTAAAAAAAAATTCTATAAGTCTAAACTTTTAAGTGGTGTCTACATTGAACCTCCAACTAAATGTTATATATATATGTATATATATATATATATATTCTATCTATTTAATACATGAGTCAAGTTTGTTCTGAATACCACCTGATAGTTTTAATATTATATATAATTTCAGGATACGTAATATAAATCTTCGCCACCACATCGTTTTTACCCGGGTTCGAGTCTTTAGTCTTCTCGGCCACAATTTTTTCCTCTTATTATTTTATATTTTTACTACAAATTCCAAAATTATATTACCAGGCCAAACACAAGTGATTGTGAGTTATGGACTTTTTTTTGGCAATGTACACTTAGTTTTAGCTTATGACTAATATTATTATATAATTTTTTTTAATGATAGAAAGAGTTTTGAAATCGATGATGAAATTTCTTTTTCATCTCAATGTTTTTATTTCTTAAGCATGTTTTGTTGTAATGGGTTTAGAAGGTTGTGCAGGTAAATATGTGATTAGTAGTAATTTAACTGTATTTTTAGCTAAAGACCCGAATGAATAAAGATGGCTACAAGAGATTCTGAGGAATCCCAATCGATCTCAGGTCGATGTTCTTATATTTGACTTGCACGCCCTTTTATTTCTAGGCTACATATGCTTATTTTTATCGTATTGAATTATTTTGTTATAATTTATTGGTTCGAGAGTTATAGATTCCTAAAGGAGTCTAATATAAACATTGTCATTTACAGGTCTAATTTTGAATTTATCAAATGCATGTGGTGAATCGTTCCAATGTAATTTTAAGGTATGAAGTCTCAGTAATGGTTATATACAAACTAATATGTTGGAGGTTAATTTTTTTTTTAAATCGAGCAAAGAAATATTTACAATAAATGAGTATAAAAATGTTATATATACCTAAACCTATGTATATGAATATCCTTTACCTATATTTCATCTAGATTTCTAATACTACGTTTCATCTACATTTATAATAACCACCGTAACTTTGATACAACCCTCGAACCGCTGCAACGCGCGGTTGACACCTCGTTATGATTATATTCTAATATAGTATATATAATTTCTTATAAAAAAAACTTTTAGGTCCCGTGAGAGACTATTTAACAATGTTGGTTCAATTTGGTTTGAACAAGATTAATAATGTTACGGAATATAAATCAAATTGGAAGACCACAATTCATTAAAAAGTTTTTCTATATATCTCAAATGTAAAATAATGGTTTATGGTTTACACGAGTTTATATTATAGATATAAAATCAACAGAAGGAATTTTTCTACAAGGGTATGTTGTATGTGCTTTGAGAAACTTGTAAATTATGAGTGAATGTCTTGATTTTGTTGTTGAAGTACGCTTCCTATTTATAGCAAGTTGTAAATAAATAATGTGGTTGAGGTTGGTTGAATTTGGAGTGTGTCAGTGTATATAGAGATAAATTGAGAGTATTCAATTTATCTTTTTTTTTCAACCGTCTTCAACTATCTTTATTTATCGTCTCAAAATCGAATAATTGGGATCAAGATCAAACGTTCAATTTTTAATAAATATTAATTCTAAGTTTTATAATTGATTTCAGCCTCTACTAATTAAATCTAAATCTAAATACAAGTATATTAGAAAACTAACTAATCCTAAAAATACCGAGAAACTAATTAATTCAAAAAAGGTATTGAGATAACTATAATCTTATATTTATATTTATTTATTTATTTATTATTGTTGTTAATAAACAATTACATTAGGGGACACATATTATCACTAGATTCATTTTCATCATAATTTTCCCGCTTCTCTCTGTTATTAAATATTAATTCTTCTACTTATTAAGATGCTAATAATCTTAAATAATTAAATATTAAAATATAAATTTGGTTATTTCACTAAGTTATCATAACTTTTTAATTAATAATAAGATTTTAATTATAACTTATATTAAAATTAAATTTATAACTATAATTATTCGTTACTTGTAATTACTTGAATTTTAAATATGAAATATAATTTGTTTAACTCTAAAAAAGTAACAATGAAATTGTTTTGTAAAATGTATTACTTTGTGTCATTTAATCTCCTTCATTATTATTTTTTTTTTGAACGCCCAACGAATGCCCCGAAAAACCTGGGGACTATTTACAACAATTGAGCTCATTCCAGGAAAAATCCACCGCCGCGAGCGGCCGGGGGTAAAACCTGAGAGTTCAGGGATCGAACTTGTGACCTTTCAGCCCCAAGTCTCCCCTCATCGCCAATGCCCCTTTCAAGGTGTTGCCCGCAAGAATCGAACCTGTGTCTCAAATAGAGAACATAGGTTTCCTACCACTACACGTCTACACCACAATGGAAGTTGCATTTAATCTCCTTTATTGTTTTTTTATATATCATACCTAACAATGAAATTTAATTTAGTTCCATACAATTGATCAATTTTACTACTTTTCATGTCATATATTACGTGAATAGTATGTTTGATTAAATATAAATATGTAAATGACATGTTACTTAGATGTGCACCCATATCATATTCTTTTAACAAACATGTGAATTGTTGGATTTATTTTATTTTGACAATCTTTTATTGAATTGTACATATTGTTTGTACCCATAACATATGATTCTGTTTTTTTGTTCATTACAGTTTGAAAAGATCAGATAATTTAACTTTCTTGGGTATGAAATTACAATCAATTGAAGAGTTTAAAGAACTTATGTGCCGATCTATTTATCCTTCTCGTAGTGGATGATTATTATTTATAATAACATCTATTAAAATATTTTTATAAAAATATTTTTAACGTGAATTATATATTAAATTTTTAATAATTAAACACGTCTAATACATGAATTCTATGCTAATAGTCATTAAAATAGGATATCATCCTTAATTTGCCGTCGGGTCGGCCGGTCGGGTGCTCCGCATCACATACAAACCATGCCAAGAAAAAATCTAATAAAATAGTCACGAAAATCATTAAAATGTTCACATATGCACTTTAATTTCGTGATGTCAGGATATCTCTTCAAAATACATATCATAAATTAAAGTCGAGTCCACTTTTCCACATAAACATAAAATTACTATCTTTTCACATACATGAGATTACATGTGATGTGAAGGTGATAGAGTATGAAAATCATACGTAAGATTATCATATTTTTATTATTATTTTATTATGCTTTAATCTAATTTTATATATCTAGACTAGATCTATCGTTTTTAACAAAAAACCAATTTTTTTTAACATAAACCAATTAACTATACAATTGTAGCAGATATAATCGGTTTAATCGGTCTTCGGATGAATATTCGGTTTTTTCTTTATCCGAATTTAAACGGTTAGGTTTTTGGATATGGATTCTATTATTTTGATGAACCCGAATAAGAATAAACCCGAAGTGGAAGAGATTCCTTTATAGATGAAACCACTAACTATTCTATGGTGTTAATTTCATATATATAAAATGTCTACATTATATATTCAAAATCTATATCCACTTCCTTTAAATATTGTTGATAGATCGTTATCCAGTTTTGCTAGTTTAACTCATCTAATTCATCGCTTGTTAAATAACAGTCATAGCTAATTATCAATATAAATTGTTTCATTTCCAATAGTTTATGATAAGCTGCCCATATCGATTGATCACTCCAAGTTTAAGATTCGATAACAAATCTTAATAGTTTTTGTAATCGGTTTATAACGGTTTTAAAATAAGTATTATAGGTCAAACATTTATTGAAAATAGTTTGGAGACCGAAACCCGATCGGATAATTTTTCCAACACAAAAATCTATTTAATCTGATCCAAACTACCCAAAATCCGAACAAATAATCCAAACAACACCCCTTACTATTATAATAAAGCGTTAAAAAAGAATATCATTAAATTCTTTAAATCATGGTGGTTTGTGTTAGTGTGGAAGGATGACACACCTTCATGAGTTAAAAGTATTTAATGAGTGGGGGAGGAAATCGTGCTTGCTTGTACACCACACCGCGTGCTTCGTTTATACATATTATTTTTCTTTTATTTTACATTTTTTTGAATTTTTCAAAGTCTCATTTTAATGAGATTTTAACCGTCTCTAACTATTCGACGTTTAAATTCCAACTAAAAAATCTTCATAGACAAAATCGCCACTTGTATCGAGGCTCGAATCGACGGCCTTTTATTAGGAGTCACAGTGCTACCACTAAGCGAGAAGACCCGTGGTTTTCTTATATAATTTTTTGGACAACAAACAATTAACGTCCGGCTACCCAAGGCAATAGTATTGGCGCAAAGGGTGGCCAAACCCGAGAGAGCATAACACATAACCCGAGAGAGCATAACGCATAACCCGAGAGAGCATAACGCATAACCAACCGTATTGGAGTAAAAGTTAAGGGGTAATGTTCAACAAAAAATTCCTTTCAGTGGTAACGAATTACCTAAAAATGTTTTAAAAAAAAGTAAAAAAATTCTCATAATGCGGTGCAAGTTTAGGGGTAGCGGACAATACATTTGCCAATGATTTGGGTCCGCCCGTGCTCTCACGTGTGTTGGTAGTCCAAACACATCAGTTTAACAAATACCAGAAAAACCCACCGCCCGAAAGCTCACAGTGGTTTTCTTATTTAATTAATATTTTATTATTATCATTATCATCTCTTTTAGTTTCAAACCATAATTAATGTCTTATACGAAACAGCTACTTGTTTTCCATTATGATAAAATAAAAATACCCTTTTTATTGGAAAGTTTGTAGTATATATTTGTTTACGAAACAAATTAGTAATGAACTAAAAGAATAAGAAATACATATTGAAAAATGCATGGGAATTTGAATTTTGAATTGGTGTCTTAATTTCGCTGCTAAGTTTTAAAGATCAGAATTGTTAAAGCTTTTATCTAGGTCACGTGATGCAAATTAATATTTTTTTTTTAACTTTCAGATATGACCATCGAGTTTGAATTTACAAGTGGAAGAAATGTCAAGACATCTAAATACTAAACAAATGGAAACTTTATTTGATTAAGACTCTAACTAAACATTAATTTAAATTGCTAAGTTTAGTCCCTGCATATAACTCGTGGTCGGTTATGAAATTAAGTTCATTAGGATAAACCCTAATCTAGGTATGTAGTATATATAGAAAGATAAATTAGTATCATCTTTATGCTTTCTAACAATACACATGTGCACTTAATCTTCAACATCGAGCTTTCTTCTCCAACAAACATACTCTTAACAACAAAGGGTTGTTATATGGAACCCACATCATCGATGTCTTAATGTTATTGATGTTTTCTAGATCCGATTAGAAATCCTAGTCAGATTCATCAGAAGGTTTGCTTGTCTGAAAACTACGTAATCGAAGAAAGTTCATTGGTATATCACATCATATCATCAAGTCATCATGGATTTAGGTGGACATTGTTGGCCGAATATTAATTCAAATCCCGATTCTATACGATGAGGTGTAGCTAGTGCGGGTAGGACTCCTAGCAAGTCGGTTATGATCTTTTTTAATTAAAAGTCAATTAGATAAATAATGTGTTATATTCAATTGAGTTAGAGTTGTAGTAGGATTCTATGAAAGACTTGTTAAACAAGCCAATTGGGAATCTTATAAATAGATGGCCAAGTTAGGGTTCTTGGGGTGACAATCAATAAAGGATTTGAGTGAGTTTTTCTTAAACGATTTGTGCGTTCTTATTCGATACGGGCCTAGAGACATTAGCACCATCTGCAGGACGTGAAAGTCGAAATCTTCATTTTCTTTTGAAAAAACCATGTTTGGCAACAAGGAGGGCCTAATTGCGGTGTCGACCAAATTATCATCGAAAATAAAACATTTGTTACATGATAAATAGCGCAAGGGGCTATGAGTCAACTGTTAGGAGGTTAAAGGTTGTATGTGTAAATTATCATGTTGAATAGTCGAATACGAATCTGGAATGAGTATCAATTGATTAGTGAAAACCTCTTCTGATCTTCTAGCTTTTGTTCTTCTTTTTCTGTTAATCGATTTTGACCATTACAATCATATGTTTCTTGATCGTATAAACATTGAATATGATTAGTCTGTTTTAGATATATGTCTGCTCGTTCTAACTAATAGATAGATATAGTAACCGATTTGATAACTTGTTTTGTTTTAAAAACGTTTTAAACACTCAAAAGTGCCACCATTCCAAATATCTATTGTCAAGTAGAATAGGTCTTATTTAACAATGTAACATCTTTATAAAAGAACTTTAAATTTGGTTCCTTTTGACCTTTTTGACTTTTAAAGGCAGCTCACACCAAAACAACGACCCATATCATCTTATAATTCTTCATTGAGCCCTTAGTTGTTGATGTCATCGGATAAGCCGATTTTTTCTTTTCTGATATTGACATTAATTTTTTTTCTTCAAGTTTTAATGTAATATAGAGTATAGAACAAAAGTACAAAACAATGTGTTGCATTTCATATTTATTATTTTAATTGAGATATAATACCACACAAGATCAACATACTAAACTAACTAAACAGGTAGTTATTGACCGTTAACACTTAACAAGGACTTTGATTTATCTTTTTGTTATCGACAAATTAACATTTGAATATGGATCTTTGATCCACCAAGTTTTTAACTACTTGTGTAGACTATTATTTAAGATAAAAAAAAATGTTAAATGAATTAGTATAATTTAAAAATATGAAAAAAATAAACAAATGTAACATGTCACCTTCTTACTGGTTGGTCCCCCGTCACTTGAAACAATATGTCTTCCGTCTGTGTGCGGGCATCACCACTCACATAAAAACATTATCATGTTTACGTCAGCGTAAGTCAACATGACTTCTTAGCATTTACGCTTACGGTGTGCACACGAGTTAGAGAACAAACAAACCCTTCCATACGAGTCAATTTGATGCATTACCAACCCCTCTACTGATATTCGTACCTTATTTATATTGATTTTATGACGTTAATCCGATAAGTGTGAGTGTCATCTTTTGATCTACATACTAGTATTCTTCGTATTAAAGAGTCTGTGATATACGTATCAAGATATATCAAAAAAAATTCTTTGGTAGCTAAGAGCCTAAGAGTTCATATATATATATATGATAAAGAAAAAGTTTTAAACTAGATTAAAAGTAAGATTAGAGACTTAGAGTGTTTCTATTTTTTTTTCAATCTAAAAGAGGTGTATTCTTAAAAATTAAAAATTTATATTGAATATTAGTGATAGTGATTAGTGATGGAATATTAGTGATTAGTGATGTCTAGGAGTTGGTAAAAGATAATAGAGTAAAAGTGATGGTGCTTATCATTATGTCCCATCCACCCTTGCTTTTAATAATTTTACCGCAAGTTTTCCTTTTACCAATGTCATAAAGCATCACAATTGTTTTTCTTTTTGTCCATATCTACACCTAAAACTATTAAAAAAAGTATAACTATATCAATGTAGCGTGTATGTGATATATTATTATATGTTGTGTTTTTTAACTTGCTCAGTTATTATCTTTGTATATAAGCAAACTAATTGTAACTTCATAACAGATCATTTTTCTTTCGCTTTCCTTTTTTCTTTAACTTTCCTTTTCGTTTCTTATATTTTTCATCACTTTAATTGATAATTTTCCTTTTCTTTCATTACACCGAGTAAAATTAAGATGTCAGAGTGTCGTCGAGTTGAGTTCGATACTCATGAAATAAATTAACATATAATGATTTACATTAAAAGTTTGAAAGAGTATTACGTCACGTCAGATAATAAATATAAGACTATATACGATCATATGGTACAATTGACTCATTTTTTGCATATGATACATATTGTACAATACGACACATATATTTATATATGGGTCATATTGATCATATGCAAAGTATGTAGTTACCAAGTTTTGATGTGTGTTATCTAAAGCCTTTATAAAAAAGAATGTAAATAATCAGATATATATAGAAAAATGAAAATTATAGAAACATTTGCCTCATCAACAATAACAAGAATATGTATTCTAAGGATAAAATATCATTTTCAAAAAAGGTTATACGAATTTGTAAAACTCTTAGGTTGATAGGATAGAAAAATGCCATAATTAGGGTATATGTTTGTGATAGAATAGAATAACAAGAATATGTATTCTAAGGATAAAATATCATTTTCAAAAAAGGTTATACGAATTTGTAAAACTCTTAGGTTGATAGGATAGAAAAATGCCATAATTAGGGTATATGTTTGTGATAGAATAGAAAAATGTGAGAATTATAAATATATGAATGTAAACCTAAAATTTAAGATTTAGTTTTGAGTTGTTATAAGTAGTACAGAAGAAATTACTGATGATCCATATATACCATGTATTTAAGAAAAACATTGTTTATTCCCTACACATAATCATTAATTGACTCAAAAGTATACCAATACTTTCCTTTATCCATTTATGAAATTATGAGGGCAAGTTCGGTTCACTAAAATTTGTGAGATTTTATTAGAATTGAAATTTTATCATATTCTTTTTTTGAATGTATTTGATATCCCTTCCTAATAATAATGGATTTCACATTTCTTCCACATTGATGATACTAACGCACTCACCTGACTCGTGTCGAACCAGACCCACTGGCCCCCCTGCCTGGACCAGTCGCCCAGAGCGGAATGATCGGACCCGACGCCCGAATCGACCACACCTGACCCCCGGAACGTACTGACTAGACCCGCCAACGGGCAAGACTTGATCGACGGTACTCAACCTCCGAACCTCACCAACCGAACCTACCTGACGCGTCGCCTGACCAGACCTCTCCTCTGGACCGGATCGACCTGACCTGTCGCCTAAGGACCTGTTTCCCAAGCATGACAGACCAAATCTGTTACCTGACCGAACCGAACAGACCAACAACCTGGACCGGACCCGTCATCTGACCTGACTCGACCTGCCGTCGACTCGAAGCAACTCTCTGCCCGACTAAAAAAATTCTATAAAATTCCAAAAATCAATTTATAGACTAAAAATTTTTAAACTTCCTTTTTTTGTAAATATAAGTTCCATTTCCAAAATAATAAAATAGTTATTAGTGTGACAAATACAAATTTGTAAAGATGAGCATAACTAGTGTATTACTAGATTTTGCCGTTCAAAAACAAAAAAAAATAGACATGACATGTGTCATATGCTATGTTAGGCCCAAATTTGAGGTTTCTCTTTTTGTATTTTCTTTTTTGGACTTTAGGCCCATTTTTAAATCCATTTAGTTTCTCTTTTCCTAATGACAAGTTCAACCCATTTTGTTATGCTTCAAGTACGTATAAGTTGTAACCTAGCTTAAATTCAAAGTCACAAACATAAATAATTTCTCGGCCAAATGGAAATAACTTGTATTATTAGAATCCAATTTTCCCTTTTTAAATGGATCTTTCTTTTTTGGAACTTGCTTACATTTTTAGGCCCATTTTTAAATCCATTTAGTTTCTCTTCCTAATGAAAAGTTTTAAAACCATTTTGTTGGGCTTCAAGTACAAGTTATAAGTTATAACCTAGCTTAAACTCAAAGTCACAAACATATATATTAGTTATAAAATTTATTAAAAAGAAAAATACTCGTTTCGTGAAATTAATAACATGTTCAGTGTTTAAAGACTAATATAGGTCATTGAAGTGTGTTAGACCATTTAGTTCATGACAAAATTAGAACTATTTTGTCTCAAAGCATATGTTTAAAAAAACAAGTGTTGTGGGTATGTTATATGAACTTAGCTGTGACCCTGGAGGTATAGTTTAAATGAGCTTGGCAACTTTTGAAATATTTGAGATTGACTTACTCGGGGTGAAGCTTGGGCCGAAATGGGAATGAGGCCAGACTAAAGGTGGATAGAGCCGGACTAAGTATATAATTTTTTTTTGGACCGAACGAGTATACATTTAGACTACGGAGCGAGAAAATGGACCGCCCGGTCTGGCCCCTTAAAACCTCCGCCCTTAGTCACTTACTAAAAGCTTTAACCTGAGTCTAGTGTAAAAAAGATTTGAACATAACTTTGAAGTCATTTAATAAATAAGTAGGTTTTTAAGCTTCATACATCAGGTTTGATTAGGCTCATGAGGCTAAAGATGCTTTTTACTTTTTATTTTTAGCCTCAATATCCGAGTGAGCCTTTCTGAAACGAGATTGTAATTATCTATACTGAATTTGACACTTTAGAATCAACTCACCCAGAAACACCATCAAGGAGGAAATCGAAAACCCACCACTTGAGAAAACCCACTTTAACTTTGAGACTTAAGGCTTCTTACTTACATTAGTGTTGGGTGTCGAATCCAGCAAATAAAATAGTAATATAGTGAACCTACTAAGACACACTAATAATAGTATGAGCGGAAGTAAGGTTCGTGTCCTCAGGGATACGGATTAACTTTTTATACCAAAAACCTCTTAGTGCAAATACGATGTAGGGAAAATTAATAAAAATGGGGGTTCGTGAGTTTTTAGTGAAATTATTGAAAAATCTAACAGAATGTCGAAACGGCCGTTTCAGAATCCCTCGCGGCCGTTTTGGACTGCTGTGAAAAAAAATGAAATATTTTTGGTTTTTTTTCTTTTTAACTAATTATGAAAACTAATAATTTAAGGAAATGTTAACTAAATATTAAAAGATAATTTAAATGTGAAATAAAATAATTCCAACACAAGGGTGATTTCTCGTTTTTTACTCGACTTACGATCATTAACGGTTATGGTGCAATGATCCTTTTTATAAAACGGTTTGTATCGGCTCTAGACGTCGAGCCGTTCTGACATCCACTCCATCTAAAGTCTAACCAAACGCAGTTCGTTGATTAGAGCCAACCCGCTACTCTAAGCTCGAGCCGTTCTGATCTTAGCGTGCGGGTTGCGGTGATAGAAGAACCGATTACAATTAAACACACACGCCGTTCGGTGTGTTCAACTATATTATGGGTTCCTATAACGAGTTTAAATTCATAGACAAACCTAAACCGTTACTTGTTCCTTTTATCAAAATTAATAACTTTTTAGGGTTTTAAAATTGATGAACTTTATTAGTTTCATTAACAAAGTGGCCAATTTCATTAACAAAACTAATGAATGCCGGAAAAGAATCCGGGTTTAAGATCAAGAAACACATAAACAAACCATTCATAAATCAGATCGCATAAGCGTTTCACATAAGATTAGAATCAAACACCAAGAAATCAAACCCTAATGTCGGAATTAAAAGGAGATTAGCCAAACATGGTGGCTAAATCCATCAAACGAAATAAACTAACTATAAAATAAAACTTACGACACTTAGAAAGAAAATAATTGTTCTTCAAACTTGTTCCCAATCACAAAAGTTTTTTTCTTCTTTTTGATGTTCCTGCCGTCGAACTTCCCAATATGCCAAAAAGATTCCCCTTTTAAACCTCCTCCTTATCCTTCCTTAAACCCTCTCGGTTTTTCTTTTTGTTGGCCCAATAAAATCGATTCTAGCCCATATTGCCCATTTAGGAACCCAATAGTTAATTAGCACATGATTGACAATTTTTTTTCTTCTGTTAACAACCTAACGCCAACATCAAATTACCCAAAGATTATTTTATGTACTTATCTTTTATAGTTCACTTCAAACAACAAACGGTTGATTAGCTCATCTTAATTCTTTGTGAGCTTCCTCTGCATTCATAATAACCCCTTCCAAGCTATCAATCATGATGAACCGGTAACAACTCTTGATCGCTTCACAGTTTGCACCTACAAATCAACAAAAAATACCCAAAGTAGATTCTATTCCACAAAAAACTAATAATTACAAAATAGTACGATATGAATGAGAAAAATGCATGAAATATGAATATAATGAGTGCTAAAAACATGATAAACTATGCCTAAAAATGCAACTAACAAATCTCCCCAAGCTTAAACCTTTCCTTGTCCTCAAGGAAGTTAAGAATAAGAGTAAGCTGAAGATATGAAAACAAATAAGACAAACTAACATGCTTAATGCAAACATAATTTTTTTTATACACCATTTCTCGCCCGAATCGATTGTGAGCATAAAATCATATTATCATGTTAACTTCGACTGACATGCATAGAAAGAGCCTTCTAGATTTTTATTGACAACACATACCCAATTTGCCAGTTAGGGTCCACTAACCTCATTCTAGATATACATGTGAAGTCCAAGTTTTTGAACTCAATCTATCTATTCTCAACCAAGTGCATTGTGCTTAATGATGTACAAGATTACCAATATGTTCAATTGTCCCCACACCCGAACAGACATAGCAAAACCTACCCAACCTCATGGTTTATTGAGGATTCGCAAACCCGCACTTGAGGAACCATGCACCACTATTATGACATTCGGGAGACATACTTCCCTTTATTTTCTCACCTTTTTTTTTTTTTTGCGAACTTCACCTAGCGGTGCATCCATCAAGTCATCATCCCAATAGGTAGCACATAGGGCATTTAGTTCTTCTTCTTTTTTTAATTTTTTATTTTATTTTTTAGACGATGGTGTCATCATGGTAGAAACATGGTGTGCGACAGAGAGAATACTAGGTATTAATACCACTCTCAACCCGTTTTTGCCGGGACTCAATTTTTTAAACCATGCATGCCGGGATGGGAAACTAAACATGTATACTCATTTAATGTTATTGCACGCACATTGGTGATCATAGTATGAGGCACTAGCGTAACGGGGCACATATGTCTTTTTATTACTATCATTCTCTTCTAGCACGCAATCTAAAATCAACACAATAAAACCTATCATTTTTCATGTTGCTCTCACAAAAGACTCAAGGCGTTCTTTTTTTTTTTTTTTTTTTAACACATATGCACTAATGAGTAAATGCAAAACTAACTATGCATGCTAAATGAAATGCAAACTAAAACAACTAAAAAAAATAATAAGAAAAATATAAAAAATAAATTGAAGCTAACCTCTCCCCAAGCTTAAAATGTGGCGTCGTCCTCGATGCTAGGAAGAGAGTGCGGAAATAGAACTACTGCTGTGGCGGTTGGGGCGGCGGAGAAGTGTGTGGGTTGGTGGTTGATCACAATACCCCTTTCTCTTTCTCTTTTTTTTTCTCAGAAGGTCAAGACGGCCGTCCTGAACTAGTGAAGAAAACTGTCGCGGCCGTTTTGACATTCTGATCAAAACTTCAAAACTTAAGGAAAACTATTTTTTTGTAAATTTTTTTTATTTAAAAAAAAGAAGAACTAAGAAAAATAAAATTAAATTAAACAACACGGGTTGCCTCCCGTGCAGCGCCTTTCTTTATCGTCTTTGGCTAGACGTTGAACTCGTTTCATTCAATCTGGTGCCTGCGGAATAAATGAAAGAAGTTTTTGGTTAATATATGATAATTCCTTTTTCGGTGCATCGTACCTTGCTTTCTTTTGCGCATCCACGAATATTAGCACCTCCATCGACTCCTCCCCAAGCTTGTACTTTTCGGTAGGTTCTTTCGAGACATCTTCATCTTCTCTTTCTCTCTTTGCGCTTTGTAGTCTTGAGGTAAATAGGTGAGGGTTGACTTTTACCTCACTTTCTACGGGTTTTGGTACATCTCTCACTTCAACCAAAAGTTCTTCTTCATCGTCCTCTTCTTGTATACTAGGACCATCATAGCTCTCCAGACTTTGAAAGGTATTGGTAGAATTATTGTGCTTTGGGTTCATCTTGCTTTGCTCATGTAATTTACCTTGAGACTCTATCTTGCTTACCGAGCTAGAAAGTTGAGCTATTTGTTGCTCCAAGTTCTTGATGCTAGCTTTGGCCTCTTGTTGAAACGATTGAACGCTTGTGGCTAAGCTTTTCGCAATGTCTTCTAAGGACATTCTTGTGCTACATGGTGGTTGTTGGTTCATCATTTGGAACGAAGGTCTTGATGCTTGAATCGGTGGCACCACGTCTTTGGTCTTTGTAAGTTGCATTAACGCTTTCTTTAATTCAACAAGTTGAGTCTCGATGTGGTGAGTGCTCACTTCCTTAACTTCCCATGATGTTTCAACATAACACTCTTCTTCTTGTGCCCAATGTTTTGTGTCTTCAGCAATGGACGTGATCAATGCTCTGATTTGAGTTGGTGTTTTGTCGAGTAAAACTCCTTCACTAGAGGCATTGATCACCCTCCTTTCCAATGGTGATAGGCCTTCACAAAATAATTGAAGAAGTTGATGCTCAGATATGCCATGTTGTGGGCATCGAGCACACAACTTGTTGAATCTTTCCCAATAAGCATGTAAAGCTTCATTTTTTGCTTGCTTAATCCCGATGATTTCTTTTCGTATGCTCGAGACTTTCACTTGTGGGAAGTACTTTTCCAAGAATAGCTTTGCAAGATCATTCCAAGTGCTTACCAACCCCGGTGGTAGGTAATAGAGCCATTCTTTTGCTGATTCTTGGAGAGCAAAGGGGAATGCCCTTAGCTTGATTTGATCTTCGGTTGCATTGTGTGGCTTCATTCCGAAACACACAACATGAAAATCTTTGAGGAACTTGTAAGGGTCTTCATTTTCTAGACCTCGAAAATGAGGCAATAGATAAATGAGACTTGATTTGAGCTCAAAGTTCTCCATGGCAGGATAGTTGATGCAAAATGTTTGTTGGATGACATCGTGAGTCGCCCACTGTCTGAGAGTTTGTTCAACTGCCATGGTGAGTGGTATACCTGTACTAAAAAGATCTTGGCATAAAACAGTTAGAATTGCCGTATCCCCGGCAACGGCGCCAATTTGTTGGGTGT
This sequence comes from Deinandra increscens subsp. villosa, assembly GCA_039602395.1. Taxonomy (NCBI): domain Eukaryota; kingdom Viridiplantae; phylum Streptophyta; class Magnoliopsida; order Asterales; family Asteraceae; genus Deinandra; species Deinandra increscens. Next base: position 24,407,474 of record JBCNJP010000020.1, on the reverse strand, counting down.
CGAATCCAGCAAATAAAATAGTAATATAGTGAACCTACTAAGACACACTAATAATAGTATGAGCGGAAGTAAGGTTCGTGTCCTCAGGGATACGGATTAACTTTTTATACCAAAAACCTCTTAGTGCAAATACGATGTAGGGAAAATTAATAAAAATGGGGGTTCGTGAGTTTTTAGTGAAATTATTGAAAAATCTAACAGAATGTCGAAACGGCCGTTTCAGAATCCCTCGCGGCCGTTTTGGACTACTGTGAAAAAAAATGAAATATTTTTGGTTTTTTTTCTTTTTAACTAATTATGAAAACTAATAATTTAAGGAAATGTTAACTAAATATTAAAAGATAATTTAAATGTGAAATAAAATAATTCCAACACAAGGGTGATTTCTCGTTTTTTACTCGACTTACGATCATTAACGGTTATGGTGCAATGATCCTTTTTATAAAACGGTTTGTATCGGCTCTAGACGTCGAGCCGTTCTGACATCCACTCCATCTAAAGTCTAACCAAACGCAGTTCGTTGATTAGAGCCAACCCGCTACTCTAAGCTCGAGCCGTTCTGATCTTAGCGTGCGGGTTGCGGTGATAGAAGAACCGATTACAATTAAACACACACGCCGTTCGGTGTGTTCAACTATATTATGGGTTCCTATAACGAGTTTAAATTCATAGACAAACCTAAACCGTTACTTGTTCCTTTTATCAAAATTAATAACTTTTTAGGGTTTTAAAATTGATGAACTTTATTAGTTTCATTAACAAAGTGGCCAATTTCATTAACAAAACTAATGAATGCCGGAAAAGAATCCGGGTTTAAGATCAAGAAACACATAAACAAACCATTCATAAATCAGATCGCATAAGCGTTTCACATAAGATTAGAATCAAACACCAAGAAATCAAACCCTAATGTCGGAATTAAAAGGAGATTAGCCAAACATGGTGGCTAAATCCATCAAACGAAATAAACTAACTATAAAATAAAACTTACGACACTTAGAAAGAAAATAATTGTTCTTCAAACTTGTTCCCAATCACAAAAGTTTTTTTCTTCTTTTTGATGTTCCTGCCGTCGAACTTCCCAATATGCCAAAAAGATTCCCCTTTTAAACCTCCTCCTTATCCTTCCTTAAACCCTCTCGGTTTTTCTTTTTGTTGGCCCAATAAAATCGATTCTAGCCCATATTGCCCATTTAGGAACCCAATAGTTAATTAGCACATGATTGACAATTTTTTTTCTTCTGTTAACAATCTAACGCCAACATCAAATTACCCAAAGATTATTTTATGTACTTATCTTTTATAGTTCACTTCAAACAACAAACGGTTGATTAGCTCATCTTAATTCTTTGTGAGCTTCCTCTGCATTCATAATAACCCCTTCCAAGCTATCAATCATGATGAACCGGTAACAACTCTTGATCGCTTCACAGTTTGCACCTACAAATCAACAAAAAATACCCAAAGTAGATTCTATTCCACAAAAAACTAATAATTACAAATAGTACGATATGAATGAGAAAAATGCATGAAATATGAATATAATGAGTGCTAAAAACATGATAAACTATGCCTAAAAATGCAACTAACAATTAGTATATTGATATTTGTATAATATATATATATATATGTAATTCCATAATAAATACTTTAGTAAATTCCACTTTTCGTCATTTATGTTTATACTAAATTTCAAATTTCATCTTTAAACTAATACGATAATAAGTTCTTCATTTATGTTCATGTTTTGTAACAATTTATGTTATTACGTCATTTGTATGTTTTATGCGTGAGAATAATTTGTTATTGGAAAATTGGATTTTAATAATATGAATTAAGCCCTATTGGCCAATAATAATACCAATTCAGTTATTTGCCTACAATAATACCAATTCGTCAATTTAGTCTCAAAAATGATACACCGTTAGTTTTTCACTAACGATGTTAGTTTTTTGCTGATGTCACATATAGAGGGGTTATTTTGTAAGTTTTATAAAATAAGGGGACTAGTTTGTAAAAGATTAAAATGAGGGTTTAATTTAAAAAGAAAAGAAAGAATTAACTATTTTTCTCAAAACCAAACTCCCGTCTCCCACCTCCGCCGCCGCCACTTGCCTCCGCCGCCAACGCCGAATCCGGCCAAATCCGGCTAAACCGTTCACCGCCAGCGGAGGTCATGGATTCGATGGGAGCAGGTTCGCCAGATAACTCGAACTCAAACGAGCCGCCGGCGTCTTCTAGAGGAGCAGAAGAAGCGGAGCGGTGCACAGGACTCGTCGGAGCGCTGTAGAAGAATCCTCCGCCGTAGGCATGCGGCGGTCCTTCGCCGGGACTCGACGGAGCACTGACGTAAGGTGTGGATACAATATTATCAATGTCGCCGGAAAATGTGAGAGGTTTTATGCTTCCATTTTTACTGCAGGTTTCTACTTCCTCCATTTTCCGATGGAGATGTGCAGATCGGCGGCAGGAGTAGGACGGTGGGCGGTGGGAGGTGGTGAAATGGGAAAAAGTATGATCCAAAGAGGCGCTAGGCTTCCATTATCACCTGCAACTGAAGCGATGTGGGTAGCTGCGCAAAGGTGGTGATGGTTGGTGGTGGTTGTATGGTGCCGACAGTGAGGGTGTGGGTGGTGGTAGGTGCGGTGGTTGGTGGAAATAAACTAGGGCTTGGAAGTGGAGAGAAGGATGTGTAAGGTTTTGACCCATCAATTTTAGTTTTCAAAAAGTTGGACCCCTCATATTATAAAACTTACAAAACAACCCCTCTATATGCCACGTCAGCAAAAAAACTAACACCGTTAGTGAAAAACTAACGGTGTATCATTTTTGAGACTAAATTGACGAATTGGTATTATTGTAGGCAAATAACTGAATTGGTATTATTATTGGCCAATAGAGCTTAATTCATATTATTAAAATCCAATTTTCCTTTGTTATTATACCCCTTTAATAACACAAAATATGTAAAACATAAAGAAATAAAACATAAATGCGTACCCACTCTCTATCATCTCTCTCAAACCTATCTCTACCCTCGTTCTCTCTCTCAATCTCTCTCTCTCTTACCAAACCTCCAAAGACTATGGTTGCACATTTGCTCATCTATCGCCAATAACCACCTCACCGAAAGACCACATTTTTCACCACCACCATCGACCATTATCTTGAACAACCTTAACTTTCTTGAATTCGAGTTTACAACCCCTAGCCATCACCATGATGCCTTCACGATGAGTCCAGGTTCGGGTTCGGCTCGTTTACATATCTAGATAGAGCTCTTAGCTCCGAGTTGAATATCATAGTTATAGTTATAAATTCTTTCCAGTTGTACGTGTAGTAGCATTTAACAAACAATTATATATATACATATAGGGGGAGGATCATTTGAGAACCAATTTGATTTGAGAACTAAAAAGAACTAATTTGAGTCACAAGTTATTTACATGTATCACCCCTTCCATGAATTGTAGTGGTCGCCCCCTTAAATTTGTGGTTGAGATCTAGTTCTCAAAAGTTCTCAAAACAAAAAGTTCTCATTTGAACCTAACCCTATACATATATACTTAAAATTATAAACAGCTACAGTATATATATATTATATAACTATAATTATAATATATTTATTTTCGATAGTGATTATTGTTACAAAAGAGAGAGAGAGAGACAAAACAATGGTGCAGGATGCCGCTTACCCCCTTTTTCTCGGTTAAAGATATTCTTTTGGGACACAACGACAGGAACGGCAAATTGAAGAAGGATTTGGTGGTAAAGGCGATAATGTTCACTGCTGTTTGGTGTATTTGGCGAGCCAGAAACGATGCCGTCTTCAAAAGGAAACCTCCCTCTTTATCCTTTACCATCAAGGAGACCAAGCCTTGGAGTTTTTTATGGGTTAGTAATAGGTGTAAGAGGCTTGGATTAAGCTGGAATAATTGGACTGCTTTCAATATGTAATTTCTCTGTATCCTTTTCCTCCTGTTTGTTTGTTGGGGCTCAGCCTCTGGCTGGGTTTTCCCTTGTTTAATCTATTTGCCGTTCCAAAAAAAAAAAAAGAGACAAAACAATAAACTGTTTATAGTTGTTTTTATTGATGGAAGGTAGAGTGTGGAAATCATGGAGATTTGGTTAGTGTCATGGGAAGATCCATTTGAGTATTAATACAAGTGGATTGATATCATGATATGTGACATATAATTAAATTTAAATAAATAAATAGTGGTTGTAACTTGTACCAATGTTTTAGAAACCACTCAATCAAAATTATTAGTTCTTCATTAAATCTAACGTTTGGTAGGCCATGTGAGTTCGATCAAATGGGTCCATTTATCAACATTTTGCTTCTCAATGAATATTAATTATATCAGTATTATTGAAGCTCTAATTATTCGAGTGTCACAAGTAAAAGGATAAAAAAAAATGAACTAACAATCCTCTGATTTTATCTTGTTTAATAGCAGTCTCAACTAACTAAAGATGAATACATTGAAACTCTTTATATTTTTTGATATTAAACAAAAATTATCCTCATTAAATTAATGAAACGGTGGAGAAAAAGGATAAATTGTTTATAGGACAACTTTAAGTGTTTGAAAATCTGACAAATGGAAGTTGTTGTTTGTGATAGTGACTTTACTTCATCTGAATTTTAAATTTTTTTCCCTTTTTAATTCCTATTTAACATGCAATTTAGTTTTAGTGCAACAACATAAAATATCTAATATTTTAAAAAGTTATAATACATAATTTTCTTTTTTGTTTTGTTTATATTTCTACATAAATCTTATTAAAAACAAGTTATATTAAAAAATAAAGTGTTTTTTCCCTTTATTTTGTTCAAGAGAACATGAACCAAATACATGATTCGTGGATTCCACCTTTACCCTGTAAATATGGCAAATAATCGAAGGAATGTCCATGCCCCTCCTACTTAAATTCAAGCGAGTACGAATTCTATCCATTAAAATTCTTCAAGATAAAATATTAATTTTTTTCGGAACATACCTATTCCATCTCGTAGACGAGTCAAGCATAGGTAAAGAATTCCGATCAATGGCTTTTCGCACCAACTTCACCTGAAACTCGGTACTCCCTTCAAAGGACCATTCCCAAGTGTCTTCGTCAGTAGATAAAGAAACCGAGGAAAGCATGGACTCGAGCGCGTTAAGCTCGCTCGTTTCACGACGACCATGAATCGGCCGATGCCAATTCCAAATACCCGAGACCAGCTTGTCGCGAATACAACACTCTTTCTCCGTCTCTAAACAAAATAACCTATTAAATCGAGAGGAAAGATTAGAATCTCCCAACCATACTTACTTCTAAAAAAGAGTAGACGAACCATTACCAATCTTCTTATGGATACACGAAATGGGAATAACGCCATTTTCATGGAGAATCGTCACTGACTTGCATATACCATTCCATATACCACCACCACGAACATCTCGGCCATCTGAAAAATTCGAACCATGGATTTTTTGTATCACTTTAACCCACATGGCTTCCTTATTGTTAAAAAATCTCCACCTCCATTTGTATAATAACTCCAAATTCATACCCTTTGGGCTACCAAAGCCCAAACCCCCCAACGTCCTTATCCGCGAGAACAAGCTTTAAATCGACCCACGACGTTTTCTTTGAACAATCGTCACCACCCCAAAAAAAAAAATCAACGTCTCTTTATCTTATCTAATCTTATCTCCTAAAAAATTTAAACTTTTCTATGTTGTTGGATTAGTTCTTAAAGTGAAAGAGTTTAGTACACATGCAAATAGATTTGTCTCTAAGATTATCCGTAACCAGATGTGATATGTTAGGACCGAGCCCTTCACACGCCTTATACGCTACCATATGGGCGTGATAAGTCATCTAGTGAGTAGTATAACGAGCATGTGACAACTATTGCATTTTTTTTCATCAAAATACCACACCTTATTTATAAAAAGAAAAAAAAAGGAGAAAAAAAGGAGAAAAAAGAGAAAAAAAAGAAAGAATAAGTCTACCATTCAAACAACCACCAATACCTATAGTGATCATTTTAGTGCCTACGAACGTCCATGTAGCTATGTTTTTTCATCACTCCCACCCACTCATTACGGATGATCTAATTAAAGACCATTTAATAGAAGACAATTTAAATTAATAGTTATAGCCTTTCAATCAAGATTCAATTGTTATTATAAAGTAGTTTATTTCTTTTGACTAAAAATGAAATTATCATTCTTTTCCCAAGATACTGACTTAACAAAAATAAACTGATAATATAATAGACTTTTTACACATCTTATCTTAATCGTAATAAAGCATTAAAATGGTTGCCAGATGTCTTCATTTTAAACAGTCCACATCACATGTCAAACTCACAATCAATTACAAATATAGTAAATAATCAATTAAGAGTAATTATTAATTTTGTCCAAATTAAACTTTCGTTTAATAGAAATTGATAAAATTAATATATTTTTGATAAAGTTACTAAATAATTTGAGTGGTTGTAAGAAAATTAAGTAATTAATTTCGAAAGAAAACTACACGGATTAAGTCAATACACAGGGAAGGCGGGCAACAAGCTGCGCCGCCAACCCTTTTTGAATAGCAAACCCTAGCCGTATAAAAACAACATTCTTCAATCTAGAGGTCGCACTATTCCCGCGCATGACTTTCTGGATCCTGTTCAACATGGCCACCGCCTCTGTCTCAAGATGGCCGAAGGTGTCAAAGGCGAAAGGAACAAACACATGTTGATTTTCAATGCACGCTTTCTCATGTTTGTTAACCTTTCCAGCGGCTGCCCTGGATGCCGCCTGACCTGCTGTGAAAGTGCTGGCCCTTAGCCCCACAAGAGGGGAAACCCCCGTCAAATCAACACAAGCGTGTTTCCCATTCTGCCACCCAAAAACAAGTATGTCGGCCGGCCGGAGAGTGGAACGCCCATCCCTGGGGTCAGACAGGAAGTTAACAGGAGCCTCTTTCCTGGCTGAGATCCCAGCCCGCCTGAAGATGTCGAACAGAACGTCCCTTACTATATCATGACGATATTTAAAACCTGGGAGCTCTTTGCAGTGCACGGCGTGCTCCCCGAACGAATCCAAACACACCTTGTTGCAGACGGGGCATTTTTCATCCACCGGGAACAGGGGAACCATGAGGCGGTACTTGAGAATGACCCGGTATTCGACAGGCGACATGTGTTGCCCCAAGCCATCAATAGGGAGAGCATGGAGGAAATCCTGCGCATGTGGCTGTCGGAGGCAATCCCAAACAACCTTTTGCCTAACTGTCATCTCGAAGTATGCTTCCATCTCGAGCGTGCTTTTACCAAAGAGGGCATTCGCCAAAACGTGTTGGGCTTTTGGTGGGGCGGTGTCCTTATTGGTGAAACCGCTCAGATCAAAGCCCGGAATAATGTCATGGAGACCAGCTAAAGCATTCACATAGTCGGGGCTCATGCCACAGCCCCCGCATTCCCGTAGAATATGGTCTTGTAGAGTCCAAGTTTGGGCACGCGAAGCCACAAAGGCGTACGAGGTTGCCTCGACCGCCGAATAAACCCCAAGACCCCCCCTGCCGAGTCGGCAAGGAGGCAAGACGCCATTGCAAGTCCCCAAAGAAGGGACCCCCACACACAACAATGTCCTCAACGGCCGTCCGCAAATCCTTATCAAAACCAACAGCAGCCGCCATCATGTGGGTGGGGGGGCAAGTTCTTAGGCCAAAGAGAAGTTTGGCGAGCCCCATGCACGAACGAAGCAGGAGGAGTTCGCATTGAGGGTCGTTCAGTGTAGGGAGGAGGCGCATAAGATCGGCAGCATTAGAAGCCCTCCTCGCAGCCAGCCCCTGAATAAACTGGCCATCCCGACTAACAGCCCCCCCAAGGAGCTTCACCCCTTTGGTGGGTCTGCTGATGTCAGCAGGGAAGAGGCCCGGCCGGACTTTCTCGCCATCGCAGGAAGGCCAAAAGAGTTCCGTCTTCCGAATATTAAGGGTCAGGCCCAACGATGGCCCTCGCTCATTTATAATCCCGAGGGCCTTGGCAACCTCCCCAGTGTCCCCAACGATCGTACCATCGTCGAGATACCAAGCATGGAGCAGTAGGTGACAATTGTCACGGATATGGTGCACAAGCGGGTGAAGGACGAGGGCAAACAGGAGGGGTCCCAATGGGTCACCCTGTTGAACCCCAGTAGTGGCCCATATATGATCGTCCCCCAGGTATAAGCGGGCAGGCTGCCCATATAGGAAGTCAACCCAAGGCGAAATGGACGGGCATCGAAGCCTGACTTCACGAAGCAGGGACGACCGATCTACCAGGTTGAAAGCATTGGAGAAATCGACCATAAGCAAAGCGAGCCCCCCATCACAATATCGTTCTTCAACCAGACGGTTGACGCTATGGAGAATGGCTTCGGCGCCGCCCGATACCCCAACCCCAAACTGGAAGTCGCCAAGGTAGTCAGCCATTGCCTTACAGACCCCTTGCATCGCAACCTTGGAGACCAACCGCCTCCAGATAGTGCCAACGGCAATAGGACGAATCCCGTTATCAGGCTTAAGGAGCGGCGTTAGGGGGGCCGAGGCAACAAATTCCGCTAAGCCGACCGGACACCGCCCCCCCCCCCCCAGCCAAAGGTTAACGACCGTTGTAATAGCATCCAGGAGGTCCCTAGCAGTAGCAGACCCTTCCCCACACAAGCTGTCCATAAGGTGCTGGGCCCGCAATCCGTCCCTGCCACACGACGTCCCTTTCGGGAAGGATTTTATACATTCAAGGACCCGCACCCCACTCGAGACAAGCGGGGGCTCAGAGAAGGGAGTCGAGGGCATGGACGGCGACGGGAAGCACGGGTGCTTGGCTTCTAGGGCACGCGTGGTTTCTTCGTTGTACGGCGCCACCCCAGAAGAAGACAGCACCTTCACGGCCGCAGTGAAATGACCGTCGGCGATTTTTCGGATGCATCGCGCGACGTTGGGCTGCGCATGGTCCCCTTTCTCGTCGGAAACAGCGCCAGTAGCCCCCTCAGCCCCCCCCCCAGGATTGTCAAGGATACCCTTAACCAACTGTTCAAAACCCCCCTCCCTCCCCCAAGTAGCTAGGGATGTCATGATGGATCTGCACTGCAGAGCCTTCCGGTTCCCAGAGCGGCAATCATGCCGATTCTGAGGTCTGAAAACCTGCAGGGTGCACCGAGGGAGAAGAAGCAGCCTAACCCAAGCATCATCAGAACCTGGGTGGGCGGCCACACGAAGGAGGGCAAATTTAAGCGCCTGGGAGAAGGCGAGACGACAACTGTGGGGGATGCTCTTGACAGTAGTAACGCGGGCCTTAAAGACCCGATCGAGCAGCCCCCCATCCAACGGAAACGAACAAGGGTCATTAGGCACATGGACAGGGGGGACGGTCTGAGGATCCCCAAGATGTGGCAAACGATATCATCATCGGAGGCAGTTAACCGGACAACCCCGTCGGGGTGGTGACAGCTACGGCTCAAGGCATTAATTTTCATGCACTGCCCGCAAATCCAATAGCCGCAACCTTTTAAGGTCGTGTCCATAGCCGAGAAAACCCCGACATCAGAGGCCAAAGCTTCCCGAATGGAGTCCCGGCGCTCATCTGACGAAAGGTGAAGGCTCTTGAGGTGCGGGATGAGGCGGGAGATACCTTTGGAGCCAATACCACCATCAGGGCAACAGTGGAATGAGCGTAATT
>JBCNJP010000020.1:24307202-24397265 GCA_039602395.1 Deinandra increscens subsp. villosa | reverse complement strand
TCGACCTGAAGAATGGGAAGAGGCTGATTGGGAAGACATGTGTGCAAAGGCTCATAGTGCCATTATTCTGAGTCTTGGGGACAAAGTTCTAAGAGAGGTGTCAAAGGAAACCAGTGCTGCAGGTATTTGGTTAAAATTAGAGAGTTTATATATGACGAAATCTCTAGCAAATAGGTTATATTTGAAGAAAAAGTTATATACATTTCAGATGACACCAGGGAAAACATTAGAGAAACATACAGATGAGTTTAATAAGTTGATTCTTGATTTAGAAAACATTGAGGTTACTTTAGAAGATGAAGACCAGGCTATCTTGTTTCTTACTTCTTTACCTTCATCTTTAGAACATTTTGTTGATACTCTTATGTATGGTAGAGAGACATTGAGTATGGAAGAAGTGTTAGCTGCACTCAATTCTAAGGAATTAAAGAAAAAGATTGAGGTTAAAGAACAAGGTGAGGGTTTGTTTGTTAGGGGTAGGACTGAGAATAGAGAGTCTTCATCTGGTAAGAAAAGACCAGGTAGTAGATCTAAATCAAAGTTTAAGAGAAAGTGTTATATTTGTCAATCAGAAAGTCATCTTAAGAAAGATTGTCCTGATAGGAAATATAACTCTAAGAATGATTGGAATAAAAATAATGGAAATCCTAGGAATGTTAGTTACAATACAGAAGTTGAAAGTGATGGTTATGAGAGTGCTGAGGTGTTAGCAGTTACATCAGGAAGTACTCAGACATGTAACTGGATCTTAGACTCTGGGTGCTCTTTTCACATGACCCCATTGAAGGAAGTGTTTCAAGAATTGAAAATACAGAAGTCTGGGGTGGTGCAGTTGGGTGATGATAGACCATGTGACATTGTTGGGATAGGAACTGTATGTATGAAAATGGCAGGTGGTAATGAGATCACTTTAAAGAATGTTAGGTACATACCAGAACTAAGAAGAAGTCTTGTCTCTCTAGGAACCTTGGAGTGTGATGGTTACCATGTAAGTTTGAAGAATGGTAGGGCCAAAGTGTGTAAAGGAAATTTAGTTGTTTTATCTGGTACAAGAATGGGAAACAACATTTATTTCCTAGATGGTGATGCAACTGTTAATGTTGCTCAGAGCACAGAATCCAAGGATATGAGTAAGGCTAAGCTTTGGCACATGAGGTTAGCTCATACTAGCAAACAGGGCTTGAGTGAGTTAAGTTCACAGGGTATTATAACAGGTCTTAAAGATTGTGATCCTGGATTTTGTGAGAACTGTGTCTTAGGAAAGTCTCATAGAATTAAGTTTGGTAGAGGTATACATTACTCTAGTAGAATTTTAGAGTATATACATGCAGACTTATGGGGACCCACTAAACACCAGTCATTAGGTGGAGCTACATATTTTTTATCTGTTATTGATGATTACAGCAGGAGAGTATGGGTTTTCTTGTTGAAAAACAAAGCTGAGACATTTCAGAAATTTAAGGAATGGGTATGTTTAGTGGAGAAGCAAACTGAGAGTAAAGTTAAGAAGCTCAGGACTGATAATGGATTAGAATTTTGTAACAAAGAGTTTGATGACTGGTGTAGAGCTAGAGGAATTAGTAGACATAAGACTGTTGCCTATACCCCTCAGCAAAATGGTTTAGCTGAGAGGATGAATAGGACTTTGCTTGAAAAGGTAAGATGTCTTCTCTTAAATGCAGGTATGCCCAAGAGATTTTGGGGAGAAGCTTTGAGTACAGCTGCTTATCTTATTAATAGAACTCCTTCATCTGCAATTCAGATGAAGACTCCTGTAGAGATGTGGAGTGGGAGAAAACCAGACATAAGTCATTTGAGAGTATTTGGAAGCTTGGCCTATGCTCATAATAAAACTGGTAAGTTGGATCCAAGAGCTGATAAGTGTGTAATGTTGGGCTACCCTGAGGGTGTTAAAGGTTACAGATTGTGGAAGGTAACACCAGGAGAACAAAAGGTAATCATTAGTAGGGATGTGGTCTTCAATGAAGAAGTTCTTTACAATGAGGTAGTTCATTCAGGTAAGGGTAGAGGTTCTGTTGACTTGTCAAAGAAAGGTAATGTTCAATTTGAGGTGGAGGATAATGACTCAGGTAACCTGGGTGATGAGAATGAGGTGGAGTCTCAACATAATAGTGATAATGATAATTTGGATGATAATTATCATGTGACAGGCACAGGAGAGAGTTATCATGGTAACTCTTCTTCTGATCATTCTCATGGGAATAGCCCAGGGTTGAGTCCTCAAGGTAGTCATTTTGATGGTTCTGCTGATTCAAGGGGCAGGGAATCTTCACCAAGGGAAGTTGGGAATTCAGGAGGGAGAAACAATACTTATTCTATTGCTAGGGATAGGCATAGAAGGGAGAAAGTTGTTCCCATCAGATTCAGAGATGATTATGATCTTGCAGCATTTGTATTTAATGTTGCAGCCATGGAAAGTGTTGTTGAACCTGTTAGTGTAGAAGAAGCACTAACTTCCTCTCATAAAAGGCAGTGGAAAGATGCAATGGATGAGGAGATGAATTCTTTAATGAAGAACAAGACTTGGGTGCTAGTGGATGCTCCAAAGAATCAGAAATTGGTGAAGTGTAAATGGCTATTCAAACTTAAAGAAGGAATGACAGCCAATGAACCTCCTAGATTCAAAGCTAGGTTGGTTGCTAAAGGATTTACACAACAGGAAGGAATAGATTACAATGAAATCTTTTCTCCTGTTGTTAAGCATACATCAATTAGAATATTGATGACTATGGTAGCTATGAATGACATGGAGTTGGAACAACTAGATGTTAAGACAGCTTTCCTGCATGGCAATTTGGAAGAAAGGATCTACATGAATCAACCTCAAGGGTATGTTGTTAGAGGCCAGGAGAAAAAGGTGTGCTGGTTGAAGAGATCACTTTATGGCTTAAAACAATCACCAAGGATGTGGTATAAGAGGTTTGATGATTATATGATCAAACAGGGATTCTGCAGGAGCTCATATGACCCATGTGTTTATTTCAGGGAGTACAAGTTCAATTCATTTGTTTATTTGTTATCTTTATGTTGATGATATGCTTGTAGCATGCAGGGACAGGTCTGAAATAGAGGCTACTAAGAAGATGCTTATGCAGGAATTTGAAATGAAGCAGCTGGGAGAGGCTAGGAAGATCATTGGAATGGAGGTTCAGAGGGATAGAAGCAAAGGAGTAATAAGGTTAACTCAAGAAGCTTATTTGACAAAGGTGTTGGAGAACTATGGGATGTTAAGTTCAAAGGCTGTTTCAACACCTATGGGACCTCATTTCAAACTTTCTAAGCAAGACAGTCCCAAGAATGAACAAGAACAGGCTTATATGTCTAAGGTACCCTATGCAAGTGTAGTTGGTAGTTTAATGTTTTTGATGGTCTGCACTAGACCAGACATTAGCTATGCTGTAGGGGTAGTTAGTAGATTCTTAAGTTGCCCTGGAAAGGTTCATTGGGAGGCTGTTAAATGGGTATTGAGATATTTGAATGGAACTAGATCACTGGGTATAGTATATGGTAATCATAGTGATCAAAGAGGCTTGATAAATGGCTTTGTAGATGCTGATTTTGCAAAAGACAGGGATAAGGGTAGGTCAATTACAGGCTATGCATTTAAGGTGTGTGGTGGTTTGGTTAGTTGGAAGTCTACACTTCAGCATGTAGTGGCATTATCAACTACAGAAGCTGAGTTTATTGCATTAACTGAGGCTGTGAAAGAAGCTATTTGGCTTACTGGGTTCACAAGAGAGTTAGGCCTGGATATAAGTACTGCTGAGATAAGATGTGATAACAAGAGTGCAATCCAGTTATCTAAGAATCAGGTTTATCACAGCAGGAGCAAGCATATAGATGTTAAGCTGTACTTCATTAGGGAAGTTATTGCCTCCAAAAGTGTGCTTGTAAGGTATGTTGACACTAAGGAGAATGAGGCAGACATGTTGACTAAGTGTGTGCCAGTCAACAAGTTTGTGTTTTGCCTCAAAATGTTAGGTGTTGGAGGCTAATTACTCAAGATATTGATATAGATTTGGAGTTAGCTGCTGGAAGTCATAAGATGTTTATCTTTGATTTGGGCTACTCTATAATCTGTTTAGTTTTAAGTGTTCATAAATTAGTTATGTTACCTGGGTGTGAGTTTACATTAGTATAGTTAAATCCTGTGGATCACTGCTATGCAATGATAAATTCATTTCAGATTGGGACTAACTGATTTAGTGAATTGATTTGAGTAACATGGCAATTAAGGTGGAGAATGTTGGGAATAATTTGCATGTTCTGATGATTTCAGGGGCTGGAACTGTCAATACTTGTTTCTTACAAGTTTATGGGTTATTATTGTCAACATTTGAAGATGAGGGGTTTAAGTGTCTAATCGGCATGAAGATTCGTTAATGACCGTTGGTAATGGTTTAGGTCTCGCATATATAGAGGAGGTCAGCTGCAATTTGGGGATTCGACTGAGTCCTTCATCATTTCCAAATTCCTTTCACATTGTTGTTAGTTAGGTCATTCCGATTGAGTCTGTAGTTTTCTTTTCGGTTTTCATGACTTTGTTCGTTCTTGATTTCGTTTAGTATAATCGATAATCTTCGATCTTTGATTCTGTCTCATTGGTGTTGAATTGATTGTTTCCGCATGATATTTTCAATTCTACACACTATTTATCATGTAACAAATGTTTTATTTTCGATGATGATTTGGTCGACACCGCAATTAGGCCCTCCTTGTTGCCAAACATGGTTTTTTCAAAAGAAAATGAAGATTTCGACTTTCACGTCCTGCAGATGGTGCTAATGTCTCTAGGCCCGTATCGAATAAGAACGCATAAATCGTTTAGGAAAATCTCACTCAAAACCTTTATTAATTGTCACACCAAGAACCCTAACTTGGCCCTCTATTTATAAAATCCCCTTGGCTTGTTTAACAAGTCTTGATGATATGATGTGATATACCAATGAACTTTCTTCGATTACGTAGTTTTCAGACAAGCAAACCTTCTGATGAATCTGACTAGGATTTCTAATCGGATCTAGAAAACATCAATAACATTAAGACATCGATGATGTGGGTTCCATATAACAACCCTTTGTTGTTAAGAGTATGTTTGTTGGAGAAGAAAGCTCGATGTTGAAGATTAAGTGCACATGTGTATTGTTAGAAAGCATAAAAATGATACTAATTTATCTTTCTATATATACTACGTACCTAGATTAGGGTTTATCCTAATGAACTTAATTTCATAACCGAACACGAGTTATATGCAGGGACTAAACTTAGCAATTTAAATTAATGTTTAGTTAGAGTCTTAATCAAATAAAGTTTCCATTTGTTTAGTATTTAGATGTCTTGACATATTCTTCCACTTGTAAATTCAAACTCAGACGGTCATTATCTGAAAGTTAAAAAAAAATATTAATTTGCATCACGTGACCTAGATAAAAGCTTTAACAATTCTGATCTTTAAAACTTAGCAGCGAAATTAAGACACCAATTCAAAATTCAAATTCCCATGCATTTTTCAATATGTATTTCTTATTCTTTTAGTTCATTACTAATTTGTTTCGTAAACAAATATATACTACAAACTTTCCAATAAAAAGGGTATTTTTATTTTATCATAATGGAAAACAGGTAGCTGTTTCGTATAAGACATTAATTATGGTTTGAAACTAAAAGAGATGATAATGATAATAATAAAATATTAATTAAATAATAAAACCACTGTGAGCTTTCGGACAGTGGGTTTTTCTGGTATTTGCTAAACTGATGTGTTTGAACTACCAACACACGTGAGAGCACGGGCGGACCCAAATCATTGGCAAATGTATTGCCCGCTACCCCTAAATTTGCACCGCATTATGGGAACTTTTTTACTTTTTTTAAAAACATTTTTAGGTAATTCGTTACCACTGAAACGTATTTTTCGTTGAACACTACCCCTTAACTTTTACTCCAATACGGTTGGTTATGCGTTATGCTCTCTCGAGTTATGCGTTATGCTCTCTCGGGTTTGCCCACCCTTTACGCCAATACGGTTGTCTTGGGTAGCCGGACGTTAATTGTTTGTTGTCTAAAAAATTATATAAGAAAACCACGGGTCTTCTCGCTTAGTGGTAGCACTGTGACTCCTAATAAAAGGCCGTCGATTCGAGCCTAGATACAAGTGGCGATTTTGTCTATGAAGATTTTTTAGTTGGAATTTAAACGTCAAATAATTAGAGACCGTTAAAATCTCATTAAAGTGAGACTTTGAAAAATTCAAAAAAATATAAAATAAAAGAAAAATAATATGTATAAACGAAGCACGCGGTGTGGTGTACAAGCAAGCACGATTTCCTCCCCCACTCATTAAATACTTTTAACTCATGAAGGTGTGTCATCCTTCCACACTAACACAAACCACCATGATTTAGAGAAAATAATGATATCCTTTTTTAACGCTTTATTATAATAATAAGGGGAGTTGTTTGGATTATTTGTTCGGATTTTGAGTAGTTTGGATCGGGTTAAAAAAAATTGTGTTGGAAAAACTATCCGATAAATGATTCAGGTTTCAATAGATTTTTGTGTTGGAAAAATTATCCGATCGGGTTTCGGTCTCCAAACTATTTTCAATAAATGTTTGACCTATAATACTTATTTTAAAACCGTTATAAACCGATTACAAAAACTATTAAGAATTGTTATCGAATCTTAAACTTGGAGTGATCAATCGATATGGGCAGCTTATCATAAACTATTGGAAATGAAACAATTTATATTGATAATTAGCTATGACTGTTATTTAACAAGCGATGAATTAGACGAGTTAAACTAGCAAAACTGGACGATATTTTAAAGGAAGTGGATATAGATTTTGAATATATGATGTAGACATTTTAAATATATGAAATCAACACCATAGAATGGTTAGTGGTTTCATCTATAAAGGAATCTCTTCCACTTCGGGTTTAATTATTCTTATTCGGGTTCATCAAAATAATAGAATCCATATCCAAAAACCTAACCGTTTAAATTCGGATAAAGAAAAAACCGAATATTCATCCGATGACCGATTAAACCGATTATATCTGCTTCAATTGTATAGTTAATTAATTGGTTTATGTTAAAAACGATAGATCTAGATATATAAAATTAGATTAAAGCATAATAAAATAATAATAAAAACATGATAAATCTTACGTATGATTTTCATACTCTATCACCTTCACATCACATGTAATCTCATGTATGTGAAAATATAGTAATTTTATGTTTATGTGGAAAAGTGGACTCGACTTTAATTTATGATATGTATTTTGAAGAGATATCCTGACATCACGAAATTAAAGTGCATATGTGAACATTTTAATGATTTTCGTGACTATTTTATTAGATTTTTTCTTGGCATGGTTTGTATGTGATGCGGAGCACCCGACCGGCCGACCCGACGCTAAATTAAGGATATGATTTCAAGTTATCTCGATACCTTTTCTGAATTATTTAGTTTCTAGAGGGTTTTTATGATTAATTAGTTTTCTAATATACTTGTATTTAGATAGATTTTATAACTAGAAGTTGAAATCAATTATAAAAGTTAGAATTAACAATTTATTAAAAATTAAACGTTTGTTCTTGATCCCAGTGATTCAATTCTGAGACGATAAATAATTATCGCTCTTAAACCATTTAATTGCTTTTATCTTGTTAGTATTACTTTTGATGTTTTAACATATCCTAATGCATTAGTTGCATATAGAGTCATGTTGATTGTTTCGGTTACAGTAATATTAGCATAAAAAGGTTTTTTCAAATCGAAATTGTTGAAGTCATATTTACGATCTATAATTCCTAGTGGTCAAGGGGGAGGTGGTAAGGCTTTGCCTACCTCTGGAGGTTCTGGGTTCAAACCCAGACATTAACAGTTATTTGGTGATTTATGGGGTTAGAATAGGAGTTTGTAATAGTTTAGCCGTTCAAAAAAAAAAAAAAAAAAAAAGTCTCACTTATATCTACTTAGAACGATATGTGTTAGAGAATGCTAATTGTGAAGTGTTGGTAGAAAAATTTGCACTTAAAAATGCTAAGGCTATCTGTAATGGGGCGTTATGGGGCTTTTTACCTAATATGGCGCCCCTCATACACGCCTCTCCCCACCCCCCGGGGCGCTATGTTATGCGAAATGTGGATGAGCGCCATGTTAATGGCGCCGTGAATGTTGGAGGGGATTAAAATTTCGATCATTGAACGGTCATTTCCTTTTATTTTATTTTTTGAATTTTTTAACCTATTTTAAACATTATAAAAACTACCCTCCATCCATTTTTTATACACACTCCTTCACTCATCTCTCACTTATATGTCCGACACTCACGGCATTTGATTTTGAACGATGTGAACGATTACGACGAGGATGTCGAAATAGAGCGGCCTCGGGCGCCGGGTAGGGACAAGGCAAAGGCGAAGGCGAAACGAGCGGCGTCCTCATCGGGCAAGCTCAAGCACCATCATCCGACTACTCCGTCCACCATAAAGAAATGCGATAACGTTTTGATGATTTTTTGACACTTAAGAGAGAGCAAATCAATGCCGTTAACGCTCGGAAAAAAGAAAAAAAGCGTTGGAGAGGCTCATGCAACCGCTCCCCGATGAAGAACATGGCCTTTAGATGTTTTTTTTTAAGAATCTAGATTTGTTTTTTTTAATATTTATGTTTGTTTTTTTTTAATGAATGTTGTAAGTCTGTTTTTTTTTTTAAATCTTCTAGTTTTTATGTCTTGCTTTTTTTTAATGAATATTTTAGTTTTTAATATGTTTAATATTAAATTATATAAAAAATTGATTAAATATTAATTAAGTAATCATTACATGGGGGTTATATATGGAGCCCCTCATGCTGACGTGGACGCCACATGGCATATAATGCCAATAAGCTCCATCCACTACAGATAGCCTAAGATAGCTTCACGATTTTCTTAGGTATTTAAATGTTGGTTTTATTTATTGCTATTACAATTCTCGTTACATTATTGTCTTTTTACATATGCGGTTTTGGCTTTATATTATAAGGGCTCATTTTTTATCTCGTATAGGGCCTAATTTTTTTTAAGGGTTTTCGTTCGGCCCTGAGCTTTAGTATGGTATGTTAGAAATATCATTGAAAGGTATTTTTGAGTCTAGGCTATTTTTACCATATTATATTGATTAAAGGGATACAGGATATTGATATGGTTCTATGAGTTTTTTTTATTTATAAAAAGTTACTATCTATGATATATTATAATACATTTGATGAACAGAAACTTGTCAATTACTTAGAGAGTTTAAGTGAGAAAAAACGTCTTTGTGAACAATGTTATTGAATACAAAAGAAAAAGTAATTGAATAAATAATTAATAGCGAAATTTGTTAAAGATATAATTATGTAACAATACTGAACTACTAGACTAAACTGAAAATTCATTTTTACTTTATATAAATATAAAAGTTGTATCAAACATTTAAAATTAAATGACACTTCACCAATTAATTGTTAAAACGTTTTACCAATCTATGTAATAGTGTGTTTGTTCCCAACCGCATCGCAGGAGCACTCCGGTATTATTTAAAAAAGATATAGAACTGGATATAATAGTTATATCTTGTATAAGGAATATATATTTATTAATAATACAATGAAATTTCATAGATTAATAGTAAACTTTTTGTATTTTTCAAACTTTTGCTACGTGATAAAAGACGTGTAAATGTGGCGAGCTGAGCACGAGCTCGTCTAAACTCGAGTTCGACCAATTTATAATAACAATGCTTGAGTTTGGGCTCAAACTTTGCTTGTGAGAAATTATTAAAGTTCTAGTTCGGCTTGTTTAGTACTTATTTATTATTTTTTTAATGTCATAGATAAGAATTAAACCCGTGACATAATATTTTTAATGCCTTTAAATACAACACCAAACAAAACAGCGAGGGTACACCATCGGTGGATAATTCCAATAAACCCGTGGCGTAAACCTCAACTAGTTTTTCGTGTAAGGTAGGACCTCAGGTAGGAAACCAAAATAAATATAGCAGCAACATTTGTAATCATGACCTTGAGCTGAAAAAATTAATATATAAAAAACCATCCGGCGGAAAAAAGCAAAAGGAAGCAAACGATTAAAGCAATATCTCTCTCTCTCTCTCTCTCTCTCTCTCCATTCTGTCTATATAATTATATGTATGTATGTATATATATGTGTGTGTTGCGCCTATATAGATAGGTGGGGAAGGATTGAACAACAGAGAAACAAAAGTGCAAAAATCATACTCACAAATTCAAAAGGAATTCGTCTCCGGTGGACCGCGACGATCTCGCTTTACTTTCCTGCCTCTAGATTCGTGATCCTGAAGAAAAACTTCACCTGATTGTTCGCCGAAAAGCTCTCAGCAACTACTGTCTCCAACGCTCGAGTTGATTTTCCGTCTCGTCTCGTTATCGATCTCAACAGCTCGATCAGGTTTGTTCGATTAATTTCGTCTTAACTCTTAATTTCAAGTTAATTAGAACTGTGTTTGATTAAACGCATGCGTCGTACTTCTTCTACATTCAGTTACGCACACGAATCGGATGGATTTGTTTGTTTAATTTCCAGATCGGAATTCTACAAATCAACCGATTTGTGGATTGTTTGTTATTCGTAATTGTTGTTTCAATTCTCGTTCGTCTGCCATTAATTGATGTGATGCTATCGTTGAATCGAGCTGATGCGCTTATGGTATCAGCACTCTTACGTGTATTAGCTATTTGTACAGTACAAACGAGTACTGCATTGTTTTAGAAAGCATGCTTGTTTCCATTTCCATGGCACTTCTCTGCCCACCTTCTCGTGTAGTATAATTATTTAAGTGGATATTAAGGCTCCAAACGAGCCGAGCCTAGCTCGACTCGTCTAAACTTAACAAACTCTGAGCTCAGCTAGATTTTAAAGCTCTAAGTTTCGTTCGGCTCGACTCGTTTATTATTATTTTCTATATATTTATATATTATTATAATTAAATAAAAATTGTATATATTTAGATTTAGAATTATACTTTTTATATAGAAAATTATACATATTATTTACTTATTTTATCATAATTTTATATATAATATTAATAATTATTATTATTTTAAAATATATTTAATATAATAAACAAAAATTATACAAATAAAAAAGCTCGTTAAAGCTTAGCGAGCGGCTCGAGCTCGCAATATAAAAGCTCGGGATCAAGCTCGTTTATTAAACGGGTTCTACTTTAAATATTGATCATCGGCTCGGGCTCGTTAAGGCTCGACTTATTTCGCGTCTTTTATCGATTCGATCTTAGAAAAGTTCACGATCGTTTGCACCTTTAGTGGATATGACGTATTCTAAGTTTGAAAAGATACACCCTCCGTATTACGGTTAGGTTTAACCGTTTGACGGTTTGAGTCACGATTTGAAACTTAGAATAGTCATGTCATGTAAATAGAATTTGCCCGTTTAATAATTATTATTTGTTTATTTGTTTCATTTTTGTGACATAAATTTTGTATATGTGTTATATATAATATAATATACGAGCCATTCTTGTTAATTTAAAAAAAAAATGACTACAAATTTTGCTTTAGAAAGTAGTAGAAAGTATTAGTTCAAAACCGACAAGTTTGGCCAACCTAACCGACCTGACCCGACCCATTTGCCCGATCCCAAAATCCAGAATCTTCATAAACACCGTTCACCATACCATAAAGTGTAAGCATCCTTATTTTTTTTTAATTCTCCAAACAAAAAGTGTGAATTCATACCTTCTTTTTTGTTTCTATAGGTCTTTATAGAAGTCTAGTTACTCTTAAATTAATCTTCATGATATCGGTATTAAATTTAGTGCCAAAAATAAACAAGCTAGTTTAGTCTTAGATGTTTCAAACATTCCATTTATGTTTTGTTATTCATTCAAAATTTCAAATCTAGAGAAATGAGATGGAATTTGAGAATGTTAAAGTTGACATACCGTATCTCGAATAATATATAGAATGACATTTGGTCTAGCGATATTTTAATGTTGCATAAGCTTTTATCTTTTTAAATAATGAGGATTCAATTCTATAGTGAATAAAATTAAAAAAAAAATGCCGTTCAAAACAAAGAAAGAATATATATATATATGTGGTGACAAGAGAAGGAATATGTTCTTTCAACTTGTCGTTTTATCTTTAGCTTAATATGTCCGCGCCATTCTTGTCCGTAAATAACTAAATATGAAACCGTTCCTATAATTTTGTATTACATAAATAAATGCTCTATCAGGAATCTGAATCCGGTTTATGCATTTGTGGACTTGTGGTCCATTAATTAATGACCGAACCGGCTGTTTAGCCGGTTTTGGTTTAACCAAATTAAGAATTTTTTTTTCAATATATAACATTTTATATATTTTTATAATTTTCATTGAAATAGTTTGAAGTGAAGTTTAACATGTAATATGAATCACTATTTGAAGTAGGTTAATATATAAGGTAATATTAATGGAAAAACTAATCTAGTATATTTTAATCTACATCGCATTCTCAATATCTGTCACTATCACACTTACAAACATTTGTATTATTATTTTTCCCTTTTTTAAACGATCTTCAAATTTTATAAATATTTATGAATAGTGCATATCTATATTTTGAGTGTCACTATTCACAAAACTTTAATTTTTTAAAAATGAAAATGGAGATAAGGATTTGGATGTGTGTAAAATAAAAGAAACCTTTAAATTATAAATATAGAGATCACGAATTTATTGTGAATGTTTTATTATATATTATATACATATAATATATTTCATATATAGTATGATATACTGCAATATGATTAGTACATGTTACATATATGTAGTCAATACACCATACATATAGTATGATATACTACATACATATAACATGGGGGTTTTTTATTTTATTTTTTATGAAAAGTAGGGTTCTCTCACAACGAGTTCCTATATACATTGTGAATCATAATTCATGAATAACCAAATTACACTATTCTCTAGATTCAAATCTAAAAACCTCTATGAGAACAAAACTTTTAATGAGTGGGCTAGTCCCACATTTGTAATGGTTTTCTTAACTTAGCTTACTAAACATGAATGATTTATAATGATGATGGTGAAAAGTAAATTCGCTTCACCTAAAACTTTGCTGTTAAAAATGAAGATTTTTGTAGACTAAAGTATAAACATCAATAATTTGTAATGATAGAAGGCAAAAGAAGTCAAAACTTGTAGAAAAATTAAATAAGAAGAAAAAAATTATTTTCTACTGATTTGATGGCAAACTGTCAAAAACAAAATAACATATGTGATATGCAGAAAAGGAATTCTCACATCTTTTATTTATTTCTACACCTGTCTACACCTCTATCCGTCTTGTATAGGGTTATATAACGTATAGTATTAAAAAATACTATAAAAAATCAGGGTGTTGGCACGAGGTCACGTATAGGGTCATATGTGGCGTATATGTTTTGGTTGCGTATGACAGAATAAGCCCTAGTTTGGGCTTATACGCAGGGTTATAGCAATATATTTATTTATTATTTTTTATTTTTTAAATTTATATTCTAGTATTTTTTAGTTTTTTTTTATTTTTTTTCATAGACATGACACCACCTAAAATAATCAAAACATAAGTATAGGTCTCACTGTATTGTACTGTTATCCAAAGTTAAAAACACATAAGTCTCACTAACCAGGTAATAAAAATAATCAAAACATAAGTAATGGCTATTTTTATTTTGTTTTTATAGTATAAGTGTCACCGTACTAGGTAATAAAACATAATCAAAACATAAGTCAACGACTACCTTTTGTTCTTACAGTATAAGTCTCACTCTATCGTTATTATAAGTTAAAACAACAACCCAAAACGTTAAAATTACAAGTCGGGTTAAATATAATATTACAAACAGTTAGATATCTAAAAACAATTATATGAAACTAAGATTAAAACCAATAAAACACTTAGAAATTGATTTAAAAGAAAGAAAGAAAAAATACTAATAAAGGTAAGTAGGTAACGTAAGGAACCAAACTAGCTTATTAATTTTAGTTTTTATTTATTTCAATCCATTTGAAGAGGGAGCAACCAAACTAGCATTATTATTTCCTCTCTGGATTACCACCTAATTCGTTCGTCTCCATCTGCTTTTAGTGGTGGCGATAATCTCACAAACGGGATTTTTCTTCATTACAATTTCTATATATCAACTCTTTCGTCCTTTCTTTTTTTTTTTTGTTGAAAAAAAGAAGTAAGTTTGCTATTATTATTAATCTATCAAGAAGAATTTATCTAAGGTTGCATGAAAACAGCATCTGACACACTCCATCACTAACAGTTGTCTCTGCAAACATTTTGGAATCCAAAGTTTGACATAGATGTATCACTTGTTTCGTTATTGATACATCATGTGGGAAACCATAAAGTTAATATGTTGACTATTTATATTTGGTAAAAACAATAAATATGTTGATCAGTTAATGTATATGAGTATATCTTGCATTATAGTATTTCCTCCCTCCATCCTAGAATATTATATTGGTGGTACCTTCTTTTGATTTTTTTTTCTAATATTCAATAAATAGTTTCCATTGATAATGTAGTTTGAACAATTGCAAAAGAAAGTATTTAATTTTGAAGTGGATTCAATTTTAAATAGTAAAACTACTCTAATCAATCTATGAAATGTGTGGAAAAACGCGCCTGATTTATGTAGATCGATCAATGAATTCATAGCTAGCCATGAGTTAATTAAGTAATAGTCACAGATCTACATGAAATCCTCGCCATCAATGGGATGGTGGTAAACCCATGTGACACAAAGACTTTACAAGTCTTTAAGGAAGTTCAAAAAATTAAATAATTGAAAAATAGTTATGTTTTGGTGGTGATATTCCGAAACAAAAATGATCTAGGTTTTATGTTGTCATATATAATCCCCTTAATTAACGAGTTGTGTTTGGGTTATAACATGTCAACCCGTCTATCCATTTTACTAATTTTTGACAACTCATCAACCTAATTAACATGCTCCAACGTAAATGATTACGACCCGTCAATTTGTTTGACATGTTTACATAAATGCGTTAAAGGATCTTGTATTCGGGTTACAAGATTTCAAGTATGTCTTAGTAAGAGTTGATCTTTTTGACACGAATAAATATATGGGTCATGTTCGGTTAAACATTTTATAATCCGTCAACCCGGCACGGTGGCATGGTTGACACCCCCACTTAAAATTACTGAAGAAAAGTCATATTTTTTTTAATCCTTAGAGTACAACCAAGAACAACATCATTGCAGAGCATTTTTTGCCTTTTACGCATGACAGAAGCTATAGATGAATAATGATACAATAATTTACCTCATGGTCTGTCCAAGCTCATGTTAGCATATTATTATTGTTTCAGGAATTATATGTCCTTGCCATGTGCTTGCTAAAATGACCATGATTCACCCTTTTTTTTGTTTGTTTTTGTAACCTTTCAGTATACTACATCTACATTCAACTATATATTACAAATACATCTATGCATTGAGGAATATTAACATTTTACTCAGATTGCAGATGATAAGAGAGCCGGTGGAATAAATTCCACTAGCTCTCTCAAAACAAGTTAATACATGTCGATAGCGAAACTTGAAGCTGGTATGGATGCAAATGCAGCAAACAATAACTGTGATCGGTATGCAAAGCTCTTGGCGGGTTCTTGGTGGACCCAATTCCGCTATGGATCCAACCCGTGGATGGCCCGATACGTGTATAGTGTGATGTTTTTGTTAGCAAACTTGCTCGCGTGGGCTGTGCGTGATTATGGCCCGAGTGCATTGACAGAAATGAATAGTAAGATTTATTCATATCATTATTTATTTTTTGGCATAATGTAGGAACAAACCATCTTTCAACAGTTTAGCAGTTTAGTCTCTTGATTTTATTTTGCAATGGTTATATTCATTAAATCCTTTTTGACCTGTTGAAAATCTCTTTTGACCTAAACAGGGTAAATGCTTATGGATAGAAGTTTATATATGGGTCACTGTTTGATAAAACCAACAAATTTTCAACATTTTATCAATTTGGCCCCTTAACTTTTTTTCTTTTCTTTTTGCTATTGTTACATTTCCAAAATGCTTTTGTCAAACAAGTTGGTTATATTCTTCAAACTGTTTTTTTATCTATTGATGATGTCATTTTGACCTGTCACACAGGTTAAATGCTTGTGGAATAAGTTTATATAAGGTTTGATGATGGATATAACCAACAAACTTTCATCATTTTAACAATGTAGCACCTTAACTATTTTTTAATGATTACAGCCCTTATATTTTATGATTTATGTTATTATTGCATTTACTTTTTGCACACCTGACATCTATAAGCAGTTTTAACCTGTTCAACAGGGTCCAAATGACATATTGAACAAGTCAAAAAGAAGTTAACAGATATAACGGAACAAAAGAACATTAAGGAACCGTTAAAATGTTGAAAAATTGTTAGTTTTATCCAACATTGACCCTTACTATTTCTTGATAATATTTGAATTTATCAATTTGCATAAATTGACTAGTATCCTAATTTCAGGTCAATCTGCTATAAACTCAGATGATAAAGTCTCATGTTATTTTTTGCAGAATTAAAAAGTTGTGAGGGTGAAGACTGTTTAGGCACAGAAGGAGTTCTGCGAGTGAGCATGGGATGTTTCGTATCCTTTTTTTAGGGAATACGAATACAAAACTTAACATTTCCTTGAAAGATTTTTAGTAAATCCTTAATGATATATTAGATATTCTATTTCACAATGTTTCTTTCAACTAGTGGCACCTCAAAGTTGCATGGGCAAAAAGAATTGTGGCATTCTGGTTGGTGGTCTGCCAAGATCTTCCTCATGATCACACTAATTGTGCTACCCTTCTTCCTTCCTAGAGAAATTATTCTTATATACGGTTAGTATTTATTTTCTGCCGAACAGCTGAATTAGTTCGTCAAGGTTGTTAGTACTTAGTACATTAATAACTTGATTACCTGATCATGTTGGAATAAGACCATCATTAAGGTAGTATTTGGGATTGCTTATTGTGTTGGATTAATCGGGTTTCTTGACGGGTTATGGGTCAAAATTTACGGGTCATCGGATACTTTGTTTCAATAGATTAGAATTGGTCAGAGGTTGACTGGCTTGAGGCTCAAGTATACGTTGGATTTGGATGAACGTGGGTTTTGGTCAAGGATTGACCAAGATTTTAGGATGTGAACGTGGGCCTTTTTATTTGCATAATTAGTTTGTTTTTTTGTTATTTAAACACATGCACTCTATTTTCAATAATACGGTTCAAGCATTTTTGCAAGCTTTCCATTTTTCTTCTCAAGTTTACCATCATATACATATATACATACGTGAACGAGTGTGTATAGTGTGTTTTGAGGGGACTGAATCCAACATATTGAATCTACTTTTTACCAACGCCCTTTAGAAATATTTTTTCCCTCAACAAGCAACCTCAGATCGCGTATTCAAAACTAAGCATGACAAAACAGGCTGGTTAGATCTAGTACCGTTCAAAACGGTTTGGGGTCAAAAAGGACCATTTTAAAAATATATCAATTTGGTTTGGGTCAAGCGAATCATGACCAAAATGGGCTCTGGTTAAAACAACTCCTTTACGAAAAAAAAGGTATCAGAATGGTCCACCTGTGCTATATTATTCTCATGGCCTCTATGGCGACGGGTGGAGGTGACTTTGATGGTGGCGTTGACAATTGAGGTGACGATAATGGTGTTGACGGGGCGGTGGTGGTGAGCTGTGATGGTGGTGTGAGAGTAGTAAGTGATGGTGACTTGACAATCTTGGTGGGTGGTGCTAGACTGCTTGCCCATTTCAACCCCTTATTAAGTTAATTAAGTGTACAAGAACAACCCATTTTGACCCATTCTATAATTTGAGTATATACCCAAATGAACCATAATTGAACAAAAAGTACTCAAATCAACTCATTATTTGATGAATGGGTCAAGAATGCCAGGTGTGTTCAAAACAACTTATTGATGTATCAAAATATCAAATTACAATAAGCAGATAAATAGCTCCAATAAGCAATCCTAAACACTCTCAAAAGAACTGATCACATATGTCATATGTGTCCTGATACATTCTTTTGTTCTTTTTTTTGCAGGGTCCGTTGCACATTTTGGCGCGGGGTATTTAAACCTTCTTTTTGCTTCTTTCTTTTTTCTTTCTATACTTACTTTGTACCACAGTTTAAAGAAATCTTAACCGTCTTTGTTATGATATTTTGCAGGGTATTTTTGCTAATTCAACTAATCAGCATAATCAGCTTCATTACATGGCTGAACGATTGCTGCTTATCAGAAAAATACGCAGAAAGATGGTAGCTGCATCTAAGTAAAATTAAATTATTGAAAAAACGGTACATATCTTCTGTCTTTTGCAATATTCATGACTTTTGTAATGGCGCTTTTCTGCAGCCATATCCATTTCATGCTGCTTGCAACTACTGCTTATGTTGTGTGCATACTTGGGATCATTTTGATGTACATTTGGTACACACCACAACCGACTTGCTTGCTTAACATTTTCTTTATTACATGGACACTCGTTCTCCTGCAACTTATGACCAGTGTCTCTCTTCACCCGAAAGTAGGTTCAGTCATCAATAACGCCTTCAACATTTTTTCATCATATTGTTGCAAGACTAGACTAATCTTCTTCTTTTTTTTCTTTTCTTCCTGAAACAGGTTAGCGCTGGCTTTTTGACTCCAGGTTTTATGGGGCTGTATGTAGTGTTCCTCTGCTGGTCTGCCATTAGAAGGTACATCTTTCACATTTTAGTATTGGATCCGTATGGTAAAAGCATAGATGATGTAGAGTGTTATGTCACATCATGACGGCTTTGTTAATTCTTGACAAACAGAAGGGTACAAAAATGTAGTTTACTCTACAAACGCTAGCTAAAAAAATGGGTGATAGAATGATGAACTATTAGACTAGATAAATACAAAGTATTCAAATGTAGTTAGGATCCTGTAACTATAAATATTCACAGAATAATGAGAAGGAAACAAGTTTTCAGCCATTCTATTATGAATGGGTCAAAAGTCGCTTTAAAAGTACTTCTAATGCATCCTAAAACATTGTATTCATAACATTAGCTTATTATTAAAATAATAATATAACTTCTTTAATCATATCTAACACACTAATCATATGTAGAAACATTTAAACTTATAGATAAAAAGTGTTTTTGTCAACCCAACCCGACCTGTTTGGACACATACCTTGACGTGTTACCCAACCCGTCCATTTTTACCACCACTACTATTGAATCTTGTTTTACAACATATGTTTACAGTTCAAACTTAACCTTATGTTGGTGTGTTTACAGTGAACCAGCGGATGACAAATGTCTCAGGAGTTCTGAAGCCTCAAGAGACTGGCTAACTATCATAGTAAGCTTCCAACCCACACATTTCAAAATGTCTTTTACTAAATTAATAAAGTCTTCAAAGGTATTAAAGGTGCACCATTTGTTGTTACAGAGCTTTATTGTTGCACTACTCGCAATGGTGATCGCCACATTTTCAACTGGAATCGATTCCAAATGCTTTCAGGTAAAATAAACAACCCGAATTTAACATTGTTTCAATAGGTTTATTAGTAGATGTGTAGACTGTACCCGTTTTGGGCCAGTGGGCTTCGACCCTCACCATTCAAGTCTACTAAGGTTTGGCTCATTCTCTTTCTCATTATCATGCATTTGTTTATGATTAACATATAAGGAGATTAATGGGCCAAACTTTAACGGACTTCATTGTTGTGGGATGGAGACCAGTGGACGGGCCCAAAAGTGGGTACCGCCTAAAATACACAATTTTGGATGAGAATACATCTAAGAACAATATTTTGCAGTTTCGAAAGGATGAAAAACAGGATGAAGATGATGTTCCTTATGGTTTTGGATTCTTCCATTTTGTATTTGCCACTGGAGCCATGTACTTTGCAATGCTGTTAATTGGTTGGAGTTCTAATCACACCATGAAAAAGTAAGTGATGGTAATTCAATATCTTTGATGAATGCAATCCAAATTTAAATTTACTTAAATGCCCTGCTTCTCAGGTGGACAATTGATGTTGGTTGGACAAGTACTTGGGTCAGAATAATAAATGAGTGGCTAGCAGTCTGTGTCTACTGTAAGTGGTTTTACTCTTGGAACATCAATATTTTTTCTTTCTTTGTTGGGATTAGGTTCTATTCGCTTACTTTTCACTTGTTTTTGCTTGTAGTGTGGATGCTTGTAGCACCGATCATATGGAAAAGCAGACAGGTGGAGGAACCCAGATAAACGAACTCAAAGAAGACGATTAGTGATCATATTTGTTTAACATAATACACACACAATCAAATCAATTGATATAGAAGCACAAGAGTTAACAGCATCTCGGAGTGAAGAAACAAAAAGAAATGACATATCCATGAAGCCTAAAGTGAAGTCTTTGGTATGGTTACATCTCCATTTATACTCCAATTTCTTACCAAAATGCCAATTGTTGAGTTATAAACACTATATATGGCAACCAGTTTTGTAAATTTTACCATCATCTTTTAAAATGATTGACCCACTTGTAATATCTGGCCTGAGTTATCTTCTTATCCACTGTCAGTGCATTCGAAACGCATTAATAGTAGTTCAAAATACGTTAATAGTAGTTGAGGTTGATCATTTCTTATAAGTTAGATAATTATTATTTCCATGACCCATGTAGGATTTGCACATTTGCAGTGTTACACTATTAAATATGCATGTTACGGCTAAAACATTTTAGCAAATTGTCCGCGAAATGTATATAACAAAATTCATTTATATATTTTTGTTTAATAAAGGAACCAACATGAACTATCTCCTTTAGTTCATTTAATAAAATGAATGAATATGAATACATATCACACTCGTCTATACTCATCTTTTATTTTCATGAACATTGGTTTATGTTCGCTCATTTACGTTTATTTATATCCGTTAATTTATGTTTGTTGTTTTTAATATTAATTGAAAACTTATTACTAATATTAATTTAAAATCTATTTAATTTAACCCTTTGTTACGTGCTTATAGTATACACATATACACTAACCTAGTGAAAGTAGCTTTTACAAGGTATTATTTTACTACTGTTATTATTAATATAATTTTGTTATTATAAAATCAAAACAAAGTTTGTTTAGGTACACTTAATGAATGTAAAGTGTCACACTGTTCATAACGGGTCAAACTGAAACTATTAAGAAAAAATGTTAAAGTACCATTTAGTTTATGGCTGTCATGAGAGCTGATTGTCAATCACTTTGGTTATAAGGATGAAAGCTGCAAACACGTATGATTGATGCTGACAATATATTGATTATGGATTTGTAATCAAAAGGTCAGTGTTTCATGGTTGGAGTAAACATATTAACACAAGTTATCACTTCATACGTGAGTATGTGGAACGTGAACATGTGAAGCTTGAATATGTTAGTGGAGTTGCGCAAAAATACAACATTCGATGAAAGCACTTATGAGAATTAAGCTCAAGGAGATGAAGATGTTGCTTGGAGTAGAAGGCATTCCTAATTCCGATTTATAATTAGGAGGGTGATTATTAGACAAGTTAATTACAAACCAGGTCCACAAGCCAGTGGTCTAATACCTGGTTCATGTGCAAGTCGGCTTAGGGGCTAAGATTGTTTAATTGTCTTGGGCTCCCTCTTGGGGTATCCTTATATACACGTCATCGAGGTAATGATTTCGTATAAGAATTTGTTAGTAATAAGTTTTTGAGTTACTTTTCTCGCTATAATAGAAGTAAGTTTAATTCCTAAAAATGTGTGTTCTTTAATATCAACTGTTAACTTGCATTGGCATCAAAGCCAAGTTTAAGTACCATAATCGACACATTACAACTCCAGCAACTGGTACCACCACCGACAAATCATAATCAGTTATCGCTGCTCATCTCATTCAATATGATCGAACGAAGCCAACGCACGTGATCCTAGCATCACTCACAATCACTTTCTACTCCTGTAACTTATAGTAGCAGAAAAGAAATCAAGATATGACAGATCAACAGGCTAACCAAGACGTAAAAGAATCCAATACAATGAGTATACATTATCCACGCTAGCTGCAACGAACTACACAACATGGGGTATGTGAATGACATTTCACACTGTTATGCATACAAGACTGTGTTAAAAGTTTATTTTTCTTAGGTAATCATTGCTTGGAGCAAGTTATTGGTAGGTATTTTTATGTACAGGGTGTGTTTGTATGCTTAGATGTCACGTTAAAAAACTTAAGAAGATTTCATCAAGATTGGAGAGAAGTTGTCAGGGCAAAACTGACACATCTAAAGGCTACCCGGCAGTGTATGGTATGTGCTAACAACATTTTTCAATGTATGGAGTTTCTCTTCTCACTTGAGAATAGGTGAAGTCAAGGTCTAACGTACGTGTGATGCTCTTCAACCCTTTTTTAACGATATTTTAAAGAGCATTTCACATTTTTTCAAGGAGGATTTTTAAACTTCTAACACTATGTGACAAACCTTGAAAGATTCAATCTATTAAGATCAATCACCCAACTTCATCATATTTTTTGCCATGAGCGGCTAATTCATTTATGATCATCACAACCAGGATATCTATTTTCTGAATATTACTTGGTTCTCCTATTGACCAAACCACCATTGCCAAGGGACCACTTTTGTAATATTCCGTAGGCCATTGTCAATCGCAAGACGCAAAACGGTTACGGCACTGGAGTCCGTCCGTCCGTCCAACAAGAAGCAGTAAGTATCCCGGTTTCGTGTTCGTTCAAATGATTCACAAAACCCTCTCCGGGCTCTCCC
The DNA here is from genome assembly GCA_039602395.1 of Deinandra increscens subsp. villosa. Taxonomy (NCBI): domain Eukaryota; kingdom Viridiplantae; phylum Streptophyta; class Magnoliopsida; order Asterales; family Asteraceae; genus Deinandra; species Deinandra increscens. Next base: position 24,374,320 of record JBCNJP010000020.1, on the reverse strand, counting down.
TCTTCATCTTCCCCACCAATTCCTCCCCAATTTACCATCGCCGCCACTCTCCGCCGCATCAGTCCCACTCATTCGATGGCCGCCGTTCAGACTCCCACTCTCCCGACGGTTGTCTTGCCATTTACACTGCTGAAAGTAAGCTTTATCGCTCGAAATTTCACTTCTAAGTTTACTCGTAGATCGAATATTCATGTTTACGTCGTTTTGTCTGGGGTGTAAACCGTGTAATGTGTTATATCATATAACACAATCATTGCTGACCTTAGGTTTATCTGTGATTTATGTGAATAGGATAGAGATGCTGATTTGTCGATGAAAATCGAAGAAGGATTTGGACCGGATGGATTGGGAATTTTGTCAATATATGATGTATGAAAGCTTACCTCTCTTCAGTTTTTTTTTTTTTTTTTAATTTAATTGAGGGTTTACTGCACCAAAGGATAATAATAATAATAATAATAATAATAATAATAATAATAATAATAAACAATAATAAAAATAAAAATAAAAATAATAATAATAATAATAATAATAATAATAAAAACAATAATAAAAATAAAAATAAAAATAAAAATAAAAATAATAATAATAATAATAATAATAATAATAATAATAATAATAATAATAATAAGGTGATAAAGAATGTTATTACGGTTAGTGAGATGTGTTTGAGTGGCACCAGTGACGGTCCAGTTAAGCTAAGGATCATTTGCATGATAAAGTTTAATTAAAAATTTCAAATTGTATTTAATTAAGTTTAATATTAAATTTAATTACGGATCTTATTTAATCAAATTATCATTCAAAGTGATGTTCTAGTATGTGAATAATAAGTATAAGTGCAATTCTTCACCTCAATACCTCATATCGCTATCCAACATCCGACACATAAGTTGCCCATTTGGATTTGGGGCATTTGCGATTTATATCAAAATTAAAGATTATTAGGCAGGACGGAGTGGGCGGCGTCCACGCCGCGGCGCCGAAATCCTTGGCTGCAAACACCGCCGCCGGTCGATTGGTAACGGCAAAAATCGAAGATTCCATCTACATGTCGCCGATCGGCAATTGTTGTTCCCCATAATTTTCTAGCCGTTGAACGGCTCTTTGAATAAAAAATAAAAAAAAATCTTTTATTTTTTTCAATATATATATATATATATACATACATTATCACTTAGGCTAAACGTAATGGGGCGTTTTCGACCTCGATAACGCCCCATAACGCCCGTATATAACGCCCCGACCATTACCCCCCGGCGTTATGGGGCGTTATGGAGGTCGAATTCGCCGGGGGGCGTAGCGGTGGCACAATCTTTCGTTAACGCCCCGACTATATATACCCCATCTATTTTATAAACTTTCACAAACATTCACAATGAATATGGGTAGTTGGAAGACCGAAGACGACGTAGCGGTGGCACAATCTTTCGTTAACGTCGCACACAATTGGAATGGTGGACGCCCGCCAAACGAGTTTTGGCCTGCCGTGATTGATGACTTCAAACGGCGACGTGGTGTGGAAGATGTAAACTTTAACTTTATCAGGGCGAAATGGTGGGCCTTGCAATCGGTTGCACGAACTTTTAATGATATCTATGTACGACTCGAGCGACAATATGGCGCGGAGGGTAAACGCTCAGTGCTGCAAAGGTCGTTGAGCGAGTACAAAACTGAAATTGGCAAGAGCTTTGTAAACGCAGGCGTTTGGGCTTTTTTGAGGCCATACATCAACAACCTGGAAGATCCTATTTTCACGTTTAATCGTTATACATAGGCGTTCGTGTTTTCTTTTTAAGTTGTGATGTTTTAATTTATTTTGTTGTCTTTTATTTTATTTTTAATGAAAGTACTTTTTTAAAAAAAGTTAAAAAATAATAATAATAAGGTAATGATGATGGTGGGCTTTATGAGGAGTAGTTTTTTTTTATTGTATTGTATTGTCTTTTTATTTTAATTAATGTAATGTCTTTTTTTATTTTAATGTAATGTCTTTTTTTAATAAATGTAGTGTTTTTATAAAATAAATATAGTGTTTTAAAATTAATTACAATATAAAAATAACTCAAAACATTAAAATATATTAACCTACAATTCTTCATAATCCTAACCACTCCCTTTCAAAATCCTTCAAAATTCTTCAAAATTCTTTCTTTTTCTCTTTCCTGCGTGGCACTCTCCTATTGGCTACAACCCATTCTTCAAAATCCTAAAAATTCTACCACTCCCCCCTCCCTTAGGCTATTCGTAATGGGGCGTTTTTGGGCTCCATAACGCCCCATAACGCCCCGTATAACGCCCCGCCCCACTACGCTGGGGCGTTATGGGGCGTTATGGTGCCCAAATTCGCCCCGGGCGTTAGTGATAAAACGCCGAAGAAGGGTTTAAAAGTAATGATTGTGGGGTGTTTTAGGGGCTTTATCCACTACACCATAAAGCCCCATAAAGCCCCTTGTCCAGTCATCGTCCACATGGCGGATAACGCCCCATTTGGGGCTTTATCCACTACACTTAGGCTATGTGTAATCGGGCGTGATAGCACCCCAACCCCCACCATAACGCCCCTCATAGCGCCCCCGGGCACCCCCCGGGGCGCCATGTTGCTGTTTTCGGCCGAGAGGCGTGACAGGCATAACGCCTCTTCTCCTCTTGACTTTTACTTTTTCCTTTTTTTTCAGCTATAAAAAAGATAAATAAAAAATAAACTAATCATTAAAGGGGCTTTATCAGCGCCACATGTCACATAATGCCCCATAACCCCCCTTTGCCACATCAGCGCCACATGTCACATAATGCCCCATGGTGGGGCATTATGACTACACACAGCCTTAGCCTTAGAATCTTGAATATCTCTCAACTACTCACCTACATACAGCTTTTATTCTACCCCTACCCCTACGTGCTTCTTCCCGATACAGGCAGTCAAATCAAATTTTTGCCCTAAGAGTACTTCTTCCGAATTCACTATGGTGACAACAAGAAAACGATCTTATGGTGAAGAACTCTCTCAATCTTCGTCCAATGTAAGCCTTTCACTGATAATCTTCGTTGTTGTGATTTTTGTGTGTAATTTCTCACTTAAACAATGTAAATGTCCAATGTAATTTACAGGTTGCTTATTCAGATGGTAGCATACTGAAACAATTTGATCAACAAGAGGTAAGTTTAAGAACCATACCCAAATAACCCGATCCGACCCGAATGACTTTGGGTATATGGGTTGGGTTATTTGGGTTTCGGGTGCTTTCATAGTTTCATGTGTATACGCTGTGCTTTGCGTTGTATGGGTTGGGTAATTTGGGTTTCGGGTTTGTTTTTCAGTTAACCAAACCCAATTAATTTTATTCTGTTCGGGTTATGATTGATAAAATTTTATTTCGGGTTAACCCGTATAACATGCGCCGAATGACTTTGGGTATATGGGTTGGGTTATTTGGATTTCGGATGCTTTCATAGCTTCATGTATAACACGACCCGACCCGAATGACTTCCGGGTGCTTTGGTTATATCCTTATATGGATTAGATCTGTTTATGGACTGGCTTTGGGTTGTAAGGGTATGGGTTGTATGGGTGAATCAAACCATATTTTCAAGAATTGCACATAAACCTCCACGTTGCATAATCTGTTCATTATGTATTATTTGAGCATGAAAATTGACACACATGTTTATTTATATTTTAGATATTTTCTGTGATTTTTGCTGATTTTATTAAAAACTTTATGATTTTATATGATTTTATCAAGTTCACTTGGAAAAAATATTTTCAAAAACTTGATTTATTGCATAAAACACAAATACATGCTCCAAATCCACCACAAACATCCGAATTACGCTTATAATGACCACCAAAACCCTTCAAGACTCTAACTTGTTCAAATTTGACCCGTTGTGCAAATGATCTGACAAGTTCACTTGCATAAAAAACCTATTTACCACTTTCACATTTATATTTACTTTATATAAACTTTAAAAATCTATAGAAAATAATTTATAACCCCAAAAATTAAACATAAATACTTATTTAACCAATATAATTATTTTGAAAGAAATTTAATAAAAATGGTCAAAGCAACATAATGAATAAAATAATAATCACAAACAAAACGTTGCAAACTTCTTATTTTTTGAAGAGGTGTAACTATCTTCTGTCCAAGCAGATATTTGAGAGTCTGATGGTCAGTTTTAATCACAAAATGAGTGGAAGATAAGTAGTGGTGCCAGTGTCTTACTGCCATAATGACTAAGATAAGTAGTTATGCCCAGGTCCAAACTTTTCATTGCAGAAATAATTGGTAGTGGTGGGGTTGGTCAGTAGTGGTTGCTTGGCATTACTAACTAGTGCATTCGTCTTCTTGTAAGGAGTATTATACCCCCCCAAGATTTGGAACCCAATGCGTTATTAGCCTGATCTTGTATCCTTGCCAACGAATATGCTTCTTTCAATGTTTGGGGTTTAAACAAACGAATGTGGCACTTAATATATGGTTTTAGGCCCTCCATAAAGAGACTAACTGCACTTAATATCTAGTTTTAGGCCCTCCATAAACAGACTAACTGTATATTCTTCTGGCAATTTGACCTTATTAAGCAGTAAATCGAAAGCATCACAAAACTGTCTAAATCACACTTTTTAAATGTCGGGTTACCTCTCCAAGGGCCTGGCGATTTTTTTATTTTAAATTATTTTATTTTTCCATTTTTACAGGGGAAGCGACAACAAAAGCGACATAAAAAGAGCGAAGAGAGGAGTTTTTGTTCATTCAATGTAAGTTCATAGATTTCAATATATATTTTATGCCTGTAGGACTATAGGAGTACAATTTTGATAATTCCAATATATTTTTATGGTTATGTGTAGATGTCTAACGTCAACTCTAAGTTAATGAAGTTTTTGCGTGCTCATGAAACAACATATTTGGAGATGTTGGGAAACGTCTGCAGTGGTGTAGACCGGACCATGGGGGAAATGGGAAGGAAGAAATCTAAGAAGACAGCGAAATTCTGGATACATTTTGCTAATAAGTTGTGTCAGAACACCTGCTCAGATTACAAGGACGGCTTGGAAGTTACGTGTCAGCAATATTGCGAGAATTTGAGAGCGTCTTACACGCGCATGAAGGTAATATTAAATATGATAGTAACCCTTTATCTTTTTCTTTCTCTCTCTCTCTCTATCTCTCTCTCTCTTTTGATTAGGCCTGATGTAGTAAACACCACATAAGACATTATAAGACATCGTTTATTTAGAGGGGTTCCCATTTTATAGGCAATTTCTGCTATGAAACTTTGATGTTTAGGCCGATATGGGATAGATTGTATTATAGCAAATTTATTATTTTTCATTAAAACTTTGTTTCTTTCCTCAAAAAACTTTTGATATATACCACTTGTTGAATTTTAATAAAATAATTTTCTTTGAGCCGTACATGTATTGAACTAATAATGCAGAACCATCAAATATTTCCTAGTTGTGTGGTGATATTTGCTTCTAAAATTCAACAAGTGGCATCATCATAAAAGCGATACTTAAATGAGGAACAAAACAATTGTGCTGCATATTTTCTTGCAAAACTGATCACGTAGAATGATGTGGATGATAAATATAAAGCTGTTCTTTGCTCATTTGACTAATAGTGTCTTCACTTGCTCCCTCTGTTCATGTTTCCTTAATTATTGAATCGCTTGTACGCATTTTTTTACTAACTTAGTTATGTTTCAAAGGTGTGAAATGTAGCCAAAATGGTACAAATGACAGCCTTTAGAAAAAGGGTCGATGTGTCGGTTCGGTTCGGTTAACTTTCGGTTATTGGATAGCCTTAACTATAACCATAACCGAATTATCGGTTAATCAAAAAACCTTAACCGTAACCGTTGGTTAATCTCGGTTATCGGTTAATTCGGTTCGGTGATGATTCGGTTATCGATTAATTTCGGTTTAATGGTTAAGCTTGCTCACCCCTACTAACATTGGTTATGCATGCAGAACAACGACATTTATACTACTGATGCTCCTTTGCCACACTATTTGAATCAACTGAATCGTATTTTTGGTGTCGGTGGTCCATCCACTTCAGAAGGGAGTTTGCGGTCAAAATGGAGCATTTCCTCTGGAACAAGTCAATCAGGTAAAAGACCGGCGGAACTACGCAAAGCTTTTATTGACTTGACACATGCTAAAGTTTTCCCTTTAGAGAAGATTGAAATGGTCGAAGAATATGTAACTAAATCCAAAATCCGTCTGTACGCTTTTTGGAAGGAGATGCGAATTATCAGACGGAATCGATTAAAGCTTTTCTTAAAACAAATTCTCAAGAAAGCGAAATCCCAGAAACCGAAATCCAATACATATGATTTTGTATGGGTTTTCTTCTAAGAGTGAAACGAAGATGATTGGACGGGTTAGTGATATAACTCTTTTTAAATTCATTACTCTATTGTTGGTGGAATTTTTAAACAGATACTAAGTAGGTGTTTAAGCCCCTCATATGGTATGACATGTTTATGTGATTTAAATTATATTTGTATTTCTAGAATGTTTTATGAGTACGCAGTAGGTGTTTTCTTTAGTAGGTGTTTTCTTTAATACTTAGCTTTATCAGAAAACACCTACTAACTAGTAAGTCTTTTTCAAGAAACCACCTAGCTTTATATATGTCATTTATAATAATAAACCGCCTAGCTTTATATATGTCATTTATAATACTTAGCTTTATAAATGACATATATAAAGCTAAGTATTATAAATGACATATATAAAGCTAGGTGGTTTATTATTATAAATGACATATATAAAACTAGGTGGTTTCTTGAAAAAGACTTACTAGTTAGTAGGTGTTTCCTGATAAAGCTAAGTATTAAAGAAAACACCTACTACGTACTCATAAAACATTCTAGAAATACAAATATAATTTAAATCACATAAACATGTCATACCATATGAGGGGCTTAAACACCTACTTAGTATCTGTTTAAAAATTCCACCAACAATAGAGTAATGAATTTAAAAGAGTTATATCACTAACCCGTCCAATCATCTTCGTTTCACTCTTAGAAGAAAACCCATACAAAATCATATGTATTGGATTTCGGTTTCTGGGATTTCGCTTTCTTGATAATTTGTTTTAAGAAAAGCTTTAATCGATTCCGTCTGATAATTCGCATCTCCTTCCAAAAAAGCGTACAGACGGATTTTGGATTTAGTTACATATTCTTCGACCATTTCAATCTTCTCTAAAGGGAAAACTTTAGCATGTGTCAAGTCAATAAGAGCTTTGCGTAGTTCCGCCGGTCTTTTACCTGATTGACTTGTTCCAGAGGAAATGCTCCATTTTGACCGCAAACTCCCTTCTGAAGTGGATGGACCACCGACACCAAAAATACGATGCAGTTGATTCAAATAGTGTGGCAAAGGAGCATCAGTAGTATAAATGTCGTTGTTCTGCATGCATAACCAATGTTAGTAGGGGTGAGCAAGCTTAACCATTAAACCGAAATTAATCGATAACCGAATCATCACCGAACCGAATTAACCGATAACCGAGATTAACCAACGGTTACGGTTAAGGTTTTTTGATTAACCGATAATTCGGTTATGGTTATAGTTAAGGCTATCCAATAACCGAAAGTTAACCGAACTGAACCGACACATCGACCCTTTTTCTAAAGGCTGTCATTTGTACCATTTTGGCTACATTTCACACCTTTGAAACATAACTAAGTTAGTAAAAAAATGCGTACAAGCGATTCAATAATTAAGGAAACATGAACAGAGGGAGCAAGTGAAGACACTATTAGTCAAATGAGCAAAGAACAGCTTTATATTTATCATCCACATCATTCTACGTGATCAGTTTTGCAAGAAAATATGCAGCACAATTGTTTTGTTCCTCATTTAAGTATCGCTTTTATGATGATGCCACTTGTTGAATTTTAGAAGCAAATATCACCACACAACTAGAAAATATTTGATGGTTCTGCATTATTAGTTCAATACATGTACGGCTCATAGAAAATTATTTTATTAAAATTCAACAAGTGGTATATATCAAAAGTGTTTTGAGGAAAGAAACAAAGTTTTAATGAAAAATAATAAATTTGCTATAATACAATCTATCCCATATCGGCCTAAACATCAAAGTTTCACAGCAGAAATTGCCTATAAAATGGGAACCTCTCTAAATAAATGATGTCTTATAATGTCTTATGTGGTGTTTACTAAATCAGGCCTGATCAAAAAGAGAGAGAGAGATAGAGAGAGAGAGAGAAAGAAAAAGATAAAGGGTTACTATCATATTTAATATTACCTTCATGCGCGTGTAACACGCTCTCAAATTCTCGCAATATTACTGACACGTAACTTCCAAGCCGTCCTTGTAATCTGAGCAGGTGTTCTGACACAACTTATTAGCAAAATGTATCCAGAATTTCGCTGTCTTCTTAGATTTCTTCCTTCCCATTTCCCCCATGGTCCGGTCTACACCACTGCAGACGTTTCCCAACATCTCCAAATATGTTGTTTCATGAGCACGCAAAAACTTCATTAACTTAGAGTTGACGTTAGACATCTACACATAACCATAAAAATATATTGGAATTATCAAAATTGTACTCCTATAGTCCTACAGGCATAAAATATATATTGAAATCTATGAACTTACATTGAATGAACAAAAACTCCCATCTTCGCTCTTTTTATGTCGCTTTTGTTGTCGCTTCCCCTGTAAAAATGGAAAAATAAAATAATTTAAAATAAAAAAAACTCCCATCTTTGCTCTTTTTCAACGTTGTATGTAGTTATATGTGAGTAACCTTCTATAACATGTAAACTGGTGATGTAAAAAGGGCTTGTTTGAGGAGCTAGGGAAAACGAGGCCGAAAGCGTCTTTCATGGGCTCTAGGCGCCGCCTCATGTATTTCTGAGTCAGGGACACAATCAGAGTTTGTATGAGGCTCGTATGTGAAAACAACCAAAGGAATAAAAAGGAAAATTGGATTTAAATAATCCCAGGTTTTCTTTATTGGCAATTAATAATCCCACATTTAACATTGGCATCTGTTAGTCCCACATTTACACTTGTTTATTTCCAATGGTCCCTCCGTTAAAAAATTTAACGGAGTTAACGGAAAATTAATGAAAAGTGACGTGGTTGGTGAAGGCCGCCATCGGCGACCTCCAAACCGCCGGAAAATGACTAAAACCACAGAAACACATCCATTCTTTCACTTTAATGTCATTAATCAAGTTAAAAATATTTTGTTTCATGTTAAAAATATTCCGTTTCATGACATTAAAGTGAAAAAATGGATGTGTTTTTGGGGTTTTAGTCGTTTTTCGGCGGTTTGAAGGTCGCCGGCGGCAGCCTTCACCAGCCACGTCACTTTTCCGTTAACTCCGTTAAATTTTTTAACGGAGGGACCATTGGAAATAAACAAGTGTAAATGTGGGACTAACAGATGCCAATGTTACATGTAGGATTATTAGTTGCCAATAAAGAAAACCTGGGATTATTTAAATCCAATTTTCCGAATAAAAGTTACTAAATGTATACGTCAATAAAAAAAAAGCTGATATGTAAAACACATAGAGTGACACAATTTTTGGTTGTAATTTGAAAAATGTAAATAAAGCTTATATGGCTGTGTATAGAGCAACACCTCACGTATGTGATGCTCACGCCTCGCTCCTAAGATTTTGGGACCTTAACGCCTCGCATCACGCTTTTTAAAACCAAGTTGCCACATCATCCAAAAGGTGGTGCTACATTACCATTTAACCAGCTATAAAAGGTTATCACAATGGAAAAAAAACATTTTTAAGGTAAATTTCATTTTGGTGTAGTTATTCCCTGGATTGTCAATTAGTCTGCTAACTCTGTAACTGGATTGTACGTAATCTATTATCTATGTCATGAACTCATTTGCTTGTTTATTTATGATTTTTGCATTTAATAAATTTGGAATATATCATTTGGTCTAGGTTCCTGGATACACTTTTTTAAGACAAAACCTTTTGAATCTTGCTCCTAGGTAAAACTTCTCAAACTTGCTTTTGAATTAATGTTACCTATTAGCATCACTAAAAGCACCACCCGAAAAATCAACTCTTTTTTGTACAGGTTAGCCAACCTTCCTGAAAAGGTGAAGAATGAACTAGAAGATCCTCAAAGCAGGTAATATAGACCTACTATATTGCTCTCATGACACATTTAGGGGTTGTTTGGATGGTAATTTTTCCCCTCAAAGTGAGAATTGCCACTTTAAGAAGCAGAATCAAGTAGTATTTTTTTAGAATTAAGGATGTCTAGGTAATTTTATATTTACTCTTGAAATAAATTGTGATCATGTAGGTATAACTTTGGATGGAGTCATGGAAAAGAGAAGCTTGAGTCTGGAAAGCCAGGTAAAATTAGTTTTTAGGTTTTCTATCTTGAATCATGTTATAATTAATTAAAATCAAATGTGGTTACAATGATTAGGTGTGAAAAGATAGGCAAAATTGAGATTGAACATTAATAACTTGTTATGCACTTATATAATAAATATGATGGTTATTTTCATTTTGTGCAGATCTGTTGAAGGGTTCTTTCTATGCAAATCCAATATTAGACAAGCCTACTACTGATGTTGCTCTGATTCAAAGGTAAAGTTCCCAAAACTCTAAATTTCTTCTATGATGTGTTCATGTCATACATCCTTCACAAAACATTTTCTTATATCGGCTCATCAAAATAGATTCAATATTTCCCCCTTTGGAAAAGTTTCAATAATATGTTATGCTTTGCCACTTGTAGTTGTTACAAAGTATGATAACATTAGTTGTATTTTACAAGAAAAGTACCTTTTTGCTCATTAGAAAATGTCATTTTGCTGCACAGGTACCCTGCATACTGTGGATCAAATATTTGGCCTCAAAGTACTATGCCTGAACTTGAAATTGGTATCCCATTTTTATCTTCTTTGACTATTGATTTGAGAAGTCACAAAAAGGAATTGTAGATGAAGTTCACTATTTAAATTCACGCGATTGTATGCTTCATAACCATGTACCAGGATCTTGTAGATTTTAATTTAAATTTCCCAATTTGCCCCTGCATTTTAGTATAGATGGCAACTTGGTAAATTCTAGATTACATAGGGGCAAGTTGGTAAATTTAGATTAAAATGCTTAAAATCAGTAAGTATAGATTACCAGGGAAAATTTTGTATGTATAGATTAAAAGCAGTAAAGTGGAAAACTTAATTTGCCTCTCTGTAATCATTTAAATTGTTGATAGTTTTAAATATCACGTTTTTCTATGCATGTAGCTTTCAAATCTCTTGGGAAGCTTATTCTTGATGTTGGTTTACTTGTAGCACATCATTGTGATAAATATGGTAACTTATTTTGATACCCATTTTAAATAATATATCATTCTTGAGTTATTATTGGTTAACTTTTACTTTTCTGAATGGAACAGTGTCTAGAGAGATAGGTATGCCCCATAATGAAGGCATTGAACAGATTGTGTATCGTTCTCGGTGTCATAAAGGTCGTTTGCTCTATTACTTTCCTGCTGAAAACAGGTAAGTATTTTTTGCACATTGATACTATAAGAAGTTTAAATGTTATACCGTAAATTGGGGCCATTATTCATCTGTATTGTATAAATGAACCTACAAATTGAAAATGCTCTAATATAAAAATATAGAACTACTGGCCAAACATAACCCACAAGCATAACACATTAAGTATTCTTGCAGTAATGACTCTCAAGATAGCGAGTCCATGTCATCATGGTGTGGCTGGCATACAGATCACGGCTCTCTCACCGGTATACAAGTTCATACCTCATCCAGATATAATATTATATAACTTCCCTAATTCTTTAAATTTTACCTTAAGCTAGCCATTGATTTGTATCATGTCGAAAAAGAAAAATGAATTTTTGTCATAGATAAGTTGACCCTTCTATATTCTTTATACTCAAACCTAGCAAGTCTTACTTAACTATTGACTTGAGAGTTTCTAAATTGTCTTTACCTCCAATAACTTGCAATGTAACTCTGAACATAATTGATGATTCATTGAATATCTTATGTTGATGAAGGGAGTTAAATGAGTTCTCATGTGTAATGCATGCTATAATTCAACATGTAGGTCTTACGTATGCCATGTTTACCAAAGATGGTGAGGAAATACCTTGCCCTGACAGCACAGCTGGCCTTTATATCAAAACAAGAACATGTCAAATAGTCAAAGTATGTATTCTTTCTTTTGACATATACATCTTGTGATGTGTTTCGAATTTTTAACTGGTTCAAGTTCCTAATCAAGTAATTAAAAGCTTACCATTCAGTTGTATCTGTTGCTAATAGCCTAGTCTTTTTGTTAATATATTTTTTTTTTTTTTTTTGAACAGCCATTAAGATAACGAACCAAGGCAAAACCATCAGTGGGAGGTAACAGGTAAATACTAAATACTAGTAAATTTTAGTGCAGGTTGGGTAGGGGTGACCCACAAATTTTTGAATTTTATAACTACGTAATGTTAAACTGATGGTAAATTTTTATTACAATCAAGTGTTAATTATATTTAGTATACCAAAATTTTAAGTTTTGTTATTACCCTATATAACAAATTACAACTTCTTGTCATTAAATCTTATTTTATATTCTTTAATAGAACATCTCCTTCTCCTCGGATTACATCGCCCTCCACCTAGGGGTGAGCATGGTTCGGTTCGGTTCGGTTTTTGGCTCTAACCGAACCGAAACCGAAGTTTTCGGTTCCTAAGAAAAAAAACCATTCGGTTTTGGTTTTTTTCGGTTCGGTTTTTTTCGGTTTTTTTCGGTTTCGGTTCGGTTTTGGTTCGGTTTCGGTTTTTTTAATTTTTTAAATTTTTTTGTAATGTGTTGTTAATATAATTTTAAATGTCTAATCTTAAAAAAAAATAAATAATAGTCAAAAATAAATACCGTCACAACTATTGAATTAGAAAAAGAAAACAAATAAAAGTAGTCACGTGAAGCGTGTGACCATACAAAATACGAAGTGACGTTATATTTAAAAGCTTTTAACACTAAAGATTTTGACGTAAACTATTAAATGTTAACTTAAAATATAAATTAAGAGAACAAGGGTTACTAAAAATTTTAAAGTTAAGTGTTAAGTGTTAACTTAAAATATAAATTAAGGTTTAAAAATTTATAATGTGCCATCCTAAAATGTTAATTCACTTATTTCCCCTCGGTTCGGTTCGGTTTTTCTAACGGTTCGGTTTTTCGGTTCGGTTCGGTTCTTAATAGATATGAAACCGAAACCGAACCATTATCTTTGGTTCGGTTTTTTTCGGTTTGGTTTTTTTCGGTTTTTCTTGCGGTTCGATTTTTTTCGGTTCGGTTTCATCGGTTTTTTCGGTTCCGGTTTGGTTTTTTTCGGTTTTTCTTGCGGTTCGATTTTTTTCGGTTCGGTTTCATCGGTTTTTTCGGTTTTTTGCTCACCCCACCCCAATCCTACTTCTCCCAGACTTTCACCCGGCGCCACCCTTTGCAGACATCAAAACTCCCCGCCGGCGTCACTTTCATCAACCCTTCGCCCTCCCAATTCGAAGTTAATCATCACGTCGTTCTTTGCATTCTCTTCACTTCCAAAGATTCATGCCGTAAGTCCGACGGTTCATATATCCCTTCCTTCACTTTGATTATTATTATTTATTACCCAATTGTTGTTCTTCACCGTCTCCAATAACCCTCCCCAACCTCTCTTCCCCAAAATCATACACCATCGAAGGTAATTTTCTTTTGTAATTTTAGTTTACTCATGCTCAAGATTCGTTCAATTTTCTTACTTTCTTTGATATCCTTTTATCTCTCATCTCTCAGGGGCCAATTTACTTCTATTGATTTCTCTGTCATTCTTGTATATATATATAGAATAGAATGGTTTTTTTTGGTAGAATGGCACGAAATCAGAGAAGACATTTTCGATTGTATATATATACAATATAAAACACGCCGCTCCTGATCTCTCCCCTTCCCCCTCGTTGGAGACCCTAATCGCTACATCTGCTCTGCAGCCTCTCTCGATCTCCTCTCCGATCTCGTCGCTGCTGCTGCTCAAATCCGGCTTCCACCATCGCCTAATCAAGTCCGACCGACCTCCACCATTGTGAATCAAATCAGGTACGCTTTCCTTAAAATTTTCCAAATCTTGAACCGTAATGTGACATGATTTTTGTATTCCTTTCTGATTTAGGACATGATTTTCTGATGTAGAGCAAAATTTTTGTATTCTTTTTTGATTTGGAACCGTAATGTTCAAATAATGTTGACTTTGCGATTGTGAATGCATGTTATTTACCTCTAGAGTTTGTGTTATGTTTTTGGTTAATGTTTGTACCTGTTGTATAAGAGGGCAAGAACTGTACATCTCATTTTTTTGGTAAAATCAAAACACAAGGAACTGAAATTTTATTCAAAATGAGTGGACTTTTATGGGTTTTAAGATATGTATATGTGTACGTCATGAAATATGTATATTTTCTAATGGTTTGTGTGTGCAGTTTTGACGAAGGGTGGTTGTCGGCTTTGGACAAAAGAAATCCTTCTATAAGACTGCCCACAACGGGCGTATTTGAGGTGGTACGTACGGCCACGTACGTACGTCAACCGTTGTGGCGTACGTACGTGCGCTCGTACGTACGTATATACATACCTCGACGTACCACCTTTTGTGGGCCCCCCGAGAATTCCTTTTCTTTCTTTTTTTTTTAACGGCTGTTTTTCAAAAAACTCAATTTTTTTTTGTTTTATTTTAAACATTTATTAATTCAAATAAAATATAAATAAATTTGAAAAAAATCTGAAAAAATTTCTAAAATTCATAATTAAATAAAACATTAATTTTAGTATTTTTTTTTTAAAATAACGGCTAATTTTTTTTTTGTCTTATTATAACGGCTAGTTTTTTAATATAAAATATTAATAACGGCTAGTTTTTTTGTATTTTTCCTAACGGCTAGTTTTTCATCACTGCTATAAATACACTCAGTATTCTCATTTCATTTCACACATCTCTCACAAAACCCTCTCAATATCAAATCTCTCTCAAACTCAAAACTCTAAAAAATGAATCCTGGTTTCCCTGGTATCCCTGATCTCAACATTCCCGACCACCTTCCCGAGCACATCAAAATAGCACTAGACATGAGTGATCTTGTCCAACTGGCGGAAGAGTACGAAGCGATGGAAGCTTCAATTGCTGCCAGCGAAGCTGGTCCATCCCAACCAAGGAAGAAGCGAAGAGAAATAAACAGAGAACGTGAAAAAGGTGATGTGGGTTTGTTCAATGACTATTTTGCTGAGAAACCTGTGTATCATGAAGGCCTCTTTAGAAGGCGATACAGAATGACCCGTCGCCTTTATAACCGCATTGCTGCCGATATTACTACAGAAGGTATGTCTGTTAACTGGCGATACTTTACACAACGTCGTGATGCTGCTGGCAGACTAGGCCTTTCAACAAACCAAAAAATCACATGTGCCCTTCGCCAGCTAGCATATGGTGCTTCAGCTGATCAATGCGATGAATACATACGCATTGGTGAGAGTACTGCCATCAAACGTCTACACAACTTTTGTAGATCTATTGTGGAGATCTATAGGGACAAGTACCTAAGAAGGCCAACCCAAGAAGATGTTGATCGATTAACAGCCTTCCATGAGGAGAAGCATGGCTTCCCAGGGATGCTTGGTAGCATTGATTGTATGCATTGGGGTTGGAGGAATTGTCCAACTGCTTGGAAGGGGCACTATACTCGTGGTGACCATGGTTATCCAACAATCATGCTTGAGACTGTTGCTTCACAAGACTTGTGGATATGGCATGCTTTCTTTGGTGTTGCCGGATCAAACAATGACATCAATGTGATCAACCAATCTCCGTTGTTTAACGAGATCTTGCAGGGGCAAGCGCCTAGATGTGACTTCCATGTGAATGGGAATGTCTATAGGAAAGGTTACTATCTTGCAGATGGTATCTATCCTGCATGGTCAACACTTGTGAAGAGTTTCACATATCCCCCTGAGAACAACTTGAAGATGAGGTACTTTAAGCGTCGACAAGAGTCTGCCAGGAAAGATGTTGAGAGGGCATTTGGTGTTCTCCAGTCTAGGTGGGGAATAATTAGAGGACCATCAAGGTCAATGGATCTACCAAATATTGGTGATATTATGTTGGCTTGCATCATCCTACACAATATGATTGTGGAAGACGAAGGACGTGATGTGTTGAATTGGACTCCTGAGGATGGTGCACCTCCTCCACCTCCATATAATCATGGGGCACCTCAAGCATTTGTCCATAACCTTGAGAGGTTCATAGACTTGCGTGCTAAGGATCAGCATACGGCTCTAAGAAACGATTTAGTTGAGCATCTTTGGGCAAACAAGCCGGTGTGGGATGAAGATTAGTGCTCAAGGCCTTACTTTGAATAAGGCTTCCAATTATTGAATAAGTTGTGTTTAAGTTAAACTTTTAGGATTTGTTGTGTTGTTTAAATTTGGTTTGCTTTAATAAAAGTAATGTAGGATTTCCATGTTTAATTTTTTTTATTAAATATAAAAAATTTTAAATTTTAAATAAAATAGCCGTTAACATTTAATAATAATTTAATATTAAATTATTTTTTTAATAAAAATATAGCCGTTATAAATAAATAAAGATTAAATAAAATGGTGATGTGGAAATAAAAGGTGGTATGTGGGGAAGTACTTGATGTGGAAAAAAAGTGGGTTTTGTGGTATGTGGTAAGTACGTGACGTGGCATGCTGACTGGACCAAAAAGGTGGTATTTAGTGGTATTTAGTGGCCCCTTGATGTGGGTGGTCTAAAACAGTTTGAAAAAAAAGGTATAAATTGTGATATCAATATTGTGAGTTTGTATTCCTACTGTGATTTGAGTCCAATGTAGTTTGTGTGGTTCATTTTTTGTATAAGTTTAGTACTCATTTTATTAATAGAGTTTGAATTTGAATCCGGAGTAGTTTATGGTTCATTTTTTCTAAGTCTTGATTTTAGGATGTTTTCTTTGGTATATGGGATATTAGCTTGATATGGCACGTTCGATCCTAATATATATAAATAAATATATTTACTATTTCCACACCCTAGCTATTGATCGCTTGCTCTTGTTATTTACTTATCATCCTAGCTAGGTACGTACGTACTCCTCCTTTTCTGGATCAATTTTTGAAGATGGCCGCTCGGAAGAAGACCGCCGCGGCAGAACTTCCACTTAACATAATTGAATGCTAAACTGTTAAACTGCTAAACTGTTGAAAGATGGTTTGTTAAACTGCTAACCTGTTTCAGGAAGAAAGAAAAAAGGAAGAAGATTAGTCTCACACCAATATGATGAATAAATGTTGAAGACATTAATGATGGTTGGACCTACTTTCGGGTGAAGAGAGACACTGGTCATAAGTTGCAGGAGTACAAGTGTCCATGTAATAAAGAAAATGTTAAGCAAGCAGGTCGGTTGTGGTGTGTACCAAATGTACATCAAAATTATCCCAAGTATATACACACAACATAAGCAGTAGTTGCAAGCAGCATGAAATGGATATGGCTGCAGAAAAACGCCAATTAAAAAGTCATGAATACTGCAAAAGACAGAAGATATGTACCGTTTTTTCAATAATTTAATTTTACTTAGGTGCAGCTACCATCTTTCTGCATATTTTTTGTATAAGTTTAGTACTCATTTTATTAATAGAGTTTGAATTTGAATCCGGAGTAGTTTATGGTTCATTTTTCTAAGTCTTGATTTTAGGATGTTTTCTTTGGTATATGGGATATTAGCTTGATCTGGCACGTTCGATCCTAATATATATAAATAAATATATTTACTATTTCCACACCCTATGTGATCAGTTCTTTTGAGAGTGTTTAGGATTGCTTATTGGAGCTACTTATCTGCTTATTGTAATTTGATATTTTGACACATCAATAAGTTGTTTTGAACATTGTACAAATAATTAACTTAATAAGGGGTTCAAATGGGCTAGCACCACCCACCAAGATAGTCAAGTCACCATCACTTACTACTCTCACACCACCATAACAACTCACAGGAAAACAAATATTTCTAAAGGGCATTAGCAAAAAGTAGTTTCAATAAGCAAATACCAAATACTACCTTAATGATGGTCTTATTCCAACATGATCAGGTAATCAAGTTTTTAATGTACTAAGTACTCACAACCTTGACGATTGACGAACTATTCAGCGGGGAAAAAAGAATACTAACCGTATATAAGAATAATTTCTCTAGGAAGGAAGAAGGGTAGCACAATTAGTGTGATCATGAGGAAGATCTTGGCAGACCACCAACCAGAATGCCACAATTCTTTTTGCCCATGTAACTTTGAGGTGCCACTAGTCGAAAGAAACATTGTGAAATAGAATATCTAATATATCATTAAGGATTTATAAAAATCTTTCAAGGAAATGTTAAGTTTTGTATTCGTATTCCCTAAAAAAAAAGGATACGAAACATCCCATGCTCACTCGCAGAACTCCTTCTATGCCTAAACAGTCTTCACCCTCACAACTTTTTAATTCTGCAAAAAACAACATGAGACTTTATCATCTGAGTTTATAGCAGATTGACCTGAAATTAGGATACTAGTCAATTTATGCAAATTGATAAATTCAAATATCATCAAGAAATAGTAAGGGTCAATGTTGGATAAAACTAACAATTTTTCAACATTTTAACGGTTCCTTAATGTTCTTTTGTTCCGTTATATCTGTTAACTTATTTTTGACTTGTTCAATATGTCATTTGGACCCTGTTGAACAGGTTAAATCTGCTTATAGAGGTCAGGTGTGCAAAAAGTAAATGCAATAATAACATAAATCATAAAATATAAGGGTTGTAATCATTAAAAAAAAAGGTAAGGTGCTACATTGTTAAAATGATGAAAGTTTGTTGGTTATATCCATCAACAAACCTTATATAAACTTGTTCCACAAGCATTTAACCTGTGTGACAGGTCAAAATGACATCATCAATAGATAAAAAACCACTTTGAGGAATATAACCAACTTGTTTGACAAAAGCATTTTCGAAATGTAACAATTGCAAAAAAGAAAAGAAAAAAAAGTTAGGGGGCCAAATTGATAAAATGATGAAAATTTGTTGGTTTTATCAAACAGTGACCCATATATAAACTTCTATCCATAAGCATTTACCCTGTTTAGGCCAAAAGAGATTTTCAACAGGTCAAAAAGGATTTAATGAATATAAACATTGCAAAATAAAATCAAGAGACTAAACTGCTAAATTGTTGAAAGATGGTTTGTTTCCACATTATGCCAAAAAATAAACAGTGATATGAATAAATCTTACTATTCATTTCTGTCAATGCACTCGGGCCATAATCACGCGCAGCCCACGCGAGCAAGTTTGCTAACAAAAATTCAGATGTGATCTATTCATAAAATTGACTTAGGGGTTTCTTTTGTCATATTGTTTTCTAGTAATCACCAAAATCCAGCCCTTAACACTTAACAGTTTGTTCGAATTTAAAGAAACAACTCAAGGAGATCCATTTGGTCCAAATTTAGGTTTCTAAATAGATCACACACAACACTAAAAGCCTAAACGGTGAGACTCGAGATCCAATCACCTCCAGTTTATTTGAGAAGATTGATCCACCGTCGAGACTCGAAACCTATTCACCTCTTCAAACGGTCGATTTGATGCGTTTAATCTTCCTCCCAACCGATTTCTGGATCATGATTATCATCTTCCCAACGTAGCGACCTAAAGTTTTAGTGAGCGCTTTGTTTATATCTGTGGACTCCTTAACTGAACGATTCTCACATTTGGGCTGGTTTGGTCTACGTTGTCCTAGTAAAAAAACAAAAAATGGCCCAATATACATATGGACCTGTATAGAAAATTGGGGCCTTGGGATTTTAGGAGCCCTAAACCCTAGCTTGGGCTGCTTGGTCCATTGGGCCGCCCGTGTGTGTGTTCAATATGTAATATTCTCTTCGTTTTTCGTTTTGTTGTTTTGGCCCCCTAGCGGCTTGCTAGGGGTGTGTTGGAATTCAATTTGTTTAAGAAATCACTTAAAATATACATATAACACTATTTTTGGGGGGTCTTCGAAAAACCGGGCTCTAGAGGGTCGTCCACTCCGCATAAGACCGGAGCTGGGGCCGGCCCTGCCCAAATAAATTATAAGAATAGTATGCTTTGTTTTCATGCGTGAAAGTTTGTTATAGCTTAATTTATTGTTTTCGTTAGTTGGTCTTTTATTATCTCCGGTTGGATGTTTGAAGTGATTGAGGTTTATCCTTGACTGTCTCGTATCGAGAGGATGTACGAAATTTCATTAAAGCAAAGGTGCTAGGTTTATGGAGAAAATCTACGAAGTTCCAAATAAACTAAAACTAGAAATATAAATGAAGAAGAAGAAATTAAGTGCAGAAAGTAATATCCCGAACTCAAGTTTGGGCATTTTCTCTTCTCTTCGTTTTATTCCACCAAGTGAATATATAAATATAAATACTAAAATAAACAAGAACTTGCAACCAAACAATACGAAAATTCAGCAACATTAATGGAGAACGTGTGCATGTGGAGACTCCCCCACGTGGGTTAAACTTCCACTCCAAGCAAAGCCAATCCATCAATTTGGCGGGTACCCGGCTTGATTGTTTGGGCTGGTTCAGTGGGCTAGGAGGGTCTTGGGCTGATCGTATCAAAAGGTATGATATTTTACTTTATGCTAATTAAAGTGCTTATTTCTGATAATATTTATTTATTTATTTAAGAGATCACTTAAAAGAAAAAGAAAAGAAAAAGTAGATACACGCAGATGATCCGCCCGTTTTCATCGAACCCGTCGTTCCTTAAAAAAGCCCTAAACCATATCAGATCTTCAATCCTTTTAAGATGAACAGTCGTCTTCTTTAAGGTATGAATTGTATAAACCCTAATTTCTCTTTCAAGATAATAATCATTAGATTTCAGCTTTTCCAAATCAGAGAACGTACATATTTTCTTTATGATCTCCGTCGTTCCGTTCCTTTTACGCATATTTATTTTTCAAATCCGTTGTTCGATTGGTGTAAAACAAAGGCATAGTGTTGATAGAAATTCAAAAATCAGTACACATCCGCTGTTCGATTTACGTGTCATTGAAGGTGGTTACCTCATTATTTCTGTTAATTGGCTATATGTGTGTGTTCTTAGGGTTTATAATCGTGGGGTTAAATAGGATGCTTTTTAGACTGTAATTTTCTGTTGCCGTTTGATCAGTTTTATCGTTTTTGCTTTGAAGTTATATGGTTTATGAGGAAGTCACTTGGCATCTGTTGTAATGGAGTTTGGGGTAGTCATTCAATTTTAACAAAATCTTTCATAGTTGCCACTGTATATGTTCGTGATGGAATTTAGAAACAATCTTGATACATGATTGAATTAACAAATAATCTTAATACATGGTTGAATTTAGAAACAACAGATTTTAGTGTGAACCGGATGTACTAAAAGTCTTTCATACTTACAACTATTGTCTTTATTGTTTCTCTTCATAGGGTCTTTTTATTACAGGAGCTACCTGTAATAGGCAGGTGGTTATATAAAAAGAACAAAAACTAGTTTATTCTCTATTGTTTAATAATACGTTTTATTACACATAAGTAGTTTTTATTTTATGAAATGTATGTATGTATGTGTTATGAAAAGAACAAAAATTCAAATTGAAACTAGATGTTGAAGATGATGATGGTATTTTTGTGATTTGGACTATTAGTACTCATTTTATTAATAGAGTTTGAATTTGAATCCGGAGTAGTTTATGGTTTATTTTTTTTAGTCTTGATTTTAGGATGTTTTCTTTGTTATAGGGGTTATATCTTGTTTGTATGTTTTGTTATGTTAATTGTATGATGTTCTTCGCTAACATTTTAATTTCTTTTACTGTTCGTTTTGCAATGTTGGCAGGTTTGACTGGACGTTTGCTCTAAGCCGGTGAACATCATCTCTTGGAACCAACTTTGGTAGATGCAAATAGTAGTAAATACATTATGACCTGCATAGGAAGTTGTTTTTTTTTTTTTAATTTTATTTTATGTTGATGGCATCATTATGTAGTAGAAGTGATAATTTTCAAACATCTATAGAAGGAACATAACCGACATGTGAAACGAAAAAAAAATTATGACATGAACATAACAACCTATTTTCAGTTTTACAATTAATCAATAATCATGCTAAGTTAAGTAACTGAGATTTCACATCTATAACGGGTCACTGGCCCACCGGTCATCGTCATTCTCCGAGTATAAGACGCAAGATCACTCTTACGAGGAAACTCACCATAGGTGAGAAAACTCCCTAGCCAACCTAGAACTCCTATTTTTTTATCATATATGGAACTTAAACCTAAGAACTCCCGATTCTCAGACGATATTCAATGAAGAACCGATTTTAAATGAATAACAAACATGAGAAGTGCATGACATTTATCCTTTCCCGTCACGCATCCACCCTTTCATAGGATGGTACTAAACCAATAATTTTATATATATATATAAAATTATTTATTTATCTATTTATTTACTGTGAACGTTGCTATCATCTAATTTATCATTAAGGTATTTATTTATCAATCAATATTTATTTATAATTATTTATTTATTGTGAACGTTGGTATCATCTAATTTACAATTACCAATGATTCCTAGCCCAATTGGCTAGGAGGAGGTACCCAAGACATTATAATGGGGAGGTCTTGGGTTCAAGTCCCACTTGTAACAAAAAATAAATAAATGGGGGTTACAGGCTGGGCCAGGGGGTTTTCTCACCTATGGTGAGTTTCCTCCTGATGGGGATTGGAGATGATCGGGTGGGTGGGTAATGCCCCCGTCAGTGATCCAAAATTGCCGTTCAAAAAAAAAAAAAAAAAAATCTAATTTACAATTAAGGTAATTATTTATCAATCAATTAGCTAGCATCTTATACTTTGTTAAGTAGATAGGTTAGTCATGAATGATGATTTGGGAATGGATTTTGAAATCAATAAAATATTAAATAACAGATAACATACGGAAATAATATGGGATATTACTTACTATGATTAGGCAAGGAAATCGTACATATTTGGAATTCTAAATCCTCCTCATTAAACTTAGCTTGATCTGGCACGTTCGATCCTAATATAAATAAATATATTTACTATTTCCACACCCTAGCTATTGATCGCTTGCTCTTGTTATTTACTTATCATCCTAGCTAGGTACTTATCATCATCGATTCATCGTAGGTACGTACTTACTCCTGATCAATTTTTGAAGATGGCCGCTCGGAAGAAGACCGCCGCCTTAGCAGCAGAACTTCCACTTAGCATAATTGAATGCGAGATACTACCAAGACTCCCGGCTAAATCCGTAGGCCGTTGCATGTGTGTCTGCAAACTGTGGAAATCGCTCCTGTCGACACCTGTGTTTACCCGGATGCACCTCCGCAACAACGTAACCGACATTGACCAATATAAACTTCTCATGATTGACGACCATGGCACCCTCACCACGCTTGACGGTCACGTTGTTCATCGTAACCCTGAACCTCTTGGTCCTATCAATTACAGGTTTTATGTTTTAGCAAGCTTGGATGGATTGGTATGTTTAGGCTCAGTAGTAACCGGGCTAGCGTTTTGGAATCCGTTGACCGGTGCGTACAAGAAGCTCGCGCCTATACCTTGTACCATATCTTTTTGGCTTTGTGATGGTGTAGGTTTCTATATCGACCGCTCTAGCAATGATTACAGACTACTTTATATGAAGAGGGGCGGTATCGACGGGGTTTATATCTATTCCCACAAATTAGATTCATGGAGACAGATTGATTTTTCCGAGGGACTCGTCTCTAACCACTCCTCCTACGACTATGTTATTTGTTCCGAGGCTACCGCCTTCTTCGGCCAATGCCTTTATTTCGTCATGACAGATTCTATGTACTCTGGCGGTAGCTGGATTATATGTTTTGATGTGAAGACCGAAAAAGTTAGGAAAATAAGGTTCCCCCATGGTGTTCCAGCACAAGATGATAATCTTACTCATGCAAGTTTAGTCCTTCTCCATGGATGCATTCACTTGTGTGTATCCTATTTTGTAGGCGACTACTCTCTGCCGTTGCCGTGCAAGAATTTCGATATGTGGAGGATGGATCATGGTACTGATGGGTGGGTGAAGGTGTTCAGCGAACCCGTCATGTTTAGTATTAGTAGTCAGTCGTTTCCACTGCAGAGGAGTATATGCACCGCCACGACGACTACAAATTACGATTCGCTTGCTGCTCTTCTGGATGACGACAACAATTCTTTCAAAAAAATGAATACCGAGGACTTCACAACACGCTATTTTCGCTTTCCGAGTTTGACGCATAGATCTGATCGAATCATATATGTTGAGACTCTTGTATCGCCGGCGTGATTATTGTTTATATGTTTAAGCTAGCTAGCTACTTTGTTACCTTCTTCTGTATTTTTTTTTTTTTTTTTTTTTTTTGCATTGTGCGAACTTTTGCTTAAAGTTATTTACTAATTAAATCTCTCATTCATTCACAAATTTGTTATATATACACGTTCAAATAACATGTTTCCTTTTACACACCACTAGTTAGCCTAGTGGCAAAGGTGTATGACCCCTTAAGTGGAGGTCTTAGGTTCAAATCTCACTTGTAATAAAAATAATAAAAATCGGGGTTACAAGTTGGGCCAGGGGGTTTTCTCACGAGTGTTGAGTTTCCTCCTGATGGGGAATGGAGATCCAAATTTGCCGTTCAAAAAAAAAAACATGTTTCCTTTTAAGCTTAATTTTTTATTTTACCAACGAGATGTTTACCCACCCCGCGCGTTGCTGCGGGGCTGAATTTGTATACTGAACGAAAGTAAAAAAAAAGTTAAGTGATATAAAATGTAAAAGTTTAAAAGTCTCGTGGACAAAGTATAAAACTATAGAAGTATATTAAAAACGAAAATAGAAAAGTTAAAAGTTGCGTGCCCAAAGTAAAAGATAAAAAATACTTAAAACAAAAAAAAAACTTTAAAAGGTAGAGGATTAAAAAGTTAAAGAGTATAAAACGTAAAAGTCTAAAAGTCTTGTGGTGAAAGTATAAAACTATAAAAATATACTAAGTTAAGTGGTATAAAACGTAAAAGTGTAAAAGTCTTGTGGTGAAAGTATAAAACTATAAAAGTATACTAAAAACAAAAGTATAAAAGTTAAAAGTTTCGTGGCCAAAGTAAAAGATAACAAAACTTAAAACAAAAAAAAAAGTTTAAAAGTTAGAGGGTAAAAAAGTTAAGGGGTATAAAACATAAAAGTCTAACAGTCTTGTAGTGAAAGTATAAAACTATAAAAATATACTAAAATGAAAGTAGAAAAGTTAAGAGTTTTGTGGCCAAAATAGAAGACAACAAAACTTAAAATAACAAAAACTCTAAAAGTTAAACGGTACAAAACGTAAGAGTATGAAACAATGTGGCCAAACTATGAAAACTAAAAGTTTACTATTTCGTTAGAAAGAAAAAAACAAATCGTAAAAGTTTAGGGGTAGAAAACGTCAAAACACCAAAGTCACGTGGCCAAAGTTTGAAAAGCTAAAAGTATAAAACATAAAATTATAAAAGTTTCGTGGTCAACGTAGAAAACGACAAAACTTAAAACAAAAAAAAAATTAGAGGGGAGAAAATGTAAAAGTTAAAATAACAAATCGTAAAAGTTTAGGGGTAGAAAACGTCAAAACACCAAAGTCACGTGGCCAATGTTTGAAAAGCTAAAAGTATACTATTCATCCTGAAATTTGATTGTATATTATATAAATTTGTCTTGAAATCACCAATTCAATCAAAAATATATATATTAGTAGCATACAGAAAATAAAATTAAAAAAAAAAATCCATGAACATTTCATTAGTAACAACATGGCATTTCAGATTTTTTTGAAATCGTCACCTACATTTTTTTAGGAGAAAAGTCTCCCAAGTAACATATCTTAATTTGTGCCTTTTTGTTTCTAGATTGCTAATATTTTGAGATGGATGTAATATATAAAATTAAAAAATCTATCAAACTTAGAAATCTTTTCATAAAAAATACTAAAAGGAATACAAAATTAATGATATTATTTTACCTTCCCCGCTTGAGAAAAATGGGGCATAAGCAATCCTTTGTTAATGACATAGTAAAGCTCCGACTAACCATCGGATTGATTGGACTTAGGGTTCCAAATGTGATCACAACTGATTGAAATCTGTCAAATACGTACGGGCTTTATCGCAAGAGAGGCGTCATGGCATCTAAGCTGGACATATTTTATTATAAAAAATAATAATAATAACTTTACTAACAAAATAATGCACAAGTGAAACGAAAAAAAAATTATGGCATGAACATAACAACCTATTTTCAGTTTTACAATTAATCAATCACCATGCTAGTTAAGTATACAACTGAGATTTCACTTCAGTTTAGAAATTGGGAAGTCGTTATTTGACTTCAAAGTCATTTTTAGTCTTGCATACTGAAGAGATACCGAACAAATGATTAAAACAGATATAAGACATAAGGTTTTACTCGTAATATATATTTCCTCAGCGTTAAGCTCTGTAAAAAAAAAAGATGATATAACCCCTTTATAAGCATGTATTGTTCACATATTTCAATTTTAATTGTTGTGCATGGAACAAACAATGGAAAAGGAAGGTGATATAAATATCTGCAAAACTGGATTAGGAATATGAAGCCTGGTTCAGTTATGACTGAAAAACCTCTGGTGTATGTCCCCACAAGTGTTGCAAAGTCACAAATCATTTGAATGTGCAAAAACTTATCAGACCATAAACAAATTTTAGTGGGTCCACTTTTCCAAAATTTCTTGTTTCCAAACACCCTTCTAAGCACTGCTCCAATCCGCGTAAAAAAAATGCTATGCTCGGAGTATTTTTCCTAGTACTGCTTCTTTTGAAATGTCATCAGGTGAAGCAAAATTTGCAAGCCAAGTGTCATTAACTGCACAAATCAAGAGTTACATATTATTAATTTAACAAATCGAATTGCTTATGTGTACTCTAGAGTGGTACTGTGGCTGCCACACTGGCAAACTTTGATGTTTTTATTGTTTTTTTTTTTTTTTTTGTGGTGAATACACATGTTTTATTCTTATTTGTGAACATGGTGGTGGCCACGTCTCCTTACTTTACTTCACCTACTTCAACCTGCCATTTTTATTCTTTTGAGATTCTTACTGCTTTCATATAATCTGATAGTACGTTTTAAAGGATATTTTATCCATATAGAAATTATAGCATTTGGTCTGCGCTTACAACAACAATTTGAATATTCTGGATTTATGAACCCCTCATGTAAGCTCTATACTTAGTAATTGACTGATTGAAGTATTGAACGCTGTAATGTTTTCTCTTAACTAAGAAGCTTAATTTTATCATACTACAATAGTAATATAATCTGACAGTAAGTTTTAAAGGATATTCCCAATAAGAAGTTATTGTATTTATTTGAGAACTAACTTAGTATTTTATATAAGCTTATTAGGTTTCGACTTAATTGCTAAACTGTTGGGTCTTGCAAGATATGGATACATGAATCTAACTTTTATATATAAATTTCACATCGTTTTATGAAGTCATAGTATGTGATTTATGCATTTGGATTTAACATGCTTGCACCTGTATTTGTATTACAATTGTTTATGTTCGAGTTTGTTGCGCATCTCCTTGGTAACCTTCTGTTCCTTTTTTTTTGTTTGTTTCTCTATAATTCAGTTTATGTATGTGTCAGACCTATAATTTAGTAGTTTTATACCACATGATAAGTGACTTATATAAGCTTATAAGCTTTTGACTTAATGACATTCAGTCTGGAACGAACACTTCCTCTTTCCTCCCCCTTCCTCTCCCGTTGTCGTCGTCCTAACTCTCGAGATCTTCAACTCTAAACCTTAGACACTCCGCAACCCTTAGTCGGAACCCTACCCAATCGACAAATAGCCTAACCTCCGCAACGAAATTTCTATGCTTAAGGATTCCACCACTTCCTACCTTTATTTCTTTCTTCCTCGGTTTTTGCCCACTCTCTCATCCGTTTTCATTTAAGGTTTGTCTCTGATTTTGCCCCTTTTACTCTTTAATTGTGACCCGCATTCAGACTTACCTCTAATTGCGTTTTTTCTTGCTTGAAGGCCTAAGATTCAATAGTGGTTTTGTGTTCCACCTCAACAAAACTGGCTCATGGCAAAGGCAATTCCTGTAATGAGGTTATTTTTCGTTAACCTACGAACCCTAATTTCCGATGGCTACTTCCTATTGATGCTATAGTAGTTTTTTAGAATCCTTTTTACGTACATACTATTATCAACAAAATATTTGAAAGTATAAATTGAGGCATCGGTTTTCTTTTAAGTACCCCAGTCACTGTTTCTAATGATCATATGTTTGAATGGTAGTAAATGTGTAGGTACTTATTTTAGATGTTTTAAAATTTCTTCTTAGTGAATAATAATTAAACACTTTTACAACTTTCTTCATATTTAATTCTATGATATGTAATGTATTGAATGGTATTATAAATATTTATCTTTAATCCTAATAAAGCAATAAAATGTTGTCTAAATGTCACATTCTTAGGGCCTTCACATCATCATTCCACTTGTCAATGCCACAATCAATATCAAAAAATAATTACTACATTCCAAAAATACAATTCAACATTATATTTAATACAAAAAATTTTAAAATGTTGAATTTAAAATTACATCTAATACAAAATTAAATATTTTATTTCATGTTAAAAAATTTATATTTATGCAAAATAAATAAAAATAATTATCCTTCTTGTGAACAAGAATCGTTATAACAATTTACTTTTTGATTATAGTTGTGGTGCTTAATTTTAATTTGATTGGGTTTCATGATGTCTTTACAATGTTCATTTTGCTTTTTACATTTATATACATATGTATTTTCTCCGCTTGAAAAAAAAAATATTCTAATTATCTAAGAAAGTTGTCATAGTTAAATTTCCTAATTTTGTATGTTTCATTATTCTATTTTAAAATAAACATTTCATTTTAATTAGCAACTATAAGATAACTACTTGATGTCCGTGGTACTGCTTTATAAAGACTGATTTGAACGATGACAACATTGGTTGGTAAAAGATCGACTATCTAACCTAAACTACAACATTGAAAATAAAATATTAGATCGATCAAACATGATTAGTGTAATTGTTGGATCTATTACTTGATAAACCAAATTGATATTGTCATAGCTCTTAAATTTGAACGAATTCAACCCTGCTTTAACATAGCCAAAATTGATAATGAATTTGTTTATAATTTTCAAACCTCTTATCATTTTTTTCTATTGATATCATCTTATGAACATAATATTCAACCGGTGTATTACACGGGGTATTAACCTAGTGTGTATATAAATGTATATAAAACTCCTTATCTCCTTCTAAACTCCATAGACCTTTAAGACATAGGTATTCATAATGAAATACATTTTCTTTAAACACAAGAAGATTACCTTTTAATAACTAAATGTGTCTATTGTTTCACTGCCAAAATACATATAATCAAAATACATATAATGTCTACTTACCACATCACTAATTTGAAGCCGTACAAGGGGCTTGTTCCTTTAAATGTTCGTGTGATTTGGGTAGCTATAGGCTTTCGTTTACCTGCTTTTGTTTTGATCTGCTATTATACGCTTCATTTTAGGTGGAAGTTCTGTGTGTTTAGCTTCTAAAGTTTTTTAGTTTACTTTTGTTGGTTTAGCCAAATGATTCTTTGACATGTTTCTGATTTCTAGAGATGTATGTGCTCTACACATTTATCAATAATTATGTGTTTAATTTTCTGTTTTAGATTTAATTTTCAAATTTTGGGTCTTTTTAAATCATGATTGGTGGTTTTGTACACTACTTGGCAAATTGACCCATTTATACAAATAGGTCAATTTGGGTTTTGTTATATCCCTCACCGGTCTAGTGGTGTAAGCTTCAAGATGTAATAAAAAAAGACACAAATCAAACATGCTCTTATTCTGTGTTTGATTAAGCTTCCAGTCAAAAGGACACTATTACGAATTATTATGTAGATTCCTGTTATGTGGCTTATCTTTACCATAATCATTTTTTACAAATATCCCAATTAAAAATATCAACAGGAAGAGATTATAAGAATCTGCATGACCATAATCATTTTGTTCCATAATTCCTGTTATGTAGTAATATCTGGAAGAGATTATAAGAATATGTAGTTTGTGGTAATATTGGTGAAGCACCTGATTGTAATAACTCGAAGAAATTATTACTGTTACGTGGTAATATCACCAGGAAGAGATTATAGGATTATAGATTCTGTTATGTGGTAATAGCTGAAACATAATCTACATAACAAATATCCCATTTGTTTTGGACATTTACCATAATCATTTTGTTCATGCATAACCTATATTCATTTAGTTGAATTTTCAAAAGAATGTAGAGTTAATTATATTTTCTTATCTTTTTGTTTGTCTTATACATTAAATAATCACTAAGCAACCCCTAAAGTAGCAATGTTTCGGTTCTTTTTTTGGTGAACAGTTTTTTCTTTCTACCGCATACTAATGTTGCTGCTTTACTCCACTTCACTTTTATTAGGCAATGGTTGCAAGAGGAGGTCATGGTCCCCATAGCTATTGTGGCAAGAAAGGTGAAAGGTGCAGGTCGGTCTTGAGGTCCTTCACAGTAAAACCAAGGGGGTCAAATTCAATGGTGACATTATTATCATGAGTAAATTGTCTAACGTAAATCAGGTTTTTAATGATGGTGGGTGCCAATAGGGTATTGTTGTGAGTATAGGTGTGGTTAGGAACTTTACATAACGCGTTACCCGACCTCTGAATTGGTAACGAATTACTATTACCAACGAAAATCCAATCAATAGCAGAATAAGAAAGTGGGTTCTGAAAAATATATGGGTTGGCAGTGAGGTGGGTGCATGCACCAAAGTCCATGTACCAAGTGGGATCCTGTTGTTGCAAAGTTTGGTGCTGAAGAGCGTAGCCAATATCCTTCGGGCTCAACGCATCGTAGTTCGGGTAAGGAGGATGAGGGGCCGCATAATTATCTGTTGGGTATGGGTTAGGTGGGGTGTGCGGCCTAGGCTGCCAATGTCGATTAGGGGGATAGGAGTTCGGTGGAGTGCGCGTGGGGGTGGGGGGTGGGGGGGAGGGTGGGGTGTGGGGCGATGGTAGTATGGTGAAGGGTGTGAGGGGTATTGGGTATTGGGTAGTTGGAGGGTAATATGGGGGATAGCTGTAGTTGGGAAGAGTTGGGTAACGGTTGTTCCGGTTGCCACTAAATCGACCCCCACAATTGTAACAACCTCCGCGTCCGCGCCCTCGATTAGTGTTTCGATAAGTTTGCGGGTCGTGGTTGTGGTTCGGGTAGGCGGGGGGTAATGGGTGGGATAAGTGGTTGGGGGTGGGGGTTCACGGTTTAGGTTTGGGTTTAGGACGGGTTTGGGATGTTTGGTGGTGAAGGATTTTGGGAACTAGCGGTTTGATTCGCAATGAGGACGGATTGGCTCGGGTTTTGGCGGCCTTGGATACGGTGCATCTCCAGCTGGATCATATTGCGAGCTTCATCCTAAGACGGGGATCCCTGACTAATAATAGTAGCAACAGTGTCATATCTGGGGGGTAAACCCCGAACAAGTTGAAGTACCTTTCTGTTTTCGTCCACCGATCGACCAATGTCGGTGAATTGTTATGCCAGATCGTGTATCTTTTGAAAGTAAGCCTCCGTAGATGAACATGAGGCTAAGGTGAGATTAGTGAACTCTTGTTCCAGTGACCCCTTATTGTTGTAACAGATGTCCTGGATTTTCACCCAAACTTCTCTAGCAGTAAAATTGCAAAGCTATATCAAGGAAAAAAAAGAAGGTAAAAGCTACAGGTTCGCTTCCATGTATCATACAACTGCAATTAATAGAAGGGACTGAATATTCTCCTAGGTGTAGGCGAGTAATTAATATCCGACCCAAATATGATAGTGGGAACATCGCTGACATGGGGAATTCTCCTAGAAATTGCATCACGAACAACCGTGTTCCTTCCTCTAAATATCACATTAATCTTCAAAGCAACATTTGCAGTCCTCCATTGCTCATTTCTGCTGTGAGCAAGAGTTCCAGGTGAATTTAATCTCCAGCACAAATCAATCCTCCCGTCTTCAATCAATCGAACAGGTTTGCCGTGAGCGCGATAGGATCGAGATTGCGAATGGAGGATTAGAGTTTTTTCTATGGAGAATGGAGATTAAAGTAATCAGAATTAACATTGTATCATCTTGAACGTTTAAAGTCAAAAGTAAATTGGATGTTAGTTACCCATGGTTATGAAAGAGTTGTTAATATAACGAAGAACATCTCAATTAAGTACAAAAAGTTTCAGAAAGAAAAAAAAAAACTCAAAAAGACATAAATTAACCATAAAAATTTAGCAAAGTGAGACACTCTGGTTATGATTTTTGTGGTTCAACCAAGGGAGGAAGGGAGCGAGAGCTGATTGAAATTTTGACTTCTCATCTAATCGGCTTTAGATCTTCAATGGTAGGTTCGATTTCCATTTCAACTACTGGATCTGTATCAATCAATAGCCGCAGAGATCAGATGCTAATAACACTTATAAATTAATTAGATTTTCCAAACTTTAACAAAAAACAGAGGTAAAAGAAGATTCACACCGGATTCGGAGAAGAAGACTGAAAATCTTCAATATCTTGCAGACCCAAAAAACTTCAATTAGTTCGGGAATCAACAACAACATTAACGACAACACCTCCCTCACTTTCCTCCGCTGGCAGTGGTGATGTCCGAAAGAAGAAAATGTTTAATGTGGAGGGGCAGTAGAGTAGGTGGTTCCAATGCAGTAAAAGTTGTACAGTACGCAAAAGAAAAAAACCACTTAATGAAAATGCAAGAAACCATGCAATAACAGCTTGTACTGTACAAGCTTAAACTGTGATTTTAAGTTGTATTATATTGATTGAACTAGATGCTTCGCCGCTAGGTGGCGTTTTGTTTTCCTGGTTTATATGGGGAAGCGTCAATATGGTTAAACATATTACATATTCACATTCATACATAAACATTGTTGCCGCTGCTTACACTACCATTGTTTTTGGTCATAGTTGTGTACAAAAAGTTAGATCCCAAGTTTTGGCAACTTTTGACTTACATTACAAAGCAGGTATTCTTCAAAAGTTGTGACGTATTATTGGCTTACCACCTGCAAACATTGGCATCTTGTCACTGTTATAAGAGATGCTAACATTTGCGAGCACAAAAGAGCAGCACTATTTGTAGCAGCTTCCTATGGTTCTCCCCAAAAAGATTCCGGATGCAGCCATCTATTTTTTAGCCCTGGCTTTAAGCCTCTTCCTGCTTGATCCCTCAGCCTCTGTTTGAAAGCATGTGGAATAACACTGTTACTATTTATTTAATAAGAATCCTTGAAGATACTAACTTTCTGGTCTATAGTTGTGCTTATAATAAAGATTACAACCTGCATAATGTTTTAGAAAGAAGAAAATTTTACTATGCTTAATAGGAAAGTTCTAAAAAGAAGGCATAAGAAAGCAGAAACTATTACATTTAACTCCTTCATAAACACCAATGTTACAATGGTTCATTTATCTACTACTGCAGTGTAAGCACCTGCGATTTGGACACCTATTAGGAGACTTATCATTTAAGCTTGGATATGTATCATAGCAAAAAGACCCATTCAGTTTCATTTACTTCATTTAAAAAAAAAACCCAAATATACTGTACAAAGTCCACTTTTTGTGTCCTAATCGATTTTAAGACCAGTCGATCGATAAAGAACTCAAAATTAAGAAACAATCCTAAGCGATGATATTAAGAACAATGATCTGAACATTAATTACAGGCGCGGCTGAACCGTCAATTAGCATAAACATATGTTGAACGGAGGAAGAAAAAAAACACAATTAAAACCTCCTGAAATCCATCCATCGGTTGCCACAAATACAAAAAAGAAAGGAAGGAAGGAAGGAAGGAAAAAATTACCGGCAAGAAGAAGAGCGAGCACAGCGAGCGTAGGATGCAAAATGCGTGTATAATGAGTACAATAAAAGAATATGGATCCACAGTGCAAATCATACTACTACTGTGGGGGTGCCGGTCTCCTTGATTGATGAGTTGAAGAATGGCGCAAGGTAAGGTATGGCGCTGCAATAATTTGTACCCAATTAAGCAAAGCCATTAACGACTTGTAACTTCGGCATTCAGTCAGGTAGGTGTATAATAATAATCTCATTTGAAAAATAAACGGTACGAATGAATTTCAAGATTACACCAAAAAATTTCCATAATGACTCAAAGTCAACGGACTAACCGTTTCATTATTACCAATATTTACAAAATCTTCTGACCCAAAATAAGTCCGTTTATTATTACCAAATATTTACAAAAATATTCTAACCCACCCCCCCAAGACACCCTATAAATTAACCAACCCTAGCTATATATATATTCATTCTGGAGCGTTCAACTCAACTGATCGAAGGGTTAAACAGCAGCTCAATTATGGAACCCTCAACCCATTCATCCACCATCACTAAGAGTAATAACAGGTAAGTAAATCTCGAAACTTTGGTTTTCACTTTATCTTCTTGTATCTTTTTTATATTTTTTTCTATTTTGTTTTGTTGTAGCAATGACTCAATTATGAAACCCTCAACCCATTCATCCACCATCACTAAGAGTAATAACAGGTAAATCTCGATCGAAACTTTGGTTTTCACTTTATCTTCTTGTATCTTTTTTATATTTTTTTCTATCTTTTTTATATTTTTTTCTATTTTGTTTTGTTGTAGCAATGACTCAATTATGAAACCCTCAACCCATTCATCCACCATCACTAAGAGTAATAACAGGTAAGTAAATCTCGAAACTTTGGTTTTCACTTTATCTTCTTGTATCTTTTTTATATTTTTTTCTATTTTGTTTTGTTGTAGCAACAACTCAATTATGAAACCCTCAACACACTCATCCACCATGACTAACAGTAAGAAGTACAGGTACATCTCGAAACTTTGAAAAACGACATCAATGATAATATATAATGCATGCATGGTTTGCACTTTAATTAGCTTGTATATTTTTTGTTTTGTTGTAGCAACGACATAGGAATGGCACCGGATTGCTGGACGCATGTTCTAAACTTGGGGATCGAGAGTTTAAAAATTGGACACGTCGAGCTATGCCGGATGTCCGAGACGTGCAAGAATTTGCACAAATTGGCAAACCATGACTCTCTGTGGACCAAACTTCACTCGATCAAGTTTCAACGTGACGGGGCCGTTACGAAGAGTGACTACGGGCTACAACTTCAAACCGCCAGGCACTTAGAATACTTGGGTAAACTCACAAAACATTCTGCTAGTCTTATTGAAGAACGTGCTCTTCTACAAGCCCACTATCGTCTTCTCCGTTTTGCAAAGGATCATGGTCCAGCGCCTACGGAGGTAATTAGTGGACATGAGAAGACAGTCCTTCAACTAAAGGAGAGGGTTGTTCAGTTTGACAAGGAAAAGATGGAGTTAACAAAGATGGCTGAGAAAGAGGCGTTTTGGTGTGAGGAGTTGAAGAAAGAACGTGACAAGAAGAAGAAGAAGAATGAATGAATGAATGATCATGGGGTAAATGATTTGATGACTATTTCTTTTGATTTTTTTGATGACTTCTTTTTGGCTGCCTGATTGGTTACTACTACTTTTTGATGACTTCTTTATTAGTTATTAGTCAGACATAATAACTATTGCATGTCAAAAAAGAAGTCATCAAAAAGTAGTAGTAACCAATCAGGCATAATAACTATTGCATGTCAAAAAGACTATTGCATAATTTGGCTGCCTGATTGGTTACTACTACTTTTTGATGACTTCTTTATTAGTTATTAGTCAGACATAATAACTAATAAAGAAGTCATCAAAAAGTAGTAGTAACCAATCAGACAGCCAAAAAGAAGTCATCAAAAAAACCAAAAAAAATAGTTATCAAATCATTTACCCCATGATCATTCATTCATTCATTATTCTTCTTCTTCTTGTCACGTTCTTTCTTCAACTCCTCACACCAAAACGGCTCTTTCTCAGCCATCTTTGTTAACTCCATCTTTTCCTTGTCCAACTGAACAACCCTCTCCTTTAGTTGAAGGAATGTCTTCTCATGTCCACTAATTACCTCCGTAGGCGCTGGACCATGATCCTTTGCAAAACGGAGAAGACGATAGTGGGCTTGTAGAAGAGCACGTTCTTCAATAAGATTAGCAGAATGTTTTGTAAGTTTACCCAAGTATTCTAAGTGCCTGGCGGTTTGAAGTTGTAGCCCGTAGTCACTCTTCGTAACGGCCCCGTCACGTTGAAACTTGATCGAGTGAAGCTTGGTCCACAGGGAGTCATGGTTTGCCAATTAGTGCAAATTCTTGCACGTCTCGGACATCCGGCATAGCTAGCTCGACGTGTCCAATTTTTAAACTCTCGATCCCCAAGTTTAGAACATGCGTCCAGCAATCCGGTGCCATTCCTATGCCGTTGCTACAACAAAACAAAAAAGATTCAAGATAGTTAAAGTGCAAACCATGCATGCATTATATATTATCATTGATGTCGTCTTTCAAAGTTTCGAGATGTACCTGTTCTTATTGTTAGTCATGGTGGATGAGTGTGTTGAGGGTTTCATAATTGAGTCGTTGCTACAACAAAATAGAAAAAAATATAAAAAAGATACAAGAAGATAAAGTGAAAACCAAAGTTTTGAGATTTACCTCTTATTACTCTTAGTGATGGTGGATGAATGGGTTGAGGGTTCCATAATTGAGCTGCTGTTTAACCCTTCAGTTGAGTTGAACGCTCCAGAATGAATATATAGGGTTGGTTTATAAGGCATGGCTTGCCCTCCCGCGCTCAAACTTGGAAAGATGGAGCTCGCCAAGCTTGATAAAGTTGATGGAGCCTCAGTTCCTGTTGCATGACCCGGAGCTACTATAGAGCCACTAATGGAGATGTCGTTACGTTCCGGGGAACCGTACGAGTACTCTAGAGGGCTCAGAGACTCACGAGTTCCGCCTGCACTTCTAAAATTCAATTGTGGTGGTGAATCCGTCATGGCTACTCGAGAATGGAGAACAGATGCTGTAAAAGCTCAGTTTTTCAACTCGGATGCGCCAATGAAGAAACCAAAACCTACCGGATCGGGTTTATAGAATAGAATGAAGGTTTCTTAGGTAATCGAGTGAGCCGAAGATGGTGAACTAACCGGAGTGAAAACCTGCACACTGTAAATGAACATGTTAAGGCGTTACGAGGTGAGCCGGAGAGGGGCCCTCGTATTGGCCCTCCGACGTGAGAATCAGTAAACGGTAAGAGAAGTAGAGAGTATTTTAGTGAGAGTGAGTGAGAGAATACGAACCTTTTTCATGAGGCCTTAGCTTACTATTTATAGGCAACAGATTAGGGTTTCTTTGAGGTCATATGACATCAGCGCGTGCATGGCACGGCGCGTGAAGGAATATCTCAGGTGCTTCTCTGTTCCGCGTGTCATCTTCTTATTGGTTATGGACCACATGCGAGACTGTTGGTTTGTTAGAGTGGGGGCCACTCTCTGACGGGTGATTAAATGCTCTAACGGATTTGCTAGTCTATCGGGCCTATTTTCATGTTGGGCTTGGACCCAGAGGATAGATTTAGTATCTATCCTCTTTAGTTTACAATTTGAAAATGAAGGACTAAATTTTGACAAACCATAAATAATTCTCTTATTTAAAAATCCGAATGACCAAAACGCAATTCCGAAGGACCACTTTTGTAATATTCCGTAGGCTATTCGTCAGGCGCAAAGACGCGACGGTTACGGCACTGGAGTCCCGGTTTCGTGTTCCTCCAAATGATTCACAAAACCAAATTCCTCCCCAATTTATCTCCGCCGAATCAGTCCAACTCATTCGATGGCGCAGGGACATCTCGCCGCCCTTCAGACTCCCACTCTTCGGACGGTTGTCATTCCATTTACACAGCTTAAAGTAAGCTCTATCGTTCACTCCTAAGTTTCTCGTAGATCGAATATTCATCTAGTCTTCGTCCGACGAATTTTATACCAATTTAACATGTTTACGTCATCTGTTTGGCACCATGGGGTTCTGTTATACAGTTTTGAGTTATGCTGGCCCTAGTTTGATCTGCTGTAAATTTATGTGAATAGGATAGAGATGCTGATTTGTCGATGAAAATTGAACAAGGATTTGGACCAGATGGATTGGGAATTTTATCAGTATCTGATGTATGTATGAAACTCTACCTCTCGATCTTCAGTTTAATTTAATTGCCATTTCATTTTCTTCATTACTGTATGTAGTTATGTGAGTAACCTTCTATATCATGTAAAATGGTGATGTGGCACACCGCCACATATTATGTAAAAAAAGA
The DNA here is from genome assembly GCA_039602395.1 of Deinandra increscens subsp. villosa. Lineage (NCBI taxonomy): Eukaryota > Viridiplantae > Streptophyta > Magnoliopsida > Asterales > Asteraceae > Deinandra > Deinandra increscens. The sequence continues at coordinate 24,335,726 of JBCNJP010000020.1, read as the reverse complement.
GGTGTTTGAGGCAAATGAGGCGGAAAGCCTCGTCTCATGTACTTTTCGGTCACGGACATAATCAGGGTTTGTTAGAGGCTCGTATGTATTGAAAAACAATTAAAGGTAGAGTGACACAACTATATATGGTTGTGCATAGAGCAACGCCTCACGTATGTGATGCGCACACCTCGCTCGTAATTCTTTGAGACCTTAACACCTCGCATAACGTTTTTTAAAACCAAGTTGCGACATCATAAAAGGTGGTGCTACCTCACCATTTAACCATCTATAAAAGGTTATTACAATGAAAACAGCATTTTTAAGGTAAATTTCATTTTGGTGTAACTAGATTGTACATAATCCATGTCATGAACTCATTTGCTTGTTTATTTATGATTTTGCATTTGATAAATTTGGAACTTATATCATTTGGTCTAGGTTCCTGGGTATGCTTTGTTACGACAAAACCTTCTGAATCTTGCTCCTAGGTAAAACATCAGAAACTTGCTTTGAATTAATGATAGTTTATACCTGTTAGCATCACTAAAAGCACCACCCAAAAAATTAAATCTTTTTTTGTACTAGGTTGGCCAACCTTCCTGAAAAGGTGAAGAATGAACTAGAAGATCCTCAAAGCAGGTAATATAAAGCGGATTTATTTATTTATATTGTTCTCATGACACATTGAGGGGTTGTTTGGATGGTAGTTTTTCCTCTCTAGAGTTAACGATATCTAGGTATTTTTATATTTACTCTTGAAATAAATTGTTATCATGTAATGTAGGTATAACTTTGGGTGGAGTCATGGAAAAGAGAAGCTTGAGTCCGGAAAACCAGGTAAAATGAATTTTTAGGTTTTGTATCTTGAATCATGTTATAATTCATTAAAATCAAAGGTGGTTACAATGATAGGTGTGAAAAGATAGGCAAAAATTGAGATTGAACATTAATAACTTGTTACACATTTATATAATAAATCTGATGGTTATTTTTTATTTGTGCAGATCTGTTAAAAGGTTCTTTCTATGCAAATCCAATATTAGACAAGCCTACTACTGATGCTGCTCTGATTCAAAGGTAAATTCTTGAAACTCTAAATTTCTTCTATGATGTGTTCATGTCATACATCCTTCACAAAATATTTTCTTATATCCGCTCATCAAAATAAATTCAATATTTCCCCCTTTGGAAAAGTTTTAATAATACATTACCCTTTGCCACTTGTGGTAGCTACAAAATATTGGTAACTTTAGTTGTATTTTACAAGAAAAGTACCTTTTTTGCCCATTAGAAAATGTCATTTTGCTGCGCAGGTACCCTGCATACTGTGGATCAAATATTTGGCCTCAAAGTACTATGCCTGAACTTGAAATTGGTATCTCATTTTTATCTACTTTGACTTATGATTTGAGAAGTCACAAATTTAAGCCAATGTGGGACTAGCGCACTTGGTAGAGGCTTTGTCCTCTTAGTTGGAGGTCCTGGGTTCAAACCCAGGCAATGGTGCATTTGGTGTAAATTGTAAATAAATATTTGCCGTTAAAAAAATAAAAGGTCAGAATTTAAATTCATGAGATTGTATGCTTAATAACCATGTAGCAGGATCTTGTAGATTTGCTTTATAATTACCAATTTGTCCCTCCGTATGCATTTTAGTATAGATGTCAACTTAATAAATTCTAGATTACATAGGGGTAAGTTGGTAAATTTAGATTAAAATCAGTAATTAGATTAAAATCCTCAAAATCAGTAATTAGATTAAAATCCTCAAAATCAAAATCAGTAATTAGATTAAAATCCTCAAAATCAAAATCAGTAATTAGATTAAAATCCTCAAAATCAAAATCAGTAATTAGATTAAAATCCTCAAAATCAAAATCAGTAATTACTAATTAGATTAAAAAGCTTAAAATCAGTAAGTATTGATTACCAGGGAAAATTTGGTATGTACAGATTAAAAGCAGTAAAGTGGTAAACTTAATATGCCCCTCTGTAATCATTAAATTGTTGATAGTGTTGATCAATACTCAACATTTTCACCAAAAATAATTCACGTTTTTCTATGCATGTAGCTTTCAAATCTCTTGGGAAGCTTATTCTCGATGTTGGTTTACTTGTTGCACATCATTGTGATAAATATGGTAACTTATTTTGATACCCATTTTAAATAATATATCATTCTTAAGTTAATTATTGGTTAACTTTTACTTTTCTGAATGGAACAGTGTCTAGAGAGATAGGTATGCCCCATAATGAAGGCATTGAACAGATTGTGTATCGTTCTCGGTGTCATAAAGGTCGTTTGCTCTATTACTTTCCTGCTGAAAACAGGTAAATATTTTTTGCACATGATACTATAAGAAATTAAAAATGTTATACAGTAAATTTAGGCCATTATTCATCTTTATTGTATAAATGAACCTACAAATTGAAAATGTTCTAACATAAAAATATAGAACTAATGGCCAACCATGACCCACAACCATAACACATCGAGTATTCTTGCAGTAATGACTCTCAAGATAGCGAGTCCATGTCATCATGGTGTGGCTGGCATACGGATCACGGCTCTCTCACCGGTATACAAGTTCATACCTCGTCCATATATAATATTATATAACTTCCCTAATTTATTAAATTTTACCTTAAGCTAGCCATTAATTTGTATCATGTCAAACTTTAAACTATTTTGTTTGAATCGTCATTAAGCATCAAGAAAAATGAATTTTTGTCCTGGACAAGTTGACCCTTATATATTCTATATACTCAAACCTAGCAAGTCTTACTTAACTATTGACTTGCGAGTTTCTAAATTGTGTTTACCTCCACTAACTTGCAATGTAACTCTGAACATAATTGATGATTCATTGAATATCTTATGCTGATAAAGGGAGTTAAATGAGTTCTTATGTGTAATGTTTGTTTGAATTCAACATGTAGGTCTTACGTATGCCATGTTTACCAAAGGTGGTGTAGAAATACCTTGCCCCGATAATACAGCTGGCCTTTATATCAAAACAAGAACAGGTCAAATAGTCAAAGTATGCATTCTTTTCTTTGACATATACATCTTGTGATGAGTTTTGAATTTTTAATTGATTCTAGTTTCTAATCAAGTAATTAAAAGCTTTACCATTCAGTTGTATTTATTGCTAATAGCCCAGCCCTCTTGATAATATTTAGAGTTGGCAAATCAGTGGGCAGTAACAGGTCAACACTACTAACTTTTAGTGTAGGTTGGGTAGGAGCGACCCACAAACTTCTGAATTTTATAACTTCGTAATGTAAAAATGATGGTAAATTTCTATTACAGTCAAGTGTTAACTATATTATGTACCAAAATTTCTAAGTTTTGTTATTCTAGCATTTGAATAAGTTCGTTATGATTTTTGACCAATTTAACCTGTTTTTCAGTTAAATCTTTTGTGTTAAACAATTTGACCCGCTACAAATGAAACTGAACTCGAATTGACCCATTTATAGGTAAATGGGTTGAATTTGCCACTTTAAGTAAATAATCTTTGGTGCCTATCTTGGTAAAAGTCATCAAGGGTTCTATTCGTTATTTTTACTTTTGGGTTCCATTTATATAGTATAGGATTATAATCGAAGATGTGACTGCCGATTTTATTTATATGATTGCAAGAGAAAAATCGAAGTATTATAACGGTTTGCTATATTTTGGCTTAGGTGGTGTACAAGGAAGATGAAATTGCATACCAAATTGGAAACATAACTGAAATACTTTCAAGAGGCCGCCTTTGTGCAACACCCCATTGTGTTCGTGTAAGTTCACATGATGTTTTTTTTTTTTAAATATTGATCTATGTTCAATTTACAAGGATTGAAATTGAGTAAATTTACTAGCAGCTCCAATGCTTGCTCCTATAGGTGGTAAAATGGGTGGGGCAGACAGGTAGGTATTGCCGTATTGGGATGACCCGCTACTACTGTCTTGTCCACTTTTTAGCTAGTTTATATTGTTATTGCAATAATAATTTTGATTTTTTAATGAAGTGATTTAGGAGGTTTTATGAATTTCTTTAGCCTCAGAATAATTGTCCACAAACAAAAGGGGGGTGCATTTTAAGATACATTCAACTGATGCAGATTTTGATTAGCAGATTCACTTTTATTATATCCTTGGTGCATTTAAGATACCATTTGACTTGGAAAACTAGCAAGATTTGTTGAGAAGGCCAGAAGGGTGATTAAAGGGTAAAAGGGGAAAATTGTTGATAAGGGGTTCTAAATTTTTATTCGAGTCATCTGGCCTTTTTAAAATAACATAACCAAGATCAATCCATTAATAAATAACGAGTCTAAATCGCCATGCTTACTGATTACCTGCCTCTGATTTTGCAAACCATTTACCTTTGGTTGCAGGCACCAAAAGGCGAAAAAGCAACAAGACTTGAACGCTCCACTTTTGCATTATTCATGCAACCTGACTGGTTTGTTTTCCAAATAACTTGATCAATAATAAGGATTAATTTCATATATATCCTTCTAATTTACATAATATCATATTTGCCTTTTCAAAACATTAGATATATCATATTTGCCCCTTAAATATGCTACACTACAGTTATGAGAATTTAAATTTTCAGGGATGAAAAACTTGATATTCCAGAGACGGAGCATGTCCATCACAAAGTATGTTAATGACCTTTCACATTGGTTCAGTTCAATTTTTTTCATAGAAAATGAGAATAGAAGCTATATTTATATTATATATACATATTATAAAACAATTGTTAGCACTAGTAATCATAAAACTATTTAACCTTTTCCATAATGACTCAAACCATTAATAACTAGATATTCTTCTAATAGGCATCCATGGTATTATCCATCTAGATTAACTTACCCCTCCAATCTTGTTTGATAATTTTGTCTTTTATAAGATAGTTGTACACTAAAAAAATAGTTTGTTAACAAATCTTCGGTCTGGCACTCATGCATCGCAATTTATGAAATCGAATAGGAGTATATAAATTTGATTGTCTTGTTAAATTTGTGGTGATACAGGCTGATGAATCGCTTACGTTCGGGGAGTACACAGAGAAGCTTCTTGACAAGTATTATCATCTGAAAATGTAACCACATTCGGGTCGGCTTGTTTCTGTCAAGCTTAGTTTGTATCTACCTGAACCGAAAACAGGTCGTCGGATCTACATGGATTCGATATAAATGTATAGCAACTTAGTCTTATTGATTACAGTTTCCAAATTATTGGATACTGATATTTTGTGTTTGTTTTCTTTATACGATTGTAAAAAAATAAAAACATATTATAAAAACTTTTTTCCGGATCCCAAACCCATGACTGGTCCATACCTGCTGGAATTCGTCCTCGTCCTTCAAGTTGACCGTGTCATTAAGGTCAACATTACACCGTCCCGTCAACGCCGATCCCATAGGACTATCCATATCGGTCGATGATCGTTTGCTGCCGCTCGTATCTGAACTAGACATAATCTCCTGAAATCTGGGAGAACTTTTCGAAATACGGTAATACTCGATGAGAGGTGACGTGTTATGATTGTCACGATAGCGGGTAATGGCTAAGTTTAAAACGTCGACGTTGCTTGCTCCACTTGCACGGTTTCGTTCGACCCCCAATACGATCCCATTAAACTTTCCAACTTTCTTTTCAATATTGAACCACTTGCTACTTAGCTTATCGTTGTTTCGAAAAAATACATCCGTCCCGGGCTTTGCTTTGGTTTTTTGATCTCGTGGAATTTTTGACTAACACGAGACCAAAACGCCTCTTTCATTTTAGAGTTCTCAAAATTAGTAAAAAGAAACAAAATATTAGATAAATAAAATATAAGTTAATAAAATAAAAAAAACAAAAACCAGAAACTTAAGTCAACATATTAAAAAAATGTAATATTAGATGAATAAGTTAAGAAACATATACCGTATTTTGGATCTTCTGACGTATCAACATACGCATGAACTAAATCCAATTCTTCTTCGTGTCCCATTTTTTCTTTCCTTGCGGTTCTTGTGTGCCATCAACCTTCTCCTTGCCCCTACGTCGTGTTTTTTTTGGACACTTCGGGAACTTGTGTTTCGGGAATGATTTCCAAGTCATCATCTTTTTGTACGGCGTTTGGGGTTAGGATTGTTGAAATATTTGAGGAGTTTGGGTTGTATATTTGTGTGGTGGAGACTTGATCGGTACCCCACAAACAACGGCCCCGAAAGTTGGCATATCCAAATGTTTTGGTTGAGGTTTTAGTTGCTTGGATCTTGGTTTGGGTTCATAGTGAATGGTATGTTTTTAAAAAAGTATGGATTGTAAAGAGGTAAAAAGAGTAGAAATAGAAGTGTAAAAAATTAAAGAGTATATAATATGGTATTTATAGGTTTCATTTTTTTTAATAAGTGACCCAAACGGTCGTTTTTTTGACCGTTGAACGGCTACAACTCAACAACACCACCACTATCATGCTGTGCAATTTTCCACGGCTGCCCAAAACGCCAAGCCACAACGCGCTATGGGGCGATGTTCAACGCCATTTTCCTCCAAAGCGCCTCTCATAGCGTGGTATACCGTATGATCTTAGAAGCAGTTTCTTTGAACACCTCCAATCACAAAACAACGATGAAGACAAAGTTTCCAAATATTTCAACATGAATCCTTCTAGGTGAAGGCTGATTAATGGTTCGAATATACGATTCGATTAACTGTTGACGGTTTCATGTAAGTTATTAATGTATATTATATATATTACAATTTTAATTTGAAAGGCATATTATACTTTTCTACTTTTGTATTTTGGCCACAACATTTTAGTAGTTTTTACAATTTGGTCCTTGAATTTTCAAGCCTTTTATATTAATTTTGTCTAATTGTTTTCTACTTTTGTGTTTTAGCCACAACATTTGGTGGTTTTTACAATTTGGCCCTTGGATTTTCAAGCCTTTTATATACTAATTTCGTCTAATGAACTACACGTGGAGGATTTATAAATATTAACACGAAAGTAGAAAAGTTAAGGGTATAAAACGTAAAAGTCTAAAAGTTGTGTGGTCGAAGTATAAAACTATAAAAAGTCGTGGCAAAAGTCAAAAACTCTAAAAATATACTAAAAACAAATATACAAAATAAGGGTGGTCCGCCGCAACGCGCGAACGGGTCACCAACTCATTAAAAGTATTTACAAAAAATCAAAAACATAAATTTAGTTTGTTTGTCTGTTTTCTTGTGAAGTTTCCTATGCAAATGAAGAACCTCATCCTCCAACCTTTGACGCAAAATCTTCATAGAAACATCTACCAAAATGTTGTCATGTTGTCATACATGAGTCCAAAATAGAAGTTACTATAATATATTGTTATATTGTTATATTAAAGGTATATTTTAATATATTGTTATATTAAAATGTTATTAAATTTACAATAAATTTTATTAAAAAATAATTTTCCTACGTGATAGAGGTAACATTTTTTTACATCTTACTCTTCTGGGACCTTACCTTAGCTTTGCTATTGATGGGATTTATTGAGTATAGTGACGATGATTTAACCAACAAAGTATCCAATGATATGTGGATGGTGACTTGAGGGGTTTTTCAAGTAGTGGTTCCCTTGTTGATCGTATTTTTAGGTGAGTTAAGCCCGAAGTATCAAATCCAGTATGGACAGTTGCAATTTCGTCTCAGAAATGACTCACTCGGGTATTGTAGATTTCGGAGAGTTTCAATCACCGTTAAAAATAAATAAATAGATATATATATATATAATTATATTTTTTGATAAATAAATGGTACATAATAATACTTCGTACGTTTATTTTTTATTTTATTTTGTTGTAATAGCGACATAGAAATAGCACCCGATTGTTGGATGCATGTTCTAGAGCTGGGGACTGAGAGTTCAAATATTGGTCACGTCGAGCTATGTAGGATGTCCGAGACATGCAAGACTTTGAACACATTGCCAAACCATGACTCCCTGTGGACCAAGCTTCACTATATCAAGTTTCAACATTATGGTGGGGGCGTAACGAAGAGTGACTACAGGCTAAATCTTCATACCACCAGGCACGAGGAATACTTGAATAAATACAGTTAACATTTTGCTAGTCTTCTAGAAGCCCATAATCGTCTTCACCATTTTAAAAGGGATCATGGTGGAGCGTCTTCGGGGGTAATTTGTGAACTGGAGAAGAGGGTTGTTCAACTGAATGAGATTGTTCAAACTGGAGAAGGAGGCGATGAAGTTTAAAAAGATGGCTGAGAAAAAGATGTTTTCATGCAAGGATTTGAAGAAAGAATATGACAAGTCATCAAAAAGCCAAAAGACAACTTAATACTCATATTCTTTCTTCAAATCCTTGCACCAAAACATCTCTTTCTCAACAATCCTTTTAAACTCCACGCCTCATTCTCCAGTTGAACAACCCTCTTCTTCAGTTGAACAACCCTCTCCTCCAGTCCACCAATTACCCCCGCAGACGCTCCACCATGATCCCTTTCAAAATGGTGAAGACGATTATGGGCTTCTAGAAGACTAGCAAAACGTTGACTGTATTTATTCGAGTATTCCTCGTGCCTGGTGGTATGAAGATTTAGCCCGTAGTCACTCTTCGTTACGCCCCCACCATAATGTTGAAACTTGATATAGTGAAGCTTGGTCCACAGGGAGTCATGGTTTGGCAATTTGTGCAAAGTATTGCATGTCTCGGACATCTTGCATAGCTCGGCGTGACCAATTTTTGAACTCCCAATCCCCAGCTCTAGAACATGCGTCCAACAATAGGGTGCTATTCCTATGTCACTATTACAACAAAACAAAAAGGAGACAAGCTACTTTAAGTTGGTGTTGCCTTTCAAAGTTTGGAGATTTACCCATTCTTCTTCTTACTCATGGTGAATGAATGTGTTAAGGTTTCCTAACTTTTTCGGTCTTCACATCAAATCATATAATCTGGCTAACGCTAGAGTCCATAAAATCTGTCATGAAAAAATAAAGGCATTGGCCGAAGAAGGCGAACAAATAATTGTTGGGATTCGACAGTGGTATACGGGTGCCCGGTGACGTTAAGAAAAAAACTTGACCGTTAATTAAAACATTACCGACCGGGTTTAGTAAATTGAGAGTTAAAACGGATTAAACCGGTAATCCGTTTACGCAGCGGAATGAATAAATTTACTAATTTTTAGACGCGTAAACCGTTGGTGTCGAAATCATGTCAACAGGATCATGATCACCAAAACGATCACGCAAACACCATTTCGCGTTAAAACGGTTAACGCGAAAACACTAACGATTACATTAATCGAAATTAAATATCTAAACTAAAACCGGAGTTTAGATATACCTTCGCGGTGTTCTAACAAACGTTAGAGACGCTGAGGGTCAACAAGATGACGCTAGGGTTTCACGGAAAAATAATCCGAACCGGCGGATTAAATCGTTTGCAAATCGCATACACCGTCTCAAACGGATTCGTTGAGAATAGCAACGATTCCGTTTATGGTGGCGACAAGCGAGCACCAATCGAATCGAGACGGTGACGGCGGCTAGGGTTTAGCCGGGCGATAACTACGATTATTACGACGAGGGCTCGCACTCGTAAAATCGTGACGACGACGATTGTACCGATGAGTGGTAATGGAAACGCGTCGTAGTGAAACGGAGCTACACTAGGTCGCGACGGCGACCTAGGGTTTGACGGCGGCGACGGCCCTATGAAAAGGGGTTGGCGTCGCCTATGGTGAATCATGGGACGATGGTGATTGTCTTACCTTGAGCAATCACGCGAAAGGGATCGTCCGGTTGCTTCTCGTCTAACACCGTCTTCTAGGGTTCCACCAAGGAAGCAAGACGACCAAGCTCTAGAGGAGGTTGGTTTGCGTGAAGGGAGGGGACGAGAGAGAAGGGAGGTGGCGGCACTAAGAGTGGCGCAGAGAGAAGGGAGAGGGTGTAGAGGAATGAGCAACCAAAACTCCTCCCCTAGCTCTCTATATATAATGGATGGATCCTGGGCTTTATGGAAAACCTAAGCCCATGAGGATCCGGTCCATTAACCCTTCTCCAAGTAATTTAAAATTACAATTAATCCCCCTTTAGTTTGCGATTAATTAATAAAACAACTTTATTAATTTTACAAGTCACAAACTACGAGAAACATAAATATTTATTTCACCATAAAACATTAATCAAAATGTTTTCCTCCGTTTATTTAATTATCTCAAGAATAATTATTTGTAATTAATTAAATATTTATTAATCATGAATAAACATTAAATTAATTATATATATTTCCGTAAATTACCGGTTAGCCAAGTAAGCGGATTTTTATCTCGTTGCCCCCAGTGTAACTCTTTACGGGTCTAACCGGGTCGGGTTCTTGGTGTTGTCGGGTCTGGACATCCATTATCCAACAATAATAGCGTGGTAGGAGGAGTGGTTAGAGATCATGACTCCCTCGGAAAACTCTATCTGTCTCCATGAATCTAATATGTGGGATAGATACAAACCCCGTGGATACCACCCCTCATCATATAAACTAAGTCTGTAATTATCGTTGATGCTAGAGTGGTCGATATAGAAATGTCCTACACCATCATAAATCGAAAAACAAACACCGGGTATAGGCGCAAGCTTCTTGTACGCACCTATTCCAAAATGTTAGCTTTGTTCCTGTCACACCCCACCCAACGGCGGAACACGTTGAGGCATGATGATTGTCCAGATGCTCAAGACAACTAAATATAGTTACCGTACTTAAACATGCCTTTTATTAATCATAAATAATGTCATACAACTAAACAAATAATATTCGGAAAAAAAATTATTTTAAACTTAATCTAGGTCCAAAATCATGTCCTAGGCCTCCATAATAAAACATCAGTTTTGTCCTGCAACATGTACAATATAATAAAGTCAACTACTAGCGTTGGTGAGTAAACATAGGTTTAATATAGAATGAAAGTGAAAACAATGCGATCTTACGTTACGTGGAAATGCACAAGTATGAAAGAACATGTAATGAAATAAAGCAAATACTAGAGTGGTGCATAAACCAATCCTGACATTTAGGTTACCAATCACTCGACGCCAAAACCGGTCAAGTCAAGTGGGACGTCACCCCAATAGATCTATAAATGGAACCCATGCTTTTTACAGTTAATGTTGCACGTATGATAATGAAATATAATAAAAGAACAACATGCGTTATGACATACAGTTCACATACAAGCAAAACATTCAATAACGAACAAGAATCGCATCTGAGTTAAATGAAAAATATATAGTATGAAAGTTCGATAAGTGTACATGTTACACCCTAAATCATAGAACAAAAATGGGGCTATGAATACTCACCTGGTAAGCAAGAAGGTGACAAAGAACGAGCAACGCACCAGAAGAACTAACCCTATGAATACTCACCTGTATGAAATAAATTTGTTTAAAAAACTAATGATTAGGCTAAAATCTAAATGCGAGCTTAAAAATTTAAATAATTATTTAGTATTTGAATAACTGAGTTTTGTTTATTAAATCTAATAATAGGGCTAAAATCTAAACATGAACTTGAAATATTATTAAAGTTATTGATTATTGGGTTCAAATAATCCTAACTATTACTTTTTGGACGGAAACACTTCCAACTATGGAAATAGCCAAAGTCACTCCCAACTATCTACCTATTTTCCTTCACCACTCCCCCCCCCCCCCGGTTAATTTTCTTTAACACCGTTACTTGAATGCTTACGTGGCGTGGCTTAAAATGCCCGTTGGACAGCCTACGTGGCAAAAAAAAAGACTTAAATCCCCTAAACCATAAAGAGAGGGCTTAGGGAAATCGACGAACAGAAGAAGAAGGGTTAGGGGATTTAAGTCTTTTTTTTATGCCACACGTAGGCTGTCGCCTACGTGGCAAAAAAAAACTTAAATCCCCTAAACCATAAAGAGAGGGCTTAGGGAAATCGACGAATAGGGGAAGAAGGGCTGTCAAGCATTATACCCACGTAGGACTGCCACGTAGGCATTCAAGTAATGGTGTTAAATCCAATTAACGGGAGGAATGGTGAAAAAAATAATTAGATAGTTGGGAGTGGCTTTGGCTATTTTCATAGTTGGAAGTGTTCTCGGCCTAAAAGTAATAATTAGGATTATTTGAAGCCAATACCCTTGATTATTTAGGCATTTGGGATATTTATAATACCTTTAAGAATTAATAAAGTAGTAGATTTAATCATTTGAATACTTATTCAATTTTTTTAGTTATTTTTTTGGTGTCGGTCTAATTAAAATTTCATGGGACAGTCTCAAATTTCAAGGCCAGATTTTCGGTGTCAAAATTTCTTTAAGGACGGTCGAGATTGAATCGTACATCTACTACTACAAAAAAAATTATGGGATGCGAATAACCCCATCCCACCTAAATGGATACGCCTCTACTCACAACACAATAATGAAGACAAAATTTCCAAAGATTTCAACATGAACCCTTCCAGAGTTCCAGGTGAAGGCTGCTGATTAACGGTTTGAATATACGATTCGATTTAACGGTTGACGGTTTCATATAAGTTATTATATATATAACTTAAAGCAAGTGAAGAGCGTTGGAAGAACCTAGTCTTCTAGAACCTTTGACGCAAAATCTTCCTAGAAACATCTACCAAAATGTTGTCGTACGTGAGTCCTAAATCGAATTGAAGTTAGTAAGAAAATTAGATTTAAATAATTCTAATTTTAACTGTTAGTTAGTAATAATCCTATCTTTAATTTTTTTTTACCATAGTCTCAACCTTCAACCTTATTTTTTTTATTGGACCCTTCGTTATTTTTTTTAACTCCGTTAAACATTTAATAATGGATATGAATTGTCAGATGGGATGAGACTATTTAAAAATGTATTACATGTCATCTGTCACGTCATAAGATGTTTAAAGAAGTTAAAAGAAAAATAATTGAGAGTCCAACAAAAGAAATAAGGTTGAAAGTTGAGGCTGTTCGAAAAAAAAAAGGTTGAAAGTTGAGACTATTGGCAATGATATTTGAAGACGGGATTATGTGAGATTATTGTTAACCAACACTCAAAAGTTAAAATTATTAAAATCCAATTTTTTAAGTTTAGTATAATATATTGTTATATTAAAAGTATATTTAAATCAAAAGTTCATATTATTGAAAAAAAACTAATTTTCTTTTTCATTTGTACAAAAAAGTATCTCAATCAAGTTTGGTTGTATTAGACTATTAGATCTAGAATAATAATATACAATAATAAATAATTATATTATTTGAAAAATAAATGGTAGACAATAATACTTCATACTTCAATTTAAAAAAAGGAACTAGTCAAAATAATATATATATAACCATGAAAGTCAAATAAAGGGGGAGGACTATTAACGACCTATATATATTTAAAAAAACCATTCTTTCTTAAGTGTGTTCAATTTTTAACTCATATTTTTGTCATCTCCGATTGCCAGAATGGATGCTTACTCGTACCTAATCAGGTCATCTTCGCAACTTCGACGTAAAGCCAGTCGCCAGAGGCGTTGTTTGAGCGCAGCCAAGCATCAGAAGACGAGGTTTTACATACTTCGGAGATGCGTAACCATGCTTATGTGTTGGAACGACAAGTACGATTAAAGTCCGAGGTTTTTGTGACGAGATCCGTTGAATGTTGATCGATATATGTATGGTTGAAATTCGAGCGAGATCGAGAACGATTCGATTAGGAGGTAGGTAAGAAATAGTTGGTTTTGTTGATGTGTAATATGTATATATATGATTTTGAAGAAAAGTATATGAACTAGACTAGTAGAGAATGTTGATGTATTTCTATGTGTATCGATTCTTAAGATGGATATTATGGTATTCAAGTTTTTGGGAATTGGAGCCAAGAACACTTGGACTATTCGATTCGATGGTGAATTTGTAAAACAGAAACGCTTGTTAGTTTTGTGATACAAACAAGGTTACTCTTTGATGTGAGAATTAATGGGCTAATCTTGTAATAGGAATTAGTTAGGGGTTAACTAGAAAATTTATTATTAGTTTAAAATTAGTAGTTTATTAATTGGGATAATTATAAAGGGTTTTAGAGTTGGAATATAATAGCATAGGTAGAATGTTTATAAATAGGATAGGTTTTCTCTATTTTCTTTTACCTTCAACTTTTAAATTAATCAACGACTTTTATTGTTAAATTTTTTGTTTGATCAAGTTGAAGAAAGCCTAATTTCCAATAAAGATAAGTATTTGAACTGATAAAATAATGCTAAGAATCGAAAAGTTCAACTGACTAGTAGATGGAAAGTTATGAAATAACCAATATACAGAACTCTAAATATTACCTTAACACATAAAACAAATCAAAAAGTATTTTAGCCTAATATATCCGGTGTTTATCCTTATTTAATTGATGTATGTTCAATTCCCACATATGTCTTTTCTCTCTGTCATACACCTCATTGTAATAACGTTCTAAGATCATCATAAGCGCAAAAAAAAAAAAAAAAAAAATACTACTAAACACTTTGTTGATACATTAGACTTTCCATAAATTCTTTCAAAAAACTCATTTTCTCTCCCATTTTACAAACATCCTTATTTGTTGATACATTAGAGTTTCCATAAATTCTTCAAAAAAACTCATTTTATATCCCAATTACAAACATCCTTATCAAATGCTTTTAATTTAGATAACAAAAGTAAAAAACAAATCAGAAAAATTAATTACTTTAGGACCACCTTCAACACATTTGAACGCTTTCCATATGCGTATTCTCTCCTTAAACGTATTTTACTCTAAAAGAACCATTAAAAAGTATATCATCCATGCACAAATATATCGCTTAAATACATGCATTGGTAATAGTCTAACTCTAACACATTCATTTCACTCACTCTACAATTTTAAGTCATAAATTCCCTTGATTATGACTAACACATGACGTGTAATGCCTTTTATGGGGTTCTATAACTACATATGATCTAACTGCAAAAGTCGTCTATGATGTATATTACAAACTTAATTCAAGGTCATAAGCACATGTTTAGGGTTTCATAAGCCATCAAAGGTACTATTATTAACGTTGTAGTGCTAACCATAAGGACTTGTCCTAGTGGTTATTGGCGATGATGGGAGACTTGAGACTGAGAGGTCACAAGTTCGATCCCTGAGCTCCCAGGTTTTACCACCCGGCCGCTCGCGGAGGTGGATTTTTCCTGGAATGAGCTCAACTGGTGTGTAAATATTGCCTGGTTTTCGAGGCTTTAGTTGGCCGTTAAAAAAAAATTAACGTTGTAGTGCTAATAATAGAGGAGGTTTTTGTTCATTAGTTTCTTCTAGAGCCGGCAAAAAGAGTGGGATAGATGGGTGATGACCGGTCAATATAGAACACTTTGTGTGCAAGTGTTTTTTTTTAATAATTAGTAAGCTAAAATATCGTTATAAAATCTATATTATTCAGTAATAATCATTTAAATAAAATAATTTAGATGGTTTTATAGCTTTAAAGCACACATGGATACTATCAATGGTTTTCAACCCATCTGCATCAAGTGGGTTGTTTAGTTGGTTGGTTTTAACTTTAAACACTTGTTGTCCATTTTTCTAAAAGTAGTTTCTTTGTCACAATATGATTACATATTTATATTATTCAGTAAAATATTAATCTTTTTTTTTTCAATAAATTGACAAGGAGGCTTTAGTGTGATTTAGGCAAAACTGGCATAATTTCATGAGATTATGTAACCTTAGAAACACATCAAGTAGCTTGAAGATAGCTTCTAACTAGCTTAAAAGGAGGGGATGGAGGATTTTAAATAGCCTTGATTTTTTTTATTAATAAACAATATTTGATTAAACTAAAACAATGCATTACTTCAAAAAAAAATACATTAATTTAAAAAGCACATTACATTAAATAAAAAAAATACTTTTAACTTCAAATAAAAATTTTATATAAAAAACCTAAAAATGGCAAGCCCAACCAAATTTGACCGCTATTAAGTATTTGTGTTGAAGGAAGAGTTTAAAAAATGCTCGGGAACAACATCATGTGGTTCCATAAACGTTGTCATATCACGGTCTGGTTGTTCTTGTTGGATTGCTTCCCGTTGTGCGTCCATTATCGCCATCACCGCTTCTTGTCTTTTTACTTTTGTGTCACTCAACCGGATTCGATGCATCTTTTTTTTTCTCTCACTTTCTTGCTCCCTTATCGTTTTGAAACTATTTATGACGTCGATCAAAATTTGATTGTTGTTTGATGATGACCCGATTGATCTTTTTTCTGTATGTGGGGGTCATGTTGGTGTTGCTCTTCATTTAATTCGGGTAGACGGCTTAGAATCCTTCATTTGAGGTTGAGAAGTTCTCCGTCTATGATGTTTCTAATCTTTTAAGGGATTGATCAATGCCCCCACCCGCTCTCGGAATGGGTTGGCATTTTAAATGTCTTTAACAATGCTCCAAGATTCGATGTTGGAAAAACATTTCTTCTCATAGAGTTTTTATACTCTTTCAAAGCCGACTTCACTATGTCGACATTCGCTACAGCGCTAGGCCATTTATGTTTCTAATATTTATATAACAGAAATAAATTAGTTAGAAAAATATAAACTTGAAAAAAAAATTAACTGAAAAATATATACTTGAACACCAGTAGATAAATTAACTAAAAAATATATGCACCGCTTGGATGTAAAGTTAGTTGAAGTTATTAATCTTCCAAAGCATTTTGTTTCATTATGAGTTTAGTCGGTGAGTCATCTGATTACTTACACCAACCACTTGATTAAATTGGTGAAGCACTCGGAGCCAAAATGTTTCGGATTTTTGTTGATCTCCAACGACTTGGTCTTCGGATATATGAAGCCAAGCCTTTGTAAAAAAAACTTTCTTACAATCAGTCCAAGTCATACAAGCCGCCCGATTGGGAAATTTACGTTGTTTTTGTTGTTCTTCTTCTTTCTCTACGTGTCCTTGTGTTCCTCTTCATCTTCTTTCTCCATTTTTTCTTCGCCTCGTCATCAGATTCTTCTTTAATAGTCTTGGGGTATGGGATTGTTGATTTTGAAAGAAGTTGGATGATGATTGTTGAAACGGCTTTGAGTCGTGTTGTGAAAGTACAAAATAACCAGCTGGGTGCTACTTGAATGGGCAAATTTGGAGACGCTTAAGAAGGGTAGTATAGATTAGGTTGTTGATATTGCACTCTTTTTTTGGTGGAGTTGGTTCATTCGATTCGGGTTTGAATTTTTGCGGGTGAGGGTTGAACTTTTTTTCCTTGTATCCATTTATAATATAAGAAATTAGATAATTATAGAGTGAAAAATGAATTTTTGGTGTAAAATTATTGTGACAATTGGTTGTGTATTTATATGATTAAATTAAAATTTTATCTTATTCAAATTGACCGTTGTATGATCATCCCAACGTTCAAATTTCATCTCAAATGTACAATTTCTACGGTGGCTACTTCTAGCCACACCAACAAGCCGCGATTGAAGTTTCGGGGGTGGCGACCGTGTAGCCACCTAGCCGCGATTGTAGCTGCTCTCCACCCCATCTAGCATCATGCATTAAATTATACTTTTCGTATTTTCAACCCATATGGACATTTTTTCTTCTTAGATAGTCAGTTCTATTTGATATGTTAGAAATAAAAACATTATTAGATTGTCTTATTACCTTTAGCTTCTTCTATCAGTTCTGATCATTTACAACCCTTTGCCTTATCAGAAAAATCATCCCAGAATCGAGACCCTCTCAGCACACACACGGTCAATAATCATTGCAAATGAGTTGCGTGTACCAAAATATGAAATATTGGCGGGAAAACCAGACATGGCTATAGAGGTGAAGCAATATGGTCCAACGTTTAACTATTTAAGATGGATTATGGGTTGGTCTATTGGAATTCAAGAGTGGAGTCTGAACACACAAGGCTGATCAACAAGTTTAACCAAGGAGAGTTATATATGTGACATCTTTGCAGGATTTGTACTTTTGCTATTCCAGCCGCCTAAAAGGATGCTAGGGATCTTGGTAAGTATGTGTTGAACATTATTCTCTCAAAGTCACTTCTCCATAAATAAAATGAAAATTATAACTTTTTTATTTATGTTAGATGTATTCAAAGGTAAAATTAGATATTACTAATCATATCTTTGAAATATGGGTGTTTATGGTCTGGTTAGCCGGTTGATGAAAATTTCTGAGTTGAAGCAATACCTATGGCCGGTTTCAAAAAATGACAAACTTAAGTTAGTGGTTCTTGTTGTTTGATGGTTCGATTTGGGTGGTTTTGAACTAATCTAAAAAAAAAACATAATTACAAGAAAGTGATAAAACTATCATGCAATTCTAGTTAAAAGATAAAACCAACTTAAAAGATAAAACCAAAAATTATAAGAGTCTAGAAAACAAGTGGATAACTAATTAATATTAAAATTCAAATTCCACCTTGATCTCATGAGCTTAATCTAGTCCTCCTAAACAAATACACACAGTAGAAAAGCATTTAGGCTTTTGCATTGAAAACTTAACATTCAAGAAAATATCATGTCATTCATGTTTCTTGAGATTGCAACTTGTTACATTCTTTTCAAGATCTTGATTATAAAGAATTATATAAAGATGACCATCAAGTGCTAATCTCCTACTCAACTTGCTAATCTCTTTCTTTAATCAAACAAAAGACCGTCTTTAAAACAAAAACTAAAGACGTGTCTGATTAATTATGGCGATCATAAACAAGAAAAGAAACAACAAGAACCCCACCATTGAAAGATTGAATCACATCTTTATGGAGAAAGCATATCTTCTTGACTGGAATTGCATCATATGGTCATAGTATATACGTATATCTTTCAACTTTTTGCTCCTTTTCAAGTGGCTATATCAAAACAAAAGCCTAATTTTTTATTGGAGAGAAAATATTATTGAAAAAGTTGAAAAAAAAGCAAATGAGAGGACTGCAGTGCAAATATTACACGTAGATTCAGGCTGGAAAGCTTAATTAAAACATGTTCAAGGGGTAATCTTTCTTTCTTCTTTTTTCCACCTTGTCAAAAAGGCTAATTAGGGTTCTCTTATCTTCTTAATATGTTCATTAATACAAAGAAACTCACTAAGTGTATAGTAAATCAAGCTCATTGAATGCCCAATGTGGTCAACCAAGCTATGCTATTCTAGGGAAATCGGGATATGGTTTATTTGTCCAACTCAACTTTAAAAAAAAAACATTTAGAAAAAAAATTATACAAAGATTAAAACAACCGATGAAAATTGAGTGACTTTATAAAGATAAAAAATAAATTAGGTGGACTTTAATGAACACACAAGACAAACTTGATTATTATTGTGTGAAAATTTTCTAATAGAATAAACGTTAGGTTTAGTTGAAGAATTATATTCAACACGAATCTTTTAACATAGGTTTCATGTCTCCGGTGAAACAATAGTTGTATCATCGGAGACAACTCCGAATCTATGATGGCACTACACTATTAATGTTGATTAATTAGATGTTACAATGCATGCTTTGCTATGAATGTTCGTTTTGTATAACCCGTGATGCTTTGTTACATTTGTATAAACATCAAAATGAGCGAATAAGTGTGAAAATGCTTTAGAGAAACGATTTTGAAAGAATTAAAACACAACAAATAACGATTTAAAGAAAATTAGACATAACATTCATAACATGCCACTTGGACAAGCCGCAAGATATCCAAGTCGCTTGAACCATTTCATACATAACATTCATAACATTCATTTGTATAAACATCAAAATGAGCGAATAAGTGTGATCATCTTTATACAAGTAGTACCTAGCCGCAAGATATCCAAGTCGCTTGAACCATTTCGTCGGGTTGTTCGAGGCACATCATTATTCCATTGAATTTAAAGACTTTCTTTTTAATGTTGCTCCATTTTGAACTTAGTAGATCGTAAGTTCGATACTCTCTTTTTCCATGAGTATATGGAATTTCACACTAACAATAGCGGAGCAATACGTACTTTATAAAAACTATTATAACATGTTGAATACAACGTGAGTTTCTAAACTAATAATATACTAAAAAGGTAAAAGGTAAAAGGTAAAAAGGGTATATATATAAAAAAAACTTATCCAAAGTTTTATTATATGTCTATTTTATTTAAAATCCACGTAAAAAGAAAATCAATTTGGTGACCAAAAAGCGTAAATTATAAAGAACAATGAAAGACGCTTATCCTTTATGGAGTGTGACAGCTGAGCAAAGCACACAGAATTGCATGGCATCCTTCTTCCCCAACTGAATAACAAACAGAACCCAATCTCCCACCATTTTCCCTCCAATTTCTTCAAAAAACCCTAACCGAATCCCCCAAAATGGTCGCAAATCCATCGAAATCACGCCAATCGATCGTCACAGCTCTCCTCCATTTCTGCTTCTGTTTCTGTTTCTCCACTTCATTTTTTACGGCGACTGTTAATTGCTCCGATTCGAATTCGAACTCGAACATCGGCGTCGGAGTCAACTGGGGCACTATGACCAGCCACCAGTTGCCGCCGGAGAAGGTGGTGGAGATGATGAGAGAGAACGGGTTTAAGAAGGTGAAGCTGTTTGAAGCAGAGAAACCGATCATGGAAGCCCTAATTGGATCGGAGATTGAAGTAATGGTAGCGATCCCCAATTTCATGCTGTTAGATATGAGCCGTGATCCGAGTTACGCCGATTATTGGGTTGACGCTAACATCACCACGTATGCTTATCCCGGAGGCGTTGATATCAAGTAAGAAACCTGCAACTTTCAATTCTGATACCAAAATCCAAAATTAGGGTTTTCAGTTTCCCTAATTAGATCCCTAATTTGATTCATGATTTCAGGTACGTTGCAGTTGGAAACGAACCGTTTTTAAAAGCGTATAACGAGACGTATTTGCAAACAACTTTACCGGCGTTGAAAAATGTCCAAAATGCCCTCAATCGGGTCGGATTCGGGTCGCAAATCAAAGCCACGGTGCCGCTAAACGCCGATATCTACCAGTCACCGGAATCCAACCCCGTCCCCTCCGCCGGCGACTTCCGTACGGAAATCAAAGACGCCACGATCGAAATCATCCAGTTTCTCTACTCCAACGACGCCCCTTTCACCGTCAACATCTACCCCTTTCTTAGCCTGTACGGAAACCCTTACTTCCCGATGGATTTCGCGTTTTTCGACGGGTCGAATAAGCCCGTGAGAGACGGAAACTATCTGTACGGGAACGTTTTCGATGCGAATTACGACACGCTGGTGGCTTCCCTGTCGAAAGCCGGTTACCCCGATATGAAAATCGTGGTCGGCGAGATCGGGTGGCCGACGGACGGGGACGTGAACGCGAACGTGAAAAACGCGAAACGGTTCAACCAGGGCGTGATCAAACACGTCGTGAGCGCCCGAGGCACCCCGGTCCGAACCGGCCGGTTGGAAATTTACCTTTTTAGCCTCCTAGACGAGAACAAGAAGAGCATCGCCCCGGGGTCGTTCGAGACGCACTGGGGCATCTTCGAATACGACGGAAAACCGAAATACGAACTCGATTTAACCGGAGCGAAGAGAGACCGGGGGCTCGTTCCGGTTCTCGGGGTGCGATACATGAGCCGTCGGTGG
The DNA here is from genome assembly GCA_039602395.1 of Deinandra increscens subsp. villosa. NCBI lineage: Eukaryota > Viridiplantae > Streptophyta > Magnoliopsida > Asterales > Asteraceae > Deinandra > Deinandra increscens. The sequence continues at coordinate 24,314,107 of JBCNJP010000020.1, read as the reverse complement.
TGTGTGTTGAACCCGAAAGTTAAGGAACTCGACGGGCTGGCTAAGGAGATCGATTACGCGTGTAGTTTATCGGACTGTACGTCTTTAGGCTACGGGTCGTCGTGTAACCATTTGAGTTTGTCCGGGAACGCGTCGTATGCGTTTAATATGTATTATCAGCTTCAAGGTCAGAGTGATTGGGATTGCGAGTTTTCGGGGCTGGCGGTTGTGACGGGGGAGGATCCGTCGGTGGGCGAGTGTCGGTTTCCGGTGATGATCGCTTATGGTACTTCGGTGGTGGTTCATCGGAGACTATTGAAGGTTTTGTTGGGTGTTGTTGGAGGGTGTATTGTGTTCTTGCTTCTAGTTTCATAGCAGTTTGGGTTTTGATCATAGTTTTATTTTTTTAGGAGAGTTTTAGATTGTAATATAACTCATTCAACTCTTGTTTGAAAAACAATCAATATACATACAAGTAAAACATGATTTTTATCTTTACACTGCAGTCCAACTTGTTTATGTTTATATTCGTGTGTGTTGGTAATTTTAGTGTTATTTTTGTTATCGGTGATGATATTGGATTAACTTGTTATTTAGAGTGATATCGTTAGTAATTAATCGAGTTAGCTGATGCAGGAGTGCGAGCTCGGTTGTTCTTAATGGATAGTGTGTGATTGGTTAACTATGGGTCGGTTATAAGTTATGATGTGAGACACAGAAAAATGAAAAACCCGATATGATCAACCAGAAACCTGCAAACCAACCCGAGAAAACTGATAACCCGTTCATGGTCTAATTAAGATCACCCTTGTTTTGGGCATGTCACGATGGTAATTGAGAAAAATGATAACACTATACCCGAAGTCTGAGACCGACCATCTGTCCGCAAACAATAAAAACCGACTTGAAACACACAAAATCGATTCGAGTATGTGTTATAATAATTTTAAATAAAAGCATGTCATATTTTTAAATTATTTGCCTTAAAAAAAGTTAAAATTGACACGTTATTTCATTTCCACGAAATGACGTTTTTCTTAACCATCGCGATCGATCTCAACATTCATATACGCAGAATCCCTTGTCGGTTTCCATCTCTCCAGATATACAGATATCCATAATTCTCTCTAAGGAGATCTGAAATTTTCAGATCATCTAGGGTTTCGATTTGATTCAATGCACAGTCAAACTTACAAAAGACGCATATACTAATACTAGATTTGATTCGAATTCTTCACGATTCTATCATGCCCCTGAAATCGCTCAGCTAGTTTAGGATTTCTGTTTTAGATCAAATTCACCTTTTCCTTCGATCCATTATACAATCACGCACTATTATACGATGAATCTGAAATCCGCGCAAGGTTCGTCGTATAGAGATCGGACGCAGGAGTTTTCTAGCATAGCTGAGAGGCTAAGAAAATCGTTAAATGGGACGCCGGTTGCGAATAACGGTGGTATTAGGGTTATCGGCGGTGGTGGTTCATCCAAAGCTAATGGACCGCGATCAAAGGCTGCATTTCAGACGGAATTCAATAAAAGGGCCTCAAAAATCGGATACGGAATTCATCATACGTCGCAGAAGCTAGCGAAACTTGCAAAATGTGAGTTGCTAGATTCAGATTTTAGAAACTGTTCATGCAATTGTGCCTTAGTTAGCTTCATATGAATATACAGTACGCATTTATATAGATCATATCTCCTATGGAAATAGTAATGTTTATAAATATCAATAGAAATCTATTGTCACATTCTGATGAGCTTTCACACTGTATTTGATATCTATTTTTGAATCTGCTATGTGTTGTGACTGCATATCTGAAAGCCCTAGTATAACACTGAGATGTGGGTGGGTGTATGGAGATAGGGCTTCTGTTTCCAATAACGATTGCACGAGATCAACTAATGGTTGCCCCTTATGAAGACTTGTATGTATACAGGACATGCTTGATAATTCATAATATACATGAACACCACATTAAGCAAAATAATTATGCTGAAAGATCCAACAAGATGCTCTAGTTTCAGGGAATATGGACCTTATCACCTTATCAATTAACAACTAAGGACTTCCTCTATGTAAACCATACAGCACAAAACTGATAAATCAATGATTGTTAGCCTCTTAGGTAACATTGATTAACTTGTCAAGAGGACAACATATAGAAAACAAGTAGATATCATGTGGGAGCGACTGAACGAACTTGGTTTCTAGTAAAGACTCTCACTGATGTGGTGGAATTGATCGTTGATACATTATATTTTGTTTTGGGGCAGAATTAAGACCTTATTTATTTGACAGGTTAAGATAAGGATCAATTCCTAGTTAAGGCAGGATTATCAAAACTCATCTTTATACATTAAGGAATTAGATCATAAACTAAGAGTTATTTCTTTAAAGAGTTCCACTATGGAATCAAATTGATTAAGTGAAATTTGCATAATATTACCATTCATGTGTCAAACCAACACAGTCTAAATGACACACTATTAGCTTTAGACAACCTCAATGGATAGATACTAACAGAATCCTGTAAGCTTATACATATTTGTCAGCGGGGTTATCATTTCACCTATTAATATGGTGGCTATTTACCATAGTAAGTGGCAATGTGTGTTCTGGTTGGCTTTTTTCATTATTGTATAATTAATACATTTGCACTGGAACATGCAAGTATATACAACAAACATAACCAGCAAATCCAAACCAAAAGGTAGGGTCGGGTCTGGGGAGGGCGGGAGTACCTTACCTTTACCCGTTAGAGGCTGCTCCCAGTGGAACATGCAAGTGTTTACACCCAATCAATACGTGCTACTACAAGCATACATGATTCTGCTATCTTTGTACCAAGTGGAACACAATAAGTGGCAATGTGTGTTCTGGTTGGCTTTTTCATTATTGTATAGTACATTTGCGGTGGAACATGCAAGTGTTGACATCAAATGAATATGTGCTACTATAATCATATACATGATTCTGCTATCTTTTGTACCATTAATCTTTTGTATTATGTTTTGACATGATGTCTATCGGTCATTTCAGTGGCAAAAAGGACCTCTGTTTTTGACGATCCAACTGTGGAGATTCAAGAATTGACAACTGTAATCAAGCAGGACATCACTGCTCTTAATGCAGCTGTAGTTGATTTGCAGCTTGTTTGCAATTCACAAAATGAAAGTGAAAACATTTCAAGTGACACAACTACCCATTCAACTACAGTTGTTGATAATCTGAAGAATCGTTTGATGGGGGCCACAAAAGAGTTCAAGGAAGTCCTTACTATGAGAACAGAGGTGTGAATTTGTTGCGTGACACATCTAGGAGTCTAACAACTAGAGGTGTCGAAATGGGCAGGTTGGGCGGGTTTGGTGACAGGTCAACATGGGTAACTATATATGCGTAGATTTGAAATTTTACATAAGTAATTAGTTGGTGTGTCAAATATGATAACACAATTTACTTTGTTAGTTTATTTCAGTAATAAATTAAGTTAATTCAATAAAATGATTTAGAAGGTTGTATGCACTAACAAATGGGGGTGCAATTCCTGAGATGACACGACACGGACCCAACATGATATAAAAGGGTTTGCTATGACACAACTAACTCATTTAATTAACTGGTTGTGTCACGTTGACATGACCAACTTCAAACTGCCACACTGTTTGATACAAGAATATGTGTGTGTGTGTGTACAATACCAAACTTGCTGATCCCGTCGACCCGACCAACCTGCAAAGTGCAAACCCCTTTGGCACTGTTTAGATAATTGGGTTACACATGTCTCAGTTTGGGTTCAATTTCTCACCACGATCAATATGAGCCCGCCAACTCAAACTCAACATGAATTTCCACCCCTATTAGAAACATACTTTGGGAATTTTTTGTTTTACCTTTGACCCATTGACCCCTTTCCTATTTAAGGTGTTCTTTTATCTTGTTAGTGATAAAACTTAACCCAAATCAACCCATTGAAAAGTAAATGGGTTGATATCACCTCGACTAACAAACCTTGTTTAGAAACATATTTGTTCACGTGACTAACATATTAACTTGTTATCTTTGGACTGCAGAATTTAAAGGTTCATGAAAATAGAAGGCAGTTATTTTCCGCAAATACTTCAAAAGAGCCTGCTAATCCATTTGCCAAACAACGTCCCTTAGTTAAAAAATCAACATCTAATGCTTCAACTTCACCGCCTCCTTGGGTTAGCAACGCCTCAAATTCATCTCCCTTGTTTCCCAGGTAAAGACGAGAAACTTTGTGCTCATTTTGTTTAATTTATTAAATTGTTTAGCAAACATTTTTTCGGTGATCTTATTAGTAGGGACTTTCTTCTCACATATACATTTAGAAACCAATGTCTTTTTATAGGTCGCAAAATGGGCCAGCTGGGTAACAGATCAAAAGTTCACAAAGGGTTCAAGTTTAAAATGATGATTATGGGATTCGGGTTGGTTTGCTTGGGTCGACCTGTACTCTTTCTGTCCAAAGTTTAAAGTTTTCTATAAATATGCCAAATATAATTTATGAATTGTATCAGTTTGATGATAAATAACCCTTTAACAAAATTATTGCAGAGGTTTTATGAATTAAAAATGAGAGTTTGATATGCATACAACACAATTTATTTTGTACACAAACAAAAAATTCGAATATAGTCAATTTTACCCTGCCATTGCAAGTAAAGACCAAAAGATAGTAAAAGACATGCGAGGATAAATTTGTTAAAACTGAGTATTTTCTGTGTGTTGTGTTCAGATCAGTACCCATTAAGCGACTTTTGACCTGTTTTTTTTTTAAAGTTGATCTTTTTTATTTCACCTGTTAGAGATAAATCATAACCTGGTTGAAATTGCTACATGCACCTAGAACCTTGGATATATCTAGTAACCCCTTGATTCTGTGGTTGACCCTTGACTTTCCAGGACAGATGGAGAATCACAGCCATTGTTACAACAGCAGCAAAGTCAACAGCAGCAACAGATGGTTCCGTTACAGGATAGTTACATGCAGAGTCGGGCTGAGGCTCTTCACAACGTTGAGTCAACTATTCATGAGTTGGGTGGCATTTTCACCCAATTGGCAACCATGGTTTCTCAACAAGGAGAGCTTGCAATTAGGTTAGTCTCATATTAAAATTAAAAGTTGTTAGTTGTTACTTTATAAAATGCATAACACAATCCTTAGGGAAGATTATGTGAAAATTGATATAATACCTTATTATTTCCATTGACTTTTAATCTTTACTTTCAACTTAAGATAGCATGATATGGCCGACTTGAGATCCGTACAGTTTTCATGTAAATCCAACCAATCGTGTAACTTTTATTTTATATATATATATATAGTGGAGGTTCATGTAGACCCCAAAAAGTGTAGAACCAGGGAACCCCTCCTGAGCCCTTGGATATGTTCATCTGACGACTGTGATTAATTTCTTTTCTCCATATTTTTTTTCTTTTAAAATTCGCATGCGAAATAGAGGGTTCTATGGTTCTATACTTTCTTGGGTTCTACAGTGAAGCTTCCTCGCATATATATATCTTTAGGATATGTAGTTATGTATATGTATTATGATCATGAACATCCTTATCATTTTCAATACAAACTAATGATTTTGAAAAAAAAAACAAATCAGTCCAAACCCTCAAAACCTAACCATTAAATTGCTAAACTGGCTGTGTAAACCGAACGTCCGAACTGACCGTTTAACTTTTACTAAGTATATTGTTTTTCCATTTTTGTAATATGTAAGTTATCTATATGTGTTATGATCATGTACCATCTTCATCATCTTAAAATCTTTAATACAAACTAATGATTTTGGAAATAATAAAAATAAAAGATCGGTTCAAGTTGTGAACACGGGAGCGTTTAAACCGTCAAACCATATACTGTCCGTAACCTGTTTAACTGTTACTATCCGTGTTTAATATTCGGTTATGTATATAATCGATGATTTTGGAAACAAAATAAAAAATCGGTTCAAAACGCCAAACTGAACTATTAGTGAAACCGCCAAGCCTGTAAACTGTGAACTTTTGTTATTTATATCTAGTTTTTGTGTTGGGAACATTTAGTTGTGTATGGTGATCATGAACAGTCTTGATCATTTTAAAATTCTTGAAAGGAGAAAAACCGCTCACCGTCAATATCAAACCAACCCAGCCAGTCCGGCCAACCCAACCCACCCTCGGGAGGTTTGGTTTGTTGTTCCTTAAGACTATAATTAGCGTGGTTTGGTCAATGATTTTGTCAAAACAGGTCGAACTGAACAGCCACCACCACCACTATAGTTTCTGAAATTGTGTGATTAAGGTTCTGCAATTACAGCCCTTTGGAGTTGAGTTTTACTAAATTGGCACATAAGTCATTAAGTCCCTAGACTTGGGTTTTACATGCATAAGTAAACCCATTTATATTACAAAACTTAACGATTAAGTCCTCAAAACTATCTTGTTCTTTTGGGTGACAGGATCGATGAGAACATGGAAGATACACTGGCAAATGTAGAAGGGGCACAAGGGCAACTAATGAGGTACCTTAATGGTATATCATCAAACAGGTGGCTTATGATCAAGATATTTTTTGTATTAATTGTATTCCTTATGATCTTCCTATTTTTTGTAGCCTAGGTAGCTAGTTTATTATCCTTGATTGTACCTTACTCATTGATAGTTGTAAACTTGTTCTGACTTTAGAGACATGCCTTTTGGGAGTTGATAACAACAGAACAAAATGGAGGGGCTTACCACGCTCCTTCATGCCCCACAACTCCCCTCCACCTTGGATTTTTTAGCTTCTCCCCCTCACTCCCGTTGTCACCTTGCACAAAAACATCCCGGAGGTGGTGTTTTGCAAAGGCGTCGTTACGATGAGAATAGGCTGGCACAAATGGCCTTATGGCTTGCATGTCTCACT
>JBCNJP010000020.1:24268454-24306702 GCA_039602395.1 Deinandra increscens subsp. villosa | reverse complement strand
GTCTATTGGAATTCAAGAGTGGAGTCTGAACACACAAGGCTGATCAACAAGTTTAACCAAGGAGAGTTATATATGTGACATCTTTGCAGAATTTGTACTTTTGCTATTCCAGCCGCCTAAAAGGATGCTAGGGATCTTGGTAAGTATGTGTTGAACATTATTCTCTCAAAGTCACTTCTCCATAAATAAAATGAAAATTATAACTTTTTATTTATGTTAGATGTATTCAAAGGTAAAATTAGATATTACTAATCATATCTTTGAAATATGGGTGTTTATGGTCTGGTTAGCCGGTTGATGAAAATTTCTGAGTTGAAGCAATGCCTATGGCCGGTTTCAAAAAATGACAAACTTAAGTTAGTGGTTCTTGTTGTTTGATGGTTCAATTTGGGTGGTTTTGAACTAATTAAAAAAAACATAATTACAAGAAAGTGATAAAACTATCATGCAATTCTAGTTAAAAGATAAAACCAACTTAAAAGATAAAACCAAAAATTATAAGAGTCTAGAAAACAAGTGGATAACTAATTAATATTAAAATTCAAATTCCACCTTGATCTCATGAGTTTAATCTAGTCCTCCTAAACAAATACACACAGTAGAAAAGCATTTAGGCTTTTGCATTGAAAACTTAACATTCAAGAAAATATCATGCCATTCATGTTTCTTGAGATTGCAACTTGTTACATTCTTTTCAAGATCTTGATTATAAAGAATTATATAAAGATGACCATCAAGTGCTAATCTCCTACTCAACTTGCTAATCTCTTTCTTTAATCAAACAAAAGACCGTCTTTAAAACAAAAACTAAAGACGTGTCTGATTAATTATGGTGATCATAAACAAGAAAAGAAACAACAAGAACCCCACCATTGAAAGATTGAATCACATCTTTATGGAGAAAGCATATCTTCTTGACTGGAATTGCATCATATGGTCATAGTATATACGTATATCTTTCAACTTTTTGCTCCTTTTCAAGTGGCTATATCAAAACAAAAGCCTAATTTTTTATTGGAGAGAAAATATTATTGAAAAAGTTGAAAAAAAAGCAAATGAGAGGACTGCAGTGCAAATATTACACGTAGATTCAGGCTGGAAAGCTTAATTAAAACATGTTCAAGGGGTAATCTTTCTTTCTTCTTTTTTCCACCTTGTCAAAAAGGCTAATTAGGGTTCTCTTATCTTCTTAATATGTTCATTAATACAAAGAAACTCACTAAGTGTATAGTAAATCAAGCTCATTGAATGCCCAATGTGGTCAACCAAGCTATGCTATTCTAGGGAAATCGGGATATGGTTTATATGTCCAACTCAACTTTAAAAAAAAAACATTTAGAAAAAAAAATTATACAAAGATTAAAACAACCGATGAAAATTAAGTGACTTTATAAAGATAAAAAATAAATTAGGTGGACTTTAATGAACACACAAGACAAACTTGATTATTACTGTGTAAAAATTTTCTAATAGAATAAACGTTAGGTTTAGTTGAAGAATTATATTCAACATGAATCTTTTAACATAGGTTTCATGTCTCCGGTGAAACAATAGTTGTATCATCGGAGACAACTCCGAATCTATGATGGCACTACACTATTAATGTTGATTAGTTAGATGTTACAATGCACGCTTTGCTATGAATGTTCGTTTTGTATAACCCGTGACGCTTTGTTACATTTGTATAAACATCAAAATGAGCGAATAAGTGTGAAAATGCTTTAGAGAAACGATTTTGAAAGAATTAAAACACAACAAATAACGATTTAAAGAAAATTAGACATAACATTCATAACATGCCACTTGGACAAGCCGCAAGATATCCAAGTCGCTTGAACCATTTCATACATAACATTCATTTGTATAAACATCAAAATGAGCGAATAAGTGTGATCATCTTTATACAAGTAGTACCGAGCCGCAAGATATCCAAGTCGCTTGAACCATTTTGTCGGGTTGTTCGAGGCACATCATTATTCCATTGAATTTAAAGACTTTCTTTTTAATGTTGCTCCATTTTGAACTTAGTAGATCGTAAGTTCGATACTCTCTTTTTCCATGAGTATATTGAATTTCACACTAACAATAGCGGAGCAATACGAACTTTATAAAAACTATTATAACATGTTGAATACAACGTGAGTTTCTAAACTAATAATATACTAAAAAGGTAAAAGGTAAAAAGGTTATATATAAAAAACTTATCCAAAGTTTTATTATATGTCTATTTTATTTAAAATCCACGTAAAAAGAAAATCAATTTGGTGACCAAAAAGCGTAAATTATAAAGAACAATGAAAGACGCTTATCCTTTATGGAGTGTGACAGCTGAGCAAAGCACACAGAATTGCATGGCATCCTTCTTCCCCAACTGAATAACAAACAGAACCCAATCTCCCACCATTTTCCCTCCAATTTCTTCAAAAAACCCTAACCGAATCCCCCAAAATGGTCGGAAATCCATCGAAATCACGCCAATCGATCGTCACAGCTCTCCTCCATTTCTGCTTCTGTTTCTGTTTCTCCACTTCATTTTTTACGGCGACTGTTAATTGCTCCGATTCGAATTCGAACTCGAACATCGGCGTCGGAGTCAACTGGGGCACTATGACCAGCCACCAGTTGCCGCCGGAGAAGGTGGTGGAGATGATGAGAGAGAACGGGTTTAAGAAGGTGAAGCTGTTTGAAGCAGAGAAACCGATCATGGAAGCCCTAATTGGATCGGAGATTGAAGTAATGGTAGCGATCCCCAATTTCATGCTGTTAGATATGAGCCGTGATCCGAGTTACGCCGATTATTGGGTTGACGCTAACATCACCACGTATGCTTATCCCGGAGGCGTTGATATCAAGTAAGAAACCTGCAACTTTCAATTCTGATACCAAAATCCAAAATTAGGGTTTTCAGTTTCCCTAATTAGATCCCTAATTTGATTCATGATTTCAGGTACGTTGCAGTTGGAAACGAACCGTTTTTAAAAGCGTATAACGAGACGTATTTGCAAACAACTTTACCGGCGTTGAAAAATGTCCAAAATGCCCTCAATCGGGTCGGATTCGGGTCGCAAATCAAAGCCACGGTGCCGCTAAACGCCGATATCTACCAGTCACCGGAATCCAACCCCGTCCCCTCCGCCGGCGACTTCCGTACGGAAATCAAAGACGCCACGATCGAAATCATCCAGTTTCTCTACTCCAACGACGCCCCTTTCACCGTCAACATCTACCCCTTTCTTAGCCTGTACGGAAACCCTTACTTCCCGATGGATTTCGCGTTTTTCGACGGGTCGAATAAGCCCGTGAGAGACGGAAACTATCTGTACGGGAACGTTTTCGATGCGAATTACGACACGCTGGTGGCTTCCCTGTCGAAAGCCGGTTACCCCGATATGAAAATCGTGGTCGGCGAGATCGGGTGGCCGACGGACGGGGACGTGAACGCGAACGTGAAAAACGCGAAACGGTTCAACCAGGGCGTGATCAAACACGTCGTGAGCGCCCGAGGCACCCCGGTCCGAACCGGCCGGTTGGAAATTTACCTTTTTAGCCTCCTAGACGAGAACAAGAAGAGCATCGCCCCGGGGTCGTTCGAGACGCACTGGGGCATCTTCGAATACGACGGAAAACCGAAATACGAACTCGATTTAACCGGAGCGAAGAGAGACCGGGGGCTCGTTCCGGTTCTCGGGGTGCGATACATGAGCCGTCGGTGGTGTGTGTTGAACCCGAAAGTTAAGGAACTCGACGGGCTGGCTAAGGAGATCGATTACGCGTGTAGTTTATCGGACTGTACGTCTTTAGGCTACGGGTCGTCGTGTAACCATTTGAGTTTGTCCGGGAACGCGTCGTATGCGTTTAATATGTATTATCAGCTTCAAGGTCAGAGTGATTGGGATTGCGAGTTTTCGGGGCTGGCGGTTGTGACGGGGGAGGATCCGTCGGTGGGCGAGTGTCGGTTTCCGGTGATGATCGCTTATGGTACTTCGGTGGTGGTTCATCGGAGACTATTGAAGGTTTTGTTGGGTGTTGTTGGAGGGTGTATTGTGTTCTTGCTTCTAGTTTCATAGCAGTTTGGGTTTTGATCATAGTTTTATTTTTTTAGGAGAGTTTTAGATTGTAATATAACTCATTCAACTCTTGTTTGAAAAACAATCAATATACATACAAGTAAAACATGATTTTTATCTTTACACTGCAGTCCAACTTGTTTATGTTTATATTCGTGTGTGTTGGTAATTTTAGTGTTATTTTTGTTATCGGTGATGATATTGGATTAACTTGTTATTTAGAGTGATATCGTTAGTAATTAATCGAGTTAGCTGATGCAGGAGTGCGAGCTCGGTTGTTCTTAATGGATAGTGTGTGATTGGTTAACTATGGGTCGGTTATAAGTTATGATGTGAGACACAGAAAAATGAAAAACCCGATATGATCAACCAGAAAACTTGCAAACCAACCCGAGAAAACTGATAACCCGTTCATGGTCTAATTAAGATCACCCTTGTTTTGGGCATGCCACGATGGTAATTGAGAAAAATGATAACACTATACCCGAAGTCTGAGACCGACCATCTGTCCGCAAACAATAAAAACCGACTTGAAACACACAAAATCGATTCGAGTATGTGTTATAATAATTTTAAATAAAAGCATGTCATATTTTTAAATTATTTGCCTTAAAAAAAAGTTAAAATTGACACGTTATTTCATTTCCACGAAATGACGTTTTTCTTAACCATCGCGATCGATCTCAACATTCATATACGCAGAATCCCTTGTCGGTTTCCATCTCTCCAGATATACAGATATCCATAATTCTCTCTAAGGAGATCTGAAATTTTCAGATCATCTAGGGTTTCGATTTGATTCAATGCACAGTCAAACTTACAAAAGACGCATATACTAATACTAGATTTGATTCGAATTCTTCACGATTCTATCATGCCCCTGAAATCGCTCAGCTAGTTTAGGATTTGTGTTTTATATCAAATTCATCTTTTCCTTCGATCCATTATACAATCACGCACTATTATACGATGAATCTGAAATCCGCGCAAGGTTCGTCGTATAGAGATCGGACGCAGGAGTTTTCTAGCATAGCTGAGAGGCTAAGAAAATCGTTAAATGGGACGCCGGTTGCGAATAACGGTGGTGGTTCATCCAAAGCTAATGGACCGCGATCAAAGGCTGCATTTCAGACGGAATTCAATAAAAGGGCCTCAAAAATCGGATACGGAATTCATCATACGTCGCAGAAGCTAGCGAAACTTGCAAAATGTGAGTTGCTAGATTCAGATTTTAGAAACTGTTCATGTAATTGTGCCTTAGTTAGCTTCATATGAATGTACAGTACGCATTTATATAGATCATATCTCCTATGGAAATAGTAATGTTTATAAATATCAACAGAAATCTATTGTCACATTCTGATGAGCTTTCACACTGTATTTGATATCTATTTTTGAATCTGCTATCTGTTGTGACTGCATATCTGAAAGCCCTAGTATAACACTGAGATGTGGGTGGGTGTATGGAGATAAGGCTCCTGTTTTCAATAACGATTGCACGGGATCAACGAATGGTTGCCCCTTATGAAGACTTGTATGTATACAGGACATGCTTGATAATATACATGAACACCACATTAAGCAAAATAATTATGCTAAAGATCCAACACGATGCTCTAGTTTCAGGGAATATGGACCTTATCAATTAACAACTAAGGACTTCCTCTATGTAAACCATACAGCACAAAACTGATAAATCAATGATTGTTAGCCTCTTAGGTAACATTGATTAACTTGTCAAGAGGACAACATATAGAAAACAAGTAGATATCGTGTGGGAACGACCGGACGAACTTGGTTTCTCGCAAAGACTCTCACTGATGTGGTGGAATTGATCATTGATACATTATATTTTGTTTTGGGGCAGAATTAAGACATTATTTATATTAGAGGTTAAGATTAGTGATCAATTCCTAGTTAAGGTAGGATTAGCAAAACTCATCATTATACATTAAGGAATTAGATCATAAACTAAGAGTTATTTCTTTAAAGAGTTCCACTATGGAATCAAATTGATTAAGTGAAATTTGCATAATATTACCATTCATGTGTCAAACCAACACATTCTAAATGACGCACTATTAGCTTTAGACAACCTCAATGGATAGATAGTAACAGAATCCTGTAAGCTTATACATATTTGTCAGCGGGGTTATCATTTCATCTGTTGGTATGGTGGCTATTTAACATAGTAAATGGCAATGTGTGTTCTGTTTGGCTTTTTAATTATTGTATAATTAATACACTTGCACCGGAACATGCAAGTATATACAACAAACATAACCAGCAAATCCCAACCAAAAGGTAGGCTCTGGGGAGGGTGGGATACCCTACCTTACCCGTTAGAGGCTCCTCCCAGTGGAACATGCAAGTGTTTACACCAAATGAATACGTGCTACTACAAGCATACATGATTCTGCTATCTCTGTACCAAGTGGAACACAATAAGTGGCAATGTGTGTTCTGGTTGGCTTTCTCATTATTGTATAGTAAGTGGAACGTGCAAGTGTTGACATCAAATGAATATGTGCTACTATAATCATATACATGATTCTGCTATCTTTTGTATCATTAATTTTTGTATTATGTTTTGACATTATTTCTATCGGTCATTTCAGTGGCAAAAATGACCTCTGTTTTTGACGATCCAACTGTGGAGATTCAAGAATTGACAACTGTAATCAAGCAGGACATCACTGCTCTTAATGCAGCTGTAGTTGATTTGCAGCTTGTTTGCAATTCACAAAATGAAAGTGAAAACATTTCAAGTGACACAACTACCCATTCAACTACAGTTGTTGATAATCTGAAGAATCGTTTGATGGGGGCCACAAAAGAGTTCAAGGAAGTCCTTACTATGAGAACAGAGGTGTGAATTTGTTGCGTGACACATCTAGGAGTCTAACAACTAGAGGTGTTGAAACGGGCAGGTTGGGCGGGTTTGGTGACAGGTCAACATGGGTAACTAGATGTGCGTAGATTTGAAATTTTACATAAGTAAATAGTTGGTGTGTCAAATATGATAACACAATTTACTTTGTTAGTTTATTTCAGTAATAAATTAAGTTAATTCAATAAAATGATTTAGAAGGTTGTATTCACAAAAAAATGGGGGTGCAATTCCTGAGATGACACGACACGGACCCAACATGATATAAAAGGGTTTGCTATGACACAACTAACTCATTTAATTAACTGGTTGTGTCACGTGGACATGACCAACTTCAAACTGCCACACTGTTTGATACAAGAATGTGTGTGTGTGTGTGTGTGTGTGTGTGTGTGTGTGTGTAATACCAAACTTGCTGATCCGTCGACCCGACCAACCTGCAAACCCCTTTGGCACTGTTTAGATATTTGGGTTACACATGTCTCAGTTTGGGTTCAATTTCTCACCACGATCAATATGAGCCCGCCAACTCAAACTCAACATGAATTTCCACCCCTATTAGAAACATACTTTGGGAATCTTTTGTTTTACCTTTGACCCATTGACCCCTTTCCTTTTAAGGTGTTCTTTTATCTTGTTAGTGATAAAACTTAACCCAAATCGACCCATTGAAAAGTAAATGGGTTGATACCACCTCGACTAACAAACCTTGTTTAGAAACATATTTGTTCACGTGACTAACATATTAACTTGTTATCTTTGGACTGCAGAATTTAAAGGTTCATGAAAATAGAAGGCAGTTATTTTCCGCAAATACTTCAAAAGAGCCTGCTAATCCATTTGCCAAACAACGTCCCTTAGTTAAAAAATCAGCATCTAATGCTTCAACTTCACCGCCTCCTTGGGTTAGCAACGCCTCAAATTCATCTCCCTTGTTTCCCAGGTAAAGACGAGAAACGGTGTGCTCATTTTGTTTAATTTATTAAATTGTTTAGCAAACATTTTTTCGGTGATCTTATTAGTAGGGACTTTCTTCTCACATATACATTTAGAAACCAATGTCTTTTTATAGGTCGCAAAATGGGCCCGCTGGGTAACAGATCAAAAGTTCACAAAGGGTTCAAGTTTAAAATGATGATTATGGGATTCGGGTTGGTTTGCTTGGGTCGACCTGTACTCTTTCTGTCCAAAGTTTAAAGTTTTCTATAAATATGCCAAATATAATTTATGAATTGTATCAGTTTGATGATAAATAACCCTTTAACAAAATTATTGCAGAGGTTTTATGAATTAAAAATGACAGTTTGATATGCATACAACACAATTTATTTTGTACACAAACAAAAAATACGAATATGTCAATTCAATTTTACATTTTTACCCTGCCATTGCAAGTAAAGACCAAAAGATAGTAAAAGACATGCGAGGATAAATTTGTTAAAACTGAGAATTTTCTGTGTGTTGTGTTCAGATCAGTACCCATTAAGCGACTTTTGACCTGTTTTTTTTTTAAAGTTGATCTTTTTTATTTCACCTGTTAGAGATAAATCATAACCTGGTTGAAATTGCTACATGCACCTAGAACCTTGGATATATCTAGTAACCCCTTGATTCTGTGGTTGACCCTTGACTTTCCAGGACAGATGGAGAATCACAGCCATTGTTACAACAGCAGCAAAGTCAACAGCAGCAACAGATGGTTCCGTTACAAGATAGTTACATGCAGAGTCGGGCTGAGGCTCTTCACAACGTTGAGTCAACTATTCATGAGTTGGGTGGCATTTTCACCCAATTGGCAACCATGGTTTCTCAACAAGGAGAGCTTGCAATTAGGTTAGTCTCATATTAAAATTAAAAGTTGTTAGTTGTTACTTTATAAAATGCATAACACAATCCATAGGGAAGATGAGCCCTTGGATATGTTCATCTGACGTCTGTGATTAATTTCTTTTCTCCATAGAGGGTTCTATGGTTCTATACTTTCTTGGGTTCTACAGTGAAGCTTCCTCGCATATATATATCTTTAGGATATGTAGTTATGTATATGTATTATGATCATGGACATCCTTATCATTTTCAATACAAACTAATGATTTTGAAAAAAAAAACAAATCAGTCCAAACCCTCCAAACCTAACCATTAAATTGCTAAATTGGCTGTGTAGACCGAACGTCCGAACTGACCGTTTAACTTTTACCAAGTATATTGTTTTTCAATTTTTGTAATATGTAAGTTATCTATATGTGTTATGATCATGTACCATCTTCATCATCTTAAAATCTTTAATACAAACTAATGATTTTGGAAATAATAAAAATAAAAGATCGGTTGAAGTTGTGACACGGGAGCTTTTAAACCGTCAAACCATATACTGTCCGTAACCTGTTTAACTGTTACTATCCGTGTTTAATATTCGGTTATGTATATAATCGATGATTTTGGAAACAAAATAAAAAATCGATTCAAAACGCCAAACTGAACTATTAGTGAAACCGCCAACCCTGTAAACTGGCTGTTTAACTTTTGTTATTTATATCTAGTTTTTGTGTTGGGAACATTTAGTTGTGTATGGTGATCATGAACAGTCTTGATCATTTTAAAATTCTTGAAAGGAGAAAAACCGCTCACCGTCAATATCAAACCAACCCAGCCAGTCCGGCCAACCCACCCCCCCAACCCACTCGGGAGGTTTGGTTTGTTGTTCCTTAAGACTATAATTAGCGTGGTTTGGTCAATGATTTTGTCAAAGCAGGTCGAACTGAACAGCCACCACCACCACTATAGTTTCTGAAATTGTGTGATTAAGGTTCTGCAATTACATCCCTTTGGAGTTGAGTTTTACTAAATTGGCACATAAGTCATTAAGTCCCTAGACTTGGGTTTTACATGCATAAGAAAACCCATTTATATTACAAAACTTAACGATTAAGTCCTCAAAACTATCTTGTTTTTTTGGGTGACAGGATCGATGAGAACATGGAAGATACACTGGCAAATGTAGAAGGGGCACAAGGGCAACTAATGAGGTACCTTAATGGTATATCATCAAACAGGTGGCTTATGATCAAGATATTTTTTGTATTAATTGTATTCCTTATGATCTTCCTATTTTTTGTAGCCTAGGTAGCTAGTTTATTATCCTTGATTGTACCTTACTCATTGATAGTTGTAAACCTGTTCTGACTTAGAGACATGCCTTTTGGGAGTTGATAACAACAGAACAAAATGGAGGGGCTTACCACGCTCCTTCATGCCCCACAACTCCCCTCCACCTTGGATTTTTTAGCTTCTCCCCCTCACTCCCGTTGTCACCTTGCACAAAAACATCCCGGAGGTGGTGTTTTGCAAAGGCGTCGTTACGATGAGAATAGGCTGGCACAAATGGCCTTATGGCTTGCATGTCTTACTAAAAACTCCATTAAATAAATACGTATGTGGCTCGTCAATATTTCATTAATAAAAACGAAGGCTAGCAAGAAGCTAGGTTACAAGGTTTAAATTAAAATGATTATATCAAGTTTCCCAATCTCAATTGTTCGTGTGTCCTCTGTTTTTTATCCTTAAAAACGATTGTACTTTTACGTTTCTCTGTATTTTCGCTTCACCCATTCTTTGATCATTGAATTGCTTGTCGTTTTTAGTTCACTATGCGCACCAAAGAATCGACGGAAATATTCCATGCAAGATCTTCTTTTGGACCTGTGAGTAAACCCATTAATTATCTTGAATTCGGAGAGCCTCTCTTGTACTGTGTATGTCATCTCTTTAGGAACACATCACCAATCAAACACTGCATCACATACACCACTCACAACTTTACATCGAATTAGATAGCGATCCGTGGATTCAATTTGTCGTTGCATAGTTGGCACCCATTTTCGGTCAAGATACCACATTTTTGTAGATTTTACTTGGATGGTATACGATACAGGCTTGCTTTCCATGTAAAAGCGTCAACTTTTAAAGGTAACCAAAGAAGCCATGTTTGGCATTTTGAAGTTGTTGCCTTGCCACATTTGATTCTACTTCCTTATGGGTTGTCATCATTAAGACACTAGTAGGTGTCTTTACACTAAGCACTACATAATTATCTTTGTCGTGTACATTATGGACCTTGTGCTTTGGAGAAGAGTATGGTATTTGACATGTTTCCTAATGTGCATGTCTTCGCCTAGAACTACAACTTTGAAAAGGACATAAGTCATTAAGCCATCCGAAGAGTGACAGATAGCCAGATACATGTACAAAGGAGAGGAGGGGGATGCAAATTGCAGTATTAATTTCAAAGCCCTTTCTACTAACCATTCTCTTTGTTTTATTTTTATTGAACTATCTACACTACACTACTTAATATTTATAGACATATAAAGTATAGATTAATGTAATTTAGTGTTTATCGTTATAATTATTTTTTTCCTAGGTGCTTAGAATTATGTGTTTACTTACATTAAAATAGTAACTCTAATTTTTTTTCAAAAAATATCATTTTTTATTAGACACAAACATATATTGACCCGACCGAAATAGGATTTCATTTATTTTTTGCCCCTCGTCCATAAAATTTTTGTATTCGTCACTGCATCCGAAAGGCTAGAGCTTCAGAGAAGAACAAGTCTAACTAAGCTCTCTTGAGAGATAGACCACTCGGAGACTAAGCTTTGAAGAAGGGTAAGTTTGATGACAAGTATAAGTTGCAAGAAGCTTGAGCTCTGAAGAATGATGTGTTCGGAGTGTTGTTCCCTGTATGAACTTACTCTGTATCCTAAGGTCTAGAGATGAATGGTTTTTAACTTGACATACCTATGCTAAGAAAAACCAACCCTAAACAAACCGAACTCCCATAACGTTGAATATCATCAGCAAAAACATATGCCTTATATTTCACACAAACAAAACCGGAAACATAAAAGCTTAATAACTTGCAAACATGATTTTTAATAAACCCAGACACGGGTTATAACATATACGCGAATATAATATAATTTCAATAATTCATGATTATTATAAGTCGGCCACTTTTTAGTATAACTGCTCGTAATTTCATCTTTGACGCATAAAACATCTATCATGAAGATCATGAGTCATTTTCGTCATTTTTCACATAACTTTTGTCTATGAGCATGTTTGGGATTGCTTATTTAAGTGGATGCGTGTTTTTTTTTATTAAAAGTGTTTATTGAGCTTATGACTTTTAAAAAACAGTTTTTAAAATAAAGTGTTTGAATTATCTTTTTTGTAATGGGAAAAGTAAATAAGTTGTTCTTTAAAAAGTGTTTGGTTAGCTTTTATATGTAAAATGACTAAAAAATGGTTAGATAGGTACAAGATTAAGTGAGTACAAAGTTAAATGAAACTATTACGATAATGCACTACTCAAAAAACTATAAGTTATTTTTGAAAAGCCAGAGCTTATTAACTTATAGGAGAAATCAACATGTTTATTATGTTGCCAAACATTCAAATAATAAATGTTTATCTGCTTTCCAAAAAACTAATAAGTCAATAATCATTTTATTATTATTTTTTTCAAAACGCTCAACTAAGTATTATTTACAACATTGAGTTAGTTTCCAAGAAAAACCACCTCAATAAACAAACAGATGAAAAACCTGTCTAACTCAAATATCAAACACGTACCCTCTCGGTTTTAAATTTTAGAACATCATCAATACCACTCATCCAGAGCTTGGTGGTAAGGGCATGGGGTATACCCATGTTAACTTAACATGTTAAACATGTCACGTAGGCGCCACGTCAGCATAAACACCACTTAACACCAGAGGGGATACTCCATGTCATGTTAAACTATTTTTAATTAAATTTTTTTCTTTTCATTTTCGAATTATTTTAATGACTATAAAATTAGTTTTTTTTTTGTCTTCGAAAAAAAAAATAAATAAAATAATTAAATAATTATTTAAAATTAAAAAAAAAACACTACAAATACATTTATTAAAAAGATAAAACCTACAAATACTTGAGAAAAAAATAAAACATACAAATACTTGATAAAATAATCAATGTGATCGTGATCGCTCGTAGATATCCTCGATCAAGTCCGCCTTCAATTGGTTATGGATGTCTCGATTTCTTATTTCTTGACGAATTGCCCGTTTGTGATCCTCGTCGATTTCTTCATACTCCGTATCCAACCCCTCCTCGTGAAATTGACAAATTGCGGCACCCTGGTCCTCGAGAATCATGTTGTGTAAAATTATACAACCGCGCATCACGTTAGCGATTTTGTCTCGATGCCACATACGAGCGGGGTGAGCTATGATATGCCATTTATCCTTCAAATCGTCAAATGTACGCTCTATGTCTTTACGAGCCGCACTGTGAGCTTTCGTGTAAACCCTGCGCCTTTCTCCGATGGGAGCCGTAAACCCTTTCACAATCGTAGAGTATTCGGGATAAATCCCGTCTCCCAACTAATATCCCCGCTTGTACGTGTTGCCACGTAGCTCAAACGATGAATCGGGCTCACGTCCCTCGATGATATCATCCCAAATGGGTGATCGATCCAACACATTGATATCGTTGTTCGACCCAGCGACACCAAAATATTGATGCCAAATCCACATATCGTACGAAGCAACGACTTCGAGCATTATGGTTGGATGCCCATGATCACCTCGCATATACTGACCCCACCAAGCGTTGGGACAATTCTTCCACTCCCAATGTGTGCAGTCGATGCTACCGAGCATCCCACGAAAACCCCATTTCTGGTCGTGAAACTCGTACAACTGTCTAATATCGCTAGCAGTGGGTCGGCGTAAATATTTTCTTCCATACAAGTTGTAAAGACCTAATTTTAAAACTACGTATGAGAATAAAACAAACATGGTATTTAAATTAAATAACTAAACAAATGTTGTACGATAAGTATTACCTTTACAAAACTTTTGAATGCACGTCCTAATTGTCCGATCGGACATCCTCAGATACTCGTCGAATGAATCACCCGTAATACCGTAAGCCATAACTCGAATTGCGGCCGTGCACTTTTGCAATGGAGTGAAACCGATCCTTCCTCTCGCGTCGCTTCTTTGCGGGAACCATGAATTCTCTCGTTCTAAATCGTTCACAATTCTTAAAAATAGTGAACGTCGCATACGAAAACGTTGTTCGAACGCTTCTGCCGGGTAGACGCATGGATCGTTGAAATAGTCTCTAAGAAGACTCGTTTGCCCCATTTCACGGTTTCGATTTAGACGAGCTCTTCGGGTAAGCGTTTGTTGCGCTCGTCTATTTAGCCGACGTTGCTGATAGTTCACCATCATCTGGAAAAACATATCCGCGGCTTCGTCGGACGACGAGTCGGATGAATCGTTGGACGAGAGGAAATCCATGGTAATTTTTATGAGATGAGAGTTGAGAGGGTTTGGTTTTTTTAAAAAAGATGTGGGTGTAAAAAAATGGAGAATGGTTTGATTTAAATAGTGGTAGAAAAAAAGGTTTTTTTTATTATTTAATGACCCAACGGTCATTTTTTGGACCGTTCAACGGTAACCATTTGATTTTCACGGGCGCCAAAGGTTTGACGGATTGGCTCGGCGCCGGTCTTCAACGCGGGATGGGGGCGGTGTTGGCACCGAATGACGCCGTTAAATGGCAAAATGGCATCCCTTGACGCAGGTATACCGGGTGCCCTAATAATCACTTTATTTAATAACTCAATAATCAGTTTATTTAATTGATTTTCATGTTATCTCCACCATTCATCTAAAATCACCAACACAGAAACAGCTGATCGTCGCCTGAACCCTAATTCAACACCTCTATCTCAATCTCCATTTTCTTCTACCTCTAGATCCCCCTCCCTTTCATTACAATTTTGAAAACCCTAACTTTTTAAAGTAATTCTCGCACTCAATCATCGTCGATTTGGGGGAAAAAAGAGATCACCAATCTTCAACATCCCAGAAAGATCAACGTCAATTCTGATCAATTTTACTCTTTTAGTTTTCCGATCCAAATTTTATGGTGCCGGAGATATTCCGTTCTTCACATCCCCAAACGTAAAAATTATCGTTTTGCTTCATCTTATCCGAGCCCTAGTTTCAGTTTCAGTTTCAGTTTCATCAAATTGGTCATCGATTTTAGCGATCCCCAATTTACCATCTCCATTGCAAAATCCGTCTACTTAACTGCAAAATCGTTGCAAAACTTTAACTTTGTTCATAGGTGTATTATATTATATTGGATACACATATAATATAAGTTTTCCTAAAACCAAACAAAACCCTTGGATTTATTAATTCATTTTTTTTGTAATTTGAAGTTTCATTTTTTGAAATTTGAAGTTTTTGATATAGTGAAGTTGGTTGTTGAGTTTGTGAAGAAAGAAAAATGGTTGGAGGTGGAAATCGAAAGGATGATCCGATAGCAATCAACAGCACAAATGTATTTGCTGCTCTTGGAAGCCTAAAGAAGAAAAAGAAGTCCGAGGGTTCTTCGAAAAAGGGCGGTGGTTCGAAGAAGAAGCAGGATAAGGAGAGTAAGGAGGAGAAGGAGCAGGTTTTCTGGGCTCCGGCCCCGTTAACGGTGAAGTCATGGGCGGATGTGGATGATGAGGATGATGATGATTACTATGCGACTACAGCCCCGCCTCCGGTTTGGGGTGGAATGCAGCAAGAGAAAGTGAAAGGAAATGAGACTCCGGTTGAGGTGAGACATCATGGTACAAACTTTAACTGTTAGTTTTATGATCTATGTTTCGGATATAGGATGTTCTAATTATGTGTTTTTTGAGGAGTTATAATTAGCTAATCAGCTGTCAATACAAGTATATAATAATTTTATAAATATGGAATTTGATAGATTGTAACATTTAGAATAGTTATTTAAGTTTGAAGTAAGTTGTAGCCTTTATTTGTCTTTGGTTTTATAAATGTGAGAGACCATCTTGTTATGGGTTGAAGTGTGACCCTTATCTTATTAGAGATTAAGTTTAATTATGTAGTAGGCCATAGTAATTGATAGGTGTAATGGAGGCGTAAAGGGTAAGCCTTGGGCCTAGGAGCATGATGCTTAAAACGCAAGGGCTTTTTTAAGCTAGGCGCACAATATAAACGTACATTTTAAAGGGTTTTAGATGTGTTTTTTAGGGCTAGTTTAGGCAGGCCATTTTTGGATATTTGAAACCAGTTTTAGCGGTCATGGAAGATTCAACTTTAGAGTTGATGAAAAAACTGAGTACCTAGTACGCTATATAAAAAATGAAATGAAGACAGAATGGCCAACTTGTTTACTTCATTATAGAAACAAAAAGGGCAGTCTAATGGTCTATAATGTAAAAATGGTCAAGATAGTGAAAGGAACTTATGAATTAGGATTTTTGAAACATGATCACATAAAGTTTAAGAATATAAGTAAAGGATACAATATCCTTTTATCGTAAATAGTGGGAAAAATGAGTGATATTTTGTTGTATTATGACTGAAATGATTAGACTCATAGGTAGATGATGTATTTGGGGTATGAGTAGCATAAAATTACAATGAGACGATAAAGAGAGAACGTGTAGGTTTGTGTAAAAGGAGTAACTTATACCCTCACATAGTAAAATATTCTATGGGTTAAAATCTACTTGGGAAACGTTCAAAAGATGTTTGAACGAGGCAAGTATCAAGTTAAAAAATCATGAAGATTTGATTTTAAATTAATTGTATAAAAAGGGTTTACAAACATACAATATGTTAAGATGACGTGACCTAACATTAGATAATAATCTAAATAAACAAAACGTTATTCAAGTATAATGTCATTTAATATATGTCAAGATGTCAAAGGATTTATTTCATGTTATAAAGTGAATTAATTTCATGATCAATTGTTATTTGGTATACCAAGCTGAGATGATAGGGTATGGGACTAATATAGTAAATATAGAGACATGTCAAAATTGCGTAATTAAGGAAGCATTAAACTGTTATTTTGTTTATTCATTTATGTTGATAGAGTGTCATTGATGAGTTTTATGGAATGGATATATATTAATGTGATTGTAAGTCAAGCCAATCTCAATGCTTGATCATAAAATAAAAACAAAAAAGAATTAAGATTTTCTTTGTTGACCATGAATTTGTTTGTTAACGTTATGAGTATCTTCTGTATGGGGTAAGATTTATGGTAGATGATGAAACCATATCGCATCGGAATATCAATGGTGGTAAAGAAGCAATCATTGTTAAGTGCATGATAGTATGCATAGTAACATCATAAATGTTTCACCCAACAAGATTGTGGATGTAAAACAATCATCAACAAGTGACGACCCTAAAAAAATTCAATTATAAGAGTAACAAAGGTAGTCATTTGTTGAATTACAAGTTACAACGCTACAACAATTGATACGTTGGTTAATGGTGGAGTGATAATTGTCCTAAAAGGATCTCTTATGTGGTATGCGAGAAATATATTTTTACAAGATCATGAATTTATATCTTATGTCGTAAATATTCAAAATAGAAGTTACCTTTAACATAATTGAAGACTGTATAATCTTTGTTAAAAAAACAAGGTTAGAGCTAAAGTAGTACGTGGCAACTTGAGAAAGCAACAATTTTACTTAGGTGGCGCTGAATTTTGAAATTATTGATCTGTTTAAAAAATAGAGATTTGTTGAGTTGATTGGAGCACATCTAACCTTGTATTTGCCCAATTCCTACTTCACCTAGGTTAAATGTGTAGTAGGTGAAGTTTGGTATTTTTATATATTTCTCCCCAAATGCATCCCCAAATAAGTAATGAATTACTCCTTTAAGTTGTTCACCTTGCTGCAAAATAGATGCTATTGGATAGCGTATGAGTTTGTTATGTGACACATAGGTCTATTTTGCGCTTTCCTAGGTGCGCATATCCATCTACTAAAAGTAGGGGTGGTTGCCATAGATAGATAGGTTGATGTAGTTGGATTTCTTTTAAAAAAACATTAGATGGATTATTTGAGGGATGTAGTGACCTTTTTACCTTTGGTTACAATACCTAGTAAGAGTATGTTAGACTATTGAAAGATCTATGTGTGCTTGTATATCTAATTCGATTATATTTGGTTTGCAGTTTTAGATTCTAGATTCACGAGGGTACTCATTATAAATAACCCTAAACCTTTTTTTGTTTTGTTTTAACCTTGTGTCTTTGTCTCGATTCTGTGTTAATGGTATTTTCTCTTTTTAAGTAAATATATACCGGCTCGTATTCCTTTACAAGCAACTCAAATTTAGTATTTTTCGATATATTATATTTATTTATTGTTATTCGCCTCTGCGATTTAGCTTTGCCACATATCCATTCTTCCACAGCAGGCAATCAGGGTTGACATGTGATGTGTGGAGAACTACTATAGTTTGGTGTCGATGCATTTGGGGAGAAATAGTTATAATTTGGATATTAATGGGAATTTGGAAGGTTTTGACATTTAGAATAGTTATGAAAAATAAAACTTATTATAATCATTTATTTGTCTTTAGTTTTGTAAATGTCAGACATTATCCCAATTCCTGTTTCCGGGAGGGGTGTTACACCCGTCATTTGAAAAGTATTATTTTGTTAAATGACTCTTTTTGTTTGCAGGAGAGTGAAAGTGAAGATGAAGATGAAATTGATGAACACGATGAAGTAAGTGATCATGAACCAGAAAACGAACCCGTTGTTCAAAAGCCTGCTGAAAAAGAGACCATTGTGCCTAAAGATAATGACAGACAGTTGTCAAAGAAGGAACTGAAAAAGAAAGAACTTGCTGAACTTGAGGCAGTGCTTGCAGAATTGGGACTAGCTGAAAATGGTGGCCAAGATGATTCTTCTGGTAAGCTATCAAAGATTCTTTCATATATAAGTTTAATAATTTATATTTTTCTTCATGAGGAAATTGTTTCACCTAATGTTTTTTAGGCAAACTGCATGAAACAGAAACAAACTGTAAATTTTTTTCCTAATTTTAACAATTAGCGATCAACTTTAATTTAGGCACAAAATAGAACCAGTTTTCGCTTTTTTACCTATTTTGCAGCCAAGTTACATTTTATTACTGATTATAGCAACCAATGACTTAATTGAACAGAAGCAGATCATTTTTTGCTGTTTTTATAAAAGCTATTAATGTGGCATCTCATTTTTCGTTCGAGTGAGTGGCTAGATTCAAATCCATTGTGGTCCAACTTAGTTGAGTTGGCAAACTGAGCAGGCCAGGCATGTTTCACAGGTCAAAATGAATATGTTTTCAGGTACTGGTTGATTTGTTACTAATGCCAATGGTAGAACAAACAAATGAATCCAAATTAAACAAACAAACCTAGCAAAATCTCACTCAGTTATAGGGTCTCGGGAGGGTGGGATGAGGGCAGACCTTACTTCCATCCTAAGGAAAGAGAGGATGCTTCTAGAGAGACACCCTTCTCATGCAACCCGAATTTTGTTTTTGCATATCATATACTTAAATAGATGAATCCATAATGTAAATGAAAAACAACTAGCTTTACACAAATAATACAATCAACTGTAGAACAAACAAATGAATAACTAAAGTGCACAAATAACTGGATCTTAAACTCAAGAGTTCAATTTTCACAAGTTACAATCTTAACTTACACAGCAAATACTAAATTCACATCCCTTATATTCATGAACATCAACTAAATTTACCTAAACAGTACAATTTCAAATTAGTTTTTAGGGGTTACGGAAATTGGGCTGTGAAAGTAAGGTTCTCCTTTTATTTTATATAATTGGATTATAACTAGTCTCACATCAGCAATTTACGGGTGAAATGACTGAAATCTAGTAAAATCATGTAAAATGGGTCTGTGTGCTAAAAATGGTAATAAATTGCAAGTTGTTTTGTATTTTGCACTTTTTAAAAGTTGGTTGTTAATATTATGAAGAAAAAAAATGTAAAGTTTGTTTCTATTTTGTGTAGTTTGCACTAAATATATAAAAATAACGTCTTTCTAAGTTTGGATATTTATTGTTCACAGAGAAGACCTTGTTTGGGTCCACATCCCGGCCGAACTAGCCAACTTATGCTAAAAATCTTGAGCAATAACTTGTTAAAAATTTCCACTTTCGTGCATTATTTTTCCAGGTGGTGCCCAAGAGAAGATAAACGGGGAGACCGATAAGAACAACAAAAATGTGCCAGCTGGCGAGAGCAAAAATGCTAAAAAGAAAAAGAAAAAAGAGAAGTCTTCGAAGGATACCAAAGAGCAGCATGTCTTGCCCGAGCCCGACACTGGGAATTCAGCATCAGAAGCTACCGGGTCAGATAATGTTGCTGGAATTGATGTGAAAGAGAAGATAAAGAAGGTGGCTGCTGCTAAAAAGAAGAAATCCAACAAGGAAATGGATGGTGCCGCTAGAGCTGCCGCCAGTGAGGCAGCGGCAAGGAGCGCTAGGCTTGCAGCTGCTAAGAAAAAGGAGAAGAGTCACTACAACCAACAGCCAGTGCGGTAGGTGCCCATAAATTGGCCGCCTGTTTATTTGTCAAAGTGCACAATAAACGATCTGAATCTTGTGTTTTTCATTTTGAAATATGCTTTTACATGGCAATATTTTCGGTTTTTACATTGACAATTAGTAGAAGTTTAGAACTTTTGGGTACTTTATCGGTAGCTTAAAGCTTAAACTTTTCTTCTTTTGTAGAAAGCAAAACTAAAACCTCCTATGGATGTTTTTACTCTGTTGGTGCTAAGGGACTTAGCGACCAATTTTATGATCTATAATTCTTAATTTCTTATGACAAGTTGAACTCCAAATGTTTAAAATCAACTATTAATATCTTTTTGGTCATGTGTTTACACCTAAGAGTTGGGTTGAGCTTCAACTGTTCTCTGTTTTAAAATATGTTATACAAACCGTATTAATATGTAAGAAGCAAACATGTAGGATTTATGAACAAAGGAAAATGATCATTTGGGTCGTTTAACTGACACGAAAATGAATGTGTTACCAAGGATAAAATCCTACGATTTTACAACCATTTTTCACCGTCTCCAAGATGGTATGAGAGGACATATGGTGTACACTACAACACTTCTAAAGTGTCTCTCTTTAACAACACTTTCAAAATAGCTTGTCTGAGACTTTAGTGTTTTGGTAATTGTACTTTGTTTATCATGCAAGATAAATTTGTTTAAAATAACTATTTTATCTTTATTTTTCTTTTTGACGTTTGTATCTTCACGCGCAACGGACAAATATCATTTCTCTGCAATCAGAATCAGATCAACGGTGTCACGTGTTGCCATATTCGCCACCAACCACAACCGTGAAGTTGTGACAAATATAGAAAACATGTATGTTTATTAGAAAAACACTATTAACAACATATTCGATTCCATATGATTACATTCATCTATACAACCCATCATTCGTCAATTGGTAAACTAAAAGATTGACAAAAACCATAATAAACTTGACAAAATCTTATCGTTTCCTATTCCATTCTGCCGTCTGCGGGTAAACTTACCTTTTATATATATATATATATATATTTCATGCTGGCTGCTGACTAGACTCGTGTGTAGATGACGTGTCATTACTGCCCCCAATTTCAAACTTGCATAGTGGACATGATGCATTGATCTTCAACCATTTATCTACACATTCTATATGAAAGTAATGCATGCAAGGAAGCTCTCTCAGCAGATCATTATCTGCATATTTTGCCAAGCATATGCAACAAACCTGCACCATTTACCATATGTCAAACTGTGGTCATAATTTCTTGTCATATGTACCAGAAAAAACGAGTACATGCCAAAATGGGTACGTTTTTGTGGGTCAAAACAGGTTGTGCAGACACCTACCCAAAAAATTATACATTCTTTAGTATATGTAAATTGGCTGAAACTAGGGTTGTAAGCTACTCGAGAACGGCTCACTTTAAGCTTGAATCGAGCCGAGCTTATACAAGCTCAATCCTCAGCTTTACATATCAAACTTGAGTAGGCTTGCAAACCTAAACAGGATTGTTATTTATATAACTTTTCTTTAGTTAATTAAATATATATTTATATAAGATATAAATTATAATAAAAATAACTAAATACTATAAATTATATATAAAAATAATTATAAGAAGAATATAAATAAAAATAATTATAAATGTATATAAATACAATAACTAAATAGTTCAAAGTAATAAAAGAGTCAAGCCCAAGCCGAGCTTGAGCTTGAAACCTACCCGCGAGTGAGCTCACGCATTAGAAATAGAGCTCTAAACGAGCCTAGCTCAAGCTGGGGCGAACTCTGGTTACAGTCAATCAAAAGTAATGCTATTTGGTGACAAAAAATATTTACGTATTTAGAAGTATTATTTAAGTCCTATCAACATATCAAGAAACAATGAATCTAAACAAGTTTTTAAGAAAATGGTTAACAAATAAAAAGTTAAAAACTTACAGCATCTTCCCCAGAGATGGCCCGCTCTTTTTCTGTTCCTGCTGCTAGAATCCCGCCTTCATCCACTCCTGAATCGTTATTATCTTTAGTGTCGCTATTTCCATTTTTCTTTATTTTGAACTTGTGTGTTGGCAAAGCGTTTATAGAATCTTCACTTGCTCCCTTCGTTTGATTCATATCCTCATGAACACCAAGGATTGAAATGATACAAGGCAGGCAACAACATATCATTCCACACAAAATAAAAGGCATTGCATAGCCGATACAGCTAAAAGTAAGAAACACTATACAGAGCCTGTAACAATAACAAAAGAAGTCATAAGGTTTCTTATCACGTAAGGTTATTGGTGGCAAAATGCACAAGTCAGGAAGGTGGGTGACGAGATGTGCGTTGAAATGAATATTAAATAATATATAGGGATGGGGAATGGGATGGAGTGACATTTTAAGTGTTTTTTTGTGTTTTTCCCTAAAATTTGGGAATGGGGTGTAATTGTACACAGCCCAACTCAAGCTAGGTAATATATTAATGATACCTGTACAAATTGGGAGCATCAGCAGACGATGAGTGGCCACCAAATATCCAAACATTGCCAACTACGAACCATACAGCAAAAAAGCAATCCAAAGCCATTTTAAAATGGTCCACAAGCATAGTAAACCTGAACATTTTCTAGCCGTCAGATCACATGAATTCACGAAAATCATATCTTAACAATTAAAATTAAGATTGTGTCGGATATAAATGATTTGCAAGTAAGCAAGGCAATCGGTTACATAACATTCTATCTGTATGTGATTTCACCTCCTTTAAAAATAACACTTGATCTTTCATAGTTTTTCTTTTAAGGTACTATTTCTAGATACAACCTAACAAATATATAAAAACATGGATTAATTTCATGTATTTGTGTGTTTGTATATCCTTCTTATTCGACATATCCAATTCATCATTCGAACACAAAGAATTTCATATTCATTCATTTCATAGTAAATAAAATAAAAATGAATTATTTGCAACAATCTAGTTCACCAAATAAATGAACAGAAAAACTGCATTATTACTGTGAGTCATCTCAAAGCATAATGTTCTTTTCATTTAATCAGTGAAACAGGCTCTCTTATACGTAACTGGTTTTGCTATTAATATGAAATGAGTAATATGATATTTTCAGTGTTCAGAAAAGGTAAATATGATATTATGAAATTTAGAACGATATGTGAAATTTTGGACCTTTTAGAAAGACATGAAATTACCCCTACATGGAACTTATCAATTTGTTTAATAATATAAATTTAACATTTTAAAAACATAAAATGGCAACCAAGAGAAATATTAATAGGGCCAAATATTCAAATAAATCACCTAGCATTCGAAACCATATTTAGACCATTCCGAGTGTCAGATGCAGTGGTGGGGCGAATTTCCTCTTCAGAAGATCGAGCAAACGAAATAGTTATGTAAGAATTTGTTTCGGGATGATGATTACCCACAGAAGATGGCTGTCGGGCCTGGTTCGACCTGTTTTCAGTAGCCTGATTCCTATGAAGATAACGCCAGTACAGAAACGGAAGACTTGCAACACACCCACCGCTATAACCCACAATCCAAGCAAACAAAGGTGTCTGAGGGTTTTCATTTCTTGATATATATAAAACAACAACCGATGCAATGATTTCGCCCAAAGTGAATCCTAGCTCGAACGAAATCCATAACAAAGTGTCAAATGGACTCCACCTACGACGACCTAGCGTGTCCCCTCTCCTCCTAAGTGCATTTGATTCACTTGACAAAACCCGTGGCCCACCAGATAACCCGTGAAGTGAATTACTCGATCCATTTGATGAGGATGTGCCATCATTGTCATCATCACCCCCTCTCTCCAAATCAATTACATGATCATTTTCATGGTTTTCTCGAGTTTCAACTAGCAACGGGAAACTATCAGTCACTTGGTCTATATTATTCTGTTCTTCAGTGGTTACAGCCATCTTAATTTCCCAATAACTGAGAAAACGGTTGCATAATTGATGCTACACAATTAATATGCTTCAGTCACCCTCAGCATAATATATAGATTCCTGCAACATGATGCATGAATTTTATAAATACCATTGATTTTCAATTTCATATCAATCATAATGAGAAAGAACTCCAGTAAGATGCAATTATTATTTGTACAAAAATTAATCACCAAAGTATAATACTACCAAAATTAGTGAGCCGAGAGGATTATGATAACTTGAAGAACAAGAGAATGGTCAAAAGTACATGACACGCAGCTTGAATTCAGCTTAATAAAGATTAGGGCTCCAATTTCACACCATAATTTATTCATTTTCTGAAAAGTAACTATGAAATTTAACCTAAAACTCAACTGACACCACCGATCAGATATTTCCAGAATCGATTGGGAATTAACAATCGCGAATTAACCAGAATTCGCAAAGACTCAACTGAAAACCGTTAAACGGATTTTCACAACATCAACAACAAGAATAAAACGATCCTTGTGTATATGTATCAATTCCGTAATAGCATGAAATCCAGGTGATGAAATTCGAATCAGGACAAATCAAAGAACAAATTGTAAAGAAACAATACGAATTGAGCACGTAGAATCTTTGAAAAGCTAGGGTTAAGATTTGAAAAAACGTACCAGTGAGTTTAGGTTGCAGATTAGGGATTTTTGTTCGAAGAATAACCTTAATTGCGGTTAAATTTCATAACTTTTCTTCTTCCCGGAGAAAGATTCACAGTTTTTTATCCCTGTTCGTTGAGAAACCGGTCACGAGGGGGAATATTTGCAAAAGTCAAAAGTTCATACCCCAAAAGCCCCAACCTTTTAAGGCATCATTTAAAATTATGTGGTTTTTTTTAATATAACTAGAATTAATCGTTTTTAAGTTGAGTTGCGGTCGGATATCGTGGATATAAAACAAGTATATAATGTCGTCCTATATGATTCTATATTAAATAAAAGCTAGAACACAACATAACAAGCACAACAAACCAGAAAAAATCCAACTAAATCAATAGTTAGAATCGAGCATAAAAGAAAGACAAACAAAAATATAAGGAATGCAAATGTAGGAGAAAGGGGGTAGAAAAAAAAACCCTCGTGCTTTTGGCAGCTACGGGTTGTAGGAGAACCGTTCGTAAAATTAAAATAAAATAAATATTTTATTTAGTACGATTACAACAAATCAAATAAACCTATTCTATTACAATACAAGTGAAAGAAATTAGATCTACTCCTATTACAATTACAAGGAAATAATAGAAAAATACACGGAAATGAAATACAATACAAGTAAAGAATAAAAGATTACAAGGAAATGAAATTGAAATAAAAGGAGACAGAAAGTTATATTGAAATAATAAAGATTTAAATGGTGACAGAAAGTAAAAGAAAATGTTTTGAGAAAATCCTTTAGTACTAGTTTAGAAAAACGAGAAAGGTTCCAAGGAACCTTGGCGAAGGCTTCGGGTCAAAACCCGGGTCCCTTAAAACAAATTCCGGGTCTACCAAAGATCCGTTTTGTTTCCCAGGGTACAATCGCCTAAACCGTATTGTACGGCCGGGATAACTCTAAGCTTGAAGTTACCTTGAAGCTTGAAGAACAAGAACGATGAAGAAGATGAGAGAAGAGGATAGGAGAGAAAGAATTCTATGAATTCTGGTGTGTTTAGCCTCAACTAATGAGGCTGTATATATAGTGGATGGGAGCCTTGGAGAGCACACTAAGTTAATTCGTAGTCAAACTTTGCATTAAACGTCTTTAATGCAAATTCATTTCTAATTAACGCGGAATTACCTTAATTAGCTCAGAACGCGTTTCCATCTGTTAATCCGGAGGACTCCGCGTTACAGCTGTTTTCCGGAAGAACTGATCTTCCGTTCCGTCCCAACTTCAACCGGAAGAATTTCCGGTTGAACTCAGTTCCGCTTGAACTTCAACCGGAACCACTGTTCCGGTTGAACTCGGTTCCGCCCAGACCACACAGGTCCGGTTGAAACTGTTTCCGGATCAACTCACTTCCGCTTGAACCTCTCTGCCCAGACCACACAGGTCCGCTTGGACTTCAACCGGAACACCTTCCGGTTGAACCCAAAAACAATAAGGCGGCTCCGCGAGCGTGCGAAGTGCAAAGTGCGCCATCAAAGCGCCACATTGCGCCTCATACGCCCACGCCACGCGCGCGCGCGTGCGTGTGCGAGTGCGAGTTAGGGGTGCTTCGCACCCCTCAGGGTCCAAGGGATGTGCCCTACTAAAGGAAACAATAGTTGGTAAGGTTCCCACCTTATAAACCACTTTTGGTTTCAATTCCCAACCAATGTGGGATGAGTTAATATGCTATACTTAGCATTTTTCTCTCTAATTTTCGCAGCTTCACAAGTTGCGAGACCTCAACTTTGAGCTTCGATATCTCATTCATACGAGCTCGGATTTGGACGTGGTTTGATGCGTTGGAAAGCCTTCACAACGTACTACACAAACCCATTAAATACAGAGGCAACAACCTATGTTATCTGTATTTTATTTTAGTCCAAAGTTGGTGAAAAACTCATTTTCACACTTAGTGAAAAAAACTCATTTTTCACTAGTTTTTCTCCCAAAATTCCAACAATCCCCCACATGAATGGGTATCGATCTATTCTTCAAGAATCAAAGGCAATTTCGGCAGTCCAGTATTGCAGGATAGGTAGGTGTCCCCTTTGAACCTTCCTTTGTGAAGCATACTTGGGTTACTGGTGTTTGGTAGACGCGATGTCTTTGAACCAACCGACCGTTTGTGTAACCGTTATTACACCCACACAACACTTTCCCTAACTTGGTTAGCCCTCATTGTCGTGTCCAATCATGGTCCTGGAACACTCGCCTGGTTCTGCTAGAGCTCTAGGATTTGTGCCCAACAAATCCATTCGAAGCGACCGCACTTCTCTCTTGCATAGGTGATTACCACAATCATTAAAAGCATTGGTATTATGATTTACTCAAAATCATCTATGACTTACACAAAGTCATTGACCATCGCATGCTTAACCTCACACATTTCACTGTTTGGTGATAGGAATGGACTAGGAAGTACACAACTCCCTTTTAAGATTTTAGGGTACTCCCCCACAGTGACCTTAGCCAATGCGATTAGGTTGTCCTATTGAACCTAGAGCCTGGGATCTCCATTTTCATAGGTTAGGTTTTCCTTCGCATCAGCTTTCAACCCAATGGGCTTTAGTCCCATTCCCCTTGACGACTTCAAAACTAACTCTTTGCTTAAGCCTTTTGTAAACGGATCCGCAGTGTTATCTTTTGACTTCACATAGTCAATTGAGATAACTCCGGTAGAGATTAGTTGTCGTAACGTATTATGTCTACGTCTAATGTGCCTTGATTTGCCATTGTACATCATGGATTGGGCGCGCCCAATTGCCGATTTATTGTCACAATGTATGCAAATAGCCGTCATTGGCATAGGCCACCTTGGAATTTCTTCCACAAATTGACGTAGCCATTCCGCCTCTTCACCAGATTTATCCAAGGCGATGAACTCAGATTCCATTGTGGACCGCGCTATAACAGTTTGCTTAGCTGATTTCCAAGCAATAGCCGCGCATAATATTTTTGTATATTTTTGTTAGCTGATAAGCTAGCTTATGATGATAAATGTCCTGTTTGGTGCGTCATAAGATGATAAATGTCCTGTTTGGTGCGTCATAATATTTTTGTATATTTTTTCCTTCAGATTTTGCATGTACTCGGAAAACTGGTTTTGTTTTTGCTTTTCTAAGCTTTCTACCAGGTTTCTCGAACTGTTCAGGGATTTTTCCACATCCGATAATCTGGAAGAGATGGAAGTGTTGGAATGAGTTAGCTCCTGGTTTTCTTTTTGAAGCATTTGATTCTTCTCTTGCAAATCAGACTTCGCAACAGCAGCCAGTTTAGCATTCAGTGTTTGTAATTGAAACTCAGCCTTTATCCAGCGGTTGTACAGTTCTGGGATAAGAGTGCTGTTTGCTGCATATGTTGACACAATCTTCGATGCGAATTTTGGAGCAGGAATCTCCTCGGATCTTCTCACATCACCTGGGCCAACAACCTTTAGGAAAAAATCCTTTTCACAAGCAGGATCTGCAACACTGTCTCGATTGGTAATGTTCCAGGTGGGAATAAACAACTCATCCAAGCCTACAGGTGACTTCTTGCGGGAACTCATAAGTTTTGCTTCGTTACGGATCCACATCGCATCAGAAAAGGTAGGATGACTGGAAGGTGGTAAAAAGTTTGAAGATCCACTGCAGTAAAGTTGTGTTGCAAGGGGGGTGGTTGAAACAACTAGTGAAGGCACCACAGCTTGAGAAAAAGGGGGTGGTAACTCACATCCAGGGGTAGAAACAGTAGGTGATGGGTTACTTACGAGATCAATAGTTTGACAAGGAGATCGGATAAAATCATCAAAAGAAGTGCTCACAAGATGTGCCAAGCTGGGGGGAAACATAACCGGTAAACCGTCACCATCGGATGAAGGAGAGGGAGTCCTTTGATGCATTTCACCGCCAAGGTGTTCAGAAAGTGTTTCCACAGTAGTACTAATTTTGGCTTTGGATCTTGTAACGGGTGACGCACCAAACAGGATCTTGTAAGGAGAGGGAGTCCTTTGATGTGACAATCCGACTT
The DNA here is from genome assembly GCA_039602395.1 of Deinandra increscens subsp. villosa. Classification (NCBI taxonomy): domain Eukaryota; kingdom Viridiplantae; phylum Streptophyta; class Magnoliopsida; order Asterales; family Asteraceae; genus Deinandra; species Deinandra increscens. The sequence goes on along the minus strand of JBCNJP010000020.1, from coordinate 24,277,659 downwards.
TTCAGGTCACTTTCTGACATTAACTGAACGTAAACCGTATTATGTGTTGTGTGAACATTTATGTGCTTAACTGTGTTGACTTGTTGACTTTAGCAAATTAGGGTTTTGTGTGATCAATCACTACGAGCATGCACGGAAAATTAAACGATTGAAATTCTATGTTAATTATGGAATTATAATATATAAATGTATACATATATAATTTAATGATATTTTTAATTTTGTGTGATTAAAAGGTTTTAATCATTTGATTATATATGAGTTATGATTTTAAAGGATCTTAATTACAATTCATTATTTATAAATTTGTGTACATTAAATACATAGAAGTTATGGATTTAATAACCTATGATTTTATGTGATTTTAAAAATAGAGAGTTGAGAATTATTATTTATGATTTTTGGTAGTCGTTTAAGTTTATATCTTTTTATTAACGTTATACGTTTTGTATATTTTGACGTTCTTCGTATATCCGTCGTTAGGAATATTTTCCGTTAACCTCCGTTAGATGACGTTAGTGCTCATAAACCTTGGAGGACCGGGTTCGTCATTTTGTAAACTTTCTTTGAGCTATATAAAGTCCCAGGGGGTCAACTTGTAATTTCCCAATTCTATAAGCCTATATAGTATTACTGGAGGGACTGTTTTTGCCAATAGGCAAAAGTCTAAATTAATCATCGTGAAACCGTCGAACACCCACGCTCCCAAGATTGAATTCGGAAATTAACCTCCGATCGGTTACGTTTGAAGGACTGATCATTTGGCCCAGCTTTAACTATCAGGTTCATTAGGCAACTTCACAACTACATTCCCTCGCTACCCCTCTCGCTCTCTCGTCCTCTGTTTTTCCGGCGAAGCAATACACACCGAAAACACCACCGAACCACCACATTTTTCCACTGTTAACCACCGTTCTACACGTTCTTGGGATCGCGAGTTCCCAACGAGCATCCAGGAGCAAACAGAATCGAGTTTCGTGACGACGCTCGGTGTTCGCATTCAAGGTTCGGGTTCGTTTTCGGCATCTAAAACACATCGCAACTCATCTCTGATTCGAAGTAAGCATTCTTTGGTGTTAATCGCATGTTTCCTGGGTTCTTTTTCATGTTTTCTGTTTTTCCGGCGGCCGGAAATAATTCCGGCGAGTCTAGGGTTTTTGGTGGGGAAGATGATGACTGGTTCCTATTAGTTATATATTTATTTTAATGTTTTAAAACAGCAATCGAGGGTTGGCCCAGTGGTTAAGGCGCAAAGACCATACGCATAGGTCTTGGGTTCGAAACCAAGCCTCCGCGTTTCTTTTCTTCTTTTTTTCTATAAACCAAGTTCTGGGCATCTGTATTAGTTAAAAGAATTATGTGCGAACTGTTAACCAAATCGGAAATCTGCCCTGGTGGTCATGGCTCTCGCATGCGTCTGAGAGGTCGCTGGTTCGAACCCAGGCGACCTCATTTTCTTCTTTTTCCTTATTTTTGGTAATTTTATGTATTAGGGTCAACTAAAACTCATTTAAAATGGTCCCCTATGAATGTTAGACCTGTAGAAATATATTTAGGACCATTTAAATTCCGTAAACTATTTATCGAGTTGTGATTTGTGTTAACTTGTTATTTTTAATTAGGAATATAGTTTTAACATCTATACATATATATATATTGATATAAAAATTCTAGTTTTACAAAAAGGGTAAAAATATATAAATCTTGAATAGATTAATATATATAAACTTATGCCGTTGGATTTTTTATCGAAATAATCGAATATTTTACGATAACCTTTTATATATATAAATGTATATTGTCCTCACAAATTCGTTATTAACACTTCTTGAACGTCTAATAAATACATATTATATATATATATATATATATATATATATATATATATTTATTTAATGAATCTTTGAACTTGGAAAATATATAATATTAATACATATTGTATTTTCTCGCGTATTTCGATAATCGCTCGGATTTGGCACAAGTGCCATCCTCGACTTGTTTTAAACTCCACGATCACTCGTTTTGTCGGCTACGTTAGATTTATTAGTTATAGAACACACACTTATACTCGTATGCTCGTTAGGTGATTGATTGCTTGCACAAGACTCGTTCTTGCTACTTGAATTAACTGTTTGACTGGAAACCTTGCCGAGCAACCTAAGGTGAGTTTCACGGCCCCATTTTACTGTTTTAAATCCTGTTGGGGGAGATTAACATGCATGATTTACACAACTGAGATAATTAGACTTTTATATATCACACGATTACTGATTACTGAGGCACACTAGACAACAAAGTCCTTCTCATGGTACCGTTAGTATTTGGTGATGATAGCGGGAAATATATTGTAGTACTACTGGGTTTGACAAACCCCACCCGGGTCAGTCGCTCTGGCACGATTGGATATCGAACGGGTGTTATATTCGTCCTCAACGAAATAAGGCAAACTATAAACAACTGTCAGCTTCGGTGACCATCACGTGCAAAGTTTCATGTACATAGCCTAGCTAGCTATCTGATATATATTAGTGATTATGCTCACAACTTGTACTGTTTTGAGAATACTAAACCTGTGAACTCACCAACCTTTGTGTTGACACTTTTTAGCATGTTATTTCTCAGGTCGCTAAACTGGATTGTTTGCCACGAGCTAGGACGCACTTCTTAAGGATTGATATTACTATGCATGCATATTAGACATTAAAACTTTTCGAACTTATCAACTTTTGGTTTGCGCATGTCTTGGCGCTTGAACTATTATTACAACTATGATTACAACTTTGTTGATTTACGCTTCCGCATTTAATAACCGCATTTACTCTGGTTTTACTTTTACATTGCATATAGACTGTTCGTATGGCTAATGTGTTCGATCCTGGTTTGTCACGCTCCCTGCGGCGCGTTGTCGCGCGTGGATTTTTTTGGGGGTGTGACATTTGATGCATTTCACCGCCCCGTTTGGTTAGCTGATAAGCTAGCTTATGACGCACCAAACACGACATTTATCATCTTACAAAAATATTATAAAATATAAAAGTAAACAAAATATACAATTTTTGTTGTTTTATTAATTTTACAGATTACAAAAACACAATCTACAACACATTACAAAAATCATAGACTTTAAATATTGTAACTGTATTTATTTATCGTGAATTATGAATCAAGGTTTCTTTTCCTTGATGAACAATCAATTCACATGGCGTGATAACAAGTAACGAAGTGACATTGCATTATTAGGCCAACACATGTGATACCCTTAACGAGAATTAATTCATCCAAATCCGAAATATCATATGTTTTTCTATTTATATTTATATTATTAGAAAAATGATAGTAACGTTTCTTTTTTCTCGACAAATAATCACTCTAAATAAATGAGAAGAAAATTATAGCGGCTTAAAAAGATGTTGCGATCAATTTATTTGGTTTCGGTTGAACTTTGATTGTTACAATATAGTAAATTGAAAATACTGTATAACAAATTATTATCCCCTTTAGTTTTATTCTTTTTTATTTTTTTTATTTTTTTTAACGGCCCCTTTAGTTTTATTGATTAACTTTGCCAATTTGAGAAACTAGTGGGTTTATCACCTCGGAATGCTGCGAGAAAACGACCACATTGAAAAAACGTTCACTACAGGGAAAAAGTTTATTTCAAAACAATAGAAAAATGTATAAGATAAAAAAAATGTCATCATGTTATATTTGGAATTTAAGGAAAACTTTCATCGTTCTAGAAGTGAACTTTAAAAAACATAAAATTATATTTTACTGAAAAGAGGTAAAATTGGTTTTAAAGATATTAAGTCGAAATGCACACATAATCGATTTTGTCGAAATGACAATCTTGGTTTTGAATCAAGTTTATTTTGAAATATATATAAAAAACACTAGCTCATTAAAAGTGAAGGTATTGAGTTCAACTCTCACATGTGACAAAAAATAAATAAATGGAGGTCTAGGTTGGGCCAAGTGGTTTTTTCACCTTTAGTGAGTATCCTCCTGATGATCGGATGGGTGGATAATTTCCTGTCAGTGATCCAAAATTACCGTTCAAAAAGATGTTATGCTGTCATATTTGGAGTATGTAAAAACATCTATACTTTAAAAGTTATAAAAAACAACAAAATGTTTATGAAATTACTAAAATAATATATTTTTTCGTTGATATTTAGTGAAGTCAATTATCAAATCCGGAAAGGAAAAAAAACCCAAAAATCACTAATTAATCTAAGGTTGATTGTTGTAGAAACGTTGTTCATAAAATAACTATACTGGAATGTCACATCTTAACTCACGACGAAATACGTCGGGACGTGAGAATTATTCAGATGCATAATAACAAACTGACGACAAAATATCGTCAGGACGTGATGATTATCAAGATGCATAATAACTTTTTCTCACACGACCTCCGTGAAACACCAAAACCGCTATAATACTAAGACATAAAAAAAAAGTAGGGATACAAAAGTGTAAATATTCCAAAATAACTTCCTTTGTACAAAACCATTTCTTGGGTCCTTGGAGAAACGAAACAGAAAGAGAGAGATGGGCTCCATTTTCACCATTATTATGTCTCCAAGCTCAAGATTTTAACCTGAAAATTCTCTCTCCCTCTCTCCCCGCTGCATGCCTTCTACTCTCTCTCCTTTCTCTCTCCGTTTCTCTCTCCAAAACCCATGTCCATTTTTGTACCAGAAAGCCCCGGTATATTCTCTCTCACCCTTATTATAATATAAATATATGTATATATTGGTGTATGTATGGATCTTCTGTGAATACCACCTGATTCTTCAGTGCTCTGACTTTTAGACTATATTATTGCTGTCTTCTTCAATCTTTTAATGTAAACACATGTTGCTATTTGACAAAACTCTACTGGCATTATCAAATTTATATTCTGTTTTAACTTGCTGAAATATAATTGTTAAAGCTGTATCCTTTTGATCAATATTTGGGGGTTTAGGTCTTTTTTATGATCTGGGCTTTCTTACCAATTTGCATTTCACATTTCTTCTGGGTAAGTTAGTAGATCCTGATCTGAGTTTCAGACTTTCAGATCTACAAATTCATGTACTACTCTTTTCTTCTTACCTTCACCTTTTTTGTTTTTTTAGCATGTTTTAGATCTATAAATATGTTTCTGATAATTGTATGAACCAATTTGGTGTTAGGTTATCTTGAAATATTTTCTTGTAAAGTTGTAAATTTCTCATACAAGACAAGATGACATCAATCAGTATTTGATTTTCTTGAAAAGCTCAAAATTTCTCATATGAGTTCTCTTTCATACATATTTTCTTAAAAAGTTGTAAATTTCTCAAATGAGATGAGATCATAACAATGGGTATTGTACGCTTTTCTTGAAAAAAATAAAATTTTCCCCATCTAATATGGGGACCAAAACGCCTCAGAGTGTTTTGGGCTTTTTAAAACCAAGATATGATGAGATCATAACTTTGGGTAATAGCTTTTTCTTGAAATATTTTCTTGGATGTTCAAAGATTCTCATACAAGGTGAGATCATGATTGAAATTGTTCTTGAATGCGGTGACAGATTTGTTAGCTATATGTTTTATACTCAATAAATGGTGTTGAATATGGTAATTAGTCTAAATTAATTTTTTAAATTTGTTAATTAGGAAAAGGAGAATTGCTTTTCCAAACCTTTATAACCTCTGTGCTCATTAGTTCTATATCTTGCATAAAACATTAAAACCCTCTATTTCCTACCATTTTAAACATGAATTTGTTGAGTATTTTTGCTGATGATGATTATAATATTTGTATATCAGGCTTATTATTGGCTGCAAATTCGACTATTCCTACTATGCTTAAGCAAATTCTTGCAAAACTCCCGCGTAAATCATCAAAATCAAATCAAAATTGTCCAGATGAGAGCAATGCAACCACAGATTTAAGAAACAATGGCAGCTTCACCAACACTTGTAATGTTATTTCAAGTCGGTTAAACGTTGTGAGAAAAATGTCATCGTCTATTTTCCCAACATCCAGTGGTGATATGATCCAGCCTCATATACCCTTTAAAGATGTCCAAAACTCAGAAAAACCAAGACTTTTGATCAGTAAGTTGAATCTTTGCTCAGTTGTATATGAGTTCAATGATCAAGATAAAGATGACGCCGAAAAAGATCAAAAGCGCCAAACTTTAGTCGAGATTCTTGATTTTCTTGCTTCGGATACCATAAAACTCAGCGAACCCGCCATGTCAGCAATCTGTAAAACATGTGGTGACAATCTTTTTCGTGAGTTCCCGCCAAAGTACTCCAATTCGACACGTGGTGAAACAGAAGATGAAGATCCATGGTTTGATCCAGCATGGTCACACATACAACTTGTTTATGAAATACTCCTTAGATTTGTTAGTTTAAGCTCTCTTGATCCAAAAATTGCTAAACAGTATATCGATCATTCCTTCTTGTTAAGATTACTCAACCTCTTTGATTCTGAGGACCCACGAGAACGCGATTGTTTAAAGTCAGTTTTACATAGGATTTATGGCAAGTTCATGGTTTACAGACCGTTTATTCGGATGGCTGTCAGCAATATTATCTACCGATTTGTGTTTGAAACCGAAAAACACAACGGGATTGCTGAACTACTGGAGATCTTTGGGAGTGTGATCAGCGGATTTGCTTTACCGTTAAAGAAAGAACACAAGATGTTCTTGTCACGGGTTTTAATCCCGCTTCATAAACCAAAATCCGTGGGTAACTATCATCATCAACTAACGTATTGTGTTGTTCAGTTTATAGAAAAAGAACCGAAGCTTACAAGTGTTGTGATAAACGGGCTGCTAAAATATTGGCCCGTAATAAGTAGTCAGAAGCAGTTGATGTTCTTAAGTGAGCTGGAAGAATTGCTCGAGTTGATTCGTGCTGATGAGTTTGAAAAGATTATGGTTCCATTGTTTCGCCGAATAAGAAGTTGTCTTGACAGCTACCATTTCCAGGTAATTTTCAGTTTTTGCAAATTGCTTCTGTTATCCAACAATCTTTGATGTTAAATAGTACATGTTTGAGTTCAAAATAGATGCTTAATGGTACTGATTTACCTATAAGCTAATCTCTTTTAGCCCGACCCGTTGGGAAACTGGCCCGACCCACTAACAAGATGTTCTTATGATAAGAACAATAGTTTTGTAATTGTATCTAACATGTTCATTAAGAAACATTTCTAAAGCAAAAAGTGTTGGCGGGTCAACTTGGACCCATTATGTTAATGGGCCGGTTCGTACTTTGTTATATGTCTAACCTACTCTAACAGGTAAATCAGATGATATAAAATCAATGTAGCTAAAAAGAAATAGATTATCAAATGGGTCAAAAGTTGCACATTTTTTATATTTTTAATAAACAAAACTTGGGGTTCATTCTATCAAAAACTCATATGATTTTAATAATTTGTCAAAATAACTATTCATAAGAAAATTTAAATGAAAAGTGTTGTCATGTTTTGAGGGTGTTTGAGATAGCTTATTAGAACTATTTATCTGCTTATTGCTTTTTTGAAATAAACACTTTGCAATAAGAGCCTAGAAACTTCAAACTGCCTATTCAAAACAACTTATTTCACTCATAAATAACCAGATATGAAACTCTAGAAATGACTTATTACTGTATCAAAGCTGCTAATGTTATTATAAAGAATTAAAGAGCTAATCTGTGGCAATAATGTTCAGGTGGCGGAACGAGCGCACTTCTTGTGGAACAACGAGCACATACACCGTCTTATAATGTCTAACCGCCAAGTGATTATGCCTATTGTCTTCTCATCATTAAACCACAACTCAAAGAACCATTGGAACCGCACGGTGCTCAACCTATCACAAAATGTGATGAGAATGTTTAATGAGGTTGATGAACAATTAGTGCTTTCATGCCAAGGCAAGTTTGAGGAGGCCAAATCAGCCACCATTGCGGTGGCTGAGAAGCGGAGATTGACATGGGAGCACCTGGAAACCGCTGCGGCTGGTGGTGGTTTCCAACCTATGGTCAAGACCATCGACCCGTGTGTTGTCTCTTGCTAATGAAGTCCTTGCTACGAATTTAAGAATCGTTTCGAATGGATTTTGCATGAGATGTGACAAAGTGTCATGAGAAGGTCCAATGTTTGATATTGTCTATTTGTAGTTTTAGAGTGTTCTTGCTCACATTCAACAATGGTGTTATGTATATTATGGTGCTGTATCAGTTGTTCTTGTTATTATAGTTGATGATGATGGCTTAAATGTTCATATCACCATGGTCAAGACCAACGACCCGGTACAAACTCTTATTGGTTAGTAGAGTATTGGTGAGGTATTATTAATTTTTATTTTTATTGAAAAAAAGTATGTTAAAGCCAAATTGTTTTTTTTTTCGGTTTTATCTCTTTCATTGAATTAGTACACGTTTTATCATGGTTGTAAAAGTCGTTAGGCGCTCTCAAGTCGGTCGACTGGGGAGTTAAGAGTATTCGCCCAAATCGGATGAGTACTCAGGAAATATAGGGAAGTACTAGGCGTAGATGGGGAGTACTCGGGGAGTTTTACAACCATCTGTTTTATACGATTTTTGAGGTTTTTAACTTGCTATTAGTTCTAAAAAGAATGAGTCCCAACAAAACAAATTATTACTTATCAAATTAACAAAAGTTTCTGTTTAATATAATTAATCATCAATTCATTATTAACTATTAGTATTTGTTTCAACACTAAAATTTTTCCACACATGTTGAACTAGTACTAGTATTGATCATAAAACAGATAATCTTTTTAACTAAAGAATGATTTGAGAATCGATTTGGGATCGATCACGTTCCTACCCTAGTCGATCCGTAATCAATCCGGTTTGCTTCATGTTCGAGTTCCACGTTGTTGCTTAAAACCGTTTAGGTCTATTGATACGGAACCAATTAAAAAAACAATTTGCCCGCCTCTACATAAAAGTATCCGTGTTATTATCTCTCTATATACAATTACCAACTTTGATAAGTTTAATTACTATTTCGCCCATTCATTTTTTCATATTTACCATTGTGTCATTTTTTACTTTTACCATTATGTATTTATGTCATTTACTATATTTACTATCATGTCATTTGTGTTTTTTTATTATTTTTTTACCATTTTGTCATTTGTCTTTTTTTAATTTTTTTTAAATACATGTACGCGACAAGTTTAGCATATAAGTTTGTG
>JBCNJP010000020.1:24185241-24267954 GCA_039602395.1 Deinandra increscens subsp. villosa | reverse complement strand
AGGTAAATCAGATGATATAAAATCAATGTAGCTAAAAAGAAATAGATTATCAAATGGGTCAAAAGTTGCACATTTTTTATATTTTTAATAAACAAAACTTGGGGTTCATTCTATCAAAAACTCATATGATTTTAATAATTTGTCAAAATAACTATTCATAAGAAAATTTAAATGAAAAGTGTTGTCATGTTTTGAGGGTGTTTGAGATAGCTTATTAGAACTATTTATCTGCTTATTGCTTTTTTGAAATAAACACTTTGCAATAAGAGCCTAGAAACTTCAAACTGCCTATTCAAAACAACTTATTTCACTCATAAATAACCAGATATGAAACTCTAGAAATGACTTATTACTGTATCAAAGCTGCTAATGTTATTATAAAGAATTAAAGAGCTAATCTGTGGCAATAATGTTCAGGTGGCGGAACGAGCGCACTTCTTGTGGAACAACGAGCACATACACCGTCTTATAATGTCTAACCGCCAAGTGATTATGCCTATTGTCTTCTCATCATTAAACCACAACTCAAAGAACCATTGGAACCGCACGGTGCTCAACCTATCACAAAATGTGATGAGAATGTTTAATGAGGTTGATGAACAATTAGTGCTTTCATGCCAAGGCAAGTTTGAGGAGGCCAAATCAGCCACCATTGCGGTGGCTGAGAAGCGGAGATTGACATGGGAGCACCTGGAAACCGCTGCGGCTGGTGGTGGTTTCCAACCTATGGTCAAGACCATCGACCCGTGTGTTGTCTCTTGCTAATGAAGTCCTTGCTACGAATTTAAGAATCGTTTCGAATGGATTTTGCATGAGATGTGACAAAGTGTCATGAGAAGGTCCAATGTTTGATATTGTCTATTTGTAGTTTTAGAGTGTTCTTGCTCACATTCAACAATGGTGTTATGTATATTATGGTGCTGTATCAGTTGTTCTTGTTATTATAGTTGATGATGATGGCTTAAATGTTCATATCACCATGGTCAAGACCAACGACCCGGTACAAACTCTTATCGGTTAGTAGAGTATTGGTGAGGTATTATTAATTTTTATTTTTATTGAAAAAAAGTATGTTAAAGCCAAATTGTTTTTTTTTTCGGTTTTATCTCTTTCATTGAATTAGTACACGTTTTATCATGGTTGTCAAAGTCGTTAGGCGTTCTCAAGTCGGTCGACTGGGGAGTTAGAGTATTCGCCCAAATCGGATGAGTACTCAGGAAATATAGGGAAGTATTAGGCGTAGATGGGGAGTACTCGGGGAGTTTTACAACCATCTGTTTTATACGATTTTTGAGGTTTTTAACTTGCTATTAGTTCTAAAAAGAATAAGTCCCAATAAAACAAATTATTACTTATCAAATTAACAAAAGTTTCTGTTTAATATAATTAATCATCAATTCATTATTAACTATTAGTATTTGTTTCAACACTAAAATTTTTCCACACATGTTGAACTAGTACTAGTATTGATCATAAAACAGATAATCTTTTTAACTAAAGAATGATTTGAGAATCGATTTGGGATCGATCACGTTCCTACCCTAGTCGATCCGTAATCAATCCGGTTTGCTTCATGTTCGAATTCCACGTTGTTGCTTAAAACCGTTTAGGTCTATTGATACGGAACCAATTAAAAAAACAATTTGCCCGCCTCTACATAAAAGTATCCGTGTTATTACCTCTCTATATACAATTACCAACTTTGATAAGTTTAATTACTATTTCGCCCATTCATTTTGTCATATTTACCATTGTGTCATTTTTTACTTTTACCATTATGTCATTTACTATATTTACTATCATGTCATTTGCGTTTTTTTATTTTTTTTTTACCATTTTGTCATTTGTCTTTTTTTAATTTTTTTTAAATACATGTACGCGACAAGTTTAGCATATAAGTTTGTGTTATAATGGGTACAATCGTGTAACATAACTTTTAGGTCATAAGCTCAACACGTTGAGCGTTCGGTTTATAATTTCAACGTTGTAACACAGTCTTTTTCTATCTACGATTGAGTCTTTTGAGCTTGGGACATGAGTTGGTGTTTTTTGGTGGTGTAATAGGTACACATAGATTTCATTATGTACAATCGTGTAACACAGTTTTTTTGTTTGAAGCGTTTTGATCGTGACACGTTTTCTTATTTCCATTTTCTACGTATCATTATAGGGACGATTTTATATGGTAACATTATACCCACGACAACGCTCAAAGAGAAGAACTTGTAATAAGAGAAAAGGGAATATGAAGCCATGAAGGTAGTGATCTTAATAACTTGGCATGTTGAATTTAGATTGGGCCGATTAGGTCTATTGCAAGTTGTCTCGAATTAGCGGCCCAATGGCCCATAAACCAAAATGACGTAAAACGCACTTCCCTCTTCCCTGTCGTCGAATCACTTTGGAGCTCCGCCATTTCAAACACCAGGTACCCCTCCCTCCCTCTCTGACTTACTTTCTTTCATTCATGGCGGCACGTGCTGTTCATCTTCAATCCACGTGCTCTGTAATGCATTTTGGGCGTTCTTCTGTGTAAAAAAATGGATTTGATCTGATTGATGAAAGGGGAAATTAAATGTTAGGGTTTAAGAATTGTACTTGGATTATTATTTAGGGTTTAAGAATTGTGCACTGTAATTTTACCCCATAAACACTGCGCATCCTTCTATAACCCTAAACGCCTAATTGTGATTTCTCAGAAAGCAAATCCTACAAAAGCTGCGCATGATCTCGCCCTCTCAATTCCATTTGAGGATAATTACAAATTAGGGATTAATTAATTGGGTATTTTGTTTTCTCTCTTCACTTAGGTTTGAAAGTTCTCCAGTTTTGCTTAATAGTAGTTTCCAATCAAGGACGAATTAATTCCTCTTTGTTTTGATTGATTTTGCTTGATTATTTGAAGAAGAATTGAGTAAACCATCTTTTCTCTTGAATTCTTTAACACAAATTACTATTCAGATAAGTTTAGTTCAGTCTACCCTGTGGTTCACTCTCCGAGTCTCCGATATGTTTGAATTAAATTTATAAGGTTTATTGTTTAAGTAGGATTTATTTTAATTGTTTAGGTCGTTGGTTAAGATAGACTATACATAATTGTTCATTTGTTTGCTTATTCTTCTTGTTTAGTTTATTTGAAAGTAATAATATCTGCACCTTTTGTGCCAATAGTGCTCTTCACTTGTGTAATTCAACATAAATCAGAGACTTGGACAGGCTAATCCTAAGGTTAATATTCTTATAAAACTTAAAGTTGATATTGAAACTTTACTCTAGGATTTTGATACATAATGCTTTAATTTGTAATGCTTGTAACATTTGTGATTAAAACTTGAATTAGTGATTAAAAGTGAATTTTAGGGGTGTTTGGAAAACTATTACAAAGGAAAGGAAAGTCATCAAACTTTGATTCCTCATTAGTTCAAATAGTAATCATGTGAAAATTGAATTAAGTGATTTCTGAAGACAATGTATTTTTTGTCAATGCATCGTGTTTTATTATGTTACTGACCCAAAGCGACCCGACCCGACCTGACATGTCCTTAACTAACCTCAATATTTTAATGTCATCTCGTTAGAAATCCGAACATGAAAAAAAAAGAACGACCCCATAAAAAATAATTTCTGGCTCCGCCCTGGTTCAATCTCTAGTTTGATTAGGTAAGCAAAGGGTTTTGTAAAATCCAGGCTATAGATTATTTAGGTTTTGAAGTAACCTTTCACTGGTAGGGTTTGTATTCTTGGTTGATCGTATGCAGAAAGTTATGCATCTTTCTTGTATAGCCAATGTAATTGTGGCACTAGGTACACCATGAGTTGATACATTGTCAATGTGTTTGTATATTTATAACTTAACTTGTGTAATGAGGTATATTCAATGTGGAATATGATGACGGTTTGGATTTGGGTTTGTTCGTTGCGGTTGTAAAACCAGATTGAAATGTCCTATTAGGAAGTGCTCTTAAGTTGGGTGATGTGTTATAAATCTTGATTTATCTTTTTTCTTTTCTGTAACCGTGAGAACCGGTTACCTGAAAACTCATGGGATTTTGTCAATACCATGCTAACCATTGAGATCGGCAAAAACACAGCTTCTGCTGGGCAGATAACCTTCAAAGGGTTAACGGCATAAAACTGGTGGAAACTGGATTTGAACGTGAGATCTCTACTAGAGGGACATAGGTGTTACCACTGTGCCACCTCTTGAAGGTTTTCATTTGTCTTTCTCATATAGAATACGGATGAGCCAAGTTGTACATATATATATTTCACCATGAGTGTTACTCATAACAAAAGGTCAAGAATGCTAAGCTTAGGAAAAGTTAGCTATAACTATATATCTAGTTTCGATTTCTTTTCTTTCCATTTCATAATTTTAGTTGATCTTCAAAACATTGGTTTAAAAAGCATGAGGCACTCTGAGGCGTCTAGGTCCTGAAAACCTAGGCCCAAGGCAAGAGCTTCATGTCCGCAAGGCTTGGTCTATTTACAACCAAAAAAGCTTTATGTACAAAACTACAAATAAGAGCTGCACATGTCTCATCTATTAACATATTAACCTTTTTATCAAGTAAACCATTCATAATCTCTTCATCCCTTTGGTTGTTTTTGTACATCACCCTCCTACATACCCAAATTTTGACCTAGATGCGCATGGGGCGTCGCCTTAAGGCCTTGATTTGATGCGCTTTTCTGATTGCCTTGTGAGCCAGTCACACGCTAGTTTGTGAGGTAATAGCTTACCAAGGCGATGATCAGTAGCTGGTCCGAGAGGATGATCAGCCACACTGGGACTGAGACAAGGCCCAGACTCCTACGGGAGGCAGCAGTGGGGAATTTTCCGCAATGGGCGAAACTTTTAAACCAAGTTCTAGACTTCGTATAGGTTTAAGTTTCATGTGTGTAATTGACAATACTTCACTAGACTTTCAAACATAATATGATATATCAAACTAGCATCAGTGTTGACCATGTTAAAGGAAAATCCACATAAGTTTTGTCCTTTGGAAAGTACAAGGTTTGGGCTGAAAATCAGAATCCTTTTAAACAAAGCGAGAAATTTAGATTTTCTTTCTAGTGACTCAAAAAATGTAATATTAGAGAGATTACACTTTAAATTCTACTGGCCATTCTATGATGTGCCATGTGTGAGTATGAAAATTATAATTTCTGTAGTTTAAAACCTTATATAGTTTATCACACAAGTTATTAATTTAATGGAAGTTGTATAACATGTATAAGCTTATTAGTTCTTATAGAATTACTTATGTTTGGAGTACAAGTGGCAGTTTCGACTTGAGGTATTTAAAATGGTCGAGTCTGGGCAATATATTATTTTTCTGGTGTGATACTTTGGTCATATTAAGTTGCAGATGTGCCCAATGACTAAAATGAAAAATCTTGTTAAAAGTATTTTAATGGTCCCAGTGAGTTTAATCGTGTAGGTTTGTGACTTTGTTCATTGGCTTCTCTTTTTTGTCTTTTTAGTTAGGGTTTTGGCTTTTTTTTTTTAAAAAAATTGTTCCACCTAAAATCAGGGTTTATAGTTCCGATTCTAAGTTTGCGTATTCCATATCAGTATATCACCCGTTTGAGTTTGCCCTGTCTTTCCTGTTTTCTCTCTAAATCTTGGGCTTAGATTCAAACACAATTAATAACCTTATGTAGTGTTCTTCTACTTTGGTTTTACTATTTTTTTTTTTTTTTGATAATTGTTTTTTTTAATTTTGCATCATCATTGCGTTATATACTGGATTATGTACTTGTAAGTGTTTGATGTATTGGTTGAGTGATTCATTCACTTATAGCATTATGCTCTTATGAAATATGTTTGGGAAATTTAGTTGGTAGCTGTTGGTTGGAGTTGTGAGCTGCAGCTGTTCGTTTTATTTACGTGTTTGACACTTTGACAGATAAGGGTAAACGGGCGATTTTGCTTTATTAGAAGCTCTGTTTTTTCAAAAGCTACTCAAACTAGCATTTTCATGAAGTTTATTTCTCCTAAATCAAAGCAAAAATTGTCATTCGAACATTTTCTTTTTCCATTGATAGTTTATTGTTACATAAACAAAAGCTAAATATTCAAAGCTCTGTGCCAACATACCCTGAAACTTTAAAAAGCTAGACATGTTTTAGGCTTGTGCAGGGCTAATTTAGGTTTATTCCAGGTCATTTTTGAATGTTTTTTGAACAGTTTGGCCCGAAATTATCGAATTTGGCCGGAATCTTGCTAGAAGCTTGTCGGAGCGCCTGGATGGCTGCAAGGCGTTTTGCCTGAGTGCCTAGACAACTATGATTTTGAAGTTGAACCATGATTTTGGTCATTATAGATATTCGGCTGCTGCTTTACAAATTATATAGCTGCTTGCTGTTTGTTTGTTTGTTTGTTTGTTCATATATGTGTATGCATTTTTTTAATTTATGAAATGATCTAAACCGGCTTTTTTTGTTAGCTATTCTGAAATTCTACAACATCAACCGATCCCTACTATGCATTGTTTTGCAGGAAATTAATTCCTTCCGCAAGAGCTAGCAAATGAGTTATATCTAGGCCAGCTGAAAAGACAAGGGCGATTGTACAAATTTAAAAAAAAATGAGTTTGTTTTCAAGGCTTGGGCGTCATTTACCCCATGGATTCTATTCAAAATCTATGCATTCTCCTGTTATTGCCCGCAATTCCATAAACTCAACATGTTTGACTAGAAAGTTCAGTCAACCTGCAAAACAAGTGGAAGAAGAAGAAGAAATAGAGATTGACCAAAGGAGACTACCAACAGATTATAACCCTGCAACATTTGACCCAACCGAACACCGCAGCCCACCAACAGACCGTGTATGGAGACTTGTAGATGAAATGTCATCACTCACATTACTTGAAGTAGCTGAACTTTCCTCAATAATGATGAAAAAGATGGGTATGAAACAGCCACCAGTTGTGGCGGTGATGAAAGCAGGAGCCGCTGGGTTAGCTGGTGTAGGGGCAGCAAGTCAAACTGCAGCAAAGGAAGAGTCAAAGCCTGAAAAGTCCGTCTTTGAGTTGAAACTTGACTCGTTTGAAGCAGCATCAAAGCTCAAGATTGTTAAAGAAGTGAGAAGTGTTACTGATCTTGGGCTTAAGGAAGCGAAAGATTTAGTTGAAAAAGCGCCTGTGGTGTTTAAGAAAGGAGTGACTAAAGAAGAAGCTGAACAGATAATCGAGAAAATGAAAAACGTCGGTGCCAAAGTTGTGATGGAGTAAACATCAAAAAAGGGGGGGAAAAGGTGAAAACTTTGGTATCTTTTTCTGCATTTGAGGTACCCCTCAATCCTTAAATCTCATTTCCTTGTAGGGATTGTTGAAAAAATGAATGGGTTTTGTTAGTTTTAGGCATCTAGCAGCATACTTACACTTATGTATGCTTATGAACCATTTTGCTTTTCTGTTATTGTTCTTTTGAGATGTATGCTAAGAACAAAAATAATAACAAAATGATACTCTTCTTTGATGTTGATGATTTGGGTCTTTTTATGGACCATGACATGGTTCCAAACTTCCAAATATTCTCACTAGATGCCTACATCAAGCCCAAGCGACCCGTGGCCTGTCGCCCCTTAAAAGCTCTAAGCTCGTGCGTTGTGGAGCTTTGTGCGCCTCGTTTGCTCTCTTTTCTTTGCAAAAATAGTTGGACTTTAAGGTAGTTGCCTAACTATGTACTTTGAAACAAATAATAATATGGTTCTTTTTAATCTATTTGATGACTTGCATAGTTTTGCTATGTCTGGTAAACAGATTATAACAAATATGTAAAAAGTTGCTACAATAAAACTGAGTTATGTGATAGTCTTCTATTTTATTATAATTCATTTATACTTGTATTTTATAATAGTTCAATTGTTTAAGCTACTTACTAATAACTAACTATTATCCGCAATCACGCAAGCTCTCTACTCTATATCTAATCCACTCCTAGATTTATTACACGCGTACTTTGTAGGATTTGAACTCGTAACACCTAGTAGTGGAGTATACTACGTTATCATGAGACTATCCCCTTGAACATGACTATATAACAAAGAAATAATCAACTAAACATGCACAACAAAATTTCATTTTTAGATATAATAATATGTTTTATGTTTTATAGGTTCTTCATTACAGACACAATGAAAACATAAATCGAACCTTTTTAATGTTTTGAATCATGTACCACAAGCCAAATGAAACATATAAAAATATCTAAATTCTAAAAACAAGTCGATGAAACATATAAAAAATATTTACTTTATTTTTTAATTGCAAACATTGAGTTACCCGAGAGTTTCATCATGGCAAACGATGTTACCCACGACATTGCGACCACAATCTGTGCGAGGACATTTGCACTAGAAGTATTTTCCTAATCAGGGAGATTTGTTGCAATAGAAGTATTTAATGATTAGTGTGTTGTGATTACTTTTGTTGTTGAGGCAAGACATTTGCATTTTGCTATCAATCTAGAAAGTGTAGGGTTAGTTTTACTATAAATGGAATTAGAGATATATATTGTTATAGAATTCCTAAGAATTAAATGTAAACTCTCAAGAACCGAATTAATATCAAACACACAATTTTAGGAATACCTCTCCTTTATTATAACCAAGAAAATAACTCAAAACTTGATTACAATAACTCTCATACTAAACCCTAAACTTGATCTAGTATTTATAATGCATACCCAACTTGGTCTCCAAGTAACACAATTGTAACCCTACTCTAATTCCCTAATTACTCTAAATTAGATTACTTGGAATAGCCCATTAACCGGCTTGCTAATGGGTCATAGGGTCGGTCGGAATTAGGCCCAACAAACTCAACTTCAAAAACTAAAACTTCTTCCTTGTTACGTACCATCTATAAATACAAACCAAATTTTACAACCAGGAATCACTCAATCAAATTAATATGGCATCTTTAAAACTAAATCTCTTGATGATGATGGCAACCATAATCGCGGTGTTATATACGCATTTTCCCATCGCAACGGCTAGTACTAGCTATGTAGTCGGTGGTGCTCGTGGGTGGGTTAAGCCTCCAAAACCCCCCGTCATTATGAAGCATGGACGAAAGGAAAGAAGTTCATCAAAGGAGATACTGTTGTATTCATCTTTGAAGATGAAGCCCATCGCCTCATACAGGTAAAAACGAATGCGGAATACAACACATGCAATGCCACCCATGCCGAGTTTGATGCCGACTATGGCGGCCAGTTTATTACCCTTCGCAAACCTGGAGTTTATTATTGGTTTTGCGCAAACCATTGTGCACAGGGTCAGAAAGTAACCCTCCATGTCAAAGACAAGTAGTTCGTAATTTCATAACAAGTATACATCATATGATAATATGTTATATTTCTTGGTTTTCAAGTGGCTTGTGGCCTAAAGATATTAAGAAATTAGTTAAAATGATGCCCTTTTTTTTTAATGGTAGAGGTTCAGGTCCTAAGATACCACTAAGCCAAAAGCCCTTCGTGTATCAATAAGAAAATGAGAAATATATGTTTGATTAATGATCATATTTTATTTAAAAACATGAATGATAATGGTTTATAATCCATGAGTTGAGTGTGAGTTTCAGTGAGAAAACTTGACGCTGTAACGAATCGAATCGAGAAAATTACCTCGAAACGTAAAACGATCCAATACAACTGCATACATCCAGCACCACATTAACTACCAAAATCCCTACTCTCCCTGAATCAATCGAAAACGGTCTTACATAATAATGTTCGGTTTTTCTTCCCATACTGAAAACAAAAGGGCTACAGGCTTTTTTACTCCTTGAAATCATCTTTGTCATCAGCAGGAATAGGCTGGTTCCTCCAATACACAGCTAAAGCACTTCCACCAAGCTGCATTTGATCAAATTGCAGTAAATTAAATTATTTTCGTGTAAAAAAAAAATAGACCCGTTAATTTTAACATTTTAAAGAAGAGGGAAAAAGGTTCATACCGCCATACAAACAACACTAACAGCAGAAGGCACGGCTACAAGAGGATTCGTGAAATGTTTTTGAGCAAGCAAAAACCCTAGAGCAGAGCTCTGTGTAGATCCATAAAAAACAAATAAAATTAGTGATGTTTTGTGGTTTAATCTTCATTTGTTAGAAGACAATAGAGGTAGCGATTTTGACCCGTTTACTTATATATGGAAACGGGTCGAACTCGATAAAGTGTGTTTTCAATGCTAAAAATCTCCTAAATCATTTATTTAGACGAATATGTTACTATTGTAAAAATATAGCTTGTCTAATCATATTTAACACATTAATTGTTCACAGATTTTTTAGATACAAAAAATGTCATGGAATATATATATACATCTTCGGATTTGGTAAGTATATGCTCTTAAGCAGGTTAAATTGACAATTAGAATGTAAAAAAATGTATTTTCAACCAGACTTATTACCAAATAGGACAGAAATAACTTTAATTAGCAAAATGGGATTGTTCCATAACTTGTAATTACCAAAAAGATATAGAAAACTATAATTACCAAAAGGACAAAGTATAGTGTTTGTGGGTCAAAACAACCCGTACTAAAAATCACCTGTTTTGACCTTTTCTTTTGACCTGTCCATTTTACCACCTCTGAAGATAGGAAACACATTGAAATGGAAAAAGAAGTGAAAAAATAAGGTACCTGCATCCCACATTCTATGGAGATGGTACGAGATGTCGATTCACCGAATGATAATTTAGAAATTGCATAACCAATAAAAAATGCTGCCCCATGCAGTGCAGCCACTGGCAACAGCAATTGTGCACCTTGTGTTTTCAAAACATCGGCAACTTGCCCAATCTAAACCAAAGAAGTAATAATCAATTTTATTGACAAAAAAAAAAAAAAAAACCAGATAATCAAAATATTAGTGGTTTGTAGAAGATAATGTCTGGACTGTTTATGTTGTTAAACTTGTAACGATAAGATAATCACAAATTTGAGGTTTTAGCAATTCTGTATTCTAAAACAGATTCACATAATCAGAAGTAGAATGTTTTTATCCAAACATAAAATATTAATAAGTAATGATGATCAGATTATCGGTTTCAAATTGCAAATCCAATCACACCCAATTTGGGCATTTAGGTTAGAAGCTATAGAAATATTGAGAACTAACCGGGCTTGCACAAAGAAGAGTGGTAAGTATAACCCCAATCAAGGGTGTCACCGTGATGATTTTCGAAGTGAATTTGGGGAAGAATTCATTCAACAAAACTGCAAAAAGAAATAAGCACAGGCAATTTATAATCTGATTATTAAGTTTGATCAATGACACGGTCTAGTTGCAATAATAAAGCTGTTCTTAAAAAAAAGAAGTTGCAATAATAAATACTTTCAAGTTTCACCCATGCACTCATATTAAAGATGAGTTCTATTCAAAACAGTAGTGGAGCCGAACAAAATTACAACTTGAATGCCAATAACCTTTTAGGGGGAATTAGAGTTATTTCATCATGAATTTAGATTGAAGATTTTGAAGACTTTGATCAAATACAGAAAATGGAGGGATGACTTCACTTACTAGCGCCTCTCAAAATATTAACTTTTACATTTTATGGGTCATTTAAGTGCACCATTGAACTGTTTTCTTGGTGCTTTGACCAGTCAAATCATCAAGTCACCGGTTTTACATTGGTTTCTTAAATCTGGGGTTTCATGTTTGACCCGGTCTGGTTTTCTTATATTCACCAGGCCGGACTAGGTTTGGTTAGTAATTATTGCTAAAACAATCCTGAATTTAGATATAAATGCATTCAAAATTTCATATTACCTCCAAGGATTGTCGGTAGCAACACAACCTGAAATGTGCTAAGAGCAAGACCCTGAAAATAATTTAAAAGGAAATTTATAGATATAAGAAATCAAATTAGAGTTCATCTTACATAAAAAAAAAATCTTATAATTTCATATTTTGGCAGTTGACCACTTACTGCTGCATCAACCGGAACAAGTTGACCGGCTAGAAGTTTAGTGAGGAGTGGTGTCATGATAATAGCCCCAATAGTCGAACACCTGTAAAACCAACATAAAGATTTCTTTTTATTGGAGATATAATCACTCAATGGGAAGATGGGGTTTGTAGTTTTACTCGTAAAATCAGAAGACTAAAGCTTTTCAATTAAAACAATAATGTTTGTTAATAGCCTGATAGTTGAACACCGTAAAAACTGTCGCAAAAATGCTAGTTTAGATGCTCTTCATCCATATAATCCTGAATGGGGATGATGGTGTTTGTCATTTGACACATAATTTCAAAAATTTAAAGCTTTTTACTTAAAACAATGGTGTTTCTTAATAGCCGTCATAGTTGTTGGACACACCTGTAAAAACCAACATAAAGATTGCCTGTTAAGATTCTTTTTATTCAGATAAACACTAAATTGGATGACAGTGTTCATAATTTCACACATTATAAAGAATAAAGATTCAGTTAAAACGGTAATGTTAGCGATTTAGCAAAAGAGTAAACAACAAAAGTAATAAGATTTGGAGAAGCAGCTAAGGACTAGCTGCAACAAAACTTGTTTTAGAGGGTACATGTAAAATTAAGCAAGATCCCCTAACTTTGATTACATGACTCTGATTATATGATTCTAATTCTGGAAGTCACATTAATCACTATGAAAGCACACATTCAAACACCCTGTTAATCGCCTAACTGTAGCAACTGCTTTCTTAAAAACTTGGGTCCAGTTCCTAGCCAATATCAGACTCACAAGATTCATTGAAGCATTATTTTGGACATTTGAATTATTTCTACAAGAAATATTGAATTAAAGAAGAGAATGAAAGCTTACGTTGTCATGAGAACAGAAAGTGCAACGTTTCCTTTAGATATATAAGTTGCAACATTTGATGCTTGGCCCCCGGGGCAACATGAAACTAGAATTAAACCAGTTGCGAGTGGGGCCGACAATTTTAGGGTCTGTTGATACAAATGCAATTTTTATATTAATAACACAACCAAAAACAGCAGCAAATATTAAAAAAAAATGGTAAATTTTAATGGAAAAAAGATGATGCAGAAGAACAAAACATTTTTTTTTGTCAATTGGTACAACAACAACAAAAAAGAAGCATACGCAAGAAAGCTTGTTTTCTTCTTATCAGGTTTTACATTGGCAGATTGAAAGGTAATACTATCAACGGTTATAAAATGTTTCATTGGACCTTTTAAAGGTCAAACATTTTCCTATTCATTTACGATGAGCACAAACTGAGTAACATATTGCAGCCACATTGTGTAACTCGGTTATTACAGCTTTGTAAATACAATTAAGGACCTCATATTAATTTCAAGATGAAAATTTTGTTCAATTGACCTCAATATTCACAATGAGTGCATTTTCCTGTTCCTTTTTTTAATTAATACTCAATATCCATAGGCATGGTCACATACCATCGCAATGAAGAATCCCAATATGGGTTTGATCAAGTACTGAGCAAGAAACCCTACACCAACCTGAAAAACCGAAAAATATATTCGTTTTCAATATGCAATATAGAAGATTAACTCCCACAAAAAGGAAAATAGAGAGAAAAAGACGGGAATTTCTTACAGTCCATGGATTCCTCAAACAGCGTCTGAAATCTTCAAATTTTAGTGTAAGTCCCATTGAAAGCATGAGAAAACCTAGGCCAACTGTAAAAAGGTCTGTTTCTAACCAAGTAACCTGCATAGTGACAATGGTCTATAATTAACTACCATTTTAATACGCAAATTGCAATAAATAGCAAATACTTTTTCAAAATTTATTATTTTGGAATTAATTCAATCATAAAAGCGTGTAGCATGTATTAGATGAAGTTGAATGGTTTTTATTAGAAGCGGTAAGATGAATGGGTTGGACAACGGGCCAAAACAGGTTCAGGTTGAAATGGGCAGAAACTTCTTTTTGTTATTTTTCAGTTTTTTTAATAAACAACTAATGCTGTAGTTGTAATTATAAAAACGATTCTATTACGACAATTATCGAAATTTTTCAAAAAAATTGATTTAGGATGGATACATTTAAAATAGACTTTGGGCAACTTTCAACTTGTTTGACTCATTCCCCTTTTAGCTAATATTTTATTTATTTGAGCATTTGAAGAAAAAGCACAACAAATATCAACCCTTTTGTAAGTAAATGGGTCAAAATGGCCACATCTAGTTTTTATGAAAGTCGGAATGATCTAATTACAGTTTTTGAAAGACCAAATTACAAATGAAGGAGAATGCGTTGCTATTTATTACAGTTTAGCCCATTTGAATTTCAATACTAAATAGGGGCAAAATAATGACACAGAATGGTAACACTTACCGCAGAAGGCTTGTAAATCCCAATTATTGTACCTAAAATAACCTGTCAATTGTATTAAATTTTAGTTAGTAGACATAAAATACCAACATTGTAATTAAAAAGTTGTTTTGACATACCCATAAAGGAAAAAGGGTCGTTAAAGTTTCAATTATTTTCTCATATGACGTCATTTCACTTGAGGTATTTGCACTGGTAGGAACATCTCCCGGTACATTTGTTGCTGCTTGGCAAATAATTTTTGAACTTCTAACCACAAAATTGTAACAAATGTTTAGTTCATAGGCCAAATAAGCATTATGAATTTGACATTTTTTAAACATAAGTTGTTGAATAAATGGTAAAACTAAATAAATTATTATTTTTTTGAAAGGCAAACACCCCCTATTCCCCACCCCACCCCACCCCGCCCTAAAATCTACCTAATGCCCACTTTTTGGGACTCAAACCCACACTATTTTAGTGAGGATAAAAACTTGGTGCGACTAGGCAAGGAGGCCATCAGTAGTAAAACTGAATAAATACAAGGCCTTCTCGAATTAAACCAAGTTTGCGATTATTTTTCTAAAAAAAAAACATTGAAAACCACTTTTGTAGTTACAACCCGAAGAAGTGGAGGCACATCAAGAAACATCACATTCTATTACAACTGAATATCTTATAATGACTGCTCAATATCGTATAATCACTTTCAAACAGCACATCCAAACACTCCCTTAGGAGGAGTTTGGGATTCCTTATTTAAACAGTTTATGTTTATAAGCAGAAACAGATTATCGATCTGTCAAAAACAGTTTTTCCACCCTGACGGTAAACTTGTAATTCTGGATCCACCAGGAATAAGAAGATTGAACTAAGCAATCTCAAACTGCTTACTGAAAACAACTTACCCTAGAAATAAGCATATAGCCATATAAGCATACACACTTTTCTTTATCCAAACACCTAAAAATGTTTACTTAAAACTTCTTATCAAAACCACTTATTCACAATAAATAACCAGATAAGAACAAACACTAAAAAGTGCTTATGAGCTTTCTTGAATAATCAATTCCAAACACCCCCTTAGTCAAATTAGTGATGAAATATTTTAATGTTACAAGACAAAATGAACTTAGATCCTTCTAGATACAATCAATAGTGTTTCTGTTAGCATTTCTTCATCATTTCGGATTAAAATTACAAGATAAAGAATTAAACCTAAAGTAATTACTCTTCTTCCCATGTAAATAACACAAACCATAGAAGTACCTGGAATCCAAAGATTGAAGAATTGCCGGAGAGAATTGTTTATTCTGAATAGCCAAACAGCTTCTACCATCACCAGATGAACAAACCCCCCTTCTAAAAGCTGAAATTTCCCACAAAAAATTGAAAATTTATGCATCATATATACATGCCTAATTAGCACAATTCATAACTAATGTACTTCAGAACCCAAACAACTAAACAAGACACAAATCAAAGAAACTTGTAGCATCATAAAAGTCAATCGATTACATACAAACATGATTCTGAATCCCTCTTGCCGGCAAATCATATCTGGGTCTATGAAGAACAGCCTCACGTGACCGAAAGTTACAATCTTTAGCCACAATTCTGGAAATAGACGCCATTAGATATGAACAAAACTGGTGAGAGTGAAAGGGTTTGAAGGGGTTGGTTTATTTAGGCATGCGTTTGGTTTTGAAATTGGGGGAGTGAGAGTGAGATCAGAGATGGGTCCGATATTTGCAGAAGAGGGGGTCGTGGAAACCAAAGGAACCACAAACCAGATTTCGACCCAATCCGAAAGATACAAGTGTCACGTGATATGTTGTTATCAAGTTGGAAAGTTGGAGAGGGTACAAGTTCTGTTGCACAATGTACTGCTCTGTTAACATCTTCTAGTTGCAAGTCTGATTTGGTATGCTTGAAAGAAACAAAGTCATAAGATGAGTGCTATATACTCTCCTCTCTCATGAGCCTGAAAGGAGAGAGGTTTTCCACCATCAAAATTAGCATAATTAATTTAGTTTTTAAATTAAAAGAATCGACTTTTAGACTCAAATCGATACATCTCTTTGTATGAGTGAAGAATTTTGAATCTGATATGACGTTTACATGACAACTCATAAATACATTTGTATGCCACTTATCTAAAGAATGGTCATCGGGGCATTTTTATACATGGTGTTTTAAAAATCAGATTGGATTTGAACGCAGAACAGTTAAACTAAAGAATGTTAAGATGTTATTGGTTCACTTATTAGCTAATACCACGTATAACACTAAAATAAATATATAGGTTTTAAGTGAACAATAGAAAAGTTGTGAAAACAAAGCAAAAGCAGTCGATAATTGTAGAGGAGAGTTGTTGTCGGTTAGATTGTCGGTCCAATCTTAAACATAGTTTGCATATCCATGAGAGTTTTTTAAGCTTTTAATTAAATATATTTTTATTGTATAAAAATGTTATAAAATCTACTTAATTTTTAAAAAAAAAATATACTCAAAATATATTGTAGAAGTTTTTGGAGATTTTGAAAGAATGTTTGTAAAAGTGTATGGATATTTTGGAAGTAAAACTAAATTAATATTTTCTTCATAGGAAAATTAAAGATTAAGTAAGACTCGAGGGTTATACCCGTATTTGCGACGCATGTTAGATTAATTTTTAATAAACCATAACCTACATAAACTTAACATTTAAAGATAAAACCGTGAGAAATCCTGATATACACAAATTTAACTCTTCAAAAATCTGGCCTAAATTAAAACATGAAATTGTTAATTAAATAATAAAAAGGGAGAAATTTGAAAAAAAAAAAAACAAAACACAAACAAACAAAACGAACAGGGGTGCCTTGAACCAACATCAATCGGGTAGAAGTAAAGTTGAGCCACCACTAGGCCAGTCTGGATTTTATGTATTGATTGTGTTTAACACACATAAATACAAAAACGAGTTTATGAAACTAGAGAGAGAAGGTTACTTGTAAGCAAATAAGCAATGTTTCAAAACTTGTAATTTACCATTGTTCAATGAGCATAGATTTCCTTTCATAACTCAACTTTGATAAATGTTACTAGTGTTATATATAATAACTAGTGTTTATTTGTAAAATTCTATTTTAAGTTTATGTTATAAACCCATTATAGGTTTATAAAGTTGATATTGAAGAAAGTGGGTAGTGAATATCTAACAAAAGATAATAGCTAAAGCCTAAAGGGCTAAAGGTGTCAAGGGTATGTTGAGGGGCCAAAATTGTCAAATTGGTAAACTTGATTAATAAGCCACGTAAAGCCTAACCCAATGGGTATTATAAATCCTTCTTACATCATGAGTTTGAAGGAGACCAACTGTGGGTAAAACATCAGGTTTCTACAGCTCTAACCGCAAGAGTTAAAACCATTACCTCAAGCAACTCTCTAACTGTCAACTTTCTAAAGATATAGCTTTCTGTTGCACAATCTGTGTTCTATTGCCTGATATAAACACACACCACCCTTTTCAACACCCAGAAAAAAGAAAACCTTGGATAGATTTCTAAATCGTCTTTACATGTTGTACAAACATCTTTACACAAACCAACAATTGACTGTTCTAATAATCATACTCTTTCTGTTGTGAACCATCCATTGTTCTTGTTAAAATGCAATAACGACAATACAGTTCTCAAGAATGAACTTTTTTTTATTATGATAATTCGTCTAAAATCGTTCATTCTTGCGAGCTATAATGTTTTTATGGCATTTATATAAGTTGCAAAATTGGTTTGCAGAGAAAAGTTTAAGGGCCAATGAAACTTTTGGCTCTCCTAGTGAACCTTTTCACAGACTTATCATTAGAAAAGGTTAAAGGGAGTTCTTCATCAGCTAACTCTTCAGTATCATACCACCCATTCCAATCACTAATTCCTTGATTTATCTCATTTTCCATGAATTCGTCTGGTGCTTCGGGCTCCTCTGGTATGTCTCGATATAAATGCTTTAACACAAACAACGCAGTGTCGAGGTCCTTCCAATAATTTCTGCATGATGTGTCAAAATTAAAAAATATATATATATACAAAAAAAAAAAATTCTTGAGTATTTCAAGAGCGATATATGCTTACGTGTGAGCACCCACGGCGGATATGTATTGATGTTGAAATGTTTTATCCTGCATTGATATTTAGAAAGAGAAATAAAGTAGATTAAAGCTTTTACAGAGTTTGAATTATCTAAATCAACATTTACTAGTAATATACTCACTTATTTGAATGTCTTAAAATCAAGCTTAATCCAGTTAATTAGTTAGGAATCTTTATCCAAAGATTAGTAATAAACTAAGAATACATACTTGAAGAACATGATCGATCCGCCCATCTTCACTCCCTGTTAAAGTTTCCAGCATTATTGAACCATATGATCTTTCTGTTGCTTCTGGTTCTTCTGATGTATCTCCTGAGCCTAAACAAGATGCATATTTATAGATTATTAAATAATAGGTGCAACACAAGAAAATGGATGAGAAAAACTTATATGAAGCCTAGATCTGAGTTGGTTTTTTTAACACAAATGTGTCAATGGACCAAATTTAAAGAAAAAAAAAAGATAAAGGGGGAACATGTCAATGGGTTGAAAGTCATTCGGAGTCTACTTTCAACGCTTGCAACCTCCTAAATTGATTTTATTCAAAGATTTAAATTGTACCTCCAACAACATCACCATCCTTCACTTGACATAGGGCCAGCATTTTTCCCTACAACAGGTAAGAAATTTTGTAATGTTTCATAAGCCACTTAATCATATAGAGTAGGCTAGGAACAGCTAAAAATGTACTATAAAAAGTTACCATATAGAAATAAATGTAACAATAAGGAAGAAAAGCACATGAAATTAGATCGCAACAAAAACAATGAACGCTATCAGTGTCACGACTACAACTGTCATGCTTTTTTTTAATCATAACATAGCCACTAAATGTGACCCATGATTGACTCGTCATGCTTGGCTATTTTGAAGTCTTGAAGACTAACCATTCTACTAGCAAAAATGTTCAAAAACATTATATTTTTCAAGAACGGGTGATTTTTAACAAGTTGTGCACATATATTCAAAATATAACATCTTAAAGGAAGTGTTCCTTCTAATATTTCTCAAAAACCATGGTTTGCTTGTAACAAAATCCATGCACGATGGTTTGAAAAGTCAATAATTCATATATGGCGTATGTAAGTGGAACAAAACCTCGGCGACACCCACGGTGTATTTATTACTTCAAGAATATTACGTAGTATACAGACCTTTACTGAGCTCATGCGATCCATTACCCCTTGGGAACTTGATGCCACATCTTCTACAAACTCCTGAAAAATCAAGCAAGATCACAATGAATGTTAACACCTGAAGTCGTAGAATGGTCGGGTCGGGTAACTGTCAAGACAGGTCGGGCCAGGTTGCATGGTTCCCGCAAACGCTTCTTTTTGTAAGTTTATATCATTGAATTTTGTTAATTATATTTGGAGGTTGTAAACATTAAATAGACTTTAGCCGACTTTCAACCTGTTTACTCATCCCATTTGCTCGTTCCCCTTCTAGCTGATTTTTTTAACTTTTGAGATAAAATAAAACCCAAATCAACTCATTCATAAGTAAATGGTTTGAAATTAGCACCTCTACTAACACCTCAAGTCACTATATAGGGCCCACCTTAAATCCAATATGTAGCCGTTTTCCACCTTTGTGATAAGGAATAATGACTGGACGCGTGTTGAAATAATCTCTACAAACAAGTGGTTCGACCCTGTCAAAACGGGCAATTTTCAGTGCGGTTTTGACTACAAAAACTATGTGATTACAATAATAATAACAGTAATAATCTAAATTCTATTAATTAAGCAGCCTAGTATGTTTTATGCATTGCAATACAATTTGAATGACTGTCAACCCGTTTGGCCCATTTCCTTTTTCGTTGAATCTTTTAGATTAACCCATTTGACCGTTTAACCCGAATCAACCCATTTATATGTAAATGAGCTGAGAGATACCTATATGCCACAGGGTCAAAAGGATGAAAAATGTTGAACATTTGCCGACAAGATGGCATTTCTTCAATTATATTTTCATTGTCCCAATAGTCTTTTCCTTTCCCTGGGAAAATGAAAATCTAAAAATTATAGTGTCATTATTCAATCAGATATGACATTACAACAGTATATGGGGAAAATAAATGACAGGAGAATCATTATGCATATTACAAAAAGGGGCCCCTTGTTACTTGTTTTTTAAACAGGTTAAAAAAAACGTTTTTAAACAGTTTTTATAAAACATTTTTATAATTTGGTTTTAAAAAACTGTTAAAAAAATATTGGTTAAAATATGCAGATAAAAATCAAAAGGTTTGAATGGTAATTATCTATACATTTAAGGAAGGTAGGGGAGGGGGGGGGGGGGGGGTACGAGTAGCAACACCCTTACGAAAAACCTATTTACAAAACAAAATGCATTTAGGTTAATAGGCAACATACTTTTTCTACATGTAAACAAACAACTGCTTAAAGAAATATCTTGTATTTTAGCTTTGCAATCCTAGTTTTGCCTAGTTTTGTAAAGATTAAAAGATAAATTAATTCAAGGACATAAAATTATAACATAATTCAACTCGTAAGAAACAAGAATTTACCGACTCCTATACGGACATTTCGAAGGGAAAGAAACACACCAAGAGGAGACCCCACAGCAAAGAATGTATCAACCTGGCATTAATATAACCAAATCAAGTTCAGATATTACATATGTTCAACAATCTAACTTTTAAGGGAAGTTAAAAACAAGTTTATGGATATTTACCTTGAATTCTAACTTCGTGTACTTTATTAGAGGAGTGTAACTCTTCATTGTGTCGTTTTTGTGAGATGAAGAACCTTTTGTAACGCTTTCATTTTCCACTGCTGTAATTATGATTACAGAACTACTCTCTTAAAACAATATTCTACATCTTCTAAATAACCAATACCGATTGCTCAAACTGATTATCACAATTCACCAGAGTCTAAATGTACCTTCAGCCTTGTTAGATTCTAGCTCTTTAATTCTGGCATTCAAACGGTCAATCTGCGAGAACAGAGGTGCTATTAAATCATTAATCAGCATAAATTAGGGCTAACGCCATAGATTAGCATCGTGCTTAGATTGGTGGTCTGTTTTGGTAATTATACTATATAATGTCCCAACCTATAAATTATACTAGTAATTTGGTAATTTGATTATCTGATGAATGGCTCCTTGCTTATGTGACGCTTTTTCTGGTGAGTTAGTCTGTCACTAGATTACCAAACTAGTAAATTTTCACAAAGTACAATTACCAGATTAGCCAATTTCAAAATAAAGTACTTATCAAAGTAGCCTATTTTCTAATGAGCTGGCCTCCACACCATCATTTTTACCGGCTATACGAGCTGTCTGGCTGTCTGCCCACTAAACTATCTAACTAGCCCATTTCATCAATGTATATTTACCTGGTAGGAACATTATTAATTACAATTAACAAAACAGACCACCAACCTATGTGTGTTGCTGTTATATCACATTAACCCTTAAAAAAACTAATAAAGGTTGCACAAATGGAAGATTAATATTCGGTTACCTCTTCCCTCAATGATGTAATTGTGCTATTTTCATCATGCTGAACAATATTCTCGTCAACTTGATTCAAGACACAAGCTGAAACTTCAGCGTCCACGTTTTTTCGATCATCTAAATCATCTTCCTTCCCGGACACCAGTTCACTTTGACCATGGTCAACACCAAGACCAGTTTGATCCAAAGTGACGCTATCAAGGTTCTTAGAATCCATAGTTACAATCTCATTGAAATTCTTTCCTTGTGTATTATGAGAAGAAGATTTCATGTCATTTGGTGTACAACTTTCGTATTTAATCTTATCCTTGTAAATCCATTCCATTGGAAATGGTGAAGTCAAAGTTTCTTGATGACAAAGAATGTCATAAGAAAGAACACTTCCTAAAGAATGGCCATATAAAGAAACCTGCAACAATTTTGTCAATTAGAAATTATGAAAAATTTAAATAAGTATAATTAAGTGCATGATCTAACTAACAACTCACCTTTCCATCATAGCCAGGATTCCTCTTAAGGAACTTTAAATATAACATATTTAATTGATTGGAAACCTGCCCAAAAGTCCATGGTATCACAAAGTATTATATCACATTGTATGATTTATAGAATAATATGTGTGGAGGCCACACAAGTATTAGTTTCTTCATTAAGGTCACACATATATATAAATTGCTTTATAGGCTACCCAAGTATGACTCCGGTTTCGTTTAACGCCAATTTCAGCCAAAACATCACCAGAATCTTTTAAAATGACAGAAAGACACTAGGTTCTTTTCACATTTAATCGTTGTCTTAAGGGTTTTCCGTCATTAGGCATGTT
Organism: Deinandra increscens subsp. villosa; assembly: GCA_039602395.1. NCBI lineage: Eukaryota > Viridiplantae > Streptophyta > Magnoliopsida > Asterales > Asteraceae > Deinandra > Deinandra increscens. The sequence goes on along the minus strand of JBCNJP010000020.1, from coordinate 24,245,206 downwards.
TTTGGCCAGCTTTGGTATAAATGAAACTGGATGCTTAAGTGAATGGTGCATGATATATACACGAGTCGCCTCCAGATATATTATCCCTATATTTATTCTTTAAGCTAAACATACCGAGTCGATAATATCTTGGCAGTAGATAGGGCTCATGTAGTATAAAACATCATGGACCGTTGCACTTAATGTTACACGTAACCCACGTACACCAGGTAATGTACATTTTTCTACAGCAGATTCACCACTAAGCTTTAAATTTTTCCTCCACTAGTAACACAAAACCAATCACATCAAAGATAAGGGCTAAATCTTTTTCCAAAAATAATAATGATAAAAATTCATGTTTAAATGAAAACATAATACAATTACAGACCTGACATGGAATGAAAAGAATCCGCTGAGTTCTACGCTGGTAGGATGTCAAATGTTGTTCAGCCAGGCTGGCAGTTATATGGCGGAAAATACCAACATCGTCAACTAAATTGGCTTTTTCCAACCTTTGACCAATACCATGAACCATGAACACTAGATGCCGTACTGGAACCTTATATAAACCAAAAATTAAAAGCTTTTTAAATTAACTTCTACTTTATACAAAGATATAATGATGTTTTAACATAGAGTCTCACTTATAAGTAAGATTGTATGAAACAAATTTCATAGTTTTACCTGGGAACAGTAATCATCCATTTCTTCCTCTCTTTTTTGACGTAACTCATCCTACAAATTAGAATTTACTAGTTAAAATATTAATCTCAACTCTCTTCCATAAACTCTTAATACTTGGGATTAAGTTCATACGTATCCTTCTAAATATTAAAAATTTCATATATAATTCTAAATTTTATAATATCATAGTTACACTTTCAAAACACTAAAAGTATCATATTAACCCGTCTTATGATAAATACATAAAAATCAATTACTTGTAATAATCTTTTTTACTGGATAAACGAATAGGATAACAAATGTTATTCCGTTGGATCATCTCAGGAGATATCTTCTTTTTGTTGATTTGTGAAAAAGGCAGTTATAAGTAAGTGCTTTTATTTTATGTACCATGGATGAGTAATTAATATGAACTTTTTTAGTGTTTTGATATGTTAATCATGATATTATGAAATTTATCGTTGTGGTTGAGTGTTAAATAATTTTATAAGAAGATGGGTTTAGACCTGGGTTAGCTTTGGTGACTTGGATGGGGCATAACCACGTCTTAATTTAATGCCTTTCCCACCAAACTTAACAATGCTCGAGATTCCAGATGCATCAACATTTAACCAAGCCTCCCATGTATCATCATCTCCAGTAAAAAGACCATGAAGCCCCTGCAGGAACAAGCACGATGCAAATATGAAGGAAGAAAAAAAAATAGAAGACAACTAAATCAAATTGGCATAAAAAAACATACAGGACTAGACCCTTGCATGTCAACTCGGGCTGCAAATAGGCCAGACGGTTGAAATGTTCTCCGACGCCAAACCTACAAAAGATAAGGTTAATTCATCTAAGGGTGAAAAAGTGGGCAGGACAGGCGATTGGATAAAGGGTCAAAATGGTAATTATGTACAGGTTGGGTTGACTGAAGCACTTTTATCAAAAACTTTATTTGTTGTAAACAATTACTGTGTCAAATGTGGTTACATAAATAACTTTTTCCAATAATAATCTAAATTTGTAATGAAACAGTTTACAAGGTTTTATGCATTTTAGGTGACTTTCAAGTTTCAACCCATTTGACCAGTTTACTTTTAAACTAATTCCATTATTTTGCCCATATGACCTATTCGATAAAACATAAGTTTTACATATAAATAGGTCGAAATTGCCACCTCAACATCCACGAGTTATGAGTAACTTACTTTACCATGATAAGCAAACTCCAATTGTTCAGAGACATCTTCACGAAGTGGCAGCCAATCAAGACCCCCTTTACGAGCAAACCAATGGCCTCTTAAAACACGACGATTATCTCCATCCCAATAAACAGGAAAACAATGTCTTCTTACCAAATCTACCTACAATTGAAAGAAAATAATGATCCAAAATATGTACATAAGAATTAGAGGAGGCGGGTTTAACCCGTTAACTTATAAAAGGGCCGATTCAGTTTTTTGTTTATCTTAAACAGGTCAAATAAATAACTAAAAACTTTAGTTCAAAGAGGAATGAGTGCATGGGTTGAGCTAGGTAAACGTTGCCCAAAGTCTATATTTAATGCATACAACAACAACAATATAACCTCCTTAATCGTTTTATGCAAAAGTTCAAGACAATATATAAAAAGGTAAACTCGATTTTAATAATCCAAACTATGGACCATTGGCCTATAATAATCCATACTAACAATTTGACCAGTGGCAGTCCCAACTTTCACTTTCCTGGCCAAGAGCAACCCCACTCTAAGAAAAACAAGCTAGTCAAGTGGTTTAAATGTTTCTAATGACTTGGCATTGACGTGATTGTGATGTGGGAGTGATGCTTGATAGTTGCTAACTCATGAGAAACAAACGGAGTTACCTTTTTTGTTAGAGTGAAATTACACTTGGCCAGGAAAGTGAAAGTTAGGACTGCCACCGGTCAAATTGTTAGTACGGATTATTATTAGCCAATGGTCCACAGTTTGGATTATTAAAATCCAATGTTCCTATAAAAAATACACTAGAAAAGTGCCTTTGAGTGTTTGGACTTGGATGAAGAGAAGTGCGTATACTTGTTTGCTAAAGTGTTTCCAGGCCAACCTAGCCTAACCTGAATTGTTTCAACCCGTGTTTAGGATAGCTTATTTAGGCAACTTAACTGTTTATTGTGTTGTTTAAAACCAGAAAAGAGCCTTTGAGTGTTTATTTGGGATGAAATATGATTTGGGATGAAATATGATTTGTTTAAATAAGCTCTGGAGATTGCTCACTGACTATTCTTGATGGACATAGAATTACAAGTTTAACCTAATAAGCAGTTTTCAATAAGCGCATTATCTGTTTCTGCTATGCATAAACATAAGTTGTTCAAAAAGCAATCCCACCCACCCCCCACCCCTAAAACTGACCCAATTGACCCGTTACCAAACCCACCCATTACCTCATACAAGCCTCCTTTCACAGGGACACCAACTCTTTCCTCCTCGCTAAAAATCTGTTTTACTGCTTCCGAATTCTCTAAAGGACCTGGTTTTAGCTGTGGATCTGATTTAGAAGTTGAAGAAGGTGACCCTTTTGGACCTTCACTGCATTCAGCATATTCTTTCCACCAAATAGAAAGCAATTTCTCTTCTTGCTGTATATGTATAAAGATATATATAAGGATTCATTTGTATACTGTGGTATATAAATGAATAAAGAGAAGTGTATATAATAATGATTAACTTTAATAACTTCAAACACTTATAGTATGACCTGCAAGAATGATGCTTCAATTGCAAGAGAATCTCTCATACCAAATCGAAAATAATCACTCTTTTCAACTGTTTCTGCACGTGGGACAGCAGCAGCTACCTCTGCACATAAGCAAAGGAATCATATGATGATCAAAAAAGGATTTACAATTCTACAGGGTGTTTAGAAATGATTATTAAATATGTTTGGTTCCTTATTGGGTTCTGATATGACAATAAGGTGGGATTGCTTATCCAAACTGCATATCTAATTCTTTCAAAAAACAATAACCTATTAAACAGTTCTAATAAGCAATACCAAACATCCATGTAGTCTCATTCACAATGCTTCCCATTTCCTTTTAGCAATGTCTTTTGTGATAATTGGGGGGTCTCTTTTTGTTTATCTCACTATTTTGAAGGATTCCCCGTATATTAAAAATTATAATCTTCTTACTTCTTAGTACCCAAGTAGTAACAGCCTCAATAGTTGAATACATATAAATTTACCTACTAATAATGATTTTACCTAAGTTTTAGGAAAATGATATGATCTTCAGCAAAATTATAACCATATAGAGAAAAGGTGTCATAACATCCTTTTCGATATTACTCATAGTTATAGTTGTGCAGATCACCCACTTTTAGATTGAAAACTATTATATACTCATCCTGTTTCCAGTTATCATTTTGTAATCCAACATATGACCCATAAATCATATCAACAATCACGATGATGGAGGGTGGGGACTCAACCAACCCCACAAGTTTTTTTTTTATAATTATTCGTAACAAGTATCTTATTTTTTCAACGGGCCCACGAGATTTTTGAGCGCTGACCCTCCCTGAGATTTTTGAACTTATATAGAAAAGATCAACCTATACACGTTGTATTTGAAAAAAAAAAGTAAAAAACAAAAAGATGAATATGAAATTCAATTAAATATTTCACTTATTCATTCAAAACCATTATTGAACAGAGTATACCTTTTCCTGGCCATCAAAAAACTCAGCATTCACAACCCATTCTTTACCCTTATCTCTATATAATTTAACTAAAAATCATCATTCCTTAAATTTAACTCTCATTTTCTATAAAGCTCCACATCCCATTTCTTATCCTTATCTCTATATTCTTTTTTATTAATCTTAACTATTGCTGTTTTGTCTTATTATCGGTTTTTTTAAATCATTTTTAATAAATACTTTTTTGAACAATAAAGATCACGAAGGATCAAATTTTAATAGAACGACTTCGGGTCGAGGCGGGTTCTTTTAAAACAATGGTCTTTTAGTTCTAGTTAGGACAGGTTGACTTAAATACAATAAATTAATGAACTTTTAACAAAATCATATAAATCATACAGATTTGTGCACATACAAATAAATTACTATTAGTAATATTAACCAAGCATGATCACCCCCAAGAATGATCACAATGTGTCGATATCTAATATAAGGTGTGTATACAGAACGTTAAATTTAAAGACTCAATGCCAATCCATAAAGAATTTAAGGATAAGATATAAAGATAAAGAGTGGGATGGATGGGTGTTTTTTTATAGGTTTTTTTTAGATATCATCTTAACAAGAACTTCATAAGAACACAGAAATAGTGAAAAGAACACTTACCATTTTTCTCCATTGGAACCTTCCGGAAGTACCACCTAACATCTCCCCCATCCGAAGGGCTTCTGGTGTACGCAAGATACTTCTTTCTCCCCTCACACTGATGTATTTCATCAGCCAGCCTACTTATATTCGACGGCGTATTCTTCAACATATCAGCACAAGTTTTCCCCTTTTCACACCCATCGATTTCCGCCATTGAGTCGTAGACGCCTCAATACAGATTCAGATTTCGTTCAGGCAATATATCAAACAAGTGGCGTGCAATACCCAAAAACGCGCATTTTTTGTTGGTATGTTCGAATGATTCGATCAGGAAACGTGGGTATGAACTTGGCGTGATTGAAAACACGTTCCTGGTTAACGAAGTTATGAATATTGGTAGCCGGATGATGCCATTTCTATCGAGTTTGTATTAATTTAGGGTAGAAACGTGACGAGATGAAGAACATCGATAAATCTTGGTTCCACAGATGAAATTAATATATAAATCGGAGGCAAATCGGTTGAATCTGCGATGACATTCACCGGAAGAATCTTGCATGGTACGCGAAAGAAGGATGCAGTTTGAGTTGATTTGGGCCTTCGGGAGTTCGGGGTGTTTGGACGTGAATCGAAAACTAAAGATCTATTAATATATATATTTTTTTTGGAACGACGAAATTTATAAAAAAACAGACAAACCACTAGTAAGGCGTTAGCGAAGTCAAGACAGAAACATTACATAGAAAACGAAGACCACTCGGGCCAACTAACCGACCGAGCCGACAATGATTACAAAACCAAATAAAACTTCAATACTTGATCTCACAGAAAACCCGTTGTAAAGAGGGCGGTCAATGATTAAAAATTGTCAAGTTCCTTTCAATCGAAATGCACCAAATACCCGCCAAGAAAATGATAGAAATCGCCTTGTTCTTCCAACCCGGAGAAAGGACGACTTAATGCCCATTCACCAAGTCATTGACCGAGAAAACAAACACCGAAGGGAGACGACACCTTTAGCGACTTATTTGCCACACCGTATCCGTGAATTTATATGTTTCTCTATGGAGGATCTGGTGAAGATGCATTTAGATAGGGGGATTCCGAAGGAGAAGAGAGACATCGTCCATGCGTTGATTCTCACGGCTTGTTGGAGTATTTGGTTGGAACGTAATGAGGTTGTCTATAAAGATAGAGAGCCGTCAGTGGACAAAGTTATTAGTAACATTAGAGTTTGGAGTAAGATTTGGTGTGATAGTAGATTTAAAAAAATTGATAGATTGGCAAAAGTTTTGTATGGTGTAATGGGGTTTTTGTTGTCACCGCTGTCCTCTAGCATCTTGCTAGTGACAGTTTTAGGCGTTTTTTTTTTTGTAATAATATGTTGCTGTTAAAAAAATTATGGTATTTTAGGTTTAATTATTCAAATCAGGTTTATGTATAATTAATTAGGTGTAATTGTATTTATGTTTAATAGTAACTGTGTTTAATATGTATTGATGTTTAAAGATAATCATTAATTTTATTTAAATAAGGTGGTTTATGTATGGGTTTGGCTATAGACACCCCACTTTTTACTAAAAAAAACCCAATCCTTACGATCGTTTCTATTAAAACGATCGTTTTGGGATCGTTTCGTACAAAACGGTCGTTCAAAAAAGGGGGACCCCTGAATTTTAAGATTTCGTCGTCGCGACACGTCATTCCGTTAAGATCGTTTTGGGATCGTTTCATCTAAAACGACCGTTTTGGATGAAACGACCGTATAAAAATGGTGTTTTTAACTAAAAAGAGGGGTTTCTATATAACAACTCTTATGTATCTATTGGTTAATATGGGGGTTAAAAAAATTTGTGGTCCCCACCGATCATCGTCCTTCTCCGCCCGTAAACAAAGGTTGCCCCTCAAGAACTGATATCCTTTCCCCTCCCCATCCCTACCCGACGGATTGGCTGCCCGCCAAGGGCGCCAGCCAAAAGCCGTGCGATGCGGCTAGTCTTATCATGTTATATGTCCATTATATTTATCATGTTATATGTCCATTATATTAGTTAAAATATGTGGAGAAAATGTCATCATAGTTTTTGCATTGAATAAACGAAGGCACGAGGCATCAATTTGGAGAGTGGAGAGATAAATAGTCATTTTCTTTTGCAGCCTCTTACCCAGCCCAACAGATGCATGAATTCGAGATACTTTGGTCCATTGATACGGCCCATAGTAAATGTGGGCAATGTTTTAAAAATCGTTTCGAACCTGCCGGTTCAACGGTGACCCAGTTATCATGTCGGTTTTTTATTGTCCGATTTTTTGGATATAACCGGCCTGTTTTCAACTGACCGGTTAGACCGGTCCGATTCAACCGGTTTTCTTATTTTTTACTTATTTTTAATTATTTTTATATTGTATACTTTATTGTTATTTTTTATTATTTGTAAACTTTAAAACTTATATATTTTTTTTTGTAAAATATTTATTTGGTATTATTTTTAAGTGGATTACAATTGTATTTTAATTATTTTTATTGAAATATACAAGTTTATTACCATTTTTATAAAATCCCCTAACCGGTTGAAATGGCCGGTTTAACCGGTCCGACAGGTCCGACTTAAAAATGGTTTTTAAAACATTGAAAATGGTTTTTAAAACATTGAATGTGGAGTCGTTTCAAAGCCTGCAAATTCTTTTTTAGGAAAGAGAAACTACATTACTTTATTCCTAGAATTTTTTTTTACATAGGGAAATTCGTAACCCCTACACTAACTGAGAAACACATACACATAGTTCAAACCTAACACAAGATAACAATATAACATGAATCCATCTTAACTAATTGAGAAACACATAGACATTGAAACGTTCTCCAGCAGCAGCAAGCACTTTTTCAAAGAAGAGGTCCATCCCATGTTGATTCAGAGTAACATTCACAAGTCTATTGGGAGGACCTGCTTCCCTAACATACTCAATCCTGATTGGTCGTACGTCATCATCAGGTAACCCCATAGAACGTCGGCAGGCAGCAGAAAGGTCATCGAAACTCATCCCAGAATGACAATCATCAGCATGGACAATCGCACCACCTTGTCCCGGCTCATATTTTAACGAGTTCCTTCCTTCCACATGTCTGTGAACCCAATTACCACCGTGGTTTACGGCTAGCTGAAACGGGACTGGGGCTTCATTTGCCATTTGCCAAAGATACCAAAGAGATTGATCGAGGAGGATATGATGGTTTTGCTTGCTAGGGTTTGTTTTGTTGAGAAGAAATGAAATGAACAAGAGAAGTGTGTTCGATCTATATATAGAGGATGGTGAGCCAATGAAAAGTTCGGTGGATAATAATTGGAATAAAAGAAACAATTAAGAGCTTCTAAAACCCAAGAAAAGAAGAGTTTGATGGACCAACGGACCAATGGTTGGGGATTTTCAATACACTTTTATGTATGTGATATTTGACATGTCTAAACATTACTCCTTCATAATAAAATTTTTTTTCTTTCAAACAAAACGTATTTTTTTAACGGCGTCTGAAATTATCTCTAAACTTCTAATGTTCGAGTGAGTTTTTCTGAGACGGAATTGTATTCGTTCATACTGGATCTGACATTTCAGACGTAACTCATCCAAAAACACCATCAATGATGAACCCATCACTTAGAAAATCCACTTGAGTTAGGTTTAAACTTGAGATCTCAAATTATCTAAACTCTAACCATAATTTCATACCATCGAAAATGCCCTTTTGATTCTAACAAAATGTATTATCTAAATAAATTTACATTATATAATTTAAGTAAAATATAGAAATTACTAAAATTTTTAATTTCTTTTTCTCTTTGTATTGGCGTATAATATTTATATACTTTTATATTTACTTTTCATTTTCTATTTCTAACATCTCTTGATTTTCTATCGATTTTTTACCTTTTTAACCATGATTCCTTTCGTGTCCTAAAGCTTATTTCAATTCTAAGACCTAAAAATGAAAAATTATTACACGGCTTTTCAGTATTATGTAATTTGTATGGTAAGTGTTATGAATATGAATTATTTTTACAAATATTTACTTTGATAATATTAAAAAATCATATAAAATAGCATTTCATATGGACTTAGCAAAGATTTGTTATAACTTAACCGAAACGGGGCTTACAACTCAAAATTTACCAACATGACCATATGAAATTTTAAAGAGACACAAGTGTAATTTTTTTTTTGGAACGGCATCGATCAGGCGACTTTGGTCTCACGTGTAAACCTACCCTTGCGGGGCTATGTCCAAGGTCGATTACTCGGACCTCCGTGAGAACCAAGACACCCCCTCCTGAACCAAGACACAAGTGTAATTTAAGAGAGTGTGAAATGTTATATTAAAAGTTGGGTTATATTAAACAAAATAATTAGTTTTTGTTTATAAAAAAGTACGGTTTTTTAAACGAAAAAAAAGAAGGCTCATTCTACTCAGACACCCCAAAATTTCAATTTAACATCCTAAACTGCCCTGGTTTGATCAAACAGCCCCGGTTTGAATAAAGACAAAAGTAAACAGCCCCTGTTTGATTAAACAGCCCCGGTTTAGGTTTTTTTTTTCATGATTCTTTTAACTTTAATCTATAAAAAAAATCACGATTCTTTTTCACGGTTTTTGTTTTCCACGATTCTTTTAACTTCCAATACATTTATTTTTCATAAAAAAAAGTTTAATTTTTTTTTTAAATGAAGAACAAACAGGGGCGGTTTGAGCTATAAGCCCCGGTTTACTTTTTGGTCAAACCTCGTTTTTCGGAAACTGTACTGATCTGACGATTTTATTTTATTCAAACCACCCCGATTTGATTAAATAGCCCCGGTTTAGGGTGTGAATTTTGAAAGGGGTGTCTGAAAACATGTGAATAAGATTACATGATGGCTAACCACTAGGACTTGTCCTAGTGGTTACCCCCTTGGCTCTTAGGGCTTTGGTTACTAGTGACCCAAGTTCTAATCCAAGGGGAGGCAGTTTTACCCCATGTTGTCCCAAGAGGGGGTTTCTGCCAGGAGAAAGCTTCAGGAGGGGGTGTCTTGGTTCTCACGGAGGTCCGAGTAATCGACCTTAGACATAGCCCCGCAAGGGTAGGTTTACACGTGAGACCAAAGTCGCCTGAACGATGTCGTTCCAAAAGAAAAGATTACATGATGGCTCATGGCTTCGAAGACATGTGATTCTCACTTTAACGTGACCGGATTTTCCGGATTCTTTATGAAATTGTCATTTTGTGGTTGTTGGATAACTTTTTAAAAAATTGTCGTTTTCCTTTGTCTCAGACTACTCACTACTCTCATCCAATAAGATAACCTTTTTTCTAAATTGTCGTTTTCCCAGCCCGGTGACTTGACAGCACATAAAGAGTCACGAAGTCTATGTATAAATTAAGTACTTTGAAAACATTTTTTAATAGTGATATGTTTTTGATGATAAAATTTGATATTATTTCCCGTCAAATAATTATGAAAAAGGTCATTTAGTCCCTTATAAATTTTGAGCTGCCCCTGATCTTTGTAACATACCTTGTCGATATTTAAAAATGGTGTCCACCAAAATGTTTTACAAAAGTGATGTAGAAATTGTTTAAAAAAATAGAGCCAGATTCGGTTGTGGACACACCCGAACCGAATTAGCCTCCTATAACTTATTCGGTCGAACCTAAGTGACCTTAATATAAAGGCTTATATTTTAGTTAGAAAAGAAATAAATGCTTAGCTTTTTTTTTTGAACGGCCAACGAATCCTCCTGAAAATCCGGGGAGTATTTATACTAGTTAAGCTCATTTTAGGAAAAATCCACTTCTGCAAACGGTCGTGTTGGAAAATGAAAGTTGTTGTTCACTGGACTCGAACTAAGGTTGAACTGGATTATAAACTTCGTTAAGTATCAATTAATGTTGATCAGGAAAAGAATGGCTTCAGTTAGCGGGTGTTACAAACTATAAGGGTCAATTGTGTCAGGTTGATTAAAGTTCATGGGGTGTACATGAAACATTTCTGTTTCTGGCCGTTAGCTGGGATGTTTGAGCAGTTCTTCGTAGTATAAATTGGGGGTTTTAGATTGTAGAGTTAGTTTTGCAATTCCTTTTGTATATCTTCTTTGTTTCATGTACCGATCAGATGGTACTCATTTTCATTCGTAATAATACTTGATTCGAGTCCAATTTCTTGAGTGTTCATCTCTGTTTTTAACATGTTGGGTGGTAAAACCTGAGAGCTTAAGGATCGAACTTGTGACCTCTAAGTCTTAAGTCTCCGTCATCACAAATAACCACCAGAACAAGTCCTAAAATTAAACCATAAAACTTACATCTAGAGTACTAAACATACATCATTATTTTAAGTGTGATACCATGCCATGTCACATCATATTGGGTCCATGTGTAGGCTTTTCATAGCCTCTGACTAAAGAATGGTGCCCTTAGTAAAATAAGTTTATGTATGCCTCAACTCTTAACATGTCATATCTCCAAACTAAGAGCAGTGCCGAGTCATGAGTATTTAAACAACATAAGGCTATGTGTAATCGAGCGTTATAGCCCCAAAACACCCACTATGGCGCCCCTTATAGCGCCCCTGGGCACCCCCGGGACGCTATGTTGCAAGATTTTGTCGCTGGCGTTACTCACATCACGCCCAAAAAACTCCACCAATTTCAAACTAGCCGTTGAACCACATTTAATTTTTTTTTTCTTTTTATCCATCATATACTATATATATATATATATCTTCCATTTCAAAAAAAACTACACTCTCTTCTCTTCTTCTACACATTCTTTTCTTTTAAATCACACAACAAAATGGGTTCACCGGTGTCATCATCATCCTCATACCTCTGGAACTTCAACGACGAAGAAGAGGATGAGGTAATTTCGGCATGTGTCAAAGTTGTCAACGATGACGAAGATGACAAATTGTATGCGTGCCATTATAATCATGCACAACATGATTAAGGAGGACGAAGGGCTTGCAATTTGTAGCTATTTTGATCCTTCACACGTCGAGGATCGACCATACGCGACGATGGAAGAACGTGTTCAAAATACGAGGGAAATGCGTTCAAGAGAACGACATAACGCACTTATGGTGGATTTGATTGAACATGTATGGGATACTCGACCACCACCAAATGCCCCTCAACCTCAACCCGAAAACAACGACGATGCGGACGACGATGACGACGACGACGATGAAAGTGATGATGACGACGACGATGGAGGTGATGATAGTGACGATGAGGATGATGAAAGTGATGAAGATGAAGCATACGATGACGTACCGGACGATGACTAGTTTTTTTTTCACTATATTGTATTTCTAGTTGTATTTCTATTTTTAGAAATAAAAAATATCTTTTTTTAATTTCTTTATTTGATTTTAGTTAAATAAAAAAAATTTAATAATTGAAGTAATCATTATAGAGGCTTTATGACTACACACTCATCCCCCATAACCCCCCTTTTGCCACGTCACTGCCACATGTCACATAATGCCCCATGGTGGGGCATTATGACTACACATAGCCTAAAAAATAGACATGTCCGAATAAAAGTTACAAATAAAAAAGTTCATTAAATAAGACAAAAAATAAGTTATAACAATAAAATAAAAAAAGTTATAGTGTTAAAATGATATTTAAGTAGTTAAGCGATAAATCATGCAGATCTTCTAGCGCTTTTAATATAAGTCTTGTTGTTTTGTTTCGTCACACTTCTCGCACATACTCAGAGCCCTCACTATCCAAACTTGAATCTTATGGTCCGTGAGAGACTCTTGAGTAAGGGTGAGCGGTATCGTTAGAGCTGCTCCAAGGCTCCCACTCGTTGCTCCGCTGCTTCGATACCGAGTCCCCACTGCTCCGCCATTGCTGCTCCGTTTTCATGCCTTCACCGTTTTTTCAAGCAGCGTGAAGCAGTGAGTTTTGTGTGTATTGAAACTCGCGAAGCCTTGAGGCTTTATTTTTGAAGTCTTTCCATCATACCTACAATTCCCTATCATTTTCTTATTACTCTATCTCTCTCATAGTTGGCACTTTCACATTGGTTACCTAAAATGAAGCCACACTAATCCAATCCAACGATACCCCCACCCTAACCTAACCAACACCAAGATTCCAATCCTTCAAATTTTTTCTATATTGTAAGGTGACAATTCATCAGAGGTGGAACTAGAAATTTTTTTAAGGGGTAGCACGATTTTTGTTTGACAAGGGTTTAGGGTCAGGGTCCCGAAAGAGCGGGGTCCAAGGGGCGGCAGCGCCCCCTAGAAATTTTTCAAACCCTCAAGTCTAGTGGATCGAAACGTAAATAAAACTAAGAAATGTAAGAGATATAAACACGTTTTTATATAGAACTTAAAGTATATCGTATTTGTCACAACTCGATTCTAAAAACAAATATTACATTGTAACAAAGCTCGGGTCAATTTGAAACGAATCTATGACAAAAACATGTAGTATTTAAAAAAAAAAACAAAAAATGACCAAGTTAATATTTGTTTTGAAAGGCAAAGAAATTAATTATTTGTTTAAAACCCTAGATATTCGAGTAAGTTATTGGTTTACCAAGTTAACGTGCAACCACAAAGTATTTAAGACATATTGCCACATAAGGGGAGGGGGTATGGTAGTAGTGTGCCTTGGTGGAGTAGTGTCCACCAATTAATGACATGTTGACAACTCAAATTGGGGTTTTTAGTGTGGCTTGGGAGGCACACCACAAGGTATGGTAGTAGTGTCGTTTGGGTGGCTCCTCCACAAGGTTTGCACACAAATCAAAAAAAAAAACAAAGAAGTTGAGCGGCTTAGGCAGGCTCCCCAAAACCGCTCAGAACCGAAAAAGGGAGCCGCTAAACTGGAACCGTGGCACACGGTATGGAAGCCCCAAGGAGCCACGCGGTTCCAATTGGAGCCGGCCCTTGGAGCCGCTTCCATACCGCCTCCCCTAATGAGGTCGTAGATTCTCGGGAAAACTAAAAACATGTAAGTGGACACTGATTAGATTCGAACCAGGGAGCTCTTGTGACAAGTAAACTACATAAACCATTGCGCTAGATCCCAGTTTGTGTACTTTACTTATTCTCAAACTATTTATCATCTTTTAAGGGGTAGCACATGTAAAAAATATTCGAAAAATATAATTTTTTTTCACTTCACGTATAAGGTTGAGTGGTAGCACGGGCTACCTCTGGACCTGTACCAGGTCCGCCCCCTGGTGACAATTCAGTTATGTATCTCGGTAGTAAATCTTTTTAAATGTAATGTTGTCACTTAAAACTCGCTATTTACATTTTTACTTTCTTAGGATGTTTGTAACACATTACTTTTTTAACACTTTATTTTTTTTTTGTCATCTTATCATCACATTATCACCCTACACTTTTATAGTTTACACCCATAAATGTGTGAGTAATGTGCAAACCGCTACATGCGGTAAATGAGGTAACACCGCTAAGGCCGGACGGAGTGGGCGGCGTGGGCGCCGCGGCGCCGAAATTCTAGGCGGCAAACACCGCCGCCGGTCGATCGGCAACGGCAAAAACCAGTTTTGAAATCGACATCTCGCCGAACGGCAAAAAAAATTTATAGCCGTTGAACGGCTCTTTGGATTAAAAAAAAAAAAAAATTCTTTTACTTTTTACAATATATATATATACATATATCACCACTAATTTCACTCTCACATTTCTCTCATTTACCAATTCATCTCCTTTCATCTTCAAAATTCTCAACTTTCATCTCACTTCAAAATGACTTGGACTACCAACGAGGAGCTCGCTTTGGCTCGCGCATTCTACCACGTGTCCGATGAGAAGGTTCTTCATCACTCAACGGCGGATAAATTTTGGGCTAGAGTGCTTGACCATTTCAACAAAGAACTTGGTGGTACGAATAAAACCGTACACCAAATGAACTCGAGATGGCAAAAAATAAGTTCGAAGATTAACAACTTCGAAAGCGTGTACTTCGAAATTGAACGAAAAGCTACCTTGGCGGATCTTGAATCGGGTTTGATGTTTAAGGCGTTGTGCGAGTACCGAAAAATACATGACAGAAAGGGTTTTTCACACGTTGAGGTTTGGACCTTGATGAGGGACCGTCTCCAGAGGGCGTCAACTTCAAATAATAATATCTAAGTTTCTTATGTAATGTTTTTTTTAGTGTGTTTTTTTTTAAGTAATGTCATGTTTTTTCTTTATTATGTAATGTTTTTTTAAAAATAAATGTGGTGTTTTTAAATAAATATAGTGTTTTAAAATTAATTACAATATATATATAACTCAAAAACATTAAAAATAAATTAACATACAATTCTTCATAATCCTCACCACTCCCTCTCAAAATCCTTCAAAATTCTTCAAAATTCTTTCTTTTTCTCTTTCCTGCGTGGCACCCTCCTATTGGTTACAACCCATTCTTCAAAATCCTAAAAATTCTACCACTCCCCCTCCCTAAATGCGATGTTGCACCGTGGTTTTCAGATTTGATGTGGTGATCGACGTTCGCATAATTTATCTTCATTAAATTGTACTTCAAGTAGTTTAATTGATATGCTTTATCTTCAATAAATCAAATGGATCTTTTTTTTTTTGGAACGATGAATAAAACATTACACTAACACCGTTGAGCCAGTTTTCAGGGAAAATCACCATCGTGAACGACGGGGTGGAAAACCTGTCTGGCTTGGGTATCGAAATTTTTATCTTTTAGTCTAAAGTCTTACCCTTATCACCAATACCACTGAGCCAAATGACTGGTGGTAATTAATTTATTTTGTTTTAACGGCAAACGCCTTGTTACTCAGGGGTCTCATCATGGCAAACGATGCTACATACGATATGCCGCGACCATAGGCTCTGCGAGTAACCAGGACCCTCCTCTATGTTGCACATCCATCCCAGAAAAACCAACCGCCTAAAGACCCACTGTGATAAAATCTCTGACATACCTCTATAATCTTTATTTATTTTTTTACGTTCGGTGCCTCGGTGGGATTCCAACCCTTGACCTTCACATTATAAGGCAAGGGTGTATTCATTCCATCAAATGATGGGGGATGCCGGTGGTAATTAAATGGATATACCAAACAAACAAACAAACAATTCAAATGGATTCATTTATGTAACTAATACAATATTTAGTGAATTCAATCTTTAGGAAGGATCCTGCGAAAACACCATTTTTTTTGTGAGAACCGTGTAAACAAATCTTAAAACCTACGTAGCTTTTTCATACGTTATTACCTTTTTAAAAAATTTGCACCAAAAGTCTTAAAATTATGTTATCTTTAATCCTATAAAAAAATTTAAGAAATTTAACTTTTTTTTTTTGTTTTTTTCACGAAAAAACTCATACTTTTAATATGAGTTTTTTTTTCTTAGTCTCACCATATGTCATATATTTTCATCATTTTTTGCATTTTTATTGAATGATGCACATGTGCATCACACCAAAAAAACCTTCATACATGTGATATACATTAATAGGTTTAAAAATAAATTGCACCTTAAATCTTATAATTGTGTTATTTTTAGATTTAAAGAAAAAAATAACATTTTATAACTTTTTTTTTAATTATATGATGCATATGTGCATCACACGAAAAGAAAAAAGTTACGTTTCTTTTCATATTTTGCCCCAGAATTAAAGATAACGTAATTCTAAGACTTTTAACGTAAATTTTATGAAAAATTGTTAACGTAATAATCTATAAATAACCCTTCAATCTTTAATTATTTAAACGGGTTTAACTTCATTAAAAATATTAATCTATAAATAACACATACCACCTTAAATAATTTTAGCTTCTCCATCTTTTTATCTACATTCATGAAATAATACAACAACCATCCCAATAGATATCAACGAATCCGATTCAAATGAAATCCTGAAGAAACCGCCACGACCCCCGGCAAACCACGACGCCAAAGGAAAACAACCCCAACCCTAGAGCCAAACAACTACAAGCTCTCTGGATTCTATTTCAGAAAGAAAAAAAAAAACTTAAGAAGTTAAATGATATCCAAGCGGCTCATTTAAAAATAAAAATAACTAATAAACAAAAGGCCGAAGAACAACAACCGCAAGAAAATCTAAAGGCAGATTTCAACTTGTTAGCCTGATCGATCAAAAACGTCGACGAAGATTCTCGGGTTGCTTTAAAAAACATAAAAAAGAAATCATTGCGAAGAAATATGTGTGAATTTAGATGTTCGTTGGTTTGCTCTTGAAGCTTAATGTATCTTTGTTTTTGTATTTTAATGTAGTATTTTTAAATATTAATGAATTTAATTAAATGTATTGTTATACCTTTAAAAATCCACGTGTTGAATTTAACGTGAGACATGTGACAAACCATAATCTAAGTTATCAAGTACACAGAACGACTCTATATGAATAGAATCTATTTAAAAATTAGAGTTTAGGTTTTAAAGTTCGGTGGAACTATAAATAGTTCAGCTGAAGCCAAACAGATTTAAAACAAGTTTGAAAATTTTCACGCACACAGGCGCCCATGAATGACCAAATACAAATGCAATAAAGTTTTCATGAACAAAACATGCATCACCTAGACGTGTGTCCTAGCTCGTGCCACCTAAGGACCTGCGAAGAAACATGCTAAGTGTCAACACAAGGTTGGTTGGTTTACAAGTTTAATAAGCAAGTGTGATAAAAACAGTTTATCAAAAGTAATGTTGTTAGACTCTCCGATCCCAAAAGTCTAGATTAATATACTCATATATAGCTAGTCTATAACATTTTGTAAACACATAATGTCGGGTCACGATAGCTAACCGTAGATTCTGCCTTTCACACCATGCGTTGTCGCGCATGATAAAATTAGGACAATAAAACAGCCGTTCAACTCCATGTTTGGCTAGCGCGACTAGCTCGGTGGGGCTTGCCAGGCCCAGTAGTACTACCTCATATTTCTCCGACATTCCCAATACTAGTGGTACGTTGCAAAAAGACTTTCGTTGTGGCAAGTTGTATTCAATACAGTTCACAAGCTTGGTATATAATCTACTAAAGTTTTCAAGAAAACGTTTTGTCGCATGTCTTCTCCCATAGAATGAATACAATAAAAGTAGGGGTCGTAACCTCACCTTGGGTGTGTGCTAATAAGTAAACCGAAAGCTGCAAATGGGTCGGTGATTCGTCTAGACCTTACATCTGACACACAAATGTGTAAGTGCGAGCTGTGTTTAACCGGACGTCCCGTTGTACATGAACAACGACAAGTTTGGCCAAGTTGACTCGACAACACATTGGTGATTTATTAAGTGATAATTGCAAATATTTATTGTAACACATACGCACATCATATCCTGTTATCATGAAAATAAATATTAAAATTCCCTTACATCATTGTTAGCCATCCGACACGTACGATGTAAGATTGACGAGGCAATCTTACAAAATCTTGTCATTCCTACCGAAGCGGGAGACTTAGGATTTGTACATGCGTATGGTTCACAATTAAATAAACACATTACATGCAGCCTAGTATACGTCTATATAATGGTTCGCATCCAAGTTACGCGCATAATACATAATTACACGCAGGGGCGGACCCACATAGAGCCCAGGGGTAGCGCCCGCTACCCCTGAACTTTTACCCCGACGTGCAAATTTTTTTTTTTATAGGTTTTCGGTTTTTCGCGACCCCTGAAACGAATTTTTCGCGACCCCTGGAAGAAATTTTATGGCTTTTACTTAAAATTATGATCAAAAGTCTCTTAAAAATATGATTAAAAGCCCGTTAACTACCTAAAAAAAATTTTCGGGGGCGCTGCCCCCGAACCCCCGTTAGTCCCCGCTACCCCTGATATTCTTTCCTGGATCCGCCACTGATTACACGTTAAGTTATATATTTCATGCATAACAATCAAGTTTCCATGTAAGGAATTTCATTCCTATCATATGTTAAACATTGAAATTGCATGCTCATCGTGTTGCATGCATTATAAATCATCAAAGTACATGCCTTGTTACTATCATCATCAAGACTCGACTTTTATTACACTACATAACATTATTCCACGTAAACTTCCTAACTTCTTCGTCTAATCATCATCAAAATCCATACTTTAACGCCATGCATGCAAGATCTCATGTAAATTCAGCAACTTTATAGCAAATCAAGCATCAATGCATCATCTTTATTCATTAGCATGCATGCTCGGTTACAAAGATTCGATTTTTATCACACATGCATCGTCAAGTTAGCAACTTTATCACTCTAGCAACTAGATCTAACATAAAACTAGCATCTTTACAGATAATTCTTCTTGAGGTTCAAATGCTCCTCGTTCCATCGATTGGAGTTCCGTACACCAAAGTGTCTACTGCTTCGTTTTTCTATTGTAAAATATGTGCTACCAGCCACAAAACTATCAACACTATGGTTATCATTTACTACCTTCTGTATTATTTTTGTATAATAGAATAACATCTTTCTAGCTCAACGACAGTTATAATATATATGTTCT
The DNA here is from genome assembly GCA_039602395.1 of Deinandra increscens subsp. villosa. Taxonomy (NCBI): domain Eukaryota; kingdom Viridiplantae; phylum Streptophyta; class Magnoliopsida; order Asterales; family Asteraceae; genus Deinandra; species Deinandra increscens. Next base: position 24,225,708 of record JBCNJP010000020.1, on the reverse strand, counting down.
AAATCCCAAGCCTCTGATATACCTGGCAAACCACGACAACATGCAGTTGACCTCTAGTTATTAATTATAGTTCTGAAATGTTTGGGAATGAATAATAATATAGTCTCCAATTTTATCTTATTTTAACTTTCTACTTAAAACACAGAAGAAGTTGTTCTTGGCATAAGTTGTTGTATGGTTCAAAATCTTAATGGCTTGCTCCATAAGTTTTTTTATGGTGGCCAAAGGGGAAGCTTCCGTAGTGTAAATTTATACTCGTTCGGTCCGAATTTTTTTTATATATTTAGTCCGACCCTATCTGCCTTTAGTCCTACTCCATCTCCATTTCGGCCCAAGCTTCGCCCCTGATAACGACCAGTTTGGTTAATTTTTCTGATGAATTTGTGACATAGAAAAAAATATCTAAATGGGCTTTGGCTCATCTGACTTGCTTTATTTGTTTAATCTCGAAAATAAAACAATTTTATATAAAAACTTAGTTTTTAATAATTAAATACATAGCAATATTAGTGTTTCAAAACCAAATGGTTTTCTTCGATTGGTGACCGCCCAGAGTTAAATCTCTTGTGGGGGTGGGGGATTGGAATTTTTTTTCTCATCTATGGCCCCGAAAATTTTTGAGGTTCTCAAAACCAGCTATATATATCGATAACATATTGCAAACGGTAACAGCTACAAAACCAAAAACCGACCATAAAACGGCCTATGAACTTCCAACGAGAACGTCCTGTTATATTCATAATATCTTGGGTTCTTCTATCTTTCTTGCGGGCCTTCGGTCATCTTCCAGCAGCCCAATAATACTCATGGACAATTAAATATGATCCAATCGACTCTAGCCCAATTGTATTCAAATTAAACCCCAAATATTCAGCTCACTGGATAAATCACACCGGACGTTAGGACAATGATACCACGTCTATTAAAAACATTTTTTCAAAGTCTTTTAATGATTATACATGGTTTTTTATTTGAAAAGATTAAACACTTGTTAAGTTAGCGGCTATTTGGAAATGCCTGATCCGTTTCGGTCAGACCTAACAACTGACTCGGTCATTGGTCAAGTCACTGATTAGCGTGTTTGTTTTCTTCTAAAACTCATCTAATTCAGTCCGTAACATCTTACCCATGCCTAGTGGCGAAGCTTGAAAGAAAACTCTAAATGGTTGGCTTAAAAATTATATAAAAGGGGTCATACTCAATATATCTTTTAATGATGATACATGAGTAGCAGCATTGCTTTTATTTTTGAAAATCCAATTATATTATATACGAGCAAAAGTACCGCGCGTTGCTGCGGGTTGACATTTTTATATCAACATACATTACCATAGTTATAGATATTACATCACAAAACATGAAACAAACCCACGCGTTGTTGCGGAAACGCGCCGAGTAATATAAAGAGCATCTTCGAAGGTTAGCGTGAATAATATAAATAGTGCATGCGACTGTTATATACTCTCTATAAAATTCAAATATAAAATTAGTCATTTTATTTATGGCGGGTTTGCAAGCGAACGTGCGGGTTTTGAAGTGATGTTGGATGAAGTTTAAGCTAGGATTCCCATTTGATCATGTACCCATATACTCTTGCACATACAAAAGTCTTCGAACACATTATTTAGCCAAAAAATAAAGAGTAAAAGTTAGTATGACTAAGCATTCCTATTTGATATCAGTAAGCTATCCATGGCATAAAGTTCAAGTTAATGTCACTAAGTAGTCTAACTACATACCATTACATTCTTGATTTCTTTCCATCTACATAGTCTGTCTCATTCAATCAAAACTTTTTCCAAGAGACTCATATCGATCTCAACCAACATAAAAAAAACATTACCATTTGGTATGCTCTGCAAAATCTACATGTATTTGTTCCATTTTCTTTGATCATATTTTACCTGCACAAAATCAAATTTGGACCAATTAAAAAAATCCCCATAGCAGTTTGTAACTACATTGTCTCTTCAAACTATGCAATTAATTTAGATCAAATAAATAGCAAATTATAACACAACATCAGTGCTTAACTTCTATAAAAGTTGTTTAAAATAAAGAACAAAGTTTGCAAACAGTTTGTTTGGTATATTTATTCAGATTAATGGGCAAGTAATTAACCTGGCCACATTATGATACAACAATAATATTTCTTATCTATTGTACCAAATCCTACCAATTATGAATTCCATCCCTTGAAAAGATAAGTTACTGTTTGAAACTGCATATATGTCTAGATGGAGCAATTTTCAACAACTATTAGTTTGTATACTTGAAATATATCCAGGTGATGATACTGCAGAATCATCATATTTAATTTTTTCTCATGTTATATGCATTTATGGTTTATAGATGTACAAAATACGAAGTCAAATTCTACTTCAAACAATTTACCTGTTTTTGAAACTTGATTTTGATTGAATGTGTGTGGTAACGCAAGGCACAATCATGCGTGTCTTCTTTTTAGATGATCGGTACTAAATTCTGACTCTGCATAAGGAAGTCGGGAGGTATTTCACCACCGTCAATCTTTCAACCACACATCCATTATCACCATCAAATATCTGCCATGTAAAAGCTTAGTAAAAGAGCTAATATTGTAATGACTAAGTAAGTGAAATATTACCGAGCAAATCTATTTAATATTGGGTAGTATAAACCTGAATAATGTAGCCGAAGCCTGATTATATTAGGCAGTAACTAAAATATCAATGGATCAATGTAACGAAACAATGGCTCAGAAAAATTTCATCATGGCCTCTCATAAACCATCAAGAATGTCAAGTCACCATCAAGTAAAAAGAAAACCAACTTTGAAACAAAAATCAGCAACCAAGTTCATGTAACATGTTGTTTTGTTTTGCAGCAACACAGGCTTAGTGAAGTTTCATCATAACCTTATACAAACCATCAAGAGCAGTCAACATATCATGATCCAAGTTTAACCAAAGAACTCTCTCTGAAACAGCAACATAGGGTCAGAATAAAATCATCATAGTCTCATAGAAACCAAGAGTAACACTTAGGAAACCATGAATCAAGTTTAACCAAGAAAATATTTCCCAAATAGCAAGCTTAAGTAACAAATTGTATAACTTGCAGCAACACAGATCAGGAACAACCAACAAACCATGAGCCAAGTTTAACCAAAAGGAAAAACTCATCATAGCCTTACTATGACATTTAAATGTGAAACCATTTATATTCAAATCAGTTGTAAGTTTCATACGCTTCATTAATTGCTCCATACCTACTTAAGTCAAGCAGATCAAGAATTAAGCCTAAATCCTTGCATTCCTCTATTAATTGCTCAATGCTCACATAAAGAAATTTAATATAATTTAACCTGACATAGAATTTGACCTATAAACCTAACATTAATCAATTATTTGTTGAATCCTATTGGCGGTCAAACAAACCAAGAAATTCACCTGAAACCTAACATTATTCCACAAACTTTTCAAGCCCTATTTTAGAAAAATCTATGAACAGAAGAAGTACATAATTTATAATGAAACAACTGATTATGAAATTAGAAAATTGGGGGAACAATTACCTTTTTCACCAGCATCGCTGTCTCTGCGCTTGAGAATTCTTCTGGCATCTTCTTTAGTAAGAAAACCAAACATAGCTTTACTTCACAGCAAAGCCCACCGCATTGGTATAACGTTACAAAAAAATAAACAAAAATTAAAAAGTGCGTAATGGCCCAAACCGAGATCGTCATCGCCTTCACGGCTCCGATAAGATGCTAGCCTCAGATCAATCTAAATTTTCATCATAACCAACATAAATATCCAACCACATTTAGGAAAAAAATACAAATTAATATAAGGCTCAGTTTATATGTCAGTCATCATTGCGGTAACCGCTCAGATCGTATACGGGACTCAAGTGGGATAACGACAACAATCCGAAGATAGTGTCGTTGCCAAAACCACTAAGTCTAAAACCGTACGTAAAGGAAAAACTCATCATAGCCTTACTATGACATGTAAATGTCAAACCATTTATATTCAAATCAGCTGGACATATAGGCGAGATGAATATGAGGATATAACCACGCACCGTCAACATTGACCAATAAAGAAATTACATTCGGAGGGAATAGTTTAACTCCAGTGTACACGTAAGCCATCAAAATTGATATATAAGGTAATAAGGTAATAACCAACATAAATATCCAACCACATTCAGGAAAAAAATACAAATTAAAATAAGGCTCAGTTTATATGTCAATCATCATTTGCGGTAACCGCTCAGATCGTATACGGGACTCAAGTGGGGTAACGACAACAATCCGAAGATAGTGTCGTTGCCAAAACCACTAAGTCTAAAACCGCAAAAAGGAAAAACTCATCATAGCCTTAGTATGACATGTAAATGTCAAACCATTTATATTCAAATCAGCTGGACATATCTTAAATCAGTAAGGCATAACCCACCATTTACATCAAACAGGACTAAGGTCCGATTAACCATCTCTGTCCAAATTACAGATCTAAACCGGCTAAAGCCGAGATCGTCATCGCCTTAACGGCTCCGATCAGATGCTAGCCTCGCATCAATCTGCATTTTCATCAAAACCAACATAAAATATCCAACCACATTTGAAACAGTTAACATTATAGCAACAGGACAAAACACCGGCATAGGCTCAGATCAATCTGAATCGTCATGATAGCCAAAATCAAACCAGACTCGTAACAGCAACATCAAAGCAGATCTAAACCAGTTAAAAGGTTTTAAGAATCAGAAGTAAACATAGAAATTTGTTTGAAAACAAATGCAAAAATACAAATCAGATCTCAAAAGCAAACAGTGACACTATCGAGTAAAAAAAAAAACTTACCGGCGCCGGCGATAACAGTAACCATTCGCTGAAAAAGAAACCCTAGCGATGCCACCGGTAAAGCGAGCACAACCAGAGAACATAATACGTGAATGCAAGCAAACCCTGTAACATTGAAACGTAATTGTCACCATCAGAGCTTAAAAGCAAACACATCGACACTCAATAAGAAACTTCAAATGACTTTACTAAAATATTTGATTAGTTTTTCTTCAACAGTCCGCAAATATAAAAAAGTCAAAACTTTACATTTCAAGATATAGAACCAACATGATTATAAAAGATCACAAATATAAAAGGTAAAAACCAAGTAACTTGCATATTTTTTCCTTGTTTATGACAGCAACCAAGTAACTTACATGGAGGGCATGTGACCTGGTCAACTCCTCCTGGCTCCACCCACCTAATACTGACATTGCCTTGCCATCCCCTACATAGTACATACAAAAATTCCATAAAATCAATCGAATTCCACCCACAACCACACTTACAAAATCACAAAAATTCCAGAAAATCTTTAATCTAGACCCTTCATTAAAATATTGCTAGAGGGTCAAGAAAATCTTTAAATATTCTGATTTCACACTCTCATATACTCAATTTCTTCATCAAGGCCTCATCATACTTCTGGGTTTCAACTTTCAACTATGCCCTTCTAATTTTCCTACAGAAATTGGGGAAAATCAGTGGTTTTGATCATGGGTATATGCAGTTCTTCAACTAATATAGCTCCTTCCACCACTCGCAATCTCAGTTCAGGTACAAATCTTGAATCCTTACTTTAATCCGGCAACCATCTGCGATCACTGAAAACCCCAACTTTACCCTCAGTGTCCGCATGATACAACACATAGCAAATAGGAACCGTAAAACAACGGCAGCCGGCGACAACCACGCGTCATCACCACCAGATCCATGAAAACCCCTAAAAATTAGTATCCACAAAACCCTAATCCGTCGACACCACCACCGCCACCATCGGCGACACAATCGAAGCGACGGAAATCAGATACGGGTTATAGAGACGAAACCCCCACCACCTCATCGAGGAAGCAGATTCTCTTTACAAAATCTGCCGCTATCGACTCACCACTCGCCGGTAACTATGTACGGAGCAACGCCTTCCGGCAGCCGCTACAACGTCAATAGCACCGGCCGGAAACATAACCCACTTCTCCGGTGATGTAATATATTTTAGAGAGAGAGAGAGAGATGAAGAGGCTTTGTAGAGAGAAGTCGTTGCTCAACGTCACCGGAGCATCGACCTGAGAGCCTGGACGTCACCGGATTTTTAGAGAGGGGGTCAGATCTCGGTGACAGTGGTTGTTCAACGTCACCGGAGCATGGGCCCGATAGCTTGGAAGTCACCGGAATTTCAGAGAGGGGGCTGATGTAGGTGTGTTTAAAGAGAGAGAAAGAGAAGAGTTGCATGTGTAGAGAGAGAAGATATGAAAGTTTGGTGAGATGAATATGAGGATATAACCACGTCGCACCGTCAACATTCACCCATAAAGAAATTACATTTGGAGGGAATAGTTTAACTCCAGTGTACACATAAGCCACGACAAATGATATATAAGGTAATATTTATAAAATCGTATGCATGACAACAAACCAAAAATTATCATTCAATAAACTAAGATAAACGAGAGCGTATTTTATTTTCGGATTGCTTGTAGCCAATAAAACGACAACGTTTCTTTTCCCATTTTCATTTGACAGTATTCCTCAACCGAAAGAATACTTCTTTCTCTCTCTACAATGGCCATCTCTCGCCGGAAACCTCCGAAAGAAACGACACCGTTGCTTGTAGCTAGTAAAACGACCACATTTCTTCCCATTATAGTCTTTTCCCTTTTTACCCTCCTCCACCGAGTCACATCCGATTTGACTCAGCAAACCCAGGCCCTCCAAACCTTCATCTCCAAACTCCCCCACGACTCCCGCTACTCATGGAACCCATCGGAATTCATCTGCGACTGGCGCGGCGTCACCTGCGACGCCACCAACTCCTCCGTCATCCGCCTCCGCCTCCCCGCCGCCAGACTCGTCGGAAAAATCCCCCCGAACACAATCGGAACCCTATCTCACCTCCGTACCCTATCCCTCCGATCAAACGCCCTCACCGGCGGCATCCCTTCCGATTTCTCCAATCTCCTCTCCCTCCGGAACCTCTACCTCCAGAACAACGTGTTCTCCGGCGAGTTTCCGTTCGCCGAGTTCACTGGTTTAGAGCGGTTGGATATCTCCGGCAACAGATTCTCCGGCGAAATTCCGTTGTCCGTTAACAATTTGCAAAATCTCACTAACCTTTTGTTGCATAACAACGAGTTCTCCGGTCCACTCCCGAGCTTACACGTGGACAGTCTAGTTGACTTCAACGTTTCCAGTAACAAACTTGACGGTTCCATTCCGACGTCGTTTTCGAAGTTTCCGGTATCCGCATTTTCCGGAAATATTAATCTATGTGGCAATCCTTTACCTTCTTGCAACAACACATCTCCGCCGCCGATTAACCGGAGGGATTCTAAATCTGAATCTAACAAACTCCCCACCGGAGCAATCGCCGGAATCGCAGTCGGATCGGCGTTAATTCTCGCTCTGCTCTTACTAATTCTCCTCTTATGTTTACGGAGGAAGAAGACCACTCAACAAAGCAAACAACCTCCAAAACCACTTGCGACGGCGGCGGGAGGTTCGAACGCCGGCGGGAACTCGTCGTCGAAGGACGAGTTCAGCGGCGGGGCGACGGAAGGTGATAAGAACAAGTTGGTGTTTTTTGAGGGTGGGATTTATGGTTTTGATTTGGAGGATTTGTTGAGGGCGTCGGCGGAGGTTTTGGGGAAAGGGAGCATTGGGACGGCGTACAAGGCGGTGTTGGAGGAGGGGACGACGGTGGTGGTGAAGCGGCTGAAAGATGTGGCGGCGACGAAGAAGGAGTTCGAGTCGCAAATGGAGGTTTTGGGGAAGATGGAGAATGAGAATGTGGTGCCGTTGAGAGCTTATTATTACTCGAAAGATGAGAAGCTGATTGTTCTGGATTACATGCCTGCTGCTAGCTTATCTGCTCTTCTTCATGGTAATTTCTTCAAATTCTTACTGCGTTTTTTTATTATTTATATATCTAACTTTTTACTGTTATTTTTGGTGTGGATTCTGGGTATTCATGGTTTAGAATCTTTATTAATCTTTTATCATTCTACAATGAAAAATCTTGAATCATATGAATGTCGGAGAGTTCAGGGTATGTTTCAGGGTACTAGTGTTGCTGCATTGTGTACAAGCTGTTTTAGGGGTTGATATATATAAGTTGATATATTGCATATAGATTCTGGGTATTTAACTATTCATGGGTTACAATCTAGATTTTCTGCATTGCTGCAATGAAAAATCTTGAATCATTTGGGTAGTTTAAAGGTACAACCTTTAATGCATCAAAGTGCAGTTGGAATGGTCAAACCTAGTCTCATTATGCTATAAAAGACTTGTAAGGCATTTACAAAATGATTGTTTTTAGGACCAGGTTTTCAGTTAAGTGGGATTTTTTTTAACTACCAATAAATAAAAAGCCCTGACCCCTAGGTAGCTTACTGCGGAAACGGAACTTTCTACGGGAGTCTGAGCTAGAAGCAGTTATTGTTGAACCAATTCCAGTAAAAATCAACCTTCACGAAAGGCTTGAGTGTTAGGCTCAAAGATTGAACTGTTTAGTTATCATGCTATAGAAACTTGTCTTTTGATGTTTTTCTAATGGTTCATTGCTTCATAATTTATCAAAGCATTGCGTAATTACATTTGTACTTATTTGGTCCTCGTCACTTTTGTGGTGGTCAATCACTATATTACTAGGTTACAAGGTGGGATTTACTATAGGTCAATCACTATAGGTCTACTGGTATCAAAATGTGTATTTTTAAATGATTAAGATACTAAGTTTTGTAATACAAAAATTAAAATTTAATTTAAAAGGAGTTGGAGTTGACTAAAAAACAAGCCCATGTATCAAGAAATCACTTTTTTGTCTGTATTTTGTTATAGTACAAGAAGTAAAGCATCAAGTACAAGTTGCTTTGATTCTTGAGAGCATATGTTGAATGCCTGAAAAACCATTCAAATCATATGAATGTCGAGGTGTTGCAAGCCGTTCAAAAAATAGTTTTTATAATATATTATTTAATTTAACGTTTTAAAGTACAAATGTACGTAATCATCGTATCATGTTTTTTCCTTCTTTTAACAATGGCATACATCATGATACATGTAATGTGAAATACGCATCCAGGCGCATGATATCATTGTGGGCGGCATGTCTTTTAGCAAGCGAGTAGTAAATGTTACACTTCAGTTCCTTTAAGATATCAATAATTGCTACACACCCCCCATGTTTCCCCACACCAACATGCTTTCCACTCTTTACAATCATGTTAAACACAATGTTTTTCTTCTTTTCATGCCTTCATTCTTACGCTCCCTTTCGCCCTTTTTGAAACCCTCTAAATGCACCAATGAGTTGTACTGTACAAATAGTTGATGCTTTGATGTGTTGCATAATACTAGGGGTGTAAAATTCTCACATAGACACATAAAATCGACACTAAGCTAATATAAAATTCACAGGTTTAGGTTTAGTCTAAAACGGGTCTGGTCAACATGACGAGCTTGTGGCTTGACTTGACCTGCTTATTTTGCTTATTTCTCTAATTGCACGTTAAACGGGTCCTTTTTCATGTCAACCGCGATTATGCTTCTGAAACACGGTTATTTTGCAGGAAGTAGAGGTTCAGGCCGGACGCCATTGGATTGGGACCGTAGGATAGGAATCGCGTTGAGTGCCGCAAGGGGAGTGGCCTACTTACATGTGGTAGGAAGAGTGGTTCACGGCAATATCAAATCGTCCAACATCCTCCTCCGACAAGACGCCCACAGGGATGCGTCAGTGTCCGACTTCGGGCTCCACACGCTCTTTAGCGGGTTGAGCTCCCCGAACAATCGGGTCACAGGCTATCGGGCCCCAGAGGTCCTCGAGCCCCGAAAAGCCACATTCAAATCCGATGTGTATAGCTTTGGGGTCTTGCTATTGGAGCTTTTGACAGGAAAAGCTCCAAACCAAGCCTCGCTGGGCGAGGAAGGGATCGACTTGCCCCGGTGGGTCCAATCGGTTGTCAGAGAAGAATGGACCGCCGAGGTTTTTGACGTGGAGTTAGTACGATATCAAAATATAGAAGAAGAGATGGTTCAGTTATTGCAGATAGCAATGGCGTGCGTATCGACCGTGCCAGATCAAAGGCCCGCAATGCAGGAGGTGGTGAGGATGATGGAGGATATGAATCGGGCTGAAACGGATGACGGGTTGAGACAGTCGTCGGATGACCCGTCGAAGGGATCCGACGGTCATACGCCACCAACCGAGACCCGAAACTCACCTATTACCGTCACGCCGTAGACCCGAATAACCGGCATGAAAACTGAAAATAGAGTAGATGATTATTTTTAAAGTTTTTTTTTTCTTCCTTTTTGGTGTTTTTATGCTTATTTGAAAATGTGAAATTGAATTTTATGGGTCTGGTCGGGTCTGGTTCCATGGGAGTTGATTGATTGGATATCAGTTGTTTATGTGTTATTCTTTGGAAAATCTCAAGAAAAAGAACCAAGATTCTTGCAGATGATCATGTTTGATGTTTCTGGTCCTTTCTTACTTGCTTCTTTTCTTTTGGTTTAGTTAACAAGGTTAATAGTTTTGTCTTTATTATGTCTAAAAATATCATCGTTGTTTATTGTTGCTGGTTGGAAGATGTATATATATGCTATGTTTTTTAGAAGTTTGACATTACATCCGGGTCGGGTTATACCATATGGATTAAAGTGATAGTTGGTAATGACTCTATGAGTAAAAAAATAGGTTGCGATTAAAATGAGTTTGAGTTAAAACATATCGTTTTAAAAAAACGGGTAATTTAGTTAGGGTCAAAGTAGTTGTGACCTAAATAAGCTTGAGTTAGAAAATATATCTTTTATGAAAACTAAGGTTGTGTGTGGTATATAAAGCCCTATAACGTCTCTATTTTCTTTAAAAAAAACATTTACACAAAATAAACCAATCATAAAAAGGAAGAAAAATGGAACAATCATGATCAAATACTCAAGGCGCCATGGATATCATGGCAAAACAAGTTTGGGGCGCTATAGCGCCCCTATGTAGTGGTGTTGGGACGTTATGGGAGGTTTCACGCCCACTACACAACCTAATGATGACTTGTAAAAGTGAGGTCTAAGCGATGGCTATTTTTTGCGGTTGTGTTGGACATCCGCAACGGTGTAGGTAGCATCGAACAGTTGGTAAAGATGATGGTTGTTTATTTTTATTGTTTAAAAGGGTTTACATTACTAATTTTTATCACCAACATGATATGAACACATATTAAGCGTTATCAACCACCATGATACATTGATAAACAACGATGGTTGCTAAGCGGTTGATTCTAATAACTTTTATCAAGAAATACATGTTTTAATTTTGTTTTACTTGGAACTACTTTTAAACATCTAATTTATAATCAAGCATTCTTATTAGTATTTTATTAAACATCTAATTCTTAATCAAGCATTCTTTGATATTGTATTATGAATCGAATATTAAGATTCTTTATAAGTAATATTTAATGAAAAATGGTATAATATTGGTACCAAATTAACAATGATTGTACCAAAGTCAATAATATTATCAGCAATAAATAGATTTTAGGGGATGAGGATATATATTCTATTTGACAAGGTCATTGCCAACTTGTAGTTTCAAACTTGGTTTATATTAATGACTTCACTTGTTTGTTTTATTAGATTTATCAATAATATTTTCTTGGCATTTCTGAAAATCAGATAAATACTTTGTTTAAACATTCAAATCATAAAAAAAATACAAATACTACGATCCAATTAAGCTGAAGACCGTATACGACATTTTCTAACAATCAAGACATACACTCGAATTAACTAAAATGAACGAAAAGTAGTTGAGTGAAAATCACTACCCATAACACCACCGGTATTAAACATGACCCATGGAGTACGTAAGGCTATCCGTAATCATGGAGCCACTATGTTGGGCGTTTTGCGATACGTGTTGTCCTAGTCATCAAAGGACTCCATGACTAAAAGTGGTGTAGTCATGGAGCCCTATAACGCCTCTCTAATTATTACATAGTTATATTATTTTATTTAAAAAAAAACCACTAAAATAAATCTAACAAATCACACAAAAAAAAGAAAAAAAGAATAAACCAATTAGGGAAGGAGGAAATGCGCTATGCAGAAAACGCCCCAAGAAAATTTTGCCTATAGCGCCCTCGGGGGCGATGTTGGGGCGCCATCTCAGCGTCTAACATGTACATACTACCCCCATTGAATGGTAGTAGAGTGGTCACTTACGGTAGTTGAGTGGAGTAGAGTGAAAGAGAGAAAGTTGGTGTGGCTTTGAGGGTGAAGAAGTGGATGAGTAGTCCATAAATGTTAGTCTCTGATGGTAAAGATGAGGACACGATGCAGATCACACTGTTGCCCCCTTTTTTTTGCCCCATAGCTCCCCAAACACCGCCTATAGATACTCAAATCGCCCCACTGCAGATAGCCGTAGTTAACTAGTCAAACTTATTGCCTATTTCATCCCATCAAAATATGTCATTTGACAGGTCTCTCCCTCCCTCACCTCCCCCCTCCCACCAATAACAAAAAAAAGTTACAAAAGTTTATATAACATGTTTCTTAAAAGGTTAAAGAATCTCTATACCTGGTAATATGACAAATCATTTGATACCTTCTGCTTTGATTCTGCTCCTGCTTCAACATCCAAGTTTATATAACATGCTTTGATTGCAATAAATATTTTGACTTTATACTCCTTTATGCTGCAAAATTGTGCAAATTATGACAGTTTTTACAGGGTATGTATGTATGTGCATATCTCTTATATGTTAGATCCACTGATGACACGCATACAACAAGAACAACCTATTTGCCCTATCACGAGTCAAAGATTCATACACGCTTGCATTTCCGTCCTCAGTAAAGCTAACATCGCGTAAATCTCATCACTTTGTGAATTGGATCTATCATTAGCAACAAAAACATGAAGTTCTTTACCAGTTTGAACCCAACTACACCCAGGATTCTTCTTAACCCCCTTTTCTTTCATTAAACTCCTCAAATCCGATACTTCATCCCACAATCCGTTTGCTGCATATGCATTCGAAAGAGCCGTATAATTTCCAGAATTATTCGGCTCTAACTTAATCAAATTTTCACTTAAATGCTTTGCAATATCTATCTCATTATGTTCTCTACAAGACACAAGTAAAGATCCCAATATATGCGAATCAGGCTTAAAAGGCATATTTTTAACAAGCCGAAAAGCCTCAAACTTTCCACATTTGGAAAGTAGACTCACCACACAACCATAATGTTCCATACTTGGCGACATGTCGTACTTTGTAATCATACTAACAAAAATCTCCACACCTTCGTTTACTAGTCCACAATGTCTACACGATGATAAAACATGAGTGAAGGTTATGCTATCGGGCTTTACACCTTGATTGTTTAACTCCCTGAAAATAGCAATAGCTTCTGAGTGACACCCATGTAACGCGTAACCTGAAATCATAGTGTTATATAACGGTAATTGTTTTACTAAAATCATATCAAAAACCTTTTTTGATTGATTTATATTCCCACATTTTGCATACATATCCACCATAGAAGTTGCTAACACAGAATTCATATGCATTCCATGCCTTAATACATATCCATGTATAGCTTTTCCAAGTTGCAAAGATGCACGGCTTTTACAAGCCGAAAGTACACCCACTATACTTACACTATTCGGTTTTATCCCCTTTACTTGCATTTCAACAAATATTTTAATCGCTTCATCAACATATCCGTTCTGAACCAAACCCGTGATCAGAATAGTATGTGTGATTAAATTAGCCTCAACGCCAAAAGAATCCATTTCTGAAAACGAAACCATGGCTTCCTTAACTTGCCCGTTTTTTAAGAACGCGAGAATTACTGAATTCCAAGAAACCACATTGGGAGGTATACCCTCTAATTGCATTTGATAGAACAGTTTCAAGGTCTCACCACTTGACCCAACTTCAGCATAAGCAGCCAATAATGTATTCCATAACACGAGATCTTTAGTATGCAATGACGAAAATACCCTTCTTGCATCGTAAATCTTGTTACATTTAGCATACATATCAATAATGCTACTTGCAACAGCCATGTCAAACATAAGATTGTTTCTAATGCATTGACAATGTGTTTCTTTTCCAAGTTTTAAATTCTGGTTATCGCCTGCACCTGTTGCGATCAATGTCATAGTCACTGAATCGAACTTTAATCCTTCTAGTAACATCTCACTGCACATATTTATTGTTTTTTCTATGTCGTTATCCCGTACATAACAAGATACCATTAAGTTCCACGCGACTACATCTTTTTTACGCATCTTACCAAAAACTTTCTCAGCATCTTTAACCAAACCGGTTTTTGAATAAAGATTAATTAAAGACGTGCCCACAATCTTGCCTTCATCTAGCCCGTTTAAGATTGCAATCGAATGACCTTGTTTACCTTCTTCAATCGCACAAATATTAGCCGAAGCTGACAGAAAGCTTACCATAGTGACAACAGTAGGCTGGATATCTTCTTTTCTCATATCGGCAAACACTTGAATCGCTTCCTCGAACATTCCATTTTGAGAATAGCTCACCATCATCGAATTCCAAGTAACAACGTTTCTTTCAGGCATTTTATCAAACACCTTCCGTGCATCCTCCAAAGCCCCACATTTCCCATACATATCTACAAGACTACTAGCCACAAAAACACACTCTTCAAACCCCATCTTGATCACATACCCATGAACTCCTTTTCCAAATCCTACCAACAAAAGACCACCACAAGCTTTCAACACATTTGGAACAACAAAATTATCAGCCTGAAACCCATTTTCCACCATTTCACAAAACCCCAACAATGCATTTTCAAGAAACCCCAATCTACAATGAAGTCCAATAACAGCAGCCCATGAAAACACATTTTGCTCAACCACTCTACGAAATAAACTGGAAGCAACATCCAATTGATCACATTTCGCGTAGAAAACCACCAATTTCGTTTCGATATATCCGTTTTTAACCAACGGTTCACCCTTTTTAACGATCCTGGAGTGAATTTGCTTACCGAGAGAGAGATTTCTGTCGTAAACGCACCCTTGAAGCAAATCGCCATAAACATCAGCTCCAATTTCAAAGCTTTGAGAGTCTAATTCGAGAAGAATGTCAACCGCTTCTTGCAGTTTCCCCTGTTTGGAAGCGAATGAAATGTGTTTGAAGTAGGAGTTGTAGAGAATTTGATGGTGTTTTTCGTTATCGTGAAGCTTGATCAATTGGGGCTGCGGGTTAGGGAATTTAGAGATAGGGGAAGAGGGATGATTTAAAGGGGTTATGGGAAATTGGAGAGAAACCATGGTTGATGGTTCTGAAGAAGAAAAAAGTTAATTGAAGGGATAAAGTAGAGTGATCATAACATCATAGTATCATACCCTCCATAGAAATAGGAATGGGGGTATATAATTTTTTTTTTTTTTTTTTTTTTTTGCAACTTCCATTGTGGTGTAGTGGTAAGAAGTCTGTGTTATCTACTTGAGACACAGGTTCGATTCTTACGGGCAGCACTTTGGAAGGGGCATTGGCGATGAGGGGAGACTTGGGGCTGAAAGGCTACAAGTTCGATCCCTGAGCTCCCAGGTTTTACCACCCGGCCGCTCGCGGAGGTGGATTTTCCCTGGAATGAGCTCAACTGGTGTAAATAGTCCCCGTGTTTTCCGGGGCATTCGTTGGCCGTTCAAAAAAAATATAATTTTTTTTTTTTTAATTTATGACATTTTTTTCATTTAAAGACAAATAAAACAACATGGAAAGACAAATACAAGTGGACAATCACACAGACGGACAAGGGAGGCGGACAACAAGCTGTGCCGCCAAGCCTTTCTGAATAGCAAAACTGAGTCTCGTGAAAACAACATAATTTCTGAATATCCAAGCCTTTCTGTAAAGATATATATATATTTTTTTTGAACGGCTACTTATATAACGTAAAGATAATAAAAATATATTTACCACCACTAAAAAAACTAAACGACTAGTAATGGACGAACGATAGTGACCATAACACTCTGACCAATTTTATTAACCAACAAAACAATGAGTTTAACACTCTTAAATATTGAGATTTGACATAAGCAATTTAAGCTCCAAGATTAACAGAGTAATTCAAGATCAGCAGCCGAATCGAAAATCATAAAATAAAATAAAAATACAAAGAAATGGATTAAGAATGCAAATGTTGTGGCGCAAACAGTCATTCAGAAGCTCCTGCTTCTATCCGAGAAAGCAAGTCCCCGGTAGCTTTTGAGTACTTGAGAAACTACACACAACATACAATGCTTCCGGTTATTAAGATAACTAAAAAGCAAAAGATAATAAAAAAAATGAAAAAGGAAACATAGCTCTTCACATTTATTTAGTAGCATTCTCTGCTTAGCTGCTGCTGAATCTTTCTCAATATTGATCTTTTGATTTATTGTAGCGCCCTTTAACAAGTTTGAAATAAAAAGCATCAGAAAATGGAAGATACATCAACAATATTCAAGTTGTTAAAAATGCTTTTCGGCATACCTCTTCAACAAGAGCTTCTATTTCACGTTCCCTTTGTTCCAGACCGCGACGGTTATATTCCACTTGTGATCTCACATTGTTTAGTTCTTTGGAAGCCTCTTCACAAATGAGATATCTTTCTTTTTTCAACTGTTTTAGTAACTCCTCCAACTGGTCCGCTGATAAAAGAAAATTACAATTAAAATTAAGTTTTGGGTGGTTTATGAAGTTAGTTAACAAGAAGCACCTCTGCCTTGGTGTTCAAATAATTTGACTTCAAGTGATTTATCCAGCATCACATCATCACTGATCTTGGCTGTAAGAATCTTCACATCTTTCTCAACCTGTTTAGCTGAATCACCTATTAAAGAACTATGTAATTGGAATCAAGAAAGAAAACGTTTTGGAGGATCTGGAGTAACTAAACAAGTTCACACGCGATTATTTATAGATCACTAAATAGTAATAAAGATTCATATATGTTCCATTTAGGTAACATAATTCTATAAAAATTAAGACTGATAGAAAACATTCATAAGATTGAAATGTCTTATAAAAGTTAAGTGACTTTAGAGACGCAAAAAAACTTTGAAGTACTTTAGTGGAACACTTAGGAAACTGGATTATTATTGAAATTTCCAAACATAAAGTTTGTGTTTGACAATGTACTCCTTTTAGCTAATTTTCTTTCTCGTTTTGACCCGTTTGACATAAAACACGACCCAAATTGACCTACTCATAAGTACTTGGGACGGAATTGTCACCTCTAAGTAAAACCCAATAAATTGTAAAACATGTTAGTTGTAGTGATATATAACCTGATCTTGTAATGCCTGTATTAGCTTCCGTTGCTTGTTCAACTTCTTGCTAGCCTGAGAAAACACACATAAAGAATTCATTATCGTTTACCTCAATTAAATATGCAAGTTAAATAGTAATTCCTCCCTAAGATAAACGGCTAAATAGTAATTTTGGAAAAAGTAACAGCCTTTTTTTAACGTCCGTCAAAACTAAGGACCAAATCTATGACAACCGATTTTATTAATTTCATTTCATTCTCGAGTCTCTAGAATGTTTAAACAAAGATGAAATAAGTAAGAGTGCTAAGATTGACAACAGTAAAACATATGACACCATAATTCAAACAATTATACCAGTCTATAGCATGAGTAGGAAAGAAACCTTAAACTGAAGAAAATAATAATACCTATGAAGGACAAAGTTGAGAATAGCCCCGAGAAACAATTCGGTGCTATCAGATTCCGGGCTAATCAGATCTTTCAATGGAACCTCCTTGGCAATGAAGAGCCGCAATGAGTTCCCTAACCGTCTTAAACAGATTCATAATTCTATCCGAATCAATGTGTAAATCAGGGTTCTCGAGTTGTTCTAGGTCTGCAAATTCGACCAAGCCATTATCTTCCCTGAAAAATTGAAGAAACAATTGGAAACTAATTTAAACACTATTTTTTTGGAACAGCAAAGAGTAGCAAGATACTAGTGGAAAAGCATTACAGTAGAAACAAATACAACACATCCATTATTTAAACGCTATTAGAATGGAAAAGGAGGACATAATTAATGTACTTTATAAAGCCGATGTGAATGAGGATCTGAGTGTAGACGTGTTGAACGAAGTAGGCGGTCGGGTTGTTGAGATCCGCTTCGGAGACGGATGGGATTTGGCAATTGGCGAGAATTCTGACGATCTGCTCTGGGGGAGTCTGGGGTAAACGAACTTCGACATGTCAATAATCGTTGCTTGTATTGTATCAAAGTGTATTTTCGAAGATTGTGATTTACACTATGACTGTATGCCTGCCATTATATATAAATTAAGGCATGCATGCTGCATATTGTAGAAGCCAGATTACTTGAGTAATTTTAGCTAAGGTATTAATTAACATGGTTTGACTAAATAAATGTTAGGAGAATTGATTTGACTGAGAGTGATTTGCGTGATGCAGAGATTGAAATTATTTGAGAGAGAGGTGAATTGAACAAGGTCGTTTAATTTGTGTGTGTTACTGTTTTCCCGCCACAGAAAAAAAAAAAAAAACTCTCCATTAATTGATCGATTTCATTAAAATCTTTTCGCTGAAGTTTTCAAACGAATATTTATAATAAAATGTTACGACTAGGACCGCTAGTTTAAGTTTAAATCTGGTTTGAAGCTCATTTAATGGATAAGTATGAGTCTCGGTTTCATATAACAAGCGATGTTTAAACGTATTTGTTAAACAGGCTTCAACTCGTGGTTCAAACTAGCGACCATAGTCTTTTGATATATGAGCATTTTCTTTATAAATGTTCTTTTACGCTGTGTTCCCGAGTTTACTTAAAGAGGGAAAAGAAGAGAAGATAAAGGAAAGGAAAAGAAAGGAAAAGAAGAGAAAGGAAGAGAAGGGAAGTGATTCCTTTCCTTCCAAATCCTTCCGATTTGGAAGGAAAGAAAAACAATAGAAAATGAACTAACTTTCCGTCCCCTTCCCTCTCTTTCTCTCCTTTAATGAAACTCGGGAACACAATTTTTTTTTTGTTTCCTTCCCTTTCCCTCCTTAAGTGAAACTCAGGAACACAAAATTTTTTAAACTTACTTTCCTTTCTTTTCCTTTCCCTCGTTAAATGAACTCGGGAACACAACGTTAGAATACTAATCGAAAAGTTTCTAATATAATTTTAAAAGGAAAAATGGACATTATTAATCCCAACTATTCGCTATTGGACAAAAATAATCCTACCTATTTTTTTGGACAATATTAGTCTTATATATATATCATGTTTTTTATAATAATCTTTTCCGTTAAAAATCTAACCCCGTTAGTTTCTGATGACGTGGAGGACCAATACCGTCATTATTCAAACTTGTTTCTATTTAAAAAACCTAAGGGACCATTCTTGTAAATTATGTAAACTTAATTTAAATAAAAATAAAAAAAAAACACACCCCGTCTCCGGCGAAACCCCCTACCGGCGACCGCTTAAAAGAAAGAAAATTAACCGCAATTACACCGTTTATCCCCCAAGCTCCTCGCTCCCTCAACAATCCTTCTACATCAAAACCCAATTATTTTTATTCTAAAGATTACACCTTATCCATAATTGATCTTCCATCTTCGCAGCTCAAAAGGTAATAATTTCTTCCCATTCTTGCTTATATTTTTGGAAAATTGGTCTGTAATAATACAAGTTTTCACTCTTTGGCCAATAATAATATGAGTTTTTGAGTTGGTCTGTAATAATACCAGTTTTCGAACTATTGGACTGTAATAGTATGCCGTTAGTTTTTACTTAACGGGGTTAAATCCCTGCCTACGTGGCTGTCCACGTGGCTTCATTAATCATACGTGGCATTTTTAAGTGGGGGTTTTAAAAAGGAAAATTGGCCTGTAATAATACAAGTTTTCACTCTTTGGCCAATAATAATATGAGTTTTTGAGTTGGTCTGTAATAATACCAGTTTTCGAACTATTGGACTGTAATAGTATGCCGTTAGTTCTTACTTAACGGGGTTAAATCCCTGCCTATGTGGCTGCCCACGTGGCTTCAATGTATTTCTTTTAACAAAAGACTATAGTGGGGGCTGTTACATTAGCTCTGCCTATGTGGATTCCGATTTCTTCTTCAAACCTAGATCTGAACTTTTCCCCTTTTCTCCCTCTTTGCGGGGGCTGTTACATTAGCTCCGCCGATAGCGGCCGGTGGCGCTGGCGGCGGAGGGGTCGATTGCGGCCGGTGGCGATGGTGGCGGACGGGTGGGTGGCGGCAGGTGCGATGGCGACGAAGGGTGGTTGCGGCTGTTTGTTCTTCCTGTTTTCCTTTTCCTTTTTTTTTCTTTATATAAAAAAAACTAGTCCTTATACTATAGTCTTTTGTTAAAAGAAATACATTGAAGCCACGTGGGCAGCCACATAGGCAGGGATTTAACCCCGTTAAGTAAGAACTAACGGCATACTATTACAGTCCAATAGCTCAAAAACTGGTATTATTACAGACCAACTCAAAAACTCATATTATTATTGGCCAAAGAGTGAAAACTTGTATTATTACAGGCCAATTTTCCTTTTTAAAACCCCCACTTAAAAATGCCACGTATGATTAATGAAGCCACGTGGACAGCCACGTAGGCAGGGATTTAACCCCGTTAAGTAAAAACTAACGGCATACTATTACAGTCCAATAGTTCGAAAACTGGTATTATTACAGACCAACTCAAAAACTCATATTATTATTGGCCAAAGAGTGAAAACTTGTATTATTACAGGCCAATTTTCCTATATTTTTTGCAATTACGCATGTAATTGTTTTCTTAATCAAGAAATCCAAATTCAAATTTCATCTGATCACCCTCAATTTGGGATTTCTTGTTGGGGTTAACAAGATTCTAGTAATTTAATATGAAAATACTGATAAGCATAGGCGCAGCTTCCTAGGGGCTCGGGGGGCGACCGCCCCTGCGGTTTTTTCGTCAAGAAGTACTTATTTACGTGATTTTTTGTTAAAATGTTTATATGTATTAAGTATCGCCCCCTCGGCTTTTATAACTAAATGGTCTATTAGCACAGTTGGTTGAGGCGCTGCTATAATGCCTAGAGGTCGCAGGTTCTACATCTGCATTCGTTGTTTTTTTTTCCTTTTTATCTCTTGGTGAAAGGTGAATTTTTCAGCTGTATTTTTTAATAAGTAGTTCGTTAATACTTAATATAAACAAAGATCTTGTTAGCTCATCCGGTTAGAGTGTTTTGCTTATATTTGAAGATCTCAGGTTCGATACTTGGTTTTAACTTTATTTATCTTTTTCTTTTCTTTTCTTATGAGACTTTTATTTATCCTTTTTGTTTTCTTATGAGACTTTTATTTATCATTTTCTTTCTTTTCTTGGTGAAACGTGACTTTTATAGTTTCATTTCTTGATCACTCGTTCGTTACTTCGTCGTAAAACTGATTCTTAATTAACCGGCAATCATATTGATACTATTGCTCGGGTTCGAGGCCGGCATGGGCCATTTTTTCTTTTCAAATATTAAACTTATATTTTATTGTCGGACCCGACCCGAACCGGATTCACCTACCGGAACATATAGGATATATATAGCGATAGGAAATTTTTTTTCCCTGTTACTTATCGCCCCCGCGAAAAAGAATTTCAAGCTTCGCCACATAAGGATACAACTTTAATTTCCCCTCTTTTGGGGGACGATGGATTTTAGGGTTTAGACTTTATGTTCGTGTTTCAGGCTTTTGATTTGATCGTGACTGAAAATCAAATGAGAATACATTATTCTTGAGGATTGTGATATGATCATTGCATATAGATTTACCGATTTAGCGATTTTTTTGTTTGTAATTAGGTTAATCAGGGGGTGTGATTAATAAATGGCGATCGATGAAATATTTGGGGAAACTCGACCGGTGCTCGCCCCAACCAAAAGTGCACTTTATGTTTGGGGTTACAATCACTCCGGCCAAACAGAGCGCAAGTGCGAAGAACACAACTTAAGGATCCCAAAACAGCTTCCCCCTGAACTTTTTGGGTGTCCAGCAGGAGCCAATTCACGGTGGTTAGACCTGGCATGCGGTCGAGAGCATACTGCAGCAGTCGCCTCTGATGGCTCCCTCTTTACCTGGGGTTAGAATGTTAGATACTTCTTTCCTCTTTTTTAATAACAATCGGTTACAGGTTCGCCGGAGATGGAGACCGGGTCGCCGGCCGGTTGTAGGTTTTACCGGAGAAGAAGGGGGTGTTTTTTTTTTATTTAAATTAAGTTTACATAATTTACAAGATTGGTCCCCTAGGTTTTTAAATAGAA
Source organism: Deinandra increscens subsp. villosa (assembly GCA_039602395.1). NCBI lineage: Eukaryota > Viridiplantae > Streptophyta > Magnoliopsida > Asterales > Asteraceae > Deinandra > Deinandra increscens. Next base: position 24,203,329 of record JBCNJP010000020.1, on the reverse strand, counting down.
ACAAGTTTGAATAATGACGGTATTGGTCCTCCACGTCATCAGAAACTAACGGGGTTAATTTTTTAACGGAAAAGATTATTATAAAAAACATGGTGTATTTATAAGACTAATATTGTCCAAAAAAATAGATAGGATTATTTTTGTCCAATATCGAATAGTTGGGATTAATAGTGTCCATTTTTCCATTTTAAAAAATTGTTTATTGTGGTATTTTATAATAATTCTTCCATTTTTCTTGGCTCTTTTAATTATATTTTCTTTATCTTTAGCTAAACAGCGACTTTTTTCTCATCTTTTATTTTTAATAATTTTTGTTTTAATCTTTAACTAAATAGAGATTAAAAAAATGTTTCTTTTCAGATAATTATGAAACAATCTTATACAAATTATTTTTTGAAAACCTTAATATTATCAAAGTATTTTTTTTAATTGTATTAGAAACTATTTTTGAAATAAGAAACCTTTTAACCAATAAGAATAAGTGTGAGAGAATACATCTTTAAAAAAATTACTCATTTTGTATTCAAAACATGATGTGTGTAGCAACACCCGTTGCAAATCGTGGGTTTTCTTGAATTTGTCAACCATACTGTTATATAAACTTTTCTATTACTCATATTTAGAAAGAAAAAAAAAATTTACTTGTAGAGATTTGAATCCTAACAATTTTTTGTGAAATCACCATACTACAAAGCTATGGATTTTTGAAATTTGTCAACGTGGGTGTTGACATATATTTAAGACAAAGTGGGGAAATTGTCTGTGGTGGGTTATTTTTTATTAATTTTTTTTTTGGGTGAGGATTGTTTTAAAGCGGTATGCTGTATATTATATACACCATTTCAATTCCAATCTCACATCATATTGAACTGTCGTCTAGGTTTGTCAAGAAAAACACACATCTTTCATATGAGGCCCACTACTCGTTGAATAACCCATTCTCTAGGACTCATTTGACAGAAGGGTGATGTGAGATTAAAAACACGATTGTTGCAAATCACAGGAAGTGTAAAAGCTCACATCGATAAAGACCGAACCACTTACATCACTACATGTGTTAATAAACTTAATAGGGAGGTTTGGTGAAAAGACCCTCAAACGGGGTCAAGGAACCATGTATCGCGTAATTGGGATGTAAACTTAACCATGGTTCACGTGTATTCAATCATTTTAATCAATAAATGGTAGAAAGTGTGATATGTCAAATAAAATTGTTCAATTTGATATGCAATGGTTTGACTTCAAAAGTCAACGAATTGGTAAATCGATTGAAGAAGAAACCGATCCTACAGTCAAATGTGAGTGATACACAACCTAAGTAGGAAAGTATATGTCTGCATAATGCGTATCATTGGTGACAGTTGACCCGTTCGTTCATTATCGGAGTCATACGGAGTGTTATTCGTTTTTTATTGTTATTGGAGTCGTAAGAGCGTGGCCCGCTTGTTGCGAATGTTGGAAACATATGAAGTGTGACCCTTATGTTGCGAATGTTGACATCATAGGTTTTTGTGATCAACATATAGGGTTAAAAACCGATCTTCCATGTGGGTCGAGTCAGGTTGAAACTGGGTTGGAGTGAAATCAGCTTGGCAATCAGTTCAGGTCATTTTGAAACCTGTTTTGGTTTCCAAATCAGTTTTTCTAACCATCTCTAGATGCACGTAAATACATACCAAAATGGGGTACACTGAGGTTTAAACAAATCCAAATGCCTAGCTCAAACATCGAGTTTGGATGGTTCGTTTACCCTCGAAAGTTTAAATTAATACGGGTGTTTAACAGTATCCCCTTTTTAGTTTGAACCCTATATCATTGTCAGCAGAGTCATTGAAATGAAGGTGAGTAAATCTACTATGCCTAGGGATGTTAAATGGGTCGATTTTATAGGTTGACGGGTCAAACCCGACACAAATTCAAAAATCATGCTAAATACGTGAACTCACCCAAAACATATACAGCCTAACCAAAATCATGTGTTGGTGTTACCATAATGAGCATAAAATTGAACCAAAGCTATCAGAACTACAGTTAATTTTAGTACTACATGATCAAAACTCAATTGCTTAAAGGTCAATTCACACATCTAGTTGATATTTTACACCCATCAAAAACAAAAATTTCTGCTAACCAAATTAGAATCTGGATAATCTATAATTCTATAAAAAACAAGAATTTCTGCTAACCAAATTAGAATCTGGGATAATCTATACTTCTATCTATGAAACAGGTCTTTGCCTTGGCCTAAAGCGAATAAAATTGAGGCCTTTTCATAATAAACATAACTATCTTACGTACAATCCTAATAATCACTTACCATAATTATTGGATTTAGCAAGAACAAAAACTGCAAAGGCACAAACAAACTCGTCACATTGGAGTTACCATAATATCCTACAAAGTAACATTTGTATTGACAAAATTAATAACAATCAAGACAAGTGAAATCAACTAACCAAGTAAATCCATCATTACAATTTACAACTTGTTCTAATACTTGTTTTACACAACTAACTGGATCTGAGTTGCTACTAGACAAGTGTTGTTTCCAATGGAGGGAAGAAAGTTGTCCAGTTGGATCATAGTGTCCTAATCTTAAACATTGTAACATAATTACAACTAAACCAATAACCATTATAACCTGCTGATCATAAGAACTAAAATTCATATCATGAAACTGCTGATCCGAGAGTAAACAATGATTAACCAAAAAACAGCCATATTAGGAAGCATGTGTTTAAATAAAAAAAAAGCTTAAAAAGGACTCCCAAGGTGTCACTCATCATACTTCAAACACAAAGATTCTAATGTAAGAACTTCTATAACAAACTAATCACATGAAGTTACTAACTGAGAGCGCGTAAATAGTATTGATCATCAAATGAAGAATAAAACAAGAGAAAATAATGCATTGATAATGAATGGTATGCTTATCATTGACAAAACAATGTTCACTGCTTTAACAAAGCAAACCTAAGTGATATAACACTAACAATATAAATCCAAAAGCAAATAATACTGTTGACAATTTTAGTACATAAAAGTATAAAAACTAACCAAGTCAAAAGCTTTGGATGACCAAACGTCTTCATACGAGAATCAAAACGCTTATACACCAGAAATTTTACCAGATATGCCCTTTTCTTGATCTTCCTCCGAGTACTCATCAACATCATCAGTTTTATCCATCAGCTTAGATGCTGCAGGATCCCGTTGTGAAGGCACACTGCTAACTCCAGTTACAGACTGCTGGTACAAGATACCTCCAGCAATCGTTACCAGCAGACAAAACAACCCAAACGGACTAGCATGTTTATCCCAAATCAAAACATTTATAGCAACCGTAAGAAACTTATTCACCACACCAGTTACAGTAAACGCAGTTGCAGATATCGCCTTCCGGCACGCAAACCCAAAGAAACTGATCAAAAGCCCAAACACACACGAAGACGAAACCGCAGTAAACGCTACAATCTCAAACAAACTCCCACGGTTCGACCCAATGGCTAGAAAAACATCCGAGTACTCACCCGTTATAACCCAAAACAACGGAGCCATCATTAAAGATAACAGATTGTTGTAGTAAACAAACCCCCATGTATTCAACCCAAGATTTGTAACCATATGTTTAATATAAACCATTTCGGTTGTAATGGTGATCAGATAAGCGAAAGCCCATGAATATGCAGTTAAAGTAAAGCCTGAATCTGTGGCAACATACCCTACAGCACCCCCCAATATGATCAAAAGCGATCCGAAAGTAAGTTTCGACGGAATCGGTTGCTTCCTAAATACAATATCCGCAATTGCCACCAAAAGAGGCGTTAACGATCTGAAAACTATAAATGTGTCTACATTCGCGTGACGCAACAGATTCGTGTTTGTGAAGATTGCTAAATAGAAAACAAAAGCTGCAGGGAGGAATTTCTTGGCGGTTTCCCACACGAACGGATCGTGGTTTAGAAACCCTAATTTGCCTAAAATCCAAACGCCTAGAGCGGAAGTTAGGTACTGTAAAGCGGTTAGTAGCCCTGGGTAGTTAAATTTGGTGATTGCGAACTTGTTAATCACGGCTAATAAGCTTGAGCATAGAGCGTACCCGATCACTAGACTGCTCGTGGCGTAATGTTGCTTCGGTACCGCCATTGTTTGTGAAAAAGGTTCCAAATTCGGTCAGATCTGGATGTAATCGGTTGTGAATTGAGTTGAGAATTGGATAGAATCGGTTTGATGTGATGAATTGGGGGAAATTGAGGGGTGGGATTAGGGTTTAGTGGTTCAGGAAGGAAATGGCGATTGGATCTGAAGAGATTGGATTGGTGGTATAATAAGTGAAATTGAATGAAGATGGAGCAGCTTAATTAGTGGAATGGGGGAATATGGTAGAGAAGAGGGAAGATGGTAGGTGGAAGCAGGAAGCAGAGTGATTGGGGTGATTTCGAGGAGTAAATGAATACCGTGTTCTATGGGATTCGTTGATTATCTTGTAATTTTCCTATGTCTCCTAGATTTCGGATTTTCTAGTTGTGAAAAATAATTTTTTGGTATGATATTTTGAATGTTTACTCTCTAATTTTAACATCGAAATGGCTAGTTGTGTCTGTGGCAATGGATTGAGCTTTGAGGGTTGTCATATCTTCCTTCGAGTGTTTACATTTGTTTAAGGGGGTTTGTGATGACAGTCAATTGGGTTGCAATGGGCTCAGGGGTTAGAGGTATTAGGACCATGATACAAGATTAATCCAATAATCATCTTTTAATCTTGTAATATCATTTTTCAGAGTAGTGAAGCCATCTTGACCTTTTGGTCACATTCAAAGTCTTCTTATATATTTGTTTGTCTCATCTTTATGTGAATTAAAGTAGAACAAGGTCATAAAATTTACTTGATGGTATGTTAAGTAGGCTCAGGATGAGCAAGGGGCCTCTATGCCTAACATGGGCGTAGCCTATGTTGGTGGTGTAAGGTACGCTAAACCCAATCTTTCAAGGGTGTTTCTTTTTTTTTCTTTTTGCGTACTTTAAGCCATATATGTTTGTTTAAAATGTGCATTCAAGAGATATTAAGTTCCAATATGGTTTATAAGGCTATGTGATATGGGTATTATAGGAGGTTGATGACGCCTCCATAACACCAATACACCATGGCGTTATCAAGAGAAAATCTAGATGAGGTGTGATTTGCATAGCGCTTCCCCCTCAACTCTTTCATAAATTCTTACTGGTCTCTCAAATCTTTCTTAAATTCTGATTGGTCCCTCAATTTAATTGGGTAATAATGAGCTGGGTTTTATGACTACAGACCTTAAGGTCATAAAACTCATCGCTGATTAGACTGTCACGTGTTAAACCCCACGTAGAGTCTTTATGACTACATATAGCCCAAGACAGTTATGACATTTTATTACGTGTTAAGATGTAATATGAGTCACCGTTACTTGATAGAACCTCCTTGAGATCAAATAAGTGGTTTCTTTCTCCTTACATAACAAACCGAGCACGGTTCATGTAAATCAATTTCTTTTTTAACATAAGAATCAAGAATTGCATGCTTTTAACCCATAATAATACACCCTGTAATCATGGATACTCAATCAATCTATAACATTCTGAACTAAAGTATAAACTCGTCTAAAATATCAAGAGTCCCCGCTTTTATGTTATAACTCCTTAGCCACACATAGTTGCCTTCTTAAAAGTGAACTTAAGCCATTACCATGTTTTTAGCACATTTGCATAACTATATAATAGTTGGTAAAGTTCAATACTTTGACATCCAAATCATACTCCAATTAGGTTTAGATAAGTGTTGATCTAATTTGGATATTAGAAGGATTACCATATATAACACAAAATTGATCCGAGGATGAGATTCATATGATCTGAAATAATGCCAACTAAAGAGTATGAACCCCTTAGTGGGTGAACTCATTGGTATTTTTTTCTGTAGTTCATTTCAAATAGTCTAGTTCAATCATATTTTTGACTCAAACTCATATTAATCTAAATCTCTTTTGACATGTTAGCTGACTTGACTCGTTATTTTCAAACTTAATAATATGCAATAATAAATGTTCGAGGTGTCTAAAAGCCAACTTCGACATAAAATCTATATATGAATCAACAAATGAGAAAACAAAATGGAAGTTTTGTAGATCTAATTCATAATATACCTAAGGAACTATTATTAGAAGATGACTTAGAACATGTCCATAGATTTACTTAAACAAAATCTATATATTAATAAAAGACACCAAATGTCACTTGTCGCACTGACACAAAAATATCCAGGTCTGATATAACTTCTTAGGCCGAACATAAATGGCACCATATGTCCTTTTAGCGTTCATAGCACTTGGACACACCGCCCCTCCGGAGCGCTATGGGTCCAAAAACCCTTCCTGTCGTTATTTTTTTTACGCCTCCCCCATATATTTTCTTGAGTTGTGATGTTTAGAGCATTGGATGATTCTTTTAGTTAAAAAGAAAAAAATAATTATAAGAGGGGCTTTATGAAAAGCGTTCACTTGGATGACGTGAAGACCCGTTGATGATGTGGCTGCCATAAAGCTCCCAAGGGACTTTATAACTACACATAGTCTTAATTGAATGCAGGGACATCTCTGAGATTTCGGATGTCCCGTGCGAGTTTAAAAAATATGGCCTTTATATAAGTTTTTGTATGGATTGCTGATAATTGTTATAAAAATAAATAAAATAAAATTATTGTAGCAAAAATGATCTACTTTTTCGTATACTTATCTAGAGCCTTGATTTGGGACTTTTTTTAAATTCTGCAATTTTTTCTCATGTTATGATTTTGAATACCAGAGATTGTTGTTTGAGAGGAATACTTTTGAAAATCATATAACTATGTATCAAGTTCTCATCATTAATTCAATTACACATATAATCTGTTATTTATATACTAAAATGAAGTGATAGCAAATAATCAATCAGTAAACAAGAAACATAAACATAATTTTAGCAAAATAGAAATTTAAAACAAACTCAAAAGCTAGAAAAAATACTTATCACTAAGAGAAGTGGTGATTTTGAGTGAATCATAGTCTCAAACTCCAATTTGTCTCAAATTCAAAAATTTTAAACAACTTTCCGTTGTCGTCAAAGTAAAATATAATTTATTTATTTGTTTGACGCAGCATCAACCACATATTAGCAAGAGATACATATACGTAGGAATCGAACACATTATCCTTCTTTTTTTTTCGAAAACAATATTGCTCCCATATTTTGTTTGACGCAAAAGTTTAAAAGAAGGGTACTGGGTGGCGCAGCTTAGTGGAGACCGCCCCCCCCCCTCCCTCCTTCGGTTTTTTTCGGTCGTAGTGCTAATTATTAGAATGTACTTTGTATGATTGTGTGATTAGTCAAATGTATAGGGTCTCGTATGTAAAATACTCTAGTATATATATTGATTGATAATACAGAATTATTCATGGGATCATAAACACGTTTATGGTACCAGAGCCAAAAACACAAAACCCTAGCCTATCACCCCTGCCGTCGAGTTTTTTTCCAGCACAGGCTTCGGCCTTCGTTGTTTTTTTTCCTTCTGCCGATCACCGACCACCCTCAACGTGGCTTCATCAGCCGGATCCCAGCCTGCTACACCGCATAATTCCCCCGTCTCCTCCGCTGCTTCCGACGACCTCTCCGCTGTCTCCGATCAATCCGATATGGCAGATGGTAACGCAGCTCTTAAGGAGGCCCAAGACAAGCTCTCACATGCTTATTCAGTGACTAACATTCACATACGGTGTGAAGGTTCTCGATGGTTTGAATATCACCTGATCATTATGGGTGAAATTGTTTACTAATCATGTTCGCGCTTACAAAGTCCTGGACCATATTGATGGCACTGCTCCACCGGAGGATACGGATCCACTTCACTCGGTCTGGTATGAAATTGATGCTGTGGTCCTTCAATGGATTTACAGTACTTTATCTGAAAAATTGCTCAAACGTACCCCTATTACTAATACCTCTACTGCGCGAGATATATGGCTTAAGTTGCAGGCTATGTTCCAAAATAATAAAGGATCTCGTGCTGCTGCTTTAGACCATGAGTTCACGAATCTAACCCTGGCTTCGTGTGATAGCCTGGAGGCTTATTGTCAAAAGATCCAGGAGTTGGCAGAACAGTTGACTGAACTTGACAGGCCATGTGATGAAAATCGACAGGTTCTTCAACTGGTCCGGGGTTTACCCCGTGAATATGACATGGTGGGGGCTATCATTAATCAACAGTCCCCCACGTGGGAACAGGCTTGTAACATGTTACTACTTGAACATCAACGCATCAAAGGGCGGAACCCACCTGAACAATCTGTCCTCATGGCAAACAACAACTCCACTAACCCACATGCCAATAATCCAAATGCCAATAACCCAAATGCCACCCAAAACCCTTCTGTCCATCGTAATAATGATCCAAACCCTTCTGACCATTATCAAAATTACCCACATCCTAGGCCTTACGACCCAAACTTCCGGCCAACTTACAACCGAGGCCGTGGAGGCCGTGGTGGCCGTTCCAACCGTGGTGGGGGGGGGGCGATATTACTCAAACCGTGGTGGACGGTTTCAATCCAACCCGGCTCCACACCAATACCAACCGAACCCATACCCGTATTCACCCCCTACTCCATACCCATCCCAACCTTCACCATACTACAATTATCCACCACATCCATACCGGCCACCAGCTACATACCCACGGCCCAATCCCCCAACCCCATCGGCCTACTATGCCGCCCCATCATACCCTCACCTTGATGCGTTGAGTCCCACGGATTTAGGCTATGCTCTCCAGAATCAACAATATACACCGCAGGACTCGAACTGGATCATGGACTCGGGAGCATCTAGCCACCTCTCTGCCAATCCAGGTATTTTTCAGAACCCATTATCCAATTCTGTCATTGACCAAATTTATGTTGGCAATGGTTCTTCATTACCTATTCGGGGCACGGGAAATGCATTATTTAAAACCCACAATAAAACCTACAAACTCAACAACACCCTTTATGCCCCGACCATCATTAAAAATCTTATTTCCGTTCGCAAATTCACTCGTGAAAATAATGTTTCGGTTGAATTTGACCCAAATGGTTTTAATGTGAAGGACCTCAAGACTGGCGTCACCCTTTCCCGCCACAATAGTTCGGGAGATCTCTACCCTTTCACGTCAACATCCACTGATCCGCTTGCTTGCATTACCACCCGGTCCTCCCAACTTTGGCACAGTCGTCTTGGACATCCAGGGGCGAATATTCTTGAAGTTTTATCGTCTCGTAATTTTATTTTTTTAAATAAAGACAAACTTACGCCTGTGTGCCACTCATGTCAGTTGTCTAATAACAAAAGATTGCCATTTGATGATTCCACTAGTGTTACTTTAAAACCTTTTGATATAATTCATTGCGATTTGTGGACTTCGCCTGTAGCAAGTAAATCTGGATATAAATATTACATGGTTCTAATTGATAATTATTCCAACTATGTCTGGATTTACCCGTTGAAATTCAAATCCGAAACGTTTCCAACTTTTGCTAAATTTCACAAGTTAATACAAACCCAATTCGAAAACAACAATTAAAACTTTTCAATGTGATTTGGGAGGTGAGTTCGATAATAATGAATTTAAGTCGTTTGCAAACAATCATGGACTCGTTTTTCGCTTTGCGTGTCCGCAAACGTCCTCTCAGAATGGCAAGACCGAGCGGATGATTCGTCGTCTAAACGACATCATCCGTGCCCTCTTAATGCAAGCAAGGCTTCCCCCTCCCTTTTGGGTTGAAGCATTACACACCGCCAGTTACCTTCACAACATTTTACCGACGAAACGATTAAATTTTAATACACCCGCATTTATTTTATTTAATCGTCACCCGTCGTATGACCATTTACGTGCTTTCGGGTGTGCATGCTACCCGAACATGTCCGCAACGCAACCCCACAAACTTCACTCCCGCTCCACTCGGTGTATCTTCCTTGGATACCCGAGTAATTTTCGTGGGTATCGTTGCTTTGACCCTATTACAGGCAAGGTCCACATCTCGCGTCATGTAATCTTTGATGAGACGACTTTTCCTTTTCCCGAGTTCACGAACTCCACCACCACAACCTCTGATCCAGACCCAATATTCTCCCCACCGCCCCACCATCCACAGCCTACTCCCACCGTCCATTCTCCTGATCACGCCGTCCACCCCCCAAACTCTTCCAACACCGACCACAAGCCCACCTTCCCCTCCAACATCAACCGGCCCAAGTTCTGTTAATAGCCCAACATCACCCCCGTCCACTTCGGCATCCCCTACCACGGCCCAACAGGCCTCCTCTCACCCCACACCGGCCCACCAAGCTTCTTTAAATCCAAATGTCCACCCGATGACCACCAGGGCTCGGGCTGGAATCTCGAAACCGATAAATCGTTTAAACCTTTTCTCCAACTCCGATCCACCCATCTCTCCAATTCCCACCTCTTATAATAATGCATTGAACGACTCGAACTGGTGTGAAGCCATGAAAACTGAATTCCGGGCATTACAGGAAAACGATACTTGGGAACTGGTACCTCGGCCACCTGGACAACCTGTTATATGGTGCATATGGTTGTTCAGGCATAAGTATAAATCGGATGGCTCTCTTGAACGGTATAAAGCTCGGTTAGTTGTAAATGGGAAATCACAGACCGTTGGTATAGACTGCATGGAGACATTCAGTCCGGTTGTTAAGCCGGCTACTATTCGTACGGTATTATCTTTGGCCGTGTCTCGACATTGGCCTATCCATCAATTAGACGTTAAACATGCCTTTTTACACGGGAATTTAGCAGAGACAGTTTACATGCAGCAACCACCCGGGTTTATTGATCAGTCTGCTCCTGATTTTGTTTGCAGATTGAAGCGGTCTTTATATGGGCTTAAACAGGCACCGAGAGCATGGTATAATCGCTTCTCTACCTTTTTGTTACAGCAGGGTTTCAAGAGTAGCCAATGTGATACCTCATTGTTTATTTACCGACATGGCGCATACACGGCATATCTACTGTTATATGTGGACGATATCGTCCTTACAGCTTCTGATGCGGGTTTTCTTAAGAGTCTCATTTCCACCCTCTCGAGGGAATTTGCCATGACTGATCTAGGGGCATTACATTATTTTTTGGGTATCACAGTTACACGTGATTCGTCAGGCTTGTTTTTACACCAGACGCAATATGCACAGGAAATTCTACAACGGGCAAACATGAGCAACTGTCGTCCGTCAGCAACGCCAGTTGATACGAGTTCTAAACTTAGTGCTACGGATGGACCCTTACTTCCTGACGGGTCGCTGTATAGGAGCCTTGCTGGGGCTCTCCAGTATCTCACCTTTACACGTCCTGACATTTCGTATGCTGTACAACAGGTGTGTCTTTTTATGCATGCCCCACGGGAGCCTCACTTTCTCTATATGAAACGCATTTTGAGATATTTACAGGGTACCTTGGATAGAGGGATTCGTTTAACTGTGAATCCCGTCCAGTCTCTTACCGCCTACTCAGATGCCGATTGGGGTGGATGTCCCGACTCTAGACGATCCACCTCTGGTTATTGTGTGTTCATGGGTGATAATCTTTTATCATGGTCGTCTAAACGACAGTCGACAATGTCTCGTTCCAGTGCTGAAGCCGAATATCGAGCAGTTGCCAATGTCGTTGCAGAAGTCAGTTGGTTGCGAAATTTACTTCTAGAGTTACATGTCCCTCTTCGTACCGCCACGGTTGTTTATTGCGATAATGTATCGGCGGTATATTTATCCGGTAATCCTGTTCAGCATCAGCGTACTAAACACGTAGAGATAGATATACATTTTGTACGCGAAAAGGTTCGTATTGGTCATATTCGCGTGTTGCATGTTCCGTCCGCTTACCAGTTCGCGGATATCTTTACTAAAGGATTACCGCGGCCCCTTTTTGAGACATTCAGAGACAGTTTGAGCGTCCAGTCTCCTCCCGCTCGAACTGCGGGGGCGTATTAGAATGTACTTTGTATGATTGTGTGATTAGTCAAATGTATAGGGTCTCGTATGTAAAATACTCTAGTATATATATTGATTGATAATACAGAATTATTCATGGGATCATAAACACGTTTACTAATTTCTATGATTTTTGAAACATTTTTTATATATATTAAGGACCGCTCCCCTGGGATTAGGATCCGTGACTTTTCATCCCCCAAACTTTTCGCCCAAGCTTCGCTAGTGACTGGGTTCGTTGTTTTGTGATGTGGACATATAAAGACAGAATCTTGATCCCTTATAGGCCATTGCAAAGTAAATTAGTATATGTGATCACTCCACAATCTCAAGGAAGCAAATAACCATATTATTTACGTCATTTGGTATATTCAATGCATAAAACCGAAGCATATTATATAGGTCATTTGATATATCCCATAAAATCGAAGTGTATTATTTAGGCCATTTGGTATATCCCATAAGACCGAGTGACAAGTCATGTTTGGTGTGATTGTAAGTGTGAAGGCTCTCATGACCGAGAGACAAAAGATTATGGTTATGACATACTCTCTTTTCAACTAATCAAAATACAACAAATATATAAAATTAATTTTTAAAAATAATTAAAGATTCATTTAAATTCACTTACCGTACTCGTCCTCTTCACATAATATAAAAATGAAAAGAATTATGAGATGACAGCCACATGACGTACATATTTTGCTGTCAGCCACCTATTCATCATATATATTTGATGCCTTTAGGCATTTAGCCATAAAACAATTTAGCATGACCTTCATAGAAGATCTATTAATTTACTCGTCCAGAATCCGTTAATATATAATAGGGGTGCGAATTCCTGACACGATAAACCCGACACGAGCCTAATCCGAAATTCAAAGGTCATGGTTTAGTCTAAATGGGTTCATGCCAGCTTTACGTTGAACCCGTAACCCCGCTTAGCTAACAGGTAGTGTTTAGGTCAAATTGTCAGGTTGGTGGGCTGACCCGTTTAACCAAATTATTTCATATTTTTATTATGTTTTATGATATAATTTAAATTTGTATTGTAATTTTATAAAAGTTTAAAATTTAAAAAAGAAGTTAATATAGATTTTATGATTAAAATACAATTATTTTATATATATTTGTATTTTTTTAAACTATAATTTAAAGCATTAATGTGTAAAAAAGGAGTAAAAAAAATCAGGTCACGGGTCAACCCGTAAAATTTCGTGTCATGTTCGGGTTCATGTGTGTGATATGATTTTTGGGTTCGGGTTCCACTTAACCCGCAAACTCAAATTATTTTGATAAATCAACCTGTTTTGTAATATCTCCAAGGAATATTGAATGGTAATATTTTCAAAGTTACGAAATGTTAATTACCGAACTAAACTCTTATCCTATTTTTCCCGGGATCGTTTTGAAAAAATACGTTAAAAGTTTGGCTAAAAGTTTGATTCGATAGTAAATATTTCATAACTCGAATTTATTATATCAATTAATAAAATTTAAAATTATTTAAATCAAATAAAATGAACATCTCCAACAAATAAACTTTTGTAGTAACCATCTTCATCGACCGAATTCCGGCAAAAATCACATTCATTTAATACTGATTTTAGACATATTATATCTTTTAATATAATAATAAATTCATAATTACTTAAGTATTAGGGAGCGACTACCTAATCTAATCAAATCAAATACATTCTCAGAGTTAAAAATTCCCCATTATTATTAGGGTTTCTTCTCCCTCACTACGAAACACGTCAATTAGCTTCAATTCATCATGCTGCCGGAGCATAATCATAATCTCCATCATCATCGTCACCGTCGCAGTCTTCCTCCGATGATGCCGCCGGAGCATAATCATAACCTCCGTCATCATCATCGTCTCCATCTCCCTGTAATAACCTAGCTGATACCAATTCACCATAGACTTCATCACCGTCTCTAAATCCGTCCGCATTGCTCTCGAACGACCACATTCTGATTCTCTTCGCAACACAAGACATCATCTTCGTGATTTGGCTCTGAATTTTAGAATTTTGGTTTCGAGTATGAAGGAAACTGAGGAGAAGCCATATTTATGGGGGAGAGAACGTTTGTCCACGAGCAAAAGTGTGGAGTTGCGAGTAAAGGGCGTGTCGTAGATCGTAGCACACGAGTGCACACATGTCTGCAGAGTACAATCGGTATAGCTGTAAGTACTTGTACATGAAGCATATGTGGGTCACATAATAAGCTGACGGAAAGTAAAGCAGCATACGAAAAGGTCATGTTCTATTTATGGTCTTCGACCTGTCTGTCTCTTCCACAAATAATGTGAATTAAATCTATATAATATTTTTATATTTATTGTCTATTATATAGAAAGAAAAAGTGTGAACATTTGTATTGTTAAACTAAAGTTGGAGCTGATTTTTGTTTGGAACTTTTTTTAATAAAAATGTACTAGGGGTTGGTGGTAGAGTGGGAAATTTTTTGCCTCTACGAAAATCATTTGGGAGGTTTCGGGTTCCAACCTGAGCAAACGTAAATATAAGTTTAGTTTAGAAGTAATTATTAAGACTAGGATAGATGACTGATCAAAAACTTTCTTTTTACCATCCTCTTTACCCAATTAATTTGAGAGATGTTTAAAAAAGTACATGCCGCTTGTGGTAATCAAGTGGTAAGAACCATCTTTTGGTAAAATGTGTGATTTAAAAAATGTAGTAGCGTCGTCAGATATGTACATGGTGTCTACATATTAAATGGATGGTGAGGACTATAGTATTATATCTTTGACTTTTGAGTTTGTAGTCGATGAAAGAATGGTCAGCAATTGGACTCGTCTATATATAAAATTAAATTCAATTAAATATAATTGTGTGCCATATCTTGGTGTCTCTGAATGGTTGCGCATTCAAGACATAAAAGGTAAGCGGCTCAAGGTGCTTAAAAAGCGACGGATAAGAAGGACACATAGCAGTTTGGTCAGATATTATAGAAATTCATCTGAATATATAGGATTTAGCTGGAATCGACTTTAGCGCCTGGATGGCTGCAAGGTGTTTTACTTGTACCTTGTCTGAGCGCCTAGGTGTGCCTTTGACAACTATGATACATGCATCTTTGTATATGCTCAAGTAACATTAAAATTTCCTTCTAGGCATTGCAACAAGAGTGCAACGATTAATTTGATCTTGCTTGCAAATATGATAAAAAAGTTTGATAATTAAAAAAGTCATGCAATTTGAACATGGGATTGATGATGTATATATGACTGTTAACATCATGCAATTTGAACATACATAGTACCATAACACAACATATTCAGAGAAATATGTAGCTGCTAGCCTGCTTTAAACACACACAAACACATAAAAAAGAAAACGAAAATTAGGGAAAACTATGATTGTATATCATTTGGGATAGTAACCCTTCGCTTACAAGCACGATATGACATTAGTGGAAGTATTTTTCATACAAAGCCTCAAAGTACCAGCAGGTTATTGAAAATATATCTATAATTCTACATCTACATATTGTAAACTGGCCACTATGGGGATTTAGATTGATTTCTTTATGTAAAGTCTAAACTAGGATTTATCACTTGGTTATTAGATCAATCATCTTGATCAGTTCAATTGGCAGGAGCAATGTTATTGCCTTCCATGGATGCAGCAGGAGCAAAATCATAGTCCCCGTCATCATCATCATCATCATCATCATCATCATCATCATCATCATCGCTGTCACCATCACCATCATTTGGATAGGTATCATTATATATATAAGCAACATGATCATAAACATGATTATGTTGATGATCATGGTATTCAATTTCATCATCATACAGGTTGCACAGATCATGAAGCATTTTCCCCTTCATTATGGACAGAGAGATGAAGGGTAAATACATGTGTAAATAGGTTACTTACTATAAATCTTTTTCACTCTCAAAGTGATTTATGTTTTGGAAGATGGGTACATACTGCATAATAAATAGAGAAGCTGAGAATGAAATGAAGTAATAAACACGACATAGGAATAAGTTCAACGACTCCTTTTGTATAATGTTCGAGATCTCCTACCTTTGTCCCCCATAATAATGTATGTTTTCCACATCCCAAAGGTTAAAGGAGATTATGTGATTATGAAATGACGACATGCTGCATAATTTTAATATCTTGGATTATATTTGGTGAGAATATGTCTTGTATATGCTATTTGTTGTCTATAGGCAGCCTTTATGGATTGTGTGCATGTCCTGTTTATAGTTAAAGAAGGATTAGCATGCATCATTTGCATCACTACTACATTATATTCTAATTTCCGCAAGGGTTTCAGCAGATTTCTACTTACAAAAATAAAACTAGGAAAGAACCTGTTAGTTAATAGGTTATAGTTTTAGCCTTTTAGGTCAACTAGAAAACGCACATTTGATTATATAATGCCCCTCATATCATAATCAAGAAAAAAGAACTCCATACCTGGGACAATTAAGATAGAAAGAAAATAAGAACATAACTAAATGGGACAATTAACTCCAAACATCAGTTCATAATATTTCAAAAGTTCAAAACATACCCTACAACATTCAACTTCTATAACCATTCGACTAGTTTAAACCCGCTCAGTCGCTCACAATAAGAAACTAGGACCATGAAAGCCCAATGCCAACGTACACATCCTCAAGGTTAGAAAGTCAATTTTGCTATTCGTCCCCTAAGCAATTAATTCATGCTGCTGGAGCGTAATCATAATCTCCATCATCGTCATCAGCGTCTCCCTCTATGCTAGATAATATTGGTGCATAGTCGTAGCCATGATCATTACCATCATTGTCTCCATTTGCATGTCCCCTGCACCACCATAATCCAGTTGTCTTGCTAACCTCAGCCATTTGTAGGTGATGAGCTTATGATCGATGAAGCTTAGAGTTTTGGTTTTGATGATGAAAATGAGAAGCCTAGAAGCCATATTTATCGATAAGAAAAGGATAGCAGGCGTATGGATTGCTTGAGAGCTAGCCTATATATAAGTGTGGAGTTATACGTAAAGGGTGTGTCGAACATGGTTATATCCATGTGAGAAACAATTCAGGAGACATGTCAGCAGATTAAGCACAATTAGAATAGCTTCAAGTACTAGTTGTAGAACATGATTGAGCATGTCTACCTGGTGCATGAGTGGGTCTCAAAGGAACACTAAAAAGGTGATGGTGTCTTTTTAATTCAGTGTAAATGATACAATGAGCATCTTCTTTTCATAAAGAAATACTAATTAGTTTATTACATTCTGATTCTCTTGGCAACACAAGACATATCTTCATGATTTGGCTCTGAGTTTTAGGGTTTTGGGTTCGAGTATGAAGGAAACTGACGAGAATTGAAACCATAATTATGGGGAAGAGAACGTTCGTCCACGAGGAAAAGTGTGGAGTTGCGAGTAAAGGGCGTGGCGTAGATCGTAGCACACGAGTGCACACATGTCTGCAGGATACAATTGGTATAGCTGTAAGTACTAGTACATGAAGCATATGTGGGTCACATAAGCTTATGGAAAGTAAAGCAGCTTAAGAAAAGGTCATATATATCTATTTATATTTTTATATATTTTGTCCATTATGTAGAAAGAAAAAGTGTGACCATTTGTATCATTAAACTAAACTTGGAGCTGATTTTTCAAAATATATATTTTTTTAATTTTCTCATAAAGTAAACTTTTATGGTAGTGTCAAGTGTGTACATGGTGTCAAGATATTAAAAGCATGGTGGAGGACTATAGTATCATATATCTTTGACTTTTGAGTTTGCAGTCAATGAAATAATGCTCAGCAATTGGACTCGTCTATATATATACAATTAAATTTAATTAATTATGTGCCATATCCAGGTGTCTCTGAATGATTGCGCACTCAAGACGTAAAGGGTGAGCGGCTTAAGGTGCTTAAAAAGCGACGGTCTGAGATAAGCAGGACGCATAGCAGTTTGGCCTGAAAGTACTGAAATTCGCTTGAATTTATAGGATTTAGTGGGAATTTGACCTGAGCGCTTGGATG